>JAEIFZ010000011.1:0-679166 GCA_018904035.1 Zaprionus ornatus
GTTGTTTTGAATTCAATCAAAATAAGATCGAAGCGCATGTCCGTTCACTGTGAAAGTTCAAGAAGAAAAAAAAAATAAATATAAATATAAATATAAATATAAATATAAATATAAATATAAATATAAATATAAATATAAATATAAATATAAATATAAATATAAATATAAATATAAATATAAATATAAATATAAATATAAATATAAATATAAATATAAATATAAATATAAATATAAATATAAATATAAATATAAATATAAATATAAATATAAATATAAATATAAATATAAATATAAATATAAATATAAATATAAATATAAATATAAATATAAATATAAATATAAATATAAATATAAATATAAATATAAATATAAATATAAATATAAATATAAATATAAATATAAATATAAATATAAATATAAATATAAATATAAATATAAATATAAATATAAATATAAATATAAATATAAATATAAATATAAATATAAATATAAATATAAATATAAATATAAATATAAATATAAATATAAATATAAATATAAATATAAATATAAATATAAATATAAATATAAATATAAATATAAATATAAATATAAATATAAATATAAATATAAATATAAATATAAATATAAATATAAATATAAATATAAATATAAATATAAATATAAATATAAATATAAATATAAATATAAATATAAATATAAATATAAATATAAATATAAATATAAATATAAATATAAATATAAATATAAATATAAATATAAATATAAATATAAATATAAATATAAATATAAATATAAATATAAATATAAATATAAATATAAATATAAATATAAATATAAATATAAATATAAATATAAATATAAATATAAATATAAATATAAATATAAATATAAATATAAATATAAATATAAATATAAATATAAATATAAATATAAATATAAATATAAATATAAATATAAATATAAATATAAATATAAATATAAATATAAATATAAATATAAATATAAATATAAATATAAATATAAATATAAATATAAATATAAATATAAATATAAATATAAATATAAATATAAATATAAATATAAATATAAATATAAATATAAATATAAATATAAATATAAATATAAATATAAATATAAATATAAATATAAATATAAATATAAATATAAATATAAATATAAATATAAATATAAATATAAATATAAATATAAATATAAATATAAATATAAATATAAATATAAATATAAATATAAATATAAATATAAATATAAATATAAATATAAATATAAATATAAATATAAATATAAATATAAATATAAATATAAATATAAATATAAATATAAATATAAATATAAATATAAATATAAATATAAATATAAATATAAATATAAATATAAATATAAATATAAATATAAATATAAATATAAATATAAATATAAATATAAATATAAATATAAATATAAATATAAATATAAATATAAATATAAATATAAATATAAATATAAATATAAATATAAATATAAATATAAATATAAATATAAATATAAATATAAATATAAATATAAATATAAATATAAATATAAATATAAATATAAATATAAATATAAATATAAATATAAATATAAATATAAATATAAATATAAATATAAATATAAATATAAATATAAATATAAATATAAATATAAATATAAATATAAATATAAATATAAATATAAATATAAATATAAATATAAATATAAATATAAATATAAATATAAATATAAATATAAATATAAATATAAATATAAATATAAATATAAATATAAATATAAATATAAATATAAATATAAATATAAATATAAATAAATAAATAATATAAATATAAATATAAATATAAATATAAATATAAATATAAATATAAATATAAATATAAATATAAATATAAATATAAATATAAATATAAATATAAATATAAATATAAATATAAATATAAATATAAATATAAATATAAATATAAATATAAATATAAATATAAATATAAATATAAATATAAATATAAATATAAATATAAATATAAATATAAATATAAATATAAATATAAATATATAAATATAAATATAAATATAAATATAAATATAAATATAAATATAAATATAAATATAAATATAAATATAAATATAAATATAAATATAAATATAAATATAAATATAAATATAAATATAAATATAAATATAAATATAAATATAAATATAAATATAAATATAAATATAAATATAAATATAAATATAAATATAAATATAAATATAAATATAAATATAAATATAAATATAAATATAAATATAAATATAAATATAAATATAAATATAAATATAAATATAAATATAAATATAAATATAAATATAAATATAAATATAAATATAAATATAAATATAAATATAAATATAAATATAAATATAAATATAAATATAAATATAAATATAAATATAAATATAAATATAAATATAAATATAAATATAAATATAAATATAAATATAAATATAAATATAAATATAAATATAAATATAAATATAAATATAAATATAAATATAAATATAAATATAAATATAAATATAAATATAAATATAAATATAAATATAAATATAAATATAAATATAAATATAAATATAAATATAAATATAAATATAAATATAAATATAAATATAAATATAAATTCCAATCCGAATTCAAATTTAAACCTGGCGCTCAGCGGCAAGAAGGCTGTTGGTCTGGCAACACCACTCCACTGGTACAGTGGCCGATCAGTTGGCAGCACTGTTTTGCTAATCAGTTGGCAGCGCTGTTTTGCTAATGGGTCTCCAAAGCATCCACAGATATTAGTTGGCAGTACGATCAGCTGACTCTTCCGCAGTGTCTCCCGCCAAAACTAATTATTGTGGAATTGTGTACAATTGTAAACAATTAATCGCGTTATCCACGAAAAATAGGGCATTACTCCGGTATGGCTCTGCTATGGTTGTGCACTATTTTGCACCGTTCACTTTCACTATGACAGTCTCGTCTGTATGTGTGTGTCTGTCTGTGTGTGTCTGTCTGTTTTGTTTTTTTTTTTTTTATTGAATATACGTCAGGAAAATGAAATCTTCTAAAGATACCATCTACCGTCCGTAGATGGCATGCACGATTCATAACCCTCCAAGTAGGGTTATGCATACGTACTAAACAAAAATCTCCGCTCTCTCTCTCCTGTCCTTGTCAAGCTCACCGGGACTGCCAGTCAAAGTATTTCATCGGTGAGCAGGATGTGATGCCAAACGCACTCCCTCTCCTTATGCGAAGTACTGCTGCGTGACGCTCCTTCCTTTACTCTTTAGTCGCCTTTTATGACAAGCCGAGCGCACTGTGGTAGAATTCTTGCCCCGCCACCACACGGGAGTACCTCTCATCCATCAGCTTGGTTGACCATCTCGTCTTTACGGACACGCTTCATCATGGTGACGATGATCTCGTGTGCCCTCTCCCAAACGTCTTTGTTCGCCACCATAGCGGCAATCAAGCCTCTCGGACTGAGCGGTGCCCCAGCGAGTGACTCTAGCTGAGCCTTCTCCACGAGGAACCTGGAGCAGTACAGAAGGATATGCTCTGCTGTTTCAACTGCGTCTGTGCAATAGAGACATTGGGCTGTATCCACGTGGTGGAACCTATGTAGGTACCCTCGGAAGCATCCATGGTCCGTGAGGAATTGGGTCATGTGGTAGTCCACAACTTTATGCTGGCACTCTGCCCATTCCGTTAGGTTAGGAATAAGCTGGTACGTCCATCGTCCTCGTTGCGAGTCATGCCACCTGGTCTGCCAGACCCCTCGTATCCACTCTCTGGTCTCTAACTGGGTGATCCCTACTCGCGCTAGGTATTGGTCGTTTATCTCCAAGTCAATGGGTGTAATGCAATCATCCGAAATAGTTCTAAAGCCTCTGATGAGTCTTAGAGCCATTGTCCGCGATACTGCTTGTGCACTATCCAATTAGGATACTTTACGGGTAGCACAGCACCAGATAGGGGCAGCGTAAGGTAGCGTTGCCTTTGTAAACGCCACGAGCAGTCTCCTAACCGGCAGTCTGGGTCCTCCCACGTTGGGCATGATTCTTGCTTTTCTACTTGCATACTCGTACCTTGCGTGTTCATTGAATGAGAGCCTTCGGTCTATTAGGGCTCCCACGTACTACAATGTTTCTGCTGAGACTATCTCAACTTCCTTAACTACGACCTTCATGCACTCAACGGTCTTTCTGCTACTCAATAGGACTACTTCAGTCTTCTGCGCAGCTATTCCTAGTACGACTTTCTAGAGCCATTCGATGATCGTCCTGATCGCCACATTGCTGTTATCCTTGAGTTCACGTATTGTCTTGGGACCCGCTGCAACTCCACGCCTCTGGGCTTGCTGATCCTCAATAAACCATCATACACGTCCGAGCGATCGACTGATTTGCAGATGGAAGCCCGCTAGCCGAATTCCAAGCACCTGAAGCATCATATTGGGCGCATGTCCTAGATTATGCGGCAACGTGACCATCCCACGGTTACCATGCCCTTCTCTAGGACCGCTATCGCATCGTTCGCGTTTATTAGGACAGAGGATATGTGGGTCCCGTCCCGCATCCTGCGTAGACCCCTGATGTCCTCTATGCTTAGCTGAATGCCCTGAAATTGTGTGACCAGACAGCTGTGGAGATCATCCGCTGTCGTAGCCTCGTCCAGACCACTGCAGGATAGTGCCACTCTTTGCGCACCCGTGCGCACCGAGGCCATCTCTTTCAGTGTTGCTTCCAGCTCGTTCTTAAATTTTGGGACGTTTTGAGAGGTTTTCCCCTCTACTTCCAACAACAGCTCCCCTTGCTGAGTTCTACGGATTTTGCAAACATGCTTGCCGCATGATCCGCTTTTAGTTTTTTGAGCATTTCAGCGTAGGAGACCTCTTCCGTCTTCTTCACTATTATTGCCTCTGGCTTTTTTCTCAGTCGCTTAGGCTTAATTTTGTTCCACTCGCCTTCAGTGCTAGCCTCCTTGGCGACAGATGCATAGCTGCACGGCTTGGATTCCTTTTCATTGGGATTGGCCTTTCCTTGAATGTTACGGCCAGCCGGGTAGTTGCTCAGTTTGAGAGCCTGATCTTTTGGCACCTAACCTTTGGCACTTGCTTTTTGGGTGTAGCCTTTTTGCTAGGCTTTTGGGGCTCGGTTTGGGTAGCGACGGTAGTAGCACTATTCACCTTAGTGGTGCCTTCCTGGAGTTCGATCGCCCTGTTGTTGAGAGCTGACAGTTCCATTATTGCGCCCTTGCTAGATATCGTGACATTGCGCTTAGTTTCGAAAGCGCATAGCAACTCGTTAGATCGTCGATTTGGGACATCGTGTCTAGGTCTAAGGGTCGTGAAGGCGATCCAGTTGGCGTGTTGGCACGCTAATAACGTCCATTTCCTTTTGTTTGCTCGAAGAACTAGAGCTACTAGCCAAGTAGTCCAACTCTACAGCACTACGGCATCTGGGCAACGGTTGCTCATCCGTCACAACCGCCGGCACTGGGATTCCGGCGTCCTGCACTGCAGATTCTGCTCTTCTTACTGGGGACCTCGACATTCTGGAGCTCCTCCTGAAAGGGTCGTCATCAGTGTCCATTTAATTGGTAGTGACAGCGGATTAGCCGGCTGTAAGCGTGGAGCACCAATATAGCAAGAAAGGGTCCCTCGAAGGCCACGGATTTCTCCTAAGCTTAGCTTGATGGAGGTTATTCCGCCTCTTCTCGGACACCAGAGCATCTACTTAGGCACCGAAAAGGTGAGATGTTGATTTTTGGTCTGTCCGCGACCTTTGTGCCTTTCGCCTTTCTAATTATTGGTCCACAACAAAAAATTTAAATGTAAATTTAAATTTTAAAATCTTATATCGGCATGCGAAACCAAAATTCAAATTTAAATTCAAATTTGAATTTAGCGATTTCGCGCCCTAACAGATCACCAGAGCAACTCTGGCAGCGCCGTTGGGGTGGCAACGCCAGTGGATCCGATCACCTCTGCGATAAGGTGGTAGCACTGGCAGCGCCGTTGATCTGGCAACGCCAGTGGATTAGATGACCTCTGCGATAAGGTGGCAACACTAACAGCTGATTTTACAGCTGTGCCACCGACAACAAATATTGCAGAATATTACAAATTTGCAACTTATTGGCCCACGTAAATTTTTTTAAACCCGATTTGTTCGCGCAGCCGTGCAATTGCACATTACCCCGATGCGGCTCAGTGTGATAGTAAATTGTTATGGCAAGGCTAACTTGGAATTAAGAGGATTTTCGCGCAGCGTATATTAAACACATCCGTTTCGTAAAACTGCCAACTCACTCTCGTGTATCTTTCTGTGTGTGTCTATGGCTGTGTGTGTCTGTCTGTGTGTGTCTGTCCATGTGTTTTTTTTTTTTTTTATACATAATCGGAGGAAACTATTAAAAAATCTTCGTAAGATACCACCTAGGTGGCATGCACGATTCATAGCCCTACTGGTAATACAGATAGGGTTACGCCTACGTACTAAAAAGAAAAACCTCCGTACGCTCGACAGTCCCTAAAGCGCTCACCGGAACTGCCGGTTAAGGTAATACTTCGGTGAGCAGGATGTGATGCCAGGTCGCACTCCCACTTAGAATGCGTAGCATAAAGCGCGCCCCTTGACGAGTATTAGTTATTATTAACTCATTAACTCTTTAAACTCTTTAGTCGCCTTTTACGACAAGCCGAGCTCGCTGAGGTGGAATTCTAACCCCGCCACCACACAGGGTTTAAGCTCCTAACTTATTAACTACCTATTTACCTAGCTGATCTGTTCAGCTCCTCGTCGGCTCGAACCCTCTTCATCATTTTAATGATGATGCCATGCCCCAGCTCCCATGCGGCTTTGTCCGCCAACACGGCAAAGAGCAGGGCCCTAGGGCTGAGCGGCACTCCAGACAGAGATCCTAGCTGTTCTCTCTCCAGTGAGAAACGGGAACAATGCATAAGGACATGTTTCGCTGTTTCAGCCGTGGTCGGTGAGGAACTGGGTCAGGTGGTAGTCCACTACTTTGTGTTGGCACTCTGCCCATTCCGCTAGTACTGGGATGAGCTGGTAGGTCCATCGCCCCAGGTGCGACGCTTGCCATCTAGCTTGCCACTCTCTCATCAACCACTCTTGGGACTCAACCCGAGGAACGCCATCTCGGATTAAGCCCAGTGCCTTGATCTCCAGGTCTATAGGCGGCGTGTCTGCCAGAGCAAGTGATGCGTCTTCGGATATGGTCCTAAATCCTCTAATGAGCCTTAGGGCCATAGTCCGCATCACCGATCGAGCGCCTTTAAGGTATGACTTTGCTCCAAATAGGATCGGCATAAAGAAAAGTGGCATTTGCCACCGCCACTAGCAGCTTGCGAGCCGGCATCCTGGGACCACCTACGTTGGGCATGAGTCTAGCCAGGGAAGCAGATGTTATCCCAGCCTTCCTACTCGCATATATCGCGTGATCCTTAAAGGAGAGCCTGTGGTCTATAAGGACACCCAGGTACTTTAGTGATCTCGCTGAGGTCACCTGGAAACCATTATCGGTAACCTGCAGGGTCTCCACGGATTTCCTGCTGCTCAACAGGACAGCCTCAGTTTTGTGAGCCGCAATTTGCAGGCCGACATTTCCCAACCAGCCGATAGTTGAGCTAATCGTCGCATTGCATTTTGCCTGTAGCTCTGACAGTGTCTTGGCGACCGCTGTTATTGCCACATCATCTGCAAAGCAGTGCAATTCTGCTCCTAATGGTTTGCTGATGCCCAAGATCCCATTGTACATGATGTTCCACAGGATCGGACCAAGTACCGATCCTTGGGGAACACCTGACGAAACTCGGTAGCTTCTCGGGCCGGCTTCCGTGTCGAACCAAAGGACACGGTCCCTGAAGTAACTACCTACAGCGATCCTCAGATACTCTGGGATGCCCATGTTGTGCATAGCCCCTAAGATCGTGGGCCATCTTTCAGTGTTAAAGGCGTTTTTGACGTCCAGCGTGACGATAGCGCAGTACTCCTTCCTACCGCCAAGCCATCTGTCACCGTCGAGAGCGTTTTTAGCGATGTCTACAACAGCCGAGAGGGCATCAAGGGTACTTTCCCCTTTCGAAAGCCGTACTGCTGACTACTCAGGCCGTTGGGGCTCTCTGTTATTACTTCTATGCGAGCGTACAGGATACGCAGCCTTAATCACCGCTCCCGGAATCCCATCCAGGCCAGAAGCTTTGTTAGCCTTTATGCGCCTAGCTGCCTCGACTACTTCCCTTACTGAAACGCAAGGGAAGGGAGACGCAGGGGCATTTTCTGGCGGCTGCCATAGCGTGGTCTGCACTGGGAACAGCTCCGCCACGATATTGGCCATCTCAGTTGGCTCCGATGGAACACCCTCTCTTTTCCTTAACTTATTGCTAACGAGTTTGTAGGCGAGTCCCCAGGGATCATCGTCTACACTACCTAGCAGGTCCTTGAAAGAGCGCGCTTTGGCAGCCGATATTCCTTTTTTGAACTCTGCCTGCTTGGCCTTGTAGACCAGAAGATGTTCTGCGTGGCTAGGGCCTCCTCTGGTTCCTTGCGCAAGTCTCCTAGTCCTGTGGCATTCCTGCCGAAGCTGGTGTAAGGAGTCGTTCCACCAGTGGACAGGACTCTTGCGCTTTACCTTGCTTTTCCTAGGCATCGTAGCATCGCAAGTTGATACCAGTAGCTTCATTAGATCAGCCGCCATTGTTTCCGCACGACTGCTTGAGATTGATAGAGACTCGATTTGATATGCCAGCATATCATTATCAATCTTTCTAGCATCCCATTGGACGCACGCAAAAGGTAATCAGAACATAGTCGCTCAGCGTTACCTCATCGGAGACCATCCAGTTTGCGTTGGCTACTAAGCCTCTGCTAACGAAGGTGACATCAATGTACGATGTACCCCTGACGTTGTTGAATGTCGGCTTGCGGTCATCATTCAGCAGTACCAGGTCTAGCAGGAACATGGCGTCGGTCACAGTTCGCCCTCTGGAGTTGGAGACACGGCTGCCCCATTCGGTCGCCCAGGCATTGAAGTCTCCTGCAATGATCGTCGGCCTGCGCCCTCTCGCGTGGCTTACGAGAATATCGATCATCTCTTCAAATTGGTCAGGGCTGTCGCTAGGTGGCGCATAGCAGCTGTAGATATGCACGTCTTTAATCAGCGCGTATGCAATGCCACGCATTGCATCGGCCGGCCGATCCTGGATATGAACTGGGCTGCAAAGCTTGATAGCCGCCTTACCCGACTCATCAAGGATCATGTCCAAGGTAGTGCTGCCATAGATATATGGCTCGCTAAGGAGCATGATGTCAACATTGCGCTCCACCGCTGTCTGAGCAAGAAGACTCTGAGCAGCAGCGCAGTGATTGACATTGAGCTGAATAATGTTTATTTGATTAAACATTATAGTGGCTCTTAGCTCCTTTTAGGCTCGCCTTAAAGGTCGGGCACGCGAAACCGCCCGTCGAGTGGTTCCTGTTTACCTCACTGCTGCATATCATGCATTTTGGTGGAGCATTGCAACCGTTTGCCTTATGCCCGCGTTCGCCGCAACGCAAGCAGCAGTCAGACCGATCGGTCGCCTTGCAACTGGACGCTCGGTGGCCATAGCATAGGCACCTAAAGCATCTCGTCGGTCGTACATCCTGGATGATGCGGCAACGTGACCATCCTACGGTCACCGTGCCCGCTTTCAAGACAGTGATCGCATCATTTATGCTAAGCATCACCGTCGCTATTTGGGTTCCGTCCCGCATTTTACGCAGACCGCGCACTGCATCTGGATTAACCACGATGCCCTGGAACTGGGAGACTAGAGAGCCGAGAAGTTCCTCTGCTGTCGTAGCCTCATCCATTCCGCTGATGGAGAGAGCCATCCTCTGCGCCCCCGTGCGAACCGCTGCCATTTCTTTCAGCGAATCCTCTATAGCCCCTCTAAATTTGGGTACGCTGTCTGCAGCTCTACCCTCTACCTCGAGCAGTAGCTCTCCCTGTTGCGTTCTCCTGATCTTTTTGACATGCTTCCCAAAATCATTAAGATTTGGGTCCGCTTTCAGCTTGCGGAGCATATCAGCGTAAGACGCTTCCCCAGTCTTCTTCAGGATGAGAGCCTCTGGCTTCTTGCGCAAGCGCTTAGTCTTCACCCTGGACCACTCCTCTTTACTAGCGACCTTGACCACAGCCGCATAGCTAAGTGAGTTCGCCTCCTTCGGCTCCTCTGGAGTGGGTGTCTCCCGTTTTGAGCTCTTGCTCAACGGAGGCTTCTCTGCAGGAAGCTTCGCTATGGGAGGCTTCATTGGAGGGTCCTTCAGTAGCTTCCTTTTTGCGCTAGTCGCAGATGGGCGGTCCAGTTTCGTCTGTCGCTCTGTCTGAGTGCCTGATTCCCTGAACGAACCCTCCTTTGGTAGACCCCCTTCGAGCTGGATCGCTCTAGAATTGAGGGCAGCCAGGTCGGAGATAGCGCCTTTAGTTTCCTTCGTGACGTGACGCTGCGTCTCGAATGCGGAAAGCATCATGTTAATTTTGGCACTCATCAAGGCCAAAATGCTCCTTAATCCCTCGTTCTCAAAACCCGACAGGTCAAGTGGCCGAGTTGGCGACACGGATGCGGATTAAGACGCACTTTTTTGCGTCGGCACGCTGATAAGATCAGCCAACTTCTTCTGCCCAGCAGAAGTAGATGCTGCAGAGGCCAAGTTAGTCGCCTGAACAGCATCGCGATTGCAGGGTATCGCCGCCGTCGGATGAGGGTCCGTTTCTACCCTCACAACTCCTAGGGCAGGGATACGAGCACCCTTCAATGTTGTTTCGACTCCTCTCGTGGGGGACCTCGACATCCTGGAGCTCCTCCTGAAAGGGTCGTCGCCGTTGGGGGCAATGCCCCCCGCAAGATTGTCCATCAAACCCTTGCGGCAATGGATTCCCCCAATATATAGTAAAAATTACAGAACTAATACTAATTCAAAGTAAATAAAAACAAAAATTATATACTTAGCTTTAAAAATTCAAATTTGAATTTGAATAAGCCGTTTCGCGCGCAAACTGTCACACAGAAAGTCTGGCAGCGCCGTTGATCTGGCAACGCCGCTCTGGCTAGATCACTGCGAACATAATATCTAAATGCTAAATATCGGTCAACTCCACCAAAATTTATATAGAAATATAAGTTTTATTGATATTTCGCAAATTCAGCTACTGTCCACAAATTCAAATTGTATATTTGAACTTTGCGCCCAACTGATCGAGCAGCCCTGGCAGCTCTGTTGATCTGGCAACGCCGTTTAGGTCCAATCGCTTATTAACGAAAGTTAAACGCTCGTGGTTTTTCACCCTTATACGCGCCGAAATGTAGCACATTAATACCGTGTGGATGTGGGCAGTTAAACAGCCAAAATCGCCAAGCCGACTTCGTGTTAAGGATTAATTTCGCGCAGCGTAACAAGAAACACGTCCGATTCAAGCGGGAAAAATCTCTCTGTGTCTGTCCATGTGTGTCTGTCTGTGTGTGTCTGTCTGTGTGTATCTGTCTGTGTGTGCCTGCCTTAGCATCCAAGAACATTTCTCTGTGCTCTTTTCTTGATACAGAGGGTGCTTTCGGTAACACCGGCTACGGGTCTATCTCTGCTGCGCTGGATGATGCCATGCTCAAACACCGGACTATCTCCTCTACTCTGGACACAACGACCACATATATTATTGTGGTAAAAGGGTGTCCTCAGAGAGGGGTCCTATCCCCTTTACTCTGGTCTCTAGTAGTTGACGAACTACTAATTATACTTGCAGAACAGGGCTGGAAGCGATTGGTTATGAGAACGACCTGGCTCTCTTAGTGAACGGGAACTATGCCAACACCGTGACAGATGCAATCAGCTCTGAACACGGTTAGTAGATGGTCCGAAGATGTAGGTCTTAGCATCAATCTACTAAAGTCAATCATTGTTCCCTTTACTAAGCGATACTCCATTGACATTGGTCAATTACACATTGGCGGCTCACCTGTGGGACTTTCCAACGATGTCAAATATCTAGGGGTAACCCTTGATAAACGACTAAACTGGAACTCCCACCTACATTACACTCTATCAAAGGCTACTCATCCCATGTGGGCTCGCAGAAGACTCTTTGGTAGAATCTGGGGTCTCAAATCCTGCACCATTCGGTGTTTATTTGAGATGATGGTAAGACCGATCGTAACCTACGCTGCGATTGTGTGGTGGCCAAAGGTTACACAGGTCACTGCCATCAACAAATGCACGAAACTGCATAGGCTGCTCTAACGGGTGCACTTTGCACCTGCCCCATGGAATCGATTTTGAATCTGACTCTGCTAAAAGAAGTTGCTGCCATGAGCCTTCTTACAATTAAGCTCCAATCTGGGCTTCTAGCTACCGAATCAAGGCATGCTAGTTTAATCAAAGATATTCCTGGCTTAGAGATCTGTACCAGATCAGATTATATGACCAAGGAACTCTTCTTTGGTGCAAAATTCAGAACCCTCATCCCAGACCGTCGGGACTGGGATGCTGGCAACCCAATCAGAGACCCCAATGGAGTACATTGGTACACCGACGGGTCAAAGACTGATTAGGAGGTTGGAGCTGGGATATATAGTCCCAACTCCAAAGCCTCGATTGCTATGGGCAACTGGCCCACAGTTTTTCAATCAGAGGTTCATGCCATTGAGTTCTGCTGCCGTCTTATCCTATTAGAGGATTAGATTAGAGGAGCGAATATATATATCTTCTCGGACAGCCGTACTAGCCCTCTCCTCGAAAAGAGTAAGCTCGCGTATGGTGGCTGACTGCTGGAACTGTTTCCAGAGGCTGTCGAAAAAGAATAAAGTTACCCTTCTTTGGATACCTGGACACTCTGCCTTCCGCGGTCCGGGTCATCAGTCCCCTTACTTGGCCCCGAACCCTTCTGTGGCGTAGTGTGGTCAACTATTTCCTCCCTAGTGAAAACCTGGGCTTCAAGGTTGACGCTACTGGTTCTTCCAACATGGAAGCCCTCCGCATCTAAAGAGCTTACCAATCCCACAATTGTTCGAAGGACCAATCTACTCTCTAGGAGGGACCTCTACCTCCTTGTTGGCTACCTTAGTGGCCCCCACTTGGTGAACTATCACACATGCCTAACTGCATGTTTTTTTGTGCACTTACACATATAGATGAACTGAAACAGAGCATTGCACACTGGGCAAGTTTTTGAGAATGCTTCGAGAATTCTTTATGGCTGACAGGAGTGCGCCGAGGCGACAGCTGCAACGCGTGGGACGCAACACGCACATTGGGCAAACCACTTTGCCCTAACCACTCTGTGAAGACACAAACAAATGCAAATAAAATATGGCGGTCAGCAATGCGAGGCGAGGAGCATCCAAGCAAATCCAAACTAGACCCCAAAGATGGCGCAATTGGAATGGCGAAAAGACAGAAAGTCACACACACACAAAGTATAAACCCGCACATTTATGGAAAACTAACTCTCTATGCCTGTGTGGGTTCGAAATACAAGTTAACTACAATAAATATAAAAAAATAGAAACAGCTAACTAATCAATAAATAATAGAATTTGAATAGTTGTGATGCCTCACTGCTTTGGCATCATAGTAATGGGGTTCGCAAATACGAATCATATATGCACGATTTACTCGTATCTTCAGTTCATTTCATTCATTTTTTTTTTAAGTATACATAAAAACTACGTCTTATCGCTATGACCGCAAAGTTACAAGAGAGCTTTAGAAAGAATTCAGCTGAGTTCAATTATGCATCGACACATAGAATGTTAATCCGCTGTTATGACAGCTGTAGCACCGGGTGACTCCGCTCATAATCCGTACATGGCCCGCCAATGCGTCGTCCAGCATGAAGGCTCCTTGTTATTCTTGATCCGTGTGTTGATGATAATTATGTCGAAATAGGAAGTGGACAAAGCTTTGTGATTGACCTCTTTTGAATGCCAGATTTCGTCTTTAATGTAACCACTCTGACTAGCGAGTCCGATCCAGGGTGCAGTTCGACGTGTGACAACCAATCACGAGACCATTGGGACCAGAATTGTCGCGTCATGTGTTGTTGTGCAAGAAATAGTTCACGCAAAGGCTTATTGTTCGGCCGACCGTGTGGCGGTGCCAGTAGTGCGTCACCAATTAAGAAATGTGCTGGGGTGAGCACTTCTAAATCGTCAGGGTCGGCGGTTAGCGGGCAAAGTGGACGTGAATTCAAACATGCTTCAATCCTGATAGTAAGCCCTCATACGTCTGCTTGTAGCTGCCGACGATCCGTTTAAGATGATGCTTCATTGCTTTCACGTTTGCCTCCAAGATGCCACCGAAATTTGGAGAATATGGAGGTGTGAAATGCCACCTTGTCCCATGTTGGCATGTCGATTCATTTAGGGCTGCTTTGCAAGTGATGGGCTGGTTAAGCGCTATACTGGCACCAACAAAATTTGTGCCGTTATCACTATACATATGTTGAACTTGTCCTCGACGTCCGGTGAATCGCATGAATGCTTGCAGAAAGTGCTCTGTTGAAAGTCCAGTGACGGCTTCCAAGTGGACTGCCTTGGTTGCTAAGCACATGAAAATGGCTACATAGCCTTTGTAGGTAGTAGGTCCTCGTACACGCGCGGCTTGAAGTTCAATCGCACCGGTGTAGTCAACTCCTGTTGTAATGAACGGACGAGTTGGGGGGTTGACTCAATGTAATGGCAAGTCACCTATTAATTGCTTCGCTACGAGCTACCTTAAAACATGTGACGCATTTCCGGATGATTCGCCTGACTGCTTGTCTGCCTCTGGGAATCCAGAATTTGTATCGTATGTGAGCCAGTGTTAATTGAGCGCCGCCATGTAGAGTGAGCTGATGAGAGTGTTGAATTACCAAATCTGTAAGTAGGTGACAATGAGGTAATATAATTGGATGTCTTCGAGAAAAAGAGAGATTTGAATGCTTGAGACGGCCACGAATCCTAAAGATATTGTTGTCAAGAAACGGTGTAAGATTTGAAAGTGTGCTACGGGGTGGTAACGGCTTGTTCCTTTTAAGCGCTTGGATGTCGGCGTGAAATGTATCGGATTGTATAAGGCGAGCTATGCATCACAGGGCCTCATCCAGTTCGTCAGGAGAGAGTGATCCGTGACTTCGTTGTGCTCGAGCATGAGCATTGTGGCAGAATCGTAACATGTATGCCGTGGCACGTAGCAGTTTTGTATACGACGAGAATCGGTCAATAATAGAATCCTTTGTATCTGACAAGGTAGTGAAGGCTCTAATTTTTATGGATTTGGCCTCCAGATCCGTTTCTTCTGGATTGAGCAATTGTGATTGCGTGTTTGGCCAAATATTGTGGATGGGCCATGCCACCAAATATCAGGTATTTGGCTCGGTGGTAGGCCTCTGGTTGCGCAATCTGCTGGGTTTTCCGATGTGTCTATGTGGTGCCACTGAGCCGCTGAGGTGAGGTCGAGAATATAATGTAGTAATGTCTCCTATAAACCAGTGCAGAACAATGGTAGCATCAGTCCAGTAAAAGGTAGATATGTGCGCATTGGTCCATTGGGTATTATCCAGCACCCATTTGGTGAGTTTGGTAGCTAATACTGCACCGCATAGCTCAGAGCGCGAAATTTTGATTTCACAACGATGAGAGTTGTATAGAAAGTCGCATCAGACTGTTGGGTGCGTGCATACACTGCTGCTGCGTAAGCACTGGAGGATCCATCTCAAAAGGTGTGCAGTTGTATCTCACTACTAAATTGTGGTATAAATTTGATGCTGCGTGGTATCTTGATCGTGTTAACATTCATTAGCTGCTGTCGAAATTGTTGCCATTTGACGGCAATGGTGTGGGGAACTGGCTCATCCCAATCTAGTGATGTACTCGATCCGTCCTCGTGATATTGCTTCGCTAGTGTAATTTCTTTCAATATAATCTTTGCTGAAATGACAAGTGGAGCGATTAATCCAAGATTATCAAATAGACGTGCTATGGTCGATAGGATTTCCCGTTTTATTAAACCGGCTGGAGTATTTGCTTGTAATTTATAAGTGAAGCAATCTTGCTTGGGCAACCAGTACATACCCAGTGTTTTGATGTCCCAGTTGTTTTGTGGTGAGGCTTTCTTCTTTGAAAACTGCATGATGTGGTAGCATGCATGATGCAACATGCTGACCGTAGGAATCCGTGGTTATGGTTGAGTTTTCGCTCGTCTCTGCCAACGTGATTTGTCCTAGTTGAAAATATTCTTCAATTCCTTTGCAGTATCTGCTCCATTTGTCTGGGTCCCTTTGAAGGCACCTTTCGATTTGAAGATATCTGTTCAGGGCGGTCTGAACGGACTTGATAACTGCCGTCTGGTTGACGTTGATGGGTCTGTTTAAAGAAAGACTCGCACCATTGATCTTCTTTGGAGAGCTTAGGGCGTTCTGGAACTGATTCAACCTCGCAGAATACTTTAAGCAGCTCTTTGGAGTTTATTATGGCATGATTACAACGAATGTGGTGTGTAATATGCGTGTTGCCAACATTGCCTAACATAAGGTCGGCTCCAAAAATTACATCGATTCGCTTGGATCTATAATAATAGGGGACTGCGAGCATGAGACCATGGATATGACTCCAGTTTTCTGCTGGAAAACTTTGACTTGGCATGTGTGATGTCAACGTGTTCAAAACATAAGCATCGTCGTCGTCGACCTTTAATGAGAAATTTGGGTTAGTTGCTGTTTGCACCGAACAACTTACGATGAATTTACAGCGTCGGCCTGAATCTTGACCGACTCCGGTGATTGAAGTGCGAGTTGTGCTTCGGGAGAGCTGGAGAGACTGCACAGCATGCTCCGAAATGATAGTTGCTTCTGATCCTTGGTCAAGAAGCGCGTTTACCGTGGCCTGGCATGATGGCCTGATGTGTAAATTGTCACAATGATAGCAAGCGGACGCGGAAGCACCCGACCTGGTGTGGGCGCTGTGCACACGCACGCGTTTAGTGCCGTCTGAAGGTTCATTTGACTGTTTCATGCCGCTGCACGCTTTACGGCTGTCAATAGCGTCTAACGTAACAAGTCGATCATTGAGGAACTGCTGCAGATCTTTGTATGAAGGAACGTCAATCTTGCTGTGTGAGTGTCTTTAGGTAGTTTGGTTGTTAAATAATGGGTCTGCCAAAAATCTCCTCCCTGTAGCGGCGCCTTGACGGTATTGCAAGCGGGAATGCAGACGTTGGCTGTACTAACCATAGACCGCATATCAGCAGATTTTTCTTTAAAAAGATTCGGTAAGTTGTAGAGCATGTTCATGTGGCTGGCGAACACAATGCGTGGGTTGTTATACCGTTGTAGGAGTGTGGTCCAAGCGACTTCATAGTTTGCTTCAGTTAAAGCGATTTGGCGAATGTCGTTGTCCAGGCCTACTGGTAATGCTTCCTTTAAAAAATGGAACTTTTGGATCTGATCCAGAAGTTCATTATTGTGAATCAAGCGTAAAAATGCATCATGAAAACTTGGCCAGTCCGCGCAGTTTCCAGAGAATTTCGGAACTGGTAATTTTGGCAATGGTATCCGTACTTCCTCTACATGTGTTGTTATTGTGGAGTTAGTTGATTCGTTGTGCGTCACTGTAACTGGATAGATTCGTTTCTTTTCTTCTGCCACAAAACAGTAAACTTCCATGCCTAGGTCTTCAAATTGGCTGATTGTATTTTGTGGGTTATACACACTTTCTTCGTAGTCTGTCATGCATATAAGTATGTGATGCGTCTGATAAAATGCTTTGTTATGCTCGTCGATTTGAGGCAAACGTTTTTCGAAATATATTTCCGTTTTCCGCACACTCGAGTCCTTTTTCACATCACTGAACAAGCGCTTCAAAAACTCAATGCGGTCAGTTTGAACTCGCACCAGTTGATCAAATTTCGACATGATTTATACTGACTTTGCTCCACTGTATGTAATGTGCACAAATGGTCGTATGTTATCTATGTTCTTCTTTGACGTCTTGTTTTTAAGTTGAAAGAGATTTCGGCAATTCTAACGGGATCGAAGGGCAACGGGACTTAGCTCTGTCGTGATGAGAGCGAGCGCGAATGTTTGCGTATACTGCTCTGTCGTGATGAAAGCGAGCGCGATAGAAAACGTAGGCACGTTGAACGTTGATTTAACGAACGAAGATAAAATTGCCAAACAGCTTTTAGCAATTATTAAATATGATTCTTATAAGCAAGATTCCCCTCATGGGCCACCAATGAATAGTTGTGATGCCTCACTGCTTTGGCATCATAGTAATGGGGTTCGCAAATATGAATCATATATGCACGATTTATCTTCAGTTTATTTCTCCATTTAAATTCATTTTTTTTAAGTATATGTCGGAGCATAATTTTGCATGTGTTAGTGTATGGGTATTCTGGTAGTGTATTTCATCATAATGGAAATATTGCATCAGCCTCTATTTGCGCAGTTATTTGTTGCCTGTAGTTTGTAGTTTTGGGAAGAACCGATTTAGCGCGGCGCCAGCGTGTTGTCGCTGACGCCGAGTGTGGTTCGATGGTAAGCACGTAGAAGAAGTGTGCGACACAAGGCAGTTGTGCGTAGTACTTCAGTGCGATCGAAACTCACTGCGCTATCATTATGGCGAATAACAACGAAACTGCGACATCAGAAGTGGGATCGGGCTCGCTACCTGATATGTCTAGTGAACCATGGCGGATTTTAATGGAAATTCAAAATAAAAACTTTATCGAGCTTGCTAAAACACTGCAAACAACGACATCCGAAACAACAAATAAAAATTCGGTAGTGCTACCCAAATTCAACGCAGACGGTGCTGGCGTCGATGCAACGGCGTGGTGCTCTACAGTGGACATAATTTTCGCAGAAAACACCATAAAAGGCAGCGCGTTGGTGATGGCTTTGAGTGCAGCGATGGAAGGTAGTGCTTCGCAGTGGCTTGCTCAAATTTTTTATCCTGGCATAACTTGGGCCGAATTTAAAGAACTTTTCGTTCAACGTTTTGCAAGTGCGGAAACTCCAGCGGCTATGTTTTTGGCAATGCTGGCAGATTGTCCAACTGACGGTGAATGCCTTTCCAATTATGCTAGTCGCATGATGACGTCACTTATTACGAAATGGCGTGATATGAATGTGGAGAATATTGCAGCTTCAGTAACGCTTGCTAAGATGGCACATGTGGATAGCAGATTGCAGCGATTGACATTTACTTCAAATGTACGGACCAGAAGTGAATTGCAAACGGAGCTTAAAGCATTTACCTTCAACAAAAGGAAGAAAACTCTGCAAGATGAAGCGGCTCCGTCTGAAATAAAGCGTCATAAACCTTCAACAATAAGATGTCATTTCTGTGGAAAACTAGGCCACAAGATGATCGAATGCAGAACTAAACAGCAGCAAAATCTTTCATCTCGTGCTAAGGACAGCAACGATAGAAGCGCAGTTGGTCACCATCAAAAATCGGATGTAACCTGTTTTAACTGTGGAGAACGTGGCCATATTTCAACATATTGCAGTAAACCGAAGAAAGAAAAAGGCACGCTTCAGGTGAAAAGGGCGGAACTTTGTGAAGTTGTTGAACCCAAGGGCGAGATGGTTCATCAGTGCGAGACATATCCAATAACTTTTGACTCTGGATCGGAATGTTCTTTAATTAAACAAAAGCTAAGTAACAAATTTGTTGGTAAAAGAATTAACAATGTAGTGCTGTTGAAAGGTATTGGCAATGGTAGTATTTGTAGTACATTGCAAATACTTAGTAAGGTAAAAATTAACAACTATTGTATTGAGATATTGTTTCATGTTTTGGACGATGTGCATTTAAGAAATGATTATTGGTCGAGAAGTGTTGTTCTCAGGATTTAATGTAATAGTATCACCTGGCCAATTTGAAATTATCAGATCAAAAACTGTAAATTATTGTTCAAATGATAAACAACTTTGCGAGTTAAATACTGATCTTGTTGGTGAAGATATGAGCAAATTAAAGAGTCTAATGGGAAAATACTCAAAATCTTTTATGACGTAATGGTGGCTGCTTCAACAAAAAGTGAGGCCTTAGAAAGGTTACAGATTACTCTTGATTGTCTCACCAAGGCAGGATTTGCATTTAATTTAAAAAAATGTTCTTTTCTTAAGTCAACAGTTCAATATTTGGGATACGAAGTGAGTGCAGGTGAAATTCGTCCAAACTCGTTAAAAATTGCAGCGTTAACTGCTTTACCACCCCCTCAATCGGTCTCTTCTTTACGACAATTTATAGGATTAGCTTCTTATTTTAGACAATTTATACAGGGATTTTCTTGCTTTATGAAGCCGCTATATCTTTTGACTTCGGAAAGGAGTGAATTTATTTGGAATGCAGAGCATGAACAAATAGACAAAGGATTATCTCTATTCTCACACAAAAGCCAGTTTTAGTAATATTTGACCCGCGACATCCAATAGAGTTGCATACAGATGCAAGTTCTCGTGGATACGGTGCCATCCTATTACACAAAATCAATAATAGGCCTCATGTCGTCGAATATTTTAGTAAGGCTGCTTCACTTGTTGAGTCACGATACCATTCTTATGAATTGGAGACTCTTGCCGTTGTTTTGGCTATAAAACATTTTCGGCATTATTTACTGGGTAGAAATTTTGTTGTCTTTACTGACTGTAACTCGCTTAAGGCATCAAGGACCAAACTTGACCTATCTCCCAGGGTACAAAGATGGTGGGCTTATTTACAGTCGTTTACATTCGACTTGCAATATAGAGAAGGTAAACGAATGGCACATGTTGACTTCTTTTCGAGAAATTTGACTTCAGCTGATGTAATTGCTACAAAGTGCAAGATTCCTGAAAAAAGAGTTAATCTAGCAGAAATATCCAGTAATTGGCTTTTGGCTGAACAGCGACAGGATTCCGAAATAGTTGATATCGTAAATAAATTGAAAGATTTTTCTCTTCCTGCGGATGTTGCAAAAACTTATGAATTGAGAAGCGGAATATTATATAGGAAAATTCAGCGAAACGGCAGAACCCGTTCCTTATCAATTGTTCCAAGATCATTTAGATGGTCTGTTATAAATCAAATTCATGAGGCAGTTATGCACCTGGGTTGGGAGAAGACATTAGATAAGGCCTATGACTTTTACTGGTTTGCAAACATGTCTAAATATATTCGAAAGTTCGTTGAAAACTGCATTACTTGTAAAATGTCAAAGACTTCTTCCGGCAAAATTCAAGCTAGCCTTCACCCAATACCAAAAGTAAACATACCTTGGCACACCGTTCATATTGATATTACTGGAAAGTTGAGTGGCAAGGCTGATCAGAAAGAGTATATAATCGTCCAAGTAGATGCCTTTACTAAATTCGTTTACCTAATCCACACTATTAAGATTGACGCTGAGAATTGCATAAAGGCTGTGTCGTCGGCTATATCTTTGTTTGGGGTGCCAAATCGCATTATAGCAGATCAGGGTAGGTGTTTTGCCAGCACTAAATTTAGTGAGTTTTGTGATCAACAGAAAATAAATTTGCATTTGATCGCGACTGGTGCAAGTAGAGCTAATGGGCAAGTCGAACGCATTATGAGCACCTTAAAGAACTTATTGACTGCAGTTGAGACTAGCAGCCGCGCTTGGCAAGATGCGTTGGGAGAGGTTCAATTAGCGTTAAACTGCACGGTTAGTAAAGCAACCAAGGCAAGTCCCTTAGAACTGTTTATTGGCAAAGTTGCCCGCCCGTTGGGGTTGCTTCCACCTTGCGATACGGCAGACGAGATTGATTTGGCAGAAGTAAGAGCACAGGCAGTTCACAATATTTCAGCTGCAGCAGCATATAACAAGAAGCAATTTGATAAAGGAAAAGCCAAAGTTGTTAAATGTCAAGTTGGAGATTTCGTGTTGTTAAAAAATGAAGAAAGGCATCAAACAAAGTTAAGTCCGAAGTTTAGAGGGCCTTTTGAAATAACCGAATTGTTGGAGGGGGATAGATATATGCTCAGGTCGTTGACGAACAATAGAAAATATAAATATGCTCACGATGACATAAGAAAATGCCAGATTGGCAAGTACAAGAAGAATTAGAAAAATGTAAAAAGAATTTAAATGAAACGGTTGAAAATGAAACTGTTGAAAGAGACAGTAATGAAGAAATGGAAAATGAAACTGTTGAAAGAGACAGTGATGAAGAGATGGAAAATGAAGCTGTTGAAAGAGACAGTGATAAGGAAATGGAAAAGAAAGCTGTTGAAAGAGACAGTAATGAAATGATTAGAATATAAGCTTTAGCAAGTGACACTGCGGAGGCCTGAAGGGCTTATAATGAAATTTATAATAATAATGTAAGCACAAGTGCAAAACAATTGTTTTGATCATGGCGTGTGGCGCATTAGATATTGTAATGAAATGATGAATGAATTATGTTAAAAAGTTTTGTATTACTCTAAGAATGATATTGAAATGTGAAATTTAATTTGTTAATGTAAGTGTAATTTGAAAATGGTTTTGTTGCATTAAAGAAAAAGCATTATGATAATATTTCACGAGGTCGTGTAATGGTCAGGATGGCCGTGTCGGAGCATAATTTTGCATGTGTTAGTGTATGGGTATTCTGGTAGTGTATTTCATCATAATGGAAATATTGCATCAGCCTCTATTTGCGCAGTTATTTGTTGCCTGTAGTTTGTAGTTTTGGGAAGAACCGATTTAGCGCGGCGCCAGCGTGTTGTCGCTGACGCCGAGTGTGGTTCGATGGTAAGCACGTAGAAGAAGTGTGCGACACAAGGCAGTTGTGCGTAGTACTTCAGTGCGATCGAAACTCACTGCGCTAGCATTATGGCGAATAACAACGAAACTGCGACATATACATAAAAACTACGTCTTATCGCTATGACCGCAAAGTTACAAGAGAGCTTTAGAAAGAATACAGCTGAGTTCAATTATGCATCGACACATAGAATGTTAATCCGCTGTTATGACAGCTGTAGCACCGGGTGACTCCGCTCATAATCCGTACAGAATTAAAACTTATAACAATACAAAACAACAAAAGAAGTGCAACATTGTTCAGTTCAATAATCTAAACATCCGCTCAAAGCGTCGCAAATGACACCAACAGCGTCCGCAGTTTGTCTTGCGTGCGCACTTTCGGCCCTTGACGAAAAATTGCCGACATTGCAGATCATGGTCAGTTTAAACCAGAGATCTGTCGTGGCCTAACACCCACAGCTAGCTTAGGGCATTCTTAAATCTTTTCTGTTCTGTCACAATTTGCAGTTGAATAAAAATACAACATGATAAAGTTTCTGAGTTTTTAAATAAACTGAAATTAATTGGCGCTCGAGCAGTGTGGCAGTGGACCAGTGTGAGGTCTACAAGTCTTGTCAGGTACGCCCGCAGGACACCCTCTATTTTGTGTCAGTCGCAGGATCCCAATTAGAAAGCGAATAGGACAATATCCGGACCATCAGGAGCAGTCGCATCATTCAAATAATGTAAGCTAGTGAATAAGTGAAACCAACAGAAACAAACACACTAACCAAACCGAAATAAATTTTAAGTAAAACCAAACCGAAATAATTTTAAGCAAAAATAAATGTGAAAGTGAGTGAAGAAATTAAAAACTACATAGAAAAAAATTTAAAATCAAAATTAATACAAAATTTTCTACTATAACAAAATAACGAGAGCAACAGTCGAGCGGCACGCGACAGTGGGATACCCTCGGATGTATGTTGCCATAAAAAGTATCTATGGTAATTGTATAATACTAATCGCAAGCTACAAATTAATCATATCACTGCAGTGCGCTGCCACCTTGCATCAATTTCGATACGTTGTCAATAATTTATCGCCGCAATTTTCCTAGCGCAAGACTGCAAAAAGCGGTGTGAGCAGTATATATCGGTATTTCTTAATAAATTTTGAATTGTCCAATATCGATAACTTGCAATATATCGAGTAATAAAAATTAATATTTATTTAATTGCATTCTATAGTTTTGTATTTTTTACTGAACCTAAAATATGAATTATTAAATAATAACCATATGTGCACGTAAGCATATTATTAATATGTACACAAGCATGTAAATACTTGCATACATTCATATTCATTTACCACGCCACCTATTGGTTGAGTATTAGTAAATATTTATGCACATGTATTTTCGGTAATTGACATGTGCATGGAAAAGAAGAGTCGAGAAACAGCTCGCGGTTCGCGCTCGCATCATTTGTTCTTTTCTTTCCTACGCAAGTAATTTAGTTCTGACGTCATCGACAACTTCTTTGCTGGTCGAAGGGTCGAAATGGTTTATCTAATAACTTCAGTGTTTATTGTCCGATCGGATTGCAATTCTGAGGATAAGTTCATATAGTATTTATCTATATATATACTAAAGCAGAACGTTAAGAAATGAGTAAATCGCCATGTAAACCAAAATTGGCGATCTGCGGGGGCGGTAGGCGTGTTATTCCAAATTGAAAAAAAACTTGATGTGCGTATGGTATACAGGAATCTTCATGCTAAATTTGGTGTCCCTAGCTTTTGTAATAGCTGAGATCGACGCGTTCATCCAGACAGACAGACAGACGGACAGACAGACGGACATGGCTCAATCGACTCGGCTATTGATCCTGAGCAAGAATACATACTTTATGGGGTCTCCGACGCCTCCTTTTGCCGACATTTGCACAAAGTTAGTATACCCTTTTTTGACCATTTTCAATGGTCCAAGGGTATAAACAATTTCAAACGAGTGGCATAACAAAATCCAATCTTGCGAATCCTAACCAAAGGTCCTCCAAAGTAAAAGGGTAAAACCAGCTACTACTACTACATTGCACTCAAATATATAAAAGTTTTATCAAAATCTTACCATTTAACCAAATATTTAAAAAAAAATAATCATACCAATTCCTTTTCGTACCAAAGTTTCATAACAACTGTAAGTCAAACACAAACTAATTATCCCAAAACACACATTAATTTTAAGCAAATTTAAAAGCAAACTTCAATATCGGTAAACGTATTAGCATAAGTGATTTTAAATATAAAACTAAATTTATTTCCCTAACAAATTACCTGACAAAAATTCAATCGTATGCCTAGTCAAAATAGCCTTATCAGGCCAGCCATTCTTAATTTAGAACAGCCTCCTCAGCCACTGATACCAGCAGTAGGGAACATATTGTAGAACAGCAGCTAATCGAAGAAAATTCACGCCAAAGAGAAAGACAAGAATTATTTCAACAAAACAGAAACATGGAGCAAGAAAAGTTACAAACTACCATTTGTCAAGTTTTATCTGAACAATTTCCAACTTTATTACTTAAAGCCCAAAATCCAACACATGACTTTACAAACACAGAAAACAAAGAAATTAGACCACAATCCCAAACAAATTTAGTTGATCTTGATAAGATTCCTGACATCGTAAAAACCCTTCGTGAATTTTCTGGCAATCCCGCCGAATTCATAGAATATTAAAAACATATGAAGACATCGTAGGTACCCCAAAATATTTTAAAATTTTACATACTATTAGAAATAAAATCAGTCAAACGCTACAGTCAAGTACTGACTGTATAAGGCCATGGATTATAGTACTACATATATAAACTAAATACGAGGTGTGTTCAAAAAGTAAGATGACTTTGTATTTTTAAGATAAAATATTTATTTGTTTATCAATATTTATGTTGTCCCCTTCAAACTATTCCCCTTCAGATGCAATACACTTATGACAACGGTTTTTCCAATCCTCAAAGCACTTCTCATAAGCACTTTTCTGTATAGCCTTGAGCTCTTACAGCGATGCAATCTTTATCTCCTCAATCGTTGCAAATCTCCACCCTTTCATAGGTCTCTTTAGTTTTGGGAACAAGAAAAAGTCACATGGGGCCAAATGCTGAGGCATGATTGTGGTGTTATTTTTGGGCTAAATATCTCCCACAAGCAAAGATGCGCGATGCAAAAGCCATGAATTGTTTTTCCACAATTCCGGACGTTTTCTTCATATTGCTTCTCGCATAACTTCAAAATAAAACTTTTTATTGACCGTACGACCATATGGTAAGACCTGATGTACCACGCCATGGTAATCGAAGAAAACAGTGAGCAAAACTTTGACATTTGATCGAACTTGGCGTGCTTTTCTCGGTCTTGAGATTGGAACGATTGGGCTTTGGTTTCGATATCATAACCATATACCCATGATTCGTCCCCTTTTGAGTAAATCTGGGTCATCGTTGTCGTCATTCAACAGCTCTTGAGCGATGCTCATGCGACGGTTCTTTTGGTCAAAATTTAGCAAAAAATCGCAGAGCACCCAAAATACTTATAACCTTTACGCCTGTCACAACCAAAAAAAAAAATGCCATTCACTTGAATCTTGGATCAGATATTCGGAAAAAGTGTTCCAAAATAACAAAATAAAAAAATCGATAATCGAAAGTACATTGCTCGCGAAATTTGAAAAATCATCTTACTTTTTGAACACACCTATAGTTTATGGGGTCAGAGATGCCTCCTTCTGCCTATTACGAACATTTTCGTTCCGACAAACACAATAGACCATGCATTTTTTTTAAATCCATGACCCAATTACCGGTAACGAATCCGTTAATTGGAATTCTATTTCCAAATGTCTTATACTTCACTACGCCGACAAAAGAGATTTAGGTACACTCGAATACCAGATGACAATAATAGCCCAAGCTGCAAATCAAACGTTTGAAGAATTTCACCACGCAGTATACAAACATTTATCCATAATTTAAAATTGGCGCATGGAATTATGCTCCGAATCAGAACAATTTCTGATTAAGTTGTAAAGGAATAAAGCACTAGACACTTTCGTTCGAGGACTTCGTGGCATCAAAGAGCCCACTGAACTACCTTCAACCCTCCATTTGTGCTTGAAATTAAATAATTAAGCATATCGAAATAATCACGCGACGATTAAGGGACAGCCTATTGCACATAGAAATCCACCACCAAAGCCCACTACAGTTCCACAATAAATCCATTTTCTACAAAACGCACATTTCCAAACGGTTCCACCAAAAAATCCTTATGTCATGATCAGACCCAATAATTATTTGGACAGCCACCAACAAGACCATTCTTCCCCCAGACCGCACAAAATACTAACCAACAGTTACTAATGTACCAAACACTACCACAACCATTGCACAGTGGTTTCTCTTGTATGAAGACGCGGCCATTAATACTTCCAGTTAGAAACCCTAAATTTTACCTCAGGCATCCAATAGAGCATCAGAAAGCATGGTGTAAAAATTGTTAGGATTGGAGCCCCCCTTCTTCCCCAAAATGCAAAAAAACCTTTTTCAAGCGCCGAAAAGTAGGCAGTATTTTTTAAGTAAACAAAACCTGGTTAATTCGTATATATTTATGACAAATGGGCA
Organism: Zaprionus ornatus; assembly: GCA_018904035.1. NCBI lineage: Eukaryota > Metazoa > Arthropoda > Insecta > Diptera > Drosophilidae > Zaprionus > Zaprionus ornatus. The sequence goes on from JAEIFZ010000011.1 coordinate 27,522, forward strand.
AGCAGACAAATCCTTATAGGCTTATATATAAAATATAAATATATTATAAATTAATTTAATACTTTATTATTAATTTTACAATGTTTCCTCTAGCAAACTATGGATTCAAGCAAAGTTGACTTATCCTTTTTTCCAAGCTCCCCCTGTCCAGTTATAAATGGATCTGAGCGTAAAAGGAGTGCATTCAAAATGTCGGTGTTTGTAATATTTCGTGACATTTTCCGGCTGATATGTTCGGATACTTTAGAGATGATTTGTTTACTTTTTGCGCAAATCTATTCTGATTCTTTTTTTTGAATTTTGGCCTCTGGGGGAACCACTGTGCATTGGCTACCAAGCCACAACCAAAACCAGAACCTATGGACGTTGACAGAAGTATTTAAACAAGACAAGGCGTTGAAGCGATTATGCTTTCGATGCAGCAAAGCATGAAAGACTTCATGACCTTCATGCAAGAAACTATGCAAGAGCTTATAAGGAACCAAAACATCCTTATTCAAATGCTCGTTTCTTCTAAAACAGGATAATGACTCCCTTAATAATAGCTACCTGGAACGCTAATGGCGTCTCGCGGCACAAGCTAGAACTTGCTAAGTTCTTCACCTTACCGAACTTCCAAATACCAGGATATAAGTTTTACTTTACGAATCACCCGGATGGCAAGGCCCATGGAGGCACTGGCATACTAATACGATTGCGAATTAAGCACCACTTTCTTGGTAAGAAGACTGCTTACAATGTACATTAATAAACCTCCAATGCCATAACGGTGCTCTCACTCTGGCTGCTGTCTATTGCCCACCTCGCTTCACAATCTCTGAAGAAAAATTCACAACACTTTTTGACTCGTTTGGTGAAAGGTTTGTTGCAGCTGGCGATAGGAATGCCAAGCACATGTACTGGGGATCTCGAATAGCCAACCCTAAAGGAAAACAGCTGTACAACGCAATCATCAAACCGCAACGCAAACTTAACTATGTTTCCCCGGGAGCGCCTATATACTGGCCAACAGATCCCATGAAGCTTCCAGATTTGATTGACTTTGCCATCACAAAAAAAATATCCCAATCAATGATTACAGCTGAGGCACTTCCAGAACTCTCATCTGATCACTGTCCGGTGCTCTTTCATCGTTTGTACCAGCTACAACACATCGAGAGACCGTATAGGCTTACAAGCAATAGGACCAACTGGGCGAAGTACAAAAAATATGTTTGTTCCCATACCGGCTTTTCTAGCCCCCTGGAAACCGAGCAAGACATTGATCAGTTTGCTGGTGATATAGAATCAATACTTGTTGCAGCAGCAAAAGCGTCAACCTCACAAGACAACCATGTATGCAGTATAAAATTTAACAAGACAAGTAGAGATACTGAACTGCTTGTGCTTGAAAAACGACGACTTCGAAGGGAGTGGCAGGAGCACAGATCACTTGGCGCAAAGAGTAGATTAAAAGCAGTTTCTCGCAGACTTACCAAAGCGCTTAAGAGAGAAGAAGCAGACGCACAACTAATGTACATCGAGAATCTCACGCCCACAGGCACATAGAACTCGTTGTGGAAAGACCACAGGAACCTACAGGCACCAACAGAAACGGTTGTACCTCTCCGTAACTCTACCGGAAACTGATCTCGCAGTGACACGGACAGAGCAAGAGTCTTCGCTGATATTCTTAAAAAAGTATTTCAACCAAATCCAGCCACTAACTCATTTACTCTCCCGCCTTTAACTGCATCTGACTTAGCACCACAAGGTCCTGTAGAATTTCGGCCAAGCGAGATATCGAAAGTCATTAAAGAGCAACTGATGACTGGAAAATCGCCTGGCTACGACATGATAATCCCGAAAATGATCATCGAGCTCCCAATGTGTGCAGTTCTACGAATCTGCTTGCTCTTCAACGCAATTACTAAAATTGGATACTTCCCTCAAAAGTGGAAAAAATCAGTTATAATTATGATCCCTAAGCCTGGGAAAGACAAAACACAGCCATCATCATACAGGCCAATAAGCTTACTTACTTGTCTCTCCAAGTTATTTGAAAAAGTGCTGCTGCTACCTCAAAACACACAACACACTCCCATCGCACCAATTTGGTTTTCGGGCAAAACATGGAGCCACTGAACAGGTTAACCGCATCACAACGGAAATTCGCACTGCCTTTGAACATCGTGAATATTGCACAGCTCTATTCTTAGACGTTGCACAAGCATTCGATAGAGTATGTTTAAAATAATCAAACTGCTGCCTCAAAATATACATAAGCTTATTCTTACCTATATAAAAGAGTGTTCGCGGTTAGATGCAGTTCAAGCACTTCAAGCGATTGTACTATAGACGCCGGAGTGCCTCAAGGAAGTGTTCTGGGCCCAATTCTATACACCCTATACACGACGGACATACCAATAAACAACCAGCTAACGATATCCACATTCGCTGATGACACTGCAATACTAAGTCGATCCAGATGCCCAGTAAAAGCTACGATGCAACTAGCACGCCATCTAACTTGTGTAGAACATTGGCTTGCAGATTGGCGCATACGAGTAAACGAAGAAAAGTGCAAATAGGTAACATTTACCCTAAACAAACAAAGCTACCCGCCCTTGGTAATGAACCACACGCGCATCCCACAAGCCGATAACGTAACATACTTAGGTATTCATCTGGACAAGCGGCTCAGCTGGCGGAAACACATAGAGGCCAAGACGACTCACCTCAGACTAAAAGCAAGGGATCTACACTGGCGTATAAACGTTCGCTCTCCCCTAAGCTTGGAGTACAAAGTCCTCTTATATAACTCCGTTTTAAAACCCATATGGACCTATGGCTCCGAGCTATGGGGCAACGCATCGAGAAGCAAAATCGACATAGTACAGCGAGCACAGCCTAGAATTCTGAGAATCATTACTGGAGCTCCATGGTATCTTCGGAACGAGAATATACACAGAGACTTACAAATAAAACTTGTCATTGAGACAATAGCAGAGAAAAAATTAAAATACAATGAAAAACTAGCCTCACATCCAAATCCTCTTGCAAGAAAACTTATTCGAGTATGAAGCCAAAGCCGACTGCACCGGAACGACCAACCAGTCCAGCGTTAAATTTGTTAGGCCACACAGCAAGAATCATTTCATAAAATGATATTTAGTTAGTTTAGAATAAGATTTGAAAACTTATTGTTAGTCTCTTAAGCAAAAGGGAAGATTCAACAAATAAGCATTGAAAAAAAAAATATGAACAATTAATTGAAAGCCAAGATGAACAGAAAGACCATGAGGAAACTTTGGAAAATTATACCGAACGTGTTGAGGAAAATGACTAGGAATATCAATACGACTACATTTTGCATATTTCCAATGCAAAGTGAGGAGTGAGAGAAATTATTTCCAGCCCAAATTCGTCCCAAATCCACTACAAAACAAAAGTTCATTGCAAGAAGTCTCTGTAGGTGGCAACATTAAAATAACCCATTACAAGATTGCAAATTTATTCAACGACTCAAATACTATAGAAAAGTTTTTCCTACTCCCTACACTCAAGACGTTTGACGCTATACTGGGAAGCGACAGATTAAAAGAATTAGGGGCTGTAATAGACATAAAAAACAAACAAAAGTTCCTAAAAAATGGCATGAGTGTCCCAACACAAGAAAATATATTTGAATCAGTAAACGTATTATTTTCCAGAACAGAACACCTGACAAAATTTTAAAAAACAAAACTAAGCCAACTTGTAAAAAAATATCCCAATCTTTTTGCTGAGCCTCACGAAAAATTTACTTACACCACTTGAGTCAAAGCAGAAATCCTCACAAACACAGATACTCAGGTTTATTCGAAAATTTACCCATTCCCATTTGCTTTAAAAGACGAAGTCAACAAACAAATCAATGAACTTTTAGAAAATGAAATAATTCGTCCGTCCCGTTCTGCTTACAATTCACCAGTGTGGATTGTACCGAAAAAAACTAGACGCCTCAAATATAAAAAAATATAGAATGGTAATTGACTATCGAAAATGCAATATCGTTACAATAGCAGACAAAAACCCCATACCAGATATCGACACAGTACTAACGCAACTATGTAATAATAAATTGTATTCCGTCCTTGATCTCAAGAGTGGATTTCACCAAATACAGTTAAAGGAGAGCGACATAGAAAAAACAGCATTTTCCATAAATAAAGTCCTTTCGGACTAAAAAACGCTCTCTCTATATTCCAACGTGCCCTCGACGATATTCTTAGAGAACACATAGATAAAATTTGTTACATTTACATTGACGACATAATAGTCTTTAGCCAGGACGAAGAAACACACTGTAAAAATGTTGACCTAATTTTTATACCCTTGGACCATTGAAAATGGTCAAAAAAGGGTATACTAACTTTGTGCAAATGTATGTAACGGGCAGAAGGAGGCGTCGGAGACCCCATAAAGTATATATATTCTTGCTCAGGATCACTATCCGAGTCGATTGAGCCATGTCCGTCTGTCTGTCCGTCTGTCTGTCTGTCTGGATGAACGCGTCGATCTCAGCTATTACAAAAGCTAGGGACACCAAATTTGACATGAAGATTCCTTTATACCATACGCAGATCAAGTTTATTTTAAATTTGGAATAACACGCCTATTTATTTTGATTTACATGGCGATTTACTCATTTCTTAACGTTCTGCTTTAACATATATATAGATAAATACTATATGAACTTATCCTCCAAATTGCAATCCGATCGGACAATAAACACTGAAGTTATTAGATAAACCATTTCGACCCTTCCACTAAATTATTTGCGTAGGAAAGGAAAGGACAAACGATGCGAGCACGAAGCGCGAGCTTTTTCTCGACTCTTCTTTTCCATGCACATGTCAATTACCGAAAATACATGTGCATAAATATATAGTAATACTCAACCAATAGGTGGCGGGGTAAATGAATATGAATGTATGCAAGTATTTACATGCTTGTGTACATATTCATAATATTCATAATATGCTTACGTGCACATATGATTATTATTTAATAATTCGTATTTTAGGGTCAGTAAAAAATACAAAACTATAAAATGCAATTAAATAAATATTAATTTTGATTACTCGATATATTGCAAGTTATCTATATTGGCCAATTCAAAATTTATAAAGAAATACCGATATATACTGCTCACACCGCTTTTTGCAGTCTTGCGCTAGGAAAATTGCGGCGACAAATTATTGACAACGTATCGAAATTGATGCAAGGTGGCAGCGCACTGCAGTGTTATGATTAATTTGTAGCTTACGATTAGTATTATACAATAAGATACTTTTTATAGCAACATACGTCCAAGGGTATCCCACTGTCGCGTGGCGCTCGACTGTTGCTCTCGTTGATACTGTAAATGCAGCTAATATAAAATGTCTACTAGATAAATGCGAATTTTTTAAAAAAAAAGTAGAGTTTCTGGGATTTGTTATATCCGATAAAGGAATATAAACAAATCCAGCAGAAGTAGAAGCAATTAAGAATTAAAGAATTAAGAGCATTTCTTCAATTATCGAGTAACTATAGAAGATTTATAATGGGTTACGCATCGTTATCTCGACCACTCACAGTATTGCTCAGAGGAGAAGACGGTCGTATTTCCAAATCAGCTTCAGTTGGAAAACAAATCCACCTCAATGATGAAGCCACAAAAGCGTTCGAAAAAATCAAAAGTACCCAAATATCCGATGATGTCATTTCACAATAATAAATTAATTAAGAATTTGTCCTAACTACATATGCCTTAGACTATGCAATAGGAGCAGTACTTTCACTAAACAACAGACCAATATCATTCATAGCTAGAAATGTTAGCTATATGCGGGGCAGTAGAAACATTCAAAAGCTATTTTTATGGAGGGACAAAAGTGAAAATTTATACAGACCATGAACTGCTTACAGGTGTAGCAATTAGGAGAAGGAAGACAAACGAATATAACAAAGAACTTTTCTATAAACCAGGAAAGGAAAATGTAGTGGCAGATGCTCTATCTAGGGCCCCTAAATGAAATCAAATAAATTTAATTACCTCAACACAACATAGCGCTCAAAGCTCAAATCAAAATCTCATCCCTAGTATCGTGGACCCGACGCATTTAAACGCATTTAAAGACCAAATATTTATTTATAATGAACATTCACCTGACTACAAATTTATACTTCCATTCCCCACATTCCACAGACATATAATTACACAACAAACATTTTCTGACGATGACTTATTAAAATCACTGCAAAAATACTTAAACGCAACAGTTATAAAATGAATATATTCCACAGAAGACATCATGGGACAGATTCAAAAACTATATCCAGAACACTTCCAATCCTTTAAAATTAGATTCACATAAACCAAAGTAATTGACCTAAATTAGAAGCCGAATATGACGAAAAAATATTACAAAGAGCTCACAGATACGCTCAGGAAAATAAAATTCAAATAGCCCAAAAATACTATTTCCCCAAAATGAAACAAAACAAAAGCTACTCTCGTAAAACAATGTCAAGTATGTAATGAAGTAAAATATGATAGGCATCCACATAATCCAGAAATAGCAGAAACGCCAATTCCGGAATATCCGGGTCACACCATTTATATTAACATGCAAATAGGTTCCATTTGACTCAACACAACGTTTGGAACGATCAACCAGCATATGCATACATTTATAGAAATGTTTTTCAGTTCCTCGGTTACGGCTGCTTGAATGGCTGGGATATCATAATAAAATGCTCCCTTCATCTTGGTTTTCAGTTTTGGAAATAAAAAATAGTCACATGGTGATAGATCAGGCGAATACGGAGGATGGTCGATGAGAGAAATCCCTTTTTTCATTAAAAATTTGTTCACTTTTTAGTGTTGTGAGGTGGTGCATTATCGTGCAATAAAAACAGCTGTTTTCCTGCTGGATATTCTGGTCTAACACGACCGATTCTTTTCCACAAACGATGTAAAATGCCTAAATAGTATTCTCCATTAACAGTTTGACCTTCTGGAACAAATTCCTTGTGGACAATACCCTTCGAATCATAAAAAAAATCATAGTCTTGATTCGAGACTTCTGAAAACGAAATTTTTTTGGTTTTGGCTCGCCTTTGGACTTCCATTGAGCAGATTGACGCTTAGTTTCAGGGTCATATTTAAAGCACCACATCTCATCACCAGTTATGATCGAATCAAGGATCATCATTTAAATCCTCACAACCATTTTTAAATCGTTTAAACCACGTATAAACTTGCGTACGACTCATACAATCATCACAATAAACTTTTTTCATTAATTCGTATGTCTCAGCAAATTTTTTTTCAAGTCTGACACCAAATTTTTTATTTGCTCTTTCCACTTTATTTTTGAACCATTAGCACAATTTTGGGTTTATTGAAATGGCTGTCACTTTTACATCTGTCATCCGACTTACCTGAAGTTAGGTGCGTTTGAAAGAGGATGAATGTATCTTTTTAATGTTGCAAATAGAGATCAATAGATGGCGCTGCATGTTGTATGATTTAAATATAAAGTTCGGTTATTTTTGGGACACACCGTGTATTCTCGACAGAAAGAAAATTAGTGCTGACAGCAATCGATAAATTTTCCAAACTAGCTTGTGCAAAGATCAATAGAAGATATGAAAAACCCTTGCATGAAATTTTGTTTTACTACGCCGTACCCAAATTTATAGTAATGAATAATGAAAAATCGGTGAATTCAGCTAGCATTACCTTCATGTTAAATGACCAATTAGGCATCGAAATTTAAAATGCTAAAGACAGATTTAGAAAACCATAATAAAGAACGAATTGAAATAATAACTAACCAACCAGGGCAAGAAATATTTGTCAAACAGAATAACAGATTCGGCTCAAAATTAACCCTCTGATTTAAAAAAGAGATAGTGATACTTAACTATGTTTCCCCGGGAGCGCCTATATACTGGCCAACAGATCCCATGAAGCTTCCAGATTTGATTGACTTTGCCATCACAAAAAGAATATCCCAATCAATGATTACAGCTGAGGCACTTCCAGAACTCTCATCTGATCACTGTCCGGTGCTCTTTCATCGTTTGTACCAGCTACAACACATCGAGAGACCGTATAGGCTTACAAGCAATAGGACCAACTGGGCGAAGTACAAAAAATATGTTTGTTCCCATACCGGCTTTTCTAGCCCCCTGGAAACCGAGCAAGACATTGATCAGTTTGCTGGTGATATAGAATCAATACTTGTTGCAGCAGCAAAAGCGTCAACCTCACAAGACAACCATGTATGCAGTATAAAGTTTAACAAGACAAGTAGAGATACTGAACTGCTTGTGCTTGAAAAACGATGACTTCGAAGGGAGTGGCAGGAGCACAGATCACTTGGCGCAAAGAGTAGATTAAAAGCAGTTTCTCGCAGACTTACCAAAGCGCTTAAGAGAGAAGAAGCAGACGCACAACTAAGGTACATCGAGAATCTCACGCCCACAGGCACAAAGAACTCGTTGTGGAAAGACCACAGGAACCTACAGGCACCAACAGAAACGGTTGTACCTCTCCGTAACTCTACCGGAAACTGGTTTCGCAGTGACATGGACAGAGCAAGAGTCTTCGCTGATCATCTTAAAAAAGTATTTCAACCAAATCCAGCCACTAACTCATTTACACTCCCGCCTTTAACTGCATCTGACTTAGCACCACAAGATCCTGTAGAATTTCGGCCAAGCGAGATATCGAAAGTCATTAAAGAGCAACTGAAGACTGGAAAATCGCCTGGCTACGACTTGATAACCCCGAAAATAATCATCGAGCTCCCAATGTGTGCAGTTCTACGAATCTGCTTGCTCTTCAACGCAATTACTAAAATTGGATACTTCCCTCAAAAGTGGAAAAAATCAGTTATAATCAAGACATACCAATAAACTACCAGCTAACGATATCCACATTCGCTGATGACACTGCAATACTAAGTCGATCCAGATGCCCAGTAAAAGCTACGATGCAACTAGCACGCCATCTAACTTGTGTAGAACATTGGCTTGCAGATTGGCGCATACAAGTAAACGAAGAAAAATGCAAACAGGTAACATTTACCCTAAACAAACAAAGCTACCCGCCCTTGGTAATGAACCACACGCGCATCCCACAAGCCGATATCGTAACATACTTAGGTATTCATCTGGACAAGCGGCTCAGCTGGCGGAAACACATAGAGGCCAAGACGACTCACCTCAGACTAAAAGCAAGGGATCTACACTGGCGTATAAACGTTCGCTCTCCCCTAAGCTTGGAGTACAAAGTCCTCTTATATAACTCCGTTTTAAAACCCATATGGACCTAGGGCTCCGAGCTATGGGGCAACGCATCGAGAAGCAAAATCGACATAGTACAGCGAGCACAGCCTAGAATTCTGAGAATCATTACTGGAGCTCCATGGTATCTTCGGAACGAGAATATACACAGAGACTTACAAATAAAACTTGTCATTGAGACAATAGCAGAGAAAAAATTAAAATACAATGAAAAACTAGCCTCACATCCAAATCCTCTTGCAAGAAAACTTATTCGAGTATGAAGCCAAAGCCGACTGCACCGGAACGACCAACCAGTCCAGCGTTAAATTTGTTAGGCCACACAGCAAGAATCATTTCATAAAATGATATTTAGTTAGATTCAACAAATAAGCATTGAAAAAAAAAATATGAACAATTAATTGAAAGCCAAGATGAACAGAAAGACCATGAGGAAACTTTGGAAAATTATACCTAACGTGTTGAGGACAATGACTAGAAATATCAATACGACTACATTTTGCATATTTCCAATGCAAAGTAAGGAGTGAGAGAAATTATATCCAGCCCAAATTCGTCCCAAATCCACTACAAAACAAAAGTTCATTGCAAGAAGTCTCTGTAGGTGGCAACATTAAAATAACCCATTACAAGATTGCAAATTTATTCAACGACTCAAATACTATAGAAAAGTTTTTCCTACTCCCTACACTCAAGACGTTTGACGCTATACTGGGAAGCGACAGATTAAAAGAATTAGGGGCTGTAATAGACATAAAAAACAAACAAAAGTTCCTAAAAAATGGCATGAGTGTCCCAACACAAGAAAATATATTTGAATCAGTAAACGTATTATTTTCCAGAACAGAACACCTGACAAAATTTTAAAAAACAAAACTAAGCCAACTTGTAAAAAAATATCCCAATCTTTTTGCTGAGCCTCACGAAAAATTTACTTACACCACTTGAGTCAAAGCAGAAATCCTCACAAACACAGATACTCAGGTTTATTCGAAAATTTACCCATTCCCATTTGCTTTAAAAGACGAAGTCAACAAACAAATCAATGAACTTTTAGAAAATGAAATAATTCGTCCGTCCCGTTCTGCTTACAATTCACCAGTGTGGATTGTACCGAAAAAAACTAGACGCCTCAAATATAAAAAAATATAGAATGGTAATTGACTATCGAAAATGCAATATCGTTACAATAGCAGACAAAAACCCCATACCAGATATCGACACAGTACTAACGCAACTATGTAATAATAAATTGTATTCCGTCCTTGATCTCAAGAGTGGATTTCACCAAATACAGTTAAGAGAGAGCGACATAGAAAAAACAGCATTTTCCATAAATAAAGTCCTTTCGGACTAAAAAACGCTCTCTCTATATTCCAACGTGCCCTCGACGATATTCTTAGAGAACTCATAGATAAAATTTGTTACATTTACATTGACGACATAATAGTCTTTAGCCAGGACGAAGAAACACACTGTAAAAATGTTGACCTAATTTTTATACCCTTGGACCATTGAAAATGGTCAAAAAAGGGTATACTAACTTTGTGCAAATGTATGTAACGGGCAGAAGGAGGCGTCGGAGACCCCATAAAGTATATTCTTGCTCAGGATCACTAGCCGAGTCGATTGAGCCATGTCCGTCTGTCTGTCCGTCTGTCTGTCTGTCTGGATGAACACGTCGATCTCAGCTATTACAAAAGCTAGGGACACCAAATTTGACATGAAGATTCCTTTATACCATACGCAGATCAAGTTTATTTTAAATTTGGAATAACACGCCTACCGCCCCCGCAAACCGCCAATTTTGATTTACATGGCGATTTACTCATTTCTTAACGTTCTGCTTTAACATATATATAGATAAATACTATATGAACTTATCCTCCAAATTGCAATCCGATCGGACAATAAACACTGAAGTTATTAGATGAACCATTTCGACCCTTCCACCAGCAAAGAAGTTGTCGATGACGTCAGAACTAAATTATTTGCGTAGGAAAGGAAAGGACAAACGATGCAAGCACGAAGCGCGAGCTTTTTCTCGACTCTTCTTTTCCATGCACATGTCAATTACCGAAAATACATGTGCATAAATATATAGTAATACTCAACCAATAGGTGGCGGGGTAAATGAATATGAATGTATGCAAGTATTTACATGCTTGTGTACATATTCATAATATTCATAATATGCTTACGTGCACATATGATTATTATTTAATAATTCATATTTTAGGGTCAGTAAAAAATACAAAACTATAAAATGCAATTAAATAAATATTAATTTTGATTACTCGATATATTGCAAGTTATCTATATTGGCCAATTCAAAATTTATAAAGAAATACCGACATATACTGCTCACACCGCTTTTTGCAGTCTTGCGCTAGGAAAATTGCGGCGACAAATTATTGACAACGTATCGAAATTGATGCAAGGTGGCAGCGCACTGCAGTGTTATGATTAATTTGTAGCTTGCGATTAGTATTATACAATAAGATATTTTTATAGCAACATACGTCCAAGGGTATCCCACTGTCGCGTGGCGCTCGACTGTTGCTCTCGTTGATACTGTAAATGCAGCTAATATAAAATGTCTACTAGATAAATGCGAATTTTTTTAAAAGAGTTTCTGGGGTTTGTTATATCCGATAAAGGAATATAAACAAATCCAGCAAAAGTAGAAGCAATTAAGAATTAAAGAATTAAGAGCATTTCTTCAATTATCGAGTAACTATAGAAGATTTATAATGGGTTACGCATCGTTTCTAGACCACTCACAGTATTGCTCAGCTTCAGTTGAAAAACAAATCCACCTCAATGATGAAGCCACAAAAGCGTTCGAAAAAATCAAAAGTACCCAAATATCCGATGTCATTTTTTTTTTTAAATTTTTTTTAAATTAGTTGGACGTTGAATACAATGAATGTATTAGCAAGTGGTCCAAACGACACCAAGCCGATGCTTGTTGCGCGCGGAAGTCCACCTCCCGCCTGACCGACCGAGAGCCACCGTCGCATAACGAACGACACGGAAACGCGGTAAAAATGCGAGTAGAAACGCGAGAGAAAGAAAATTAACGCGATAGGGAATAAAAAGTCGAATAGAGAATACACGCGACATGCAAGTGAAGAATGAAAATTAAGAAAAAGAAGATAGAATGACGAGGAAGATACTATTACTAGTTAATACTAATACTAATTACGTGCTAGATAGACAAGAATTAAAGACTTCATAGCAGCGATAGAGTTAGTGCTAGCTATGACGTGTTGAAGTTTATTGTAGTCCGAACATAATACCCTGAACGGATCGTGCAGTGCATAGTTCGATCTACAATAAGGAAGAGTTAGTGGAAGGTAATTACGTGTAGTTCTGCAAGGGACAGAGAAGTGTAGCTGCCTTACCAGGGTCTCACTGTCAATGTCACCTTGCATAAGGTAGTTAATAAATAAGACGCCTAGCATGGTTCTGCGATTGGTTAGGGAAGGCAGGTTTAATAATAGAAGTCTATTAGTATAGGAAGGCAGTCTTAAATTTTCATCCCAGTTAAGGCCACGTAAGGCAAAAAGTAAAAAGTTCTTCTGTACAGATTCGATGCGTTCCTTATGAATAGTGTACTGGGGACACCATACGCATGACCCGTATTCGAGAATGGGACGAACAAGTGAGATGTAGAGGGTCTTTGTAAGATAAGGATCGTCAAATTCCTTAGACCATCTCTTAATAAAGCCTAAGACACCCATGGCTTTATTGACCATATTAGAAATATGATTGGAAAACTTAAGTTTTCGGTCCAAAAGAACCCCCAAATCATCAACTAGGATAATTCTTTCCAAGGCACAACCACAAAGAGTATAAGAAGCATACTTTGGGCTGGCTCGAGAGAATGTCATCAGCTTGCATTTAGAGCTGTACAGGTTTAAAAAATTGGCACAACACCAAGAATAAAAACTATTTAGGTCGGCTTGTAAGAGTGAGTGACAGTGGTCGTCTTTAAATTGGTAACAAAGCTTTACATCATCAGCATACATGAGAGTACGGGAGTTACGTATGACCAAAGGAAGGTCATTGATGAAAAGCGTAAAAAGTAGGGGACCGAGGTGACTCCCTTGAGGAACACCAGATGTGGCATGAAGTGGGTTTGAAAGGGTGGTTTTAAAGAGGACTCTTTGAGTTCTGTCAGTCAGATAACTAACAATCCAACTAAGTATTTTTGGTGAAAAACCTAGAAGGTCAAGCTTATGTGCCAGAAGGGAATGATTCACTGAGTCAAGAGCTTTACTGAAATCAGTATAAATAACATCAGTTTAAAGATTTTCCTGAAATCCTTTTATCACAAAGGATGTCAGCTCAAGTAAATTTGTCGTAGTTGAACGACGCTTTATAAATCCGTGTTGAAAAGGAGAAATTGAGGAGTTATAAAATTCTCGAAAAATTTAGGTATAACCGACAATTTAGAGATACCTCTATAATTGCTTGCATCAGATTTGCTGCCCTTTTTATGAAGAGGAATAATAAAAGATTCTTTCCAAATAGAAGGAAAGAGTGAAGTTTCTAAGGACAGCGAAAATAGTTTGAGCAATGGCTTACTTAAGGAGTTGGCACAGAACCGAAGTATACAAGCGGGAACACCGTCAGGGCCTGGTGAGAAAACTGGCTTAACTAAATAAAGATCCTTGACAAGTGAGCTTTCGTTTAGAAAGGGAGTGAAGATACCATTCGAACTTGGAATGTTGTATTGATAAAAGTGAGTGTGATGTGTAGAAGGTGAATAGGTCGTTTGAAAAAACTTTGCAAACAAATCGGCCATGGTTTGGTCGGTATCTGCACAAGCATTTTCAAACGTTAATTTCGTTGGAAATGCGGTAGACTTACGCTTCGTGTTAACAAAACTATAAAACTGTTTGGGGTTCTGAGTAAACTGAACTTTGCAACGAGTTAAATAGGTCTTATAACATTTCGCGTTTAAGACTGTAAAATCTGACCGCGCGCTTAAGTAGCGAGAAAAGGCTGAAGGCGAATTATTGTTTTTATACTTTTTAAATAGACTCGACTTTAAATTTTTTAACCGTGACAACTCTCTTGTGAACCATGGCGGCTTACTCGAGGAAGTTGGATAAAAGCACGGAACACAAATATCAAAAAATGAATTAATTGTGTTATAAAAAATATTGGTCGCTACTGAAATATCTGTAGACAAATATAGTTCCGACCAATCAAAATTGCAAATTAACGAATTTAATAAGTTAAAATCTGCTTTTCTAAAGCAGCGTACACGATTACACAGTTTTTCATGTTTATCCATACATGCGACAAACACAAAAGTTACTTCAAGAGTGGGATGGTAAGGATCTTCAGGAAGAGAAAGTGGTTGTGTCCTGTTTAGACTCACTCTAGATGGATCGGAGACAAAGCATAAATCTAACGATCTGTTACTATAGTTTAAGATATGATTGACCTGTGACAATGACATATCAAACAGACCGTCGAAAAGGTCATGTTGCCGTGAAGGCAACAGAGTATTTGAGTCAACACTTGTTGTCCAATTACAATTAGAAATATTAAAGTCCCCAAGGACTGATAAGTGATCTCTGTCTGATAACAGATTAAATATAGTCTTTATTGCCGACAAATTTTGCAAATAGACTGATAACTCCGATGACGGCGGAATATAAGAACAGGTTATATAATGAAAGAAGCCGGGGAAGTGTAATTTTACACAGAGTAATTCAATAGCAGATTGAATCTCCGGTTGTAAAAGTTCTGAATTGATGGTGGAATCAACTGCAATAAGAACTCCACCACCACGACGGTCAGGTCGATCACACCTGTAGGTTGTGTACTTATTTGGAAAGACTTCAGAGTTAAGGATCTCCGGCTTTAACCAAGTCTCAGTAAACACAACAATTTGAAAAGAAAAAGAGAAACTGTTTAAATATAAAGTTGAAAGTTTAGTACAAAGACCTCTAACATTTTGATATGAAAGAGTTAAGAAGCTTGTTAGTTTGTTTTTGCTCGGATTTTTCTTGGCAGATGCTAAAGAAGGCAAAGGAAGTTTAATCGGTGGGCGATTTTTTTTCTTCTTTGCTTCGAACTCTTTAAAAATTACGTGTTCCGGCCAAAATTGTGCGGAACATATAATACCAAAGAGTTCGTTGGGGACACTTATTTTGAAGGACGATATGTCCCTCTCATAAGAAAACTTAAATTTTTCCACTTTTATATCCAAGGCTTGAATTTTTGCTTGAATATAAGCAGTAACATCGTTTGATGTGAGTTCAGGGGCAAGCCTGGAAAAAAAATTTGTTTCTTTTGTGGAACACCTAAAAGCTTTTTTGGCGCCTCCGGTATAATACCAGAGCAGAGGCTCTCTTCTGGTAATCCAGAACTTGAACACGCCCTTATGAAAATCTAATAACTGTGGCACAGGCAACGAGACCACAGCAGACATATCGGATGGTTTAGGCGTCACTGATTGCACACCCCCAATGACATTCTCTAGAAGAACCGCAGATCTCGTACCATCGGAGGATTGGTGAACGGCATCAGCGGCTGTGTCACTGGCGTACCTGGCTGGTCAATTAGAGGGAGCTGGGTGGCGCTAACAGAAGACTTCTCTACCCGTGTGGATTTCTTACGGTTTGGGGATTCATTCAATAACTTAAGGTTATTGAAAGAAGAATCCAGCGCCGAGAACTGGTCGGAAAGTTTACGAAAACTTCCAAGCAGTTCCTTAAATCCAGTCTTCGTTTGACGCATAAACGAACACATGTCGTTCTCCACCTCCCTACACACATCGCAGCAATAACGCAAACCAGTGCGCTTGGCTAGGGCGTCAGCCGTCGGGCCAGAAAATCCGGCACACTTCGCGTGTACTACGTTGGTACATAGCCAGCACGAAATGCTTGCCTGGCGGCAGTCACCTGCTTAAGGCAGGATTTTTTGAAACAAATTACCCCGTCCATTATAGTGGACACCTACTGTAAAACGAGAAATGCCAAAAAGAAAACGAACAAAAACAAGAAGAGGTATGTGCGCGAGAGAAAGAAATTAGCGCGCGTAAAGAGCAGTGACCACAGAGAGCAGAAAGATAGAGCAACAACAGTGCAGCAAAGAGAGCGGCAAGGCGTGAGAGCTGCTTAGGCGCA
Source organism: Zaprionus ornatus (assembly GCA_018904035.1). Taxonomy (NCBI): domain Eukaryota; kingdom Metazoa; phylum Arthropoda; class Insecta; order Diptera; family Drosophilidae; genus Zaprionus; species Zaprionus ornatus. The sequence continues at coordinate 43,997 of JAEIFZ010000011.1, forward strand.
CTCAAAGAATTAGGAGAGATAAGGAGAGAGAGCTATAGCGGTGGACTAACTACAACAACGTCGCTTACCGAAAATAAGAAGACAAAAACAAAACACTGGACAAGCAGAACCAATGCACAACAAATGTAAAATTAGCAAACAAAGTTTAGTTTGACTAATCTACAATATAAGGCATGCACACACGTCGTGAACGGGCTAGCAAAAGGAGATATTTAAATTTAGAAAAACACGTCCGTTCACTGTGAAAGTTGATATATATAATAAATTATAAATAATAAAATTTCACAATAATAAATGAATTAAGAATTTGTCCTAACTACATATGCCTTAGACTATGCAATCGGAGCAGTACTTTCACAAAACAACAGACCAATATCATTCATAGTTAGAACCCTATCCGAAGCAAAAGAATACTATGAAACAGCTAAAAAAGAAATGTTAGCCATATGCTGGGCAGTAAAAACATTCAAAGGCTATTTTTATGAAGGGACAAAAGTGAAAATTTATACAGACCATGAACCGCTTACACAAGATTGTAATTGTAAAGCAGGTGTAGCAATTAGGAGAAAGAAGACAAACGAATATAACAAAGAACTTTTCTATAAACCAGGAAAAGAAAATGTAGTGGCAGATGCTCTGTCTAGGGCCCCTAAATGAAATCAAATAAATTTAATTACCTCAACACAACATAGCGCTCAAAGCTCAAACCAAAATCTCATCCCTAGTATCGTGGACCGGATTAACGCATTTAAAAACCAAATATTTATTTATAAAGAACATTCACCTGACTACAAATTTATACTTCCATTCCCCACATTCCACAGACATATAATTTCACAACAAACATTTTCTGACGATGACTTATTAAAATCACTGCAAAAATACTTAAACGCAACAGTTATAAATAGAATAAATTCCACAGAAGACTTCATGGGACAGATTCAAAAACTATATCCAGAACACTTCTAATCCTTTAAAATTAGATTCACACAAACCAAAGTAATTGACCTAAATTAGAAGCCGAATATGACGAAAAAATATTACAAAGAGCTCACAGATACGCTCAGGAAAATAAAATTCAAATAGCCCAAAAATACTATTTCCCCAAAATGAAACAAAACAAAAGCTACTCTCGTAAAACAATGTCAAGTATGTAATGAAGTAAAATATGATAGGCATCCACATAATCCAGAAATAGCAGAAACGCCAATTCCGGAATATCCGGGTCACACCATTTATATTAACATGCAAATAGGTTCCATTTGACTCAACACAACGTTTGGAACGATCAACCAGCGTATGCATACATTTATAGAAATGTTTTTCAGTACCTCGGTTACGGCTGCTTGAATGGCTGGGATATCATATTAAAAAACCCCTTCATCTTGGTTTTCAGTTTTGGAAATAAAAAATAGTCACATGGTGATAGATCAGGCGAATACGGAGGATGGTCGATGAGAGAAATCCCTTTTTTCATTAAAAATTCGTTCACTTTTTAGTGTTGTGAGGTGGTGCATTATCGTGCAATAAAAACAGCTGTTTTCCTGCTGGATATTCTGGTCTAACACGACCGATTCTTTTCCACAAACGATGTAAAATGCCTAAATAGTATTCTCCATTAACAGTTTGACCTTCTGGAACAAATTCCTTGTGGACAATACCCTTCGAATCATAAAAAAAAACATAGTCATGATTCCAGACTTCTGAAAACGAAATATTTTTGGTTTTGGCTCGCCTTTGGACTTCCATTGAGCAGATTGACGCTTAATTTCAGGGTCATATTTAAAGCACCACGTCTCATCACCAGTTATGATCGAATCAAGGATCATCATTTAAATCCTCACGACCATTTTTAAATCGTTTAAACCACGTATAAACTTGCGTACGACTCATACAATCATCACAATAAACTTTTTTCATTAATTCGTATGTCTCAGCAAATTTTTTTTCAAGTCTGACAGAAAATTTTATATTTGGTCTTTGTTCCACTTTATTTTTGAACCATTAGCACACTTTTGGGTTTATTGAAATGTTAGGTGAGTTTGAAAGAGGATGAATGTATCTTTTTAGTGTTGCAAACAGAGATCAATAGATGGCGCTGCATGTTGTATGATTTAAATATAAAGCTCGGTTATTTTTGGGACACACCGTGTATTCTCGACAGAAAGAAAATTAGTCCTGACAGCAATCAATAAATTTTCCAAACTAGCTTATGCAAAAATCAATAGAAGATATGAAAAAACCCTTGCATGACATTTTGTTTTACTACGGCGTACCCAAATTTATAGTAATGAATAATGAAAAATCGGTGAATTCAGCTAGCATTACCTTCATGTTAAATGACAAATCGAAATTTAGAATGCTAAAGACAGATTTAGAAAACCATAATAAAGAACGAATGGAAATAATAACTAACCAACCAGGGCAAGAAATATTTGTCAAACAGAATACCAGATTCGGCTCAAAATTAACCCTCTGATTTAAAAAAGAGATAGTGAAAGAAAACAGAAATACAACTATCGTCACCGAAACCGGACGAACCCATGAAATAGTCCAAACACTCTCAGTATTAGGCACTCTTACTTCATCATGCAAAAATAGACAGGCCAGATCAATCAATTGGATTGGATCAGCCTGGAAATATATTGCAGGAAACCCTGATCATGCTGACTTAGTAATGATCAAAAATAATCTTAACGACCTAATTTCAAACAATAACGCAAAACTAAATATTATAAATACATTACTTTTAAATGAAATGGAAACTTAACTTCCTTGTCCGTTGAAGAAATATTAGAATTTGTCGATGTCTTTGTACTCCACAATAGAACATCAGTTATTTTATTGTCAAAATCCCAGAATTAGAAACAATAACATATCAATACCTTTTAATCAAACCTGTAATAAAAAACCATTCAATTGTACACCTAGAAACTAACGAAATAGTCCAATATAAGGAACAAATGTTAAAAATACTAATAAATTGTAAATCATCTAATAATCTAAAAATTTGTAATGAGTTCAAAATTGTTAACCTAAATAACACAAAATGTATTTTTAAGCTAGTTCAGGGAAAGGAATCGGTGTGTGACTTTAGTAACGCGGAACAAATTAAAGAAATAGAAGAGATTTACAAGAGCAAAATTCTAATTAAAAATTTGAATGGCAATATAACAAAGAATAACATAACTCAACAATGGGCACATAGTGCACTTCTAGAATGACACAATTTTCATAAAAAGCAAAGAATTTAATAACAAAGAAACAACAATTATGAAACCGGGAATACCACATTTACAGATTACTCCAAAAGTAGTCGAACGACTACAAATTTCATCCCTAAAAGCACTAGAAACTCTCCATAAAACACAAAATACCTAAACGAATTGAAAACGCACTCTATGGCAAATCGCATAGCTATACTCACCCTTCTTTACAGGATTTTGAGGAGGGAGGGAAGTTAACTATTGGGTTGATCGAAAAGAAACCAGTGATTTTGTTATTGCATTTTAGCTTTTGTCAGTTATCAGCTGGCACTTTAACCTTGCTTTAGAAAAAAAGCTCGAGTAATTTTGTTTATATTTGTTTGTTTGGCGGTAATTTTAATATGGAGCCACAACTTTATTATTTCCCTAAAGAAAAAAATTCAGCTCAGGTTGATAAAAAGTTACGTGGTGTGTATGGTGACAAAGCCTTAAAAGAAACACAGTGTCAAAGTTGGTTTGTCAAATTCCGTTTGGGAGATTTTTCACTCAAAGACAAGCGACGTTCAGGTCTGCCAAGTGAAGTTGATGATGACGTTATCAAGGCTTTAATCGAGTCGGATCGTCATGTAACTGAGCGCGAAGAGAGAAGTTAAATATACCACAATCAACCATACATGATCATACGTACATATATTGGGAAGGTAAAAAAACTTGATATTTGGGTACCGCATGAATTGAAAGAAATTTTTTTAACAAATCGCTTAATAAATACAATAAATATAAAACAATACAAACAGTTAACTAATCAATAAATAATAAAATCGAAACTAATAACAATAAATACAAAACAACATTTAACAAGATTTGCATTTTTTACTGACCGTAACATATGAATTATTGTATTAAATAATAATCATATGTGCAAGTACACATTATGAATATTATGAATATGTACACATGCATGTCAAGACTTGCATACATTCATATCGATCCACCACGCCACCTATTGGTTGAGTATTATATATATACACATGTATTTTCGGTAATTGACATGTGCATGGAAAAGAAGAGTCGAGAAACAGCTCGCGCTACGCGCTCGCATCGTTCGCCCTGTCCTTTTCTTTCCTACTCAAGTAATATACGAGGGTCGTTTGATAAGTCCGTGACTTTTTGTATTTGCCGCGCACCTGCTCTAAATACAACACTGCTCCTGTCAGCAGTTATCGATTAACAGCTGACTGTAAAATTTTGAGAAAGCTGCGTTTCTTAGTTTGCGTTTTATAGGCATTGAAAGCAGACGATCTCGTGAATTTTAACGAAAATGGAAAAAAGTGAATTTCGTGTGCTAATTAAGCATTATTTTTTGCGTAAAAAATCCATCACCGAAACCAAGGAAAGACTTGATAAATATTATGGGGACTCTGCACCATCAATTTCAATGGTTAAGAAATGGTTTACTGAGTTCCGTTGTGGTCGTACCAGTACAAGTGATGCCGAACGTTCAGGTCGCCCAAAAGAGGTCGTCATGCCAGAAATCGTCGACAAAATCCATGGAATGATATTGGATGATCGGAGAATGAAAGTGCGTGAGGTAGCTGAGGCTGTAGGCATCTCAACTGAACGGGTACATCACATTTTACATGAATATTTGGACATGAAAAAGCTTTTCGCGCGATGGGTGCCGCGATTGCTCACACACGACCATAAGCGCAACCGTGTGACCATTTCAAAGGAGTGTTTGGCGATGTTCAACCGCAATCCAAACGAATTTTTGCGCCGTTTCGTTACCGTAGACGAAACATGGATCCACCACACCACACCAGAGACCAAAGAACAATCAAGACAGTGGGTTTCTCCGGGTGAACGTGCACCAAAGAAGGCCAAGGTGGGTCTGTCGGCCAACAAGGTCATGGCCACAGTTTTTTGGGATGCACAAGGTATCATTCACATCGATTACCTTGAAAAGGGTAAAACGATCACCGGCGAATATTATTCAGAGCTTTTGGACAGATTCGATATTGATTTGAAGCAGAAACGACCGCATTTGGCGAAAAAAAAGTGCTGTTCCATCAGGACAATGCACGGGTGCACACGTGTGTAGTCAGCATGGCAAAATTTCATAAATTGGGCTACGAACTGCTACCCCATCCAGCATATTCTCCAGATTTAGCCCCCTGTGACTATTTTTTGTTTCCAAACATGAAGAAATGGCTCGGCGGTAAGAGATTCGGGTCAAATGAAGAGGTCATCACAGAAACAAACGACTATTTTGAGGGCCTTGAGAAAACCTATTATTTGGAAGGAATAAAAAAATTGGAAAAACGCTGGACTAAATGTATAGAGCTAAAAGGAGATTATGTTGAGAAATAAAACGCTTCTTTGACGAAAAAAATATATTTTATTCAAAAAGTCACGGACTTATCAAACGACCCTCGTAGTTATGAAGTCACCGACAAATTGGTTGCTGGTCGGAAGGTCTAATAACTTAAGTGTTTATTGTCCGATCGGGTTGCAATTTTGACGATAAGTTCATATATTATTTATCTATTGTATATATATGTATGCTAAAGCAGAACGTTAAGAAATGAGTAATTCGAATGTAAATCAAAATTGTGGGTTTGCGGGGCGTGTTATGGGATACAGGAATCTTCGTGCTATATTTGGTGTCCCTAGTTTTTGTAATAGCTGAGATAAGCGCGTTCATCCAGACAGACGGGCAGTCAGTCGGACATGGCTCAATCGATTCGGCAAGTGATCCTGAGCAAGAATATACATATATACTTTGTGAGGTCTACCACGCCTACTTCTGCCTGTTACATACATTTTCACAAAGTTAGTATACTCTTTATTTACCATTGGTACAATGGTCGAAGAGTATAATTATTAAATTAATATTAATTTTGATTACTCGATATATTGCGAGTTATCAATATTGGCCAACTAAAAATTTATAAAGAAATACCAATATATATAATGCTCACACCGAAAAATATTTGATTTCATGGCATACGATAAATTAAATTCATATTCGATGTAAATTTGACGTTTAGTTAAGACAGGAGTAAGAAGTAAAAGTCACAAGGGAGAACTTTTAACAGGTCTTTTATTATTAAAAAAACTTAATATTTTGGCTGGAAATTGAGTTAATCTAAAGAATGTTTCAATAATAAATAATGTCTACCACTAATAAAATTATGATATTCACTTGGAAGAACTTTATATAAATATGCCAAGGCTGATAACAATAAAAGTTCATAAGTAATCTAGTTATAGAATTATCTCCCAGTTGAAATTTATAACACAAATAGTTAAGGAGGAAAAGTTTGAGCAAATCAACGAGAAGGTTATAAAGTGTAGATATATAGGAAATGCATAGGTAGGCAGAAATAATACATATATTGTACAATATAAAGTGTACAGACCCTCAAGATTAGAAAGAATTTTAAGATATTGCATGGTTGAACAAATACACATGTGTTCATGTATGGTTCGTCTTTATAAAGTATCGGTAAATTTGGTTAGTTTATCATGCAAGTTAAAGCGATTTTTTTTATTTTAAAAACACTGGTTTAGTTTCGACTCAACTGGACGACGTATCATTTTTCTCCTGGTATGTGGTATGTTATTGTCAGTGCTGTGAGTGGGTGGTGATTGAGTGATTTCTGACTGGGAGAGTTTGTTAAGTGCTACATGATGTTGTCAATTGAGATAATTTAGAAGAATGTGTAAATTTCGTGTCCAAACGGTGGTGGCTGATAGTATTTTCGAGGTTATGTCTGATGTCTATGTACATTGTTCATACTAACCAAATACATGGCCAGTTTGTTGATATCCAAATTGGCCAATTGACTGACATCGGTGATGTTCAGGATGCTTAGCATGAGGCTTATATCGGTATATCGCAGTGGGAATTGCCGGTACCGTTCCACCGGTAGTGCCACCAACATGGTGTTGCTGCTGCTGATGCTGCGTCATTCCATGTTGCAGCGATGGCCCAGAACCGCTCTCGGCTGCAGCTACTGCCTTCGCTGCTGTTGAGGTGCTGGCATCATGCGATTGCATCAATGCCTGCAGGTTACGATTGCGCGAATCAAGTTGTTACTGGAGGTGGCTAACCGAGCCGCCGCCTCCGACTACGCCTCCAGGAGCAGTGGAGCTGCCAGTACCGACACCGGCACCTCCAGTGCCCTGCATCTGTAATTGCATAGACTGCAGGATCGGTGTGGTCGGTATGGAGAGCGGCGGTGTCGATGAGACCACTGCTTCTTGCTGTTAAAGGCACAGATGGGAGGATTGGTGGGTGTTTTTTTGTAAGAGTTCGGTTAAAATCAACAACAATAATTATGAGAGGATGTGTATGTGAGTGTGGGAAAGAAATGGAGAGATAGAAAGACAAAGAGAGAGAGAGTAAGAGAGACAGAGGGGAGGCGGACAACTGCTTCGGCGCTCGCCGTAGTTTTGTTAATCAGCTGTTCGTTTCGTCTTAGTCAGGTTGAGGGGACACGAAAGGGGTGTGTATGACATTGTTAGGAGATCCCTCACCGTTTCTTCGGCGCTCACAGTCAGAGTTTTTTGTTCAGTCTTCAATTTTCTACTCTACACTACTCTTTCAACTCTAAACTACTTTGTACATTTTTATACCCTTGGACCATTGAAAATGGTCAAAAAAGGGTATACTAACTTTGTGCAAATGTATGTAACAGGCAGAAGGAGGCGTCGGAGACCCCATAAAGTATATATATTCTTGCTCAGGATCAATAGCCGAGTCGATTGAGCCATGTCCGTCTGTCTGTCCGTCTGTCCGTCTGTCTGTCTGTCTGGATGAACGCGTCGATCTCAGCTATTACAAAAGCTACGGACACCAAATTTAGCATGAAGATTCCTGTATACCATTCGCAGATCAAGTTTATTTTCAATTTGTAATAACACGCTTACCGCCCCCGCAAATCGCCAATTTTGGTTTACATTGCAATTTACATAAAAGTACTCATTTCTTAACGTTCTGCTTTAGCATATATATAGATAAATACTATATGAACTTACCCTCCAAATTGCAATCCGATCGGACAATAAACACTGAAGTAATTAGATAAACCATTTCGACCCTTCGACCAGCAAAAAAGTTGTCGATGACGTCAGAACTAAATTCCTTATGCATGAAAGAAAAGAACAAACGATGCGAGCGCGAAGCGCGAGCTGTTTCTCGACTCTTCTTTTCCATGCACATGTCAATTACCGAAAATACATGTGCATAAATATATGCTAACACTCAACCAATAGGTGGCGTATAGATGAATATGAATGTATGCAAGCAGTTGCATGCATGTGTCCATATTCATAATATTCATAATATGCGTACGTGCAGCTATGATTATTATTTAATAATTCATATTTTAAGGTCAATAAAAAATACAAAACCATAAAATGCAATTAAATAAATATTAATTTTGATTACTCGATATATTGCAAGTTATCGATATTGGCCAATTCAAAATTTATAAAGTAATTCCGATATATACTGCTCACACCGCTTTTTGCAGTCTTGCGCTAGGAAAATTGCGGCGATAAATTATTGACAACGTATCGAAATTGAAGCAAGGTGGCAGCGCACTGCAGTGTTATGATTAATTTGTGGCTTGCGATTAGTATTATACAATTAAATACTTTTTGTGGCAACATACGTCCAAGGGTATCCCACTGTCGAGTGCTGCTCGACTGTTGCTCTCGTTAAGCCTAAAGTTTTTAACTACGGTCAACAGCTAAGCAACAAAACTACAAATACCTTGACAGAGCACAACTAAAAATTTTGAGGGTGTTACGAAACAATAAACGACAAAAACAAATAGTGGGAACATTGTAAGAATGTTGATGAAATGATGGAGTAATTGAAGGAAATATGTAAGTATCAATTGAGGTTAAAATTTAAAAAATAAGCAGAGAAAGTTATTTTGTATAATGAGCCGATAGTTTATAATACGAATGTGGATAAAAAGTAAGGTGAATTCGTTTGAAAAATTAATAATCTTAATTCTTCTACATCGATTTCCCCGTGAAAATAGTCCCCTGCCGATGCAATACACTTATGCAAACGCTTTTTCCAATTATCGAATTACAGGGGTGGTCAAAAGTATTTAAACAACGTACTTTTTTTATGCCCTTGGACCATTGAAAATGGTCAAAAAAGGGTATACTAACTTTGTGCAAATGTATGTAACGGGCAGAAGGATGCGTCGGAGACCCCATAAAGTATATATATTCTTGCTCAGGATCAATAGCCGAGTCGATTGAGCCATATCCGCATGTGCACATCTGATTATTATTTAATAATTCATATTTTAGGGTCAGTAAAAAATACAAAACTATAAAATGCATTTAAATAAATATTAATTTTGATTACTCGATATATTGCAAGTTGTCGATATTGGCCAATTCAAAATTTATAAAGAAATACCGATATATACTGCTCACACCGCTTTTTGCATTCTATCGCGCGCTAGGAAAATTGCGGCGATAAATTATTAACAACGTACCGAAATTGATGCAATGCGATTAGTATCATACAATTAGATACTTTTCATGGCAACATACGTCCAGGGGTATCCCACTGTCGCGTGCCGCCGACTGTTGCTCTCGTATCAATTATCAACTTTGATCGCTTATTGCTGTTGCTTTTGTACTCAGAAACGAACATAACGGTATTTGTCGTGCTTCTACATCTATACAGAAGCAAACGAAAGAAGAAGTTGAAAAAATAAATGTTCATGGTCTAAAAATAGAAGCATTGAACTTGTCTGTTGTCAGAAGTATTTACACACAATTTTTACTCGTCAAAATTATTTACACAGTGCAAATTGAAGATTAGTCTTTGATTTGCATTGAGTAAGTGAAGTTCTAGTTGATGTTGATCCCTTAATTGGAACTTAAACTAACTGTTAACAGTTCAATTAATAGATAAAACTAAGCATTTAATTTGTAAAATGGCAAAAACAAAGGAGCTATTAGTTGAGCATCGAGCCGAGATTGTCACTAAATTTAAGGCTGGTACTTCTGCATCCAAATTAGCTGAGTTGTACAAAATATCACGTAAAACTGTGTACGATTTAGTTAAAAAGAAGGACACTGGGAAATTTGGAAAATAAAAAGAGAACTGTCCGAAAAGTTGCATTGAACCCAAGAGACTGCAAACACATTATAGGAGTTGTACTAAGTAATCCCACCATAAGTCCCATTGAAATTGCCGCAGCTTCGAAAAATTTAATTGGAAAACATATTAGCGATAGTACACTGCGTCGCAGAATGAAGGAAGTTGACATCAACACCTATGTTGTTCGTGCAGTAGTTGATATTACCCCAAGAAACAAGGAAAAACGTCTCGCATTTGCCTTGGAGTATAAAGAGAAGCCTCTCGAGTTCTGGTTTGATGTTTTATGGACTGATGAAGTTGCGTTTCAGTTTCAGGGATACTTTAGCAAGCAATTTATGTATCTCCCAAAACAACTAAGGGGTAATACCGTCCAGCCAATCAACCGGTTTGGTGGTGGCACGGTGATGTTCTGGGGCTGTTTAAGCTACTATAGATTTGGAGACATGGTACCGATAGAAGGTACACTAAATCAAACAGGATACCTCCATATCTTAAATGAGCACGCATTCACCTCAGGAAATAGACTGTTCTCCACGAATGACTGGATCTTGCAGCAGGACAATGCTCCATGCCACAAGGTCCGAGTACCAACCAAGTACTTGAAAGACATAAATCAGGCGGTACTTCCATGGCCCGCACAAAGCCCCGATCTGAATATTATCGAAAATGTCTGGGCTTATGTTAAGATTCAGAGGACATTTGAAAGAGATCGCCAGCGCGATGAAACTATAGCCGAAATTACGGAAATTTGGTCCAAATTACCTCTTGAGTTTGCGCACAACTTAGTCCGGTCAATACCAGCAAGGCTCCAAGCAGTCATTGATGCCAAAGGCGGAGTAACTAGATATTAGTTGGCTTAACATAATCACATATTAAAATAATATAAAATATTTCGTTTAAATTCAATAAAAAACGCAAATATCAATTAAAAAAGCTGTGTGTAAATAATTTTGACGCGAAAAAATTGTGTGTAAATACTTCTGACAACAGACAAGCATCAGTTCAATGCTTCTATTTTTAGCCCATGAACAGGTTTTTTTTCCACTTCATCTTTCGTTTGCTTCTGTATAGATGTAGAAGCACGACAAATACCGTTATGTTCGTTTTTGAGTACAAAAGCAGCAGCAAAAAGCGATCAAAGTTGACAATTGAAATCTAAGCACGTTGTGTAAATACTTTTGACCACCCCGTATGTCAAATAATCAGGTTCTGGTTTGGTCTTAGAGAGCTCGCCGATTTAAGTTTCATTTCCTCACTCGCCTCAAAATAGTGTACGAGGTGGTCTCTTTGGAAGAGCCAGTGGTTTAGTAAATACAAGCGTATCTAAAATAACATTGATAGCATTGACATGAAATTTGACGTAGATGTCAAAAACAGTGCTACCAACCTTAAAAAAGAGAATTGACCCGAATATTAAGCTCACATTAAAAATTCACCTTTTTGACCACAGTAGTGTAAGTCGTTTTATATTCCTCCTTTTATTTTTGTCACTATCTGTTACAATAGCCGCTAGCTATTTAAGTTTTACTGAGTTGCATAATGTATCATGTATGTATTGTACATGGAGATCAAACATTGGTATGACAGATATAATAGCAGTAACGACTGTTTATTACAGCTAGACCAAATTCCTCATTATAACTAATTATATTTGATTTATATTTGATTTATATTTATATTGATAACTTTCAATTTGATACTATCAATGGTTATTACGATAGTTTATCAGTTTACTTGTACCTAATAACTTAGTCAATCATTCTTTCTGTGGTATTTCTAACTGCAAGTGCTCATTATATTGTGAATTGTTCCAGGCCAACCCACAATTTTGAATATTCAATAGGACAGACAAAGGTTTCATATAATCCATTTGATTGGTTTAATGGATTGGGATATGGAAATGGTAATGGTTATGGGAGGTATTGCAATATGGAATGGAGGAGCAGTGAGAGAGTAACAGGTTAGTCACATAATTACTTACCCTGGCCTTCAGCTGTTGCTTTAGTTCTTCTTTCTTGTAGTTGCGTTGATATGCGGTAATCGACGTAATCGTGTATTGAGATCCTGCATCGATGGCCATAGTGTGGCATCCTCAACGGTGGCCACTGTCGAGGGTGGATAACTTCCTGCGACGCTCTCCACTTCGTCCAAGCCTAAATTTGAGTTTGAGTTAGCATTTTCGCAGTTTTGAACCGCTGCTGACTCCCCGACAGCCCCTGATGCGGGGACAGTCGCTGCAGTCGTAGCTGCTTTTGCTGTTGTGGTGGTGGATGATGGATTTGTAATAGTGGTAATAGTAGTAGTGGTGGTGGTGGGTTTAGTGGGGATGATTGTGCTGATGTTTGTGGTGGCATTGTTAGTGCATGATTCGGACGATCTTTTATCGTTTGTCGACGTCGTCGACCTGAGCAATGGCAGCGGCATCGCCCTCAGCTGACGCAGAGGCAGTTTCATTCGAGGCTGCGTCAGTGACCTTGAGCTCTTCTATTTCGATGTCCAGTGAACCACTTGACGCAGCAGTGTCAGCTGTAGTAGCACCAGTGGCACCATCAGCCTCCGTCTCCATTGAGCTGGAATCAGCATTAACAGAGGCAGCATCAGCGACATCAGAGTCGAGGGCATCAGTTGCCACTGCAGCGGCGTCATCTTCGTTTTCCGTGCTTTGTTTCATTTTCTTTTTGTTATACAATAATAAAAAAGGGTATACTAACTTTGTGCAAATGTATGTAACGGGCAGAAGGAGGCGTCGGAGACCCCATAAAGTATATACATTCTTGCTCAATAGCCGAGTCGATTGAGCCATGTCCGTCTGTCTGTCTGTCTGGATGAACGCGCCGATCTCAGCTATTACAAAAACTAGGGACACCGAATTTAGCATGAAGATTCCTGTATACCATACGCAAATCAAGTTTATTTTCAATTTGGAATAACACGCCTACCGCTCCCGCAAACCGCCAATTTTGATTTACATTGCGATTTACATTCGAAATACTCATTTCTAAACGTTCTGCTTTAGCATAAATATAGATAAATACCATATTAACTTATCCTCCAAATTGCAATCCGATCGGACAATGAACACTGAAGCATTTCGACCCTTCGACCAGCAAAGAAGTTAGATGACGTCAGAACTAAATTACTTGCGTAGGAAAGAAAAGGAGAAACGATGCGAGCGCGAAGCGCGAGCTTTTTCTCGACTCTTCTTTTCCATGCACATGTCAATTACCGAAAATACATGTGCCTAAATACATATATACTAATACTCAACCAATAGGTGGCGTGGTAAATGAATATGAATGTATGCAAGTACATATTTACATGCTTGTGTACATATTATTAATATGCTTACGTGCACATATGATTATTATTTAATGAATCATATTTTAGGGTCAATAAAAAATACAAAACCATAAAATGCAATTAAATAAATATTAATTTAAATTTATAAAGAAATACCGATAAATACTGCTCACATCGCTTTTTGCAGTCTTGCGCTAGGAAAATTACGGTGATAAATTTTTGACAACGTGTTGAAATTGATGCAAGGTGGCAGCGCACTGCAGTGTTATGATTAATTTGTAGCTTGTGATTAGTATTATGCAATTAGATACTTTTTATGACAACATACGTCCAAGGGTATCCCACTGTCGCGTGCCGCTCGACTGTTTCTCCCGTTTTCATTTGAGTTTTCTTTGTCTGATTCATTTTCTTTATCATTATTTTCTTTATCTTTATCATTTTTCTAATTTTGATCTTGAATTTTTGCCGATTCGTTGTCAGCCACTGACACTGTCTGAGGGTCCACATCGACGGCGCTGCCATTGCCCTCAGTCGTGCCGAGCTCTGCATTCGCATTTGGATTTCAATTTGACGTCACCGTTGTTATCTCTGTTTTCGATCTTACTCGACGAACTAGGACGCTCTGGTTCAAGCAAATCCTTATTATCGCCAACCGTCAGCTTTTTGGAATCTGGATCTTTGGTTGTGGTGGTACCATCGTCGTCGACCTCATCGCCGCCTTCATGTTTGAAATTTGAATCGTCTACAAAAAGTAAGGTGTTCCAAAGGTAAGGTGACTTTTCAAATTTCGCGGGCAATGTACAAGGTGTGTTCAAAAAGTAAGGTTGCTTTGTTTTTTTAAGAAACAATATTTATTTATTTATCAATATTTATGTTGTCCCCTTCAAGTAATCCCTATCAGATACAATACACTTATACCAACGGTTTTTCCAATCCTCAAAGCACTTCTTATAAGCACTTTTCGGTATAGCCTTGAGCTCTTCCAGCAAGAAATATTTGTCAAACAGAATACCAGATTCGTCTCAAAATTACCCTCTGATTTAAAAAAGAGAAAGTGAAAGAAAACAGAAATACAACTAGCGTCACCGAAACCGGACGAACCCATGAAATAGTCCAAACACTCTCAGCATTAGGCACTCTTACTTCATCATGCAAAAATAGACAGGCCAGATCAATCAATTGGATTGGATCAGCCTGGAAATATATTGCAGGAAACCCTGATCATGCTGACTTAGTAATGATCGAAAATAATCTTAACGACCTAATTTCAAACAATAACGCAAAACTAAATATTATAAATACATTACTTTTAAATGAAATGGAAACTTAACTTCCTTGTCCGTTGAAGAAATATTAGAATTTGTCGATGTCTCAGTACTCCACAATAGAACATCAGTTATTTATATTGTCAAAATCCCAGAATTAGAAAAACAATAACATATCAAAACCTTTTAATCAAACCTGTAATAAAAAACCATTCAATTGTACACCTAGAAACTAACGAATTAGTCCAATATAAAGAACAAATGTTAAAAATACTAATAAATTGTAAATCATCTAATAATCTAAAAATTTGTAATGAGGTCAAAATTGTTAACCTAAATAACACAAAATGTATTTTTAAGCTAGTTCAGGGAAAGGAATCGGTGTGTGACTTTAGTACCGCGGAACACATTAAAGAAATAGAAGAGATTTACAAGAGCAAAATTCTAATTAAAAATTTGAATGGCAATATAACTAAGAATAACATAACTCAACAATGGGCACATAGTGCACTTCTAGAATGACACAATTTTCATAAAAAGCAAAGAATTTAATAACAAAGAAACAACAATTATGAAACCGGGAATACCACATTTACAGATTACTCCAAAAGTAGTCGAACGACTACAAATTTCATCCCTAAAAGCACTAGAAACTCTCCATATAAAAAACACAAAATACCTAAACGAATTGAAAACGCACTCTATGGCAAATCGCATAGCTATACTCACCCTTCTTTGCAGGATTTTGAGGAGGGAGAGTTAACTATTGGATTGATCGAAAAGAAACCAGTGATTTTGTTATTGCATTTTAGCTTTTGTCAGTTATCAGCTGGCACTTTAACCTTGCTTTAGAAAAAAAGCTCGAGTAATTTTGTTTATATTTGTTTGTTTGGCGGTAATTTTAATATGGAGCCACAACTTTATTATTTCCCTAAAGGAAAAAATTCAGCTCAGGTTGATAAAAAGTTACGTGGTGTGTATGGTGACAAAGCCTTAATAGAAACACAGTGTCAAAGTTGGTTTGTCAAATTCCGTTTGGGAGATTTTTCACTCAAAGACAAGCGACGTTCAGGTCTGCCAAGTGCAGTTGATGATGACGTTATCAAGGCTTTAATCGAATCGGATCGTCATGTAACTGAGCGCGAAGAGAGAAGTTAAATATACCACAATCAACCATACATGATCATATGTACATATATTGGGAAGGTAAAAAAACTTTATATTTGGTTACCGCATGAATTGAAAGAAATTCATTTAACAAATCGCTTAATAAATACAATAAATATAAAACAATACAAACAGTTAACTAATCAATAAATAATAAAATTGAAACTAATAAAAATAAATACAAAACAACATTTTACAAGATTTATATATTTATAAAGAATAATAATCATATGTGCAAGTACACATTATGAATATTATGAATATGTACACATGCATGTAAAGACTTGCATACATTCATATCGATCCACCACGCCACCTATTGGTTGAGTATTATTATATATACACATGTATTTTCGGTAATTGACATGTGCATGGAAAAGAAGAGTCGAGAAAATGCTCGCGCTACGCGCTCGCATCGTTCGTCCTGTCCTTTTCTTTCCTACTCAAGTAATATAGTTATGAAGTCACCGACAAATTGGTTGCTGGTCGGAAGGTCGAAATGGTTTATCTAATAACTTAAGTGTTTATTGTTCGATCGGGTTGCAATTTTGACGATAAGTTCATATATTATTTATCTATTGTATATATAGTGACATATTCATTCTCCATATGAATTATTTAAACTTCATTCTTCATAACTTAAACCAATCTTTTGAAAAGCTTCACTCTTCAAAAGCCTCAGTTCATTCTCCATACGAAAACTTAAACCGATCTTTTGGAAAGCTTCACTCTTCAAAAGCCTCATCATAAAAGTTCCCTCAAGACACCAAACGATAAGAAGCTTAAGTCACTGATAAACAAAGATGTAAAGCTCTGTAGAACTTTAAGGTTTGCTGGTCCATAAAAATAATTCTGTCAGTAAGTTTATGAGTAACTCTGGTGTAATAAGTAACGAATCCATCAAATAAAAATTATAAAATAAAAAATATAATTTTTTTTTTTATTTTGATGAACACCTAAATACTTAATTGGCGCAGCCGGTAGGATGTTAGTTATTGATGAGGCAAAAATTAATCCAAGCCTTTAACTATCATCCGCAAAAGAACTCACGTGAATCGCGACGGCAACTTCAGTGACATTAGTTGAAAGTATAAACCCAACAGTGTTCAAGCCGAGAAGTGATTGTGAAATAAAAAAAAAAAAAAAAAAAAAAATTAAACAGTAGCCCACTTAAACAAATACAGGTGTGACCGCTACATCAGTTAAATCCAACAATCAGTGAAGTGAACAGGAACAGTAGCCCGCTTAAACAAAACAAGTGTGACCGCTACATAAATCCAACCCCACAAATTGTGAAGTGAACAAGAACGGTAGCCCGCTTAAACAAAACAAGTGTGACCGCTACAAAACAAAAAACGTTCAAAAAGAAAATTAATCAAAAATGGCATTATCAAATGATAATCTATCGCAACTGCTACGACAAATACGTCAAGTGCCGCAGTTCTGTGGAGAGCCAAACAGCCTCAGTTCGTTTATCAGACGAATTGAATACCTGCTCAACCTATACCCGACGAATGACCCTCTTCAGAAAGCCATCATATATGGAGCCATCGAACTACAGGTCATCGGAGATGCTGAGAAGGTCTGCCAACTCGGATTTCACAACGAATGATCAACCCTAAAGGAAGCTCTGATCGTCGAATTTAAAACTCAAACCCCCCTGGAGGAACTTTTGCGACGTTTGTATTGCACGCCCTACAAAGGTAATTTACGACAATTTTGTGAAGAATTAGAAAATAAGTCAACTATTATTATTAATAAGTTAGCCTTAGAAAACAACCAAAATAACACATTAGTTTATTCACAAGCAATGGCAACTACAATAAAAAATACTATTCAACGCTCACTCCCTGATAGGCTGTTCATGACCCTAGCGAGGCATGACATTTCAACTATCCAAAAGTTAAGACAAATTGCCCAACAAGAAGGTCTTTACGAAGACCCAATTTCTAAGAAATCAGATTACTGTCCAAAACTTAATACAAACTCACTAAATTTAAACACTAATACCAACACAAATAAAAACAAAAACTCTCATATCAATCAACAATTCGCGACCCCCTTCAACCCATTAATAAATCCCACGCAGATCCAAAACCCAAATGTAAACAACCAAACCCCTCATAAACAAGCTTTTCCGTCTAGACAACAACAATTCGATCAGAACAGACCATTGTTTAATGAACTCAGAGCAGACTTAATTCGCGACCGACAGAACGACACCCGAAACTATTATCAGTCCCCCCAACAACCAAGAGTGCCGAATAAGCGTTTTAGAGAAGGCAGCGGACAATCACGTATGGAGACAGATGAAAGTCACCATCAATACGTGTTAGATTACAATAACATTGCTGACCAAGATAATAACAACGACGAACAGTTCCACGACGATCAATTACAAGACACACAAAACGAGACGTATACAAATCAGCAAATTCAACAAGCCGAAAATTTTCCAATACCAGCCTGGGAACCCACCAATACATAGAGATCATGTTTAATAATCATAAATACCGATGCATAGTCGACACTGGTTCGTCAATAAACATGATGAAATCAAACTTTTTCAATCTTCAAGTTCATGATAAACAAATAGTTGTCAGAAGTATGACAGGCTATTCAAAACTAAATAAATTCGTAAATCTTCCGGCCAATGGGCTTTTTCAGCAATCGCAGAAATTTTACATTCATTCATTTTCACCATTTTATGACATTCTATTAGGAAGGAAAGTACTAATGGAAAACAACGGTTGTATAGATTATTTTAGAAAAGAAACAATTATCAATGGAAGGTCATTTCTTCATAAAGAACTTGAACTTTCTGACGGAAATTCGTCAAAAAATTTTGAAGCAATTTTACAAGAAAACCACTATACAGCCGAAATAAACTATGCATTAGACAATGATATAAACTCAGACTACACATACCGACTAGACCATTTAAACAATGAAGAAAAACATAGACTAACACAATTACTAAAAGAATTCAAAGACATCCAGTATTCTGATAAGGAAAACCTAACTTTTACAAGCATCATACGCCATGAAATCAAAACAGTTCACGAAAACCCAGTGTATAAAAGACCCTATTCATATCCTTTTGCTTATGAAGCAGAAGTTAACAAACAAATTGAGGAAATGCTACAACAAGGCATTATACGCGAAAGCGACTCTCCCTATTGCAGTCCCTTATGGATTGTTCCCAAAAAGATAGACGCATCTGGCAAACCAAAATTCAGGTTAGTCGTCGACTATCGAAACCTAAATGAAATAACTATTAACGATAAATTCCCAATCCCGAACATGGATGAAATATTAGGCAAGTTAGGAAAATGTCAATACTTCACAACAATCGACTTAGCGAAGGGTTTTCACCAAATTGAAATGGACCCTAAATCCATACCAAAAACTGCATTCTCAACTAAACACGGTCACTACGAGTATACTCGCATGCCATTTGGTTTGAAAAATGCCCCAGCAACATTCCAACGTTGCATGAACTTCGTTCTTAAAGACCTCATTAACAAACATTGCCTCGTATATTTAGATGATGTTATCATCTACTCAACATCCCTTACTGAACACCTGAACTCACTGAAGAAAGTTTTTCAGAAACTTAAAGAGGCAAATCTTAAGCTCCAGTTAGACAAATGCGAGTTTTTAAAAAAACAAATAACATTCCTAGGTCATACCATAAGTCCAGATGGTATACGACCCAACAAAGAAAAAGTAAAAGCGATTGAAATATTTCCTATTCCAAAAACCTCTAAATAAATTAAATCATTTTTAGGCTTATGCGGATATTACCGCAAGTTCATTCCAGATTTTGCCAAAATCGAAAAACCTCTCACCCAATTTTTAAAAAAAGGAGCCAAAATAAATACAAAAGACGAAGCGTATATTAAATCTTTCGAAAAGTTAAAAACCCTTATCATGAACGACCCCATCCTCATTTGCCCTGACTTTACAAAAACATTTCAAGTTACTACTGACGCCAGCAATTTCGCCATTGGAGCCGTGTTATCACAAGATAATAAGCCAATTAGTTTCGCAAGCAGAACATTAAACGACCACGAACAGAATTGCAGTACAATAGAAAAAGAATTATTGGCAATTGTTTGGGCAACCAAATACTTCCGCCCATATTTATATGGAGTCCCTTTTGAAATATTAAGTGATCATAAACTCCTTGTCTGGCTAAATAATATAAAAGAACCCAATATGAAATTACAACGTTGGCGAATCAAACTTAGTGAATACAATTTTAAAATAAAATATTTGGAAGGAAAACTAAATCATGTAGCAGATGCTTTATCTCGAGTTAAAATTGAAGAAAATATGGTAGGTGAAGAAGAAGATATTTCAACAGCAGCAACAATACATAGTGCATCAGAAAGTAACGAAACTTATATTCAAATCACTGAGAAACCCATAAACTATTTCACTAGACAAATAGAATTTATAAAAGATTCCATAGACCAAGTAGACATATCAAAATATTTCACTAAAACTAAAATCACCATAAAATATACTGAAATGACTCCCCCAATAGCAAAAGACTTCTTAATAAAATACTTTCTTAACCATACTAGCGTAATTTACATAGACAATGACAGTGATTTTTCCGTTCTTCAAAATGCTTACCATGAAACTATTAACCCACATAGTAACGTAAAAATCTTAAAAAGTATAGTTAAACTAAAGGACATTAACTCTTACGCTGAATTCAAGGAATTCATTATTTCTCAACACCTGAAATTACTGCACCCTGGTATCGAAAAAATGACACGACTCTTTAAAGAAACTCACTATTTTCCTGACTATAATAAATTAATTCAAAATATCATTAATGATTGCGAAGTCTGCAATCTCGCAAAAACAGAACACAGACCAACAAAACTTGCTTTTGAGATAACCCCAGAGACAAATAACCCAAGAGAACTTTACGTAATTGACTTTTATGCTATTGACAATGAGCAATATTTATCCTGTATTGACGTTTATTCAAAATTCGCATCACTTATAAAAACAAATAGTAGAGATTGGCTAGAAGCCAAAAGAGCCCTTACTAGAATATTTAACGACATGGGAAAACCACAAAAAATTAAAGCAGACAAAGACTCAGCATTCATGAGCAACTCTCTAAAGATTTGGCTAAATAACGAAGAAATACAATTAGATATCACCACAAGCAAAACAGGAATAGCAGATGTAGAACGTCTTCACAAAACAATAAATGAAACATTCGCATTATGAACACTGAAAATAATAGAGAAAATAGGGAAACAAGAATAGAAACAATTTTATACACATACAACCATAAAACCAAACACAAAACAACCGGACAAATACCAGCTTACATACTACTCTACGCAGGCACACCTACCTATGACTCTCAGAAAATTAAAGAAAACAAAATTAACAAGCTTAATGAGAACCGACAAATTTACGAAGTTGACACAAAATATAGACAAGCCCCTATAACGCGCTCGAAATCCAAAAACCCCTTTAGGAAAACAGGCAGTATTGAACAACTAGACGAAAAACATTACAACGAAAATAATCGAGGCCAAAATGTTACACACTATAAAAGTAAATTTAAAAAGAAAAAAAATGTTAATAACAGCAAATATTTACAGCCGACCGACACCCAATAATCGGACTCATAATTATTATAATGACTCTTATGATGACACAAACTACAGCAGGAACAATCGAAGTAAACCCTATTGAAAACAATCAGGGATTCATTCTATTTGAATCAGGAACGATACAACTCCCTTATTACACTTATGCACCACTGTCTTACAGTTAACATAACACAAATTGAAGAAACATTTAGCACTCTTATTAAAGAAAGCCAGAAATTTAATAACATAACACAAATAAATTACCTACCATAATTGAAAAAATGAAAAGGGAAATGAACGGAATACGTATAACAAAACGCAATAAACGAGGACTGTTCAACTTTGTAGGCTCTACTTACAAATACCTTTTCGGTACACTAGACGAAGACGACAGACAAAATTTTGAACACCAAATTTCATCCCTATCCCAAAGCACTGTTCAGATTAGCAGTCTAAATCACGTTATTGATAACCTTAATAACGGTATTCAAATGATAAACACCCAATCTATAAAAAAAGAACAAAAAATATCCCTTTTAATATTTAATATCGAACACTTTACTGAGTACATTGAAGACATCGAAATGGGTTCACAATTAACCCGATTAGGAATATTCAATCCAAAACTTCTTAAGCACGACAACCTTGGTAACGTTAACTACAAAAATTTAATGGACATAAAAACTTCTGCCTGGTATAATACAGGTACTAACGAAATTTTCCTAATGTCTCATATCCCCACAAACACAGTTGAACAGCCTACTTTCCTTATCACCCCTTACCCAGACAATAATGGACAAACTATTAACGAAAATTTAGAAGGCAAATTCTATCTACACAATAATAATGTTATAAATACACAAACAAAAAATATTATTAAAGACCATTGTATTGCTAGTATAATCAAACACGAAACACCAACGTGTACTTTCCAAAAATACCGTAAGCCATTTTTCATCCAACACATTAAGCCAAACATACTAATTACATGGAACATGACCAGAGAAAAACTTAACCAAAATTGTAAAAATCAAGAAATTTATATTGAAAATAACAAAATTATAAAAATATTTAATTGTACAGCAGAGTTAAAAGAATTTTCAATATCAAATAATATGCATCAATATACAAATCTAATATTCACCGAGCATAATGTCACAAAAGTTGAACCTATGTCACATATTGAAATAAAAGAAATGATTATGCTAAACAATAAGAATTATACAATCTATAAATATATATTAATAATCCTCATGTTTGTATTAGCTATAATATCTATATTTTACCTATACATTAAATGTAAAACAGCACCTCATAATATTGTAATATCATATCTAAGACCTAAAGCAAACAAATCAGTTGACAAAAATATTGAAACAGTTAAAGAAAATAATACTGAAATAGTAAAAACTGAAAATGCAATTCCACAATTATATCCAGAAGTAAAGGCTTGAGGACAAGCTAAAATCTAAAAGGTAAGGGAGTGACATATTCATTCTCCATATGAATTATTTAAACTTCATTCTTCATAACTTAAACCAATCTTTTGAAAAGCTTCACTCTTCAAAAGCCTCAGTTCATTCTCCATACGAAAACTTAAACCGATCTTTTGGAAAGCTTCACTCTTCAAAAGCCTCATCATAAAAGTTCCCTCAAGACACCAAACGATAAGAAGCTTAAGTCACTGATAAACAAAGATGTAAGGCTCTGTAGAACTTTAAGGTTTGCTGGTCCATAAAAATAATTGTGTCAGTAAGTTTATGAGTAACTCTGGTGTAATAAGTAACGAATCCATCAAATAAAAATTATAAAATAAACAAGAGCAACAGTCGAGTTGCACACGACAGTAGGATACCCTTGGACGTATGTTGCCATAAAAAGTATTTAATTGTATAATACTAATTGCAAGCTATAAATTAATAATAATACTGGAGTGCGCTGCCACCTTGCTTCAATTTCGATATTTTGCCAATAATTTATCGCCGCAATTCCCTAAAGCGGTGTGAGCAGTAGATATCGGTATTTCTTTATAAATTTTAAATTGGTTAATATCGATAACAAGGTCCAAGGGTATAAAAATAAAAAATTAATAATAATTATCAAACCAATTTTCCATTCAATGGTTATACTTAACTATTAGATAATTAAATTTAAATTATTAAAATATGCCTACATACATATTTACATATATCCTGTCATTTAGATTTCTTAATTTCTAACCTATTCCAAACATTACAAACTCATGCCTGAATACTAACAGATATCCCATTGTGATGGCTATGCAAAACCTCAAAAGTCCTAGCACTAATCTTTTCATTATCTAGTATATTTGAAAACGCCCAATCAATATGTGTATCCATATTGGTAGTGGACGTTTTCAAATCTAACAAACTCCTTAATCCTTTGCCAATCAAAAAATTATAAATACTCTTACACCTGTTAAAGGTTTTGAGGCACAAATTAAAATCTCCTAAAACTAGTAAGCTATCCCCTAAATCACCTAAACGAAAAAATTGATGAATTATCTCCTCAAATTCTATTTTAAATGTGGACAGAGGAAAGTCTGGACTTTTATATAATATAAGAAAATGCCTAAATATGCCGAACTCAAAAACTACTGAGCCAAAAGTTTTTCTACTGCTAAAGGTATGGGAAACTCTATCTACTAGCTCGTTCTTTACATAAATTATGATGCCTGTTAAAGGCCTAATTGATTCAAGTTGAACCACAATAGTGAACCCAGGTATTTCTACAGTTTCATTGCTTATGGAAGTTTCCACGAAACATAATATTGATGACTGAAGCATCAGCTTGTCCGATCGAATATCTTCAAGATGGGAATTCAAGCTCTGAGTATTATGGAAGAAAATGTTAAGGGCAGAACTGTTAATTAAATAATCGTAATGAGTACACAGTAGTTTTTCAGTCCGCAATTTCTTCAATTGGGCTTTCACTTTATCATTATTTTGGGGAGACTTAGGAGGAACAAAATTCCCAATAATGAATAATCCTAAAGCAGTAGTTGCTCTACTGCAAGCTACGTATAATGCAGCACGCTGCATTCTGGAATTAGCATGGACTACCACTTTGCCATACGTAGCTCCCTGACTCTTATGAATTGTGATGCCTTCAGCAGGCACAATTGGAAACTGCCTACGGTCAATGTTAATCTGTGCGTTATTTGAATATTGAAAACTGCGAACAATTTTCTGAATAGGAGTCCATGAAGGATCTGTACGATGTGTACACTTCGAACGCGCAGATTCTCCTACAGTTTCCTCTGTAAATTTCATCCATAAAATGTTGGGAGTGTTGGATGTATTGAAATCTATTTGCATCAACACACCTGATGCCCCGTTTACTAATCCATCCCCTGTGTCTACATTGACCGTCATCATGTACTTGGCAGTATTTTTTAGGAGAAGAGACGTACAGAGTCCCTGTGTAGCGGAAGTTTTAAAACCCTTCACTTCTTCTAATATTCTTTGTTTCCTAGCTGGTTCCAAATGGCCCGCCTTAATAAAATCTTCAGCAGTAGAGAAAAATTGCTCAGTAGCAATTGAGTTAAGTTTCGTTACATTAAATAAATCAACCTCATTATTATTACTAAACAGATGAATTGCATCATCGGGCACTGCCGATGGTTCGCATATTCTAGATTGGAAAAGGACAATATCATCGGCTGTCATACAACCCGATGCCATATTATTTAAGGCAGAAGCGAAAAGCTGATCGTCACGTTGACGCATTATCTCTGTGAGCTCAAAATACAAAAAAAGGTCCCAGAGATACGTACCAAATATTTCATGGTAAGGGTCAGTGGTATTTGGATCGAAAATCCAACTACCTCCTACGGGCTGTAAATGTCTAAGATCACCGAATACGATGATAGAAACACCACCAAAAGGAGAAGTATTTTTGAAAATTTGCTTCAAACGAGAATCTAAATAAGAAAACATTAGAGAGCTAACCATTGATATTTCATCAATAATAATTAATTTAAGATCGATTAACCTTGAATGAAGGCTATTAACTAAATCATGGCTTAAGGCCCTTAGAGGTGCTGAGCGAGATTGATTAACAGGAAGTGAAAACATGGAATGCAGTGTCGAACCACTAATTCCGAATGCTGCTTTTCCTGTTGGTGCACATAAGAGGATTTTAACAGATGTCGGATCAGCTCCTGGTATACTGTTATACATTACGGATAATGACTGAAAAATTGCTGATATAAGTCGACTCTTTCCGACTCCGGCGCCGCCTCCAACAAATTCATAAAAGACTGTATTGATTTTGGCATTATGCAAAGCATGTGTAAAATATAGCTTCTGCTTTAAATTAAGAGATCTAACTATATTAGCTAAGCTTTCCTGAGAAACTAAGGCTGGAAGCTTGATAAAACGGACATTACTATCTTCATCATTCATATCAATATTTCCATCCACATTTAAAACATTTAGATGTGGATCTATTTCAGGCAATCCTAAAACTGTGAAGCCATCATCTACCACTTCCTGTTCTCCTACTTGATTATTCTAATTTTCTGCTTCCTCTGTTAAGTGGTTTAGAGCATCTTCTAGTTCCCTATCATCTAGTAAATTATATTTTCTGCGATTGTTCTCTACTAACTCCGAATTTTCCCTACAGAACAATTCACAGTCATGTGTGACTAAATCCAAATGCTCATCTCGCCATGGGGCGTAAAGCATTTTTAGCTCTCTGAAATAGTCACTTGTTTCTGTATTGACATTAAATCTCCTATACCTAATTATGCACGCAGTGGTCCTCTTTCTGATGAAGCCACTATTATCGCGAAGAGCGTAAACTATTGATTCAGAAGCCCTAGGCACATCATCGTCAAAGTCATCTGCATTTTCTTGGCGAGCTCCTCGTTCTGATTTGCAGTAGCTATAAAAAGCGGATATCTCAGTGCCAAATATAAATTTGTTACCTAAATGTTGTAACTTTTGCTTAATAGTTACATTGTTATTGTCTTTAATCTCATTGATTGCCTCACGCATCAACATTGAGATACCTCTCTGAGACTTGTTAATATAATTAAAATGGGAAGTCGAGCAGACTTTGAATTTTTTCGAAATTCCTATGATGCTCGGCCAAATTTGGAGCATTTTCTTCTAAAGGGAGAAGAATTTCTGTTTGAGGCATGGGAGGGTATGGGATACCAAATCTACAAATTTGTTCGGAGTTGATACTCCAAATATGGAGCAACGTCCTGGCAACTAGAATCAGCAGTAATAAACTGATCAATAAAGGACTTCACAGGCATAAATGTGGACTCATTCTTTAGGTCGAGCTTTGGGGCGTCTTTCAGCCAGAACATGCCATGTATATGTGGAGAGCCTCTTTGCTGAAACTCCACTCGCCAATAAAACTTGATGACCTGGTGACAACCAAAGACACCGCCTTCCTTTTTCATCAGTTTTAAAACCTGTCTATATCGAAAATCGAAATATCTGGCACAGGTCACTGGGTCTGCTCAAATGAGACGAGCTTTCTCATTAAACCCCAAATTTAACGCTTCTTCTTCGGATACTTCTAGCTTGTCTACATTTTTACATAGCAAGACTAAAAGCTCCGGCCACCTAGTTTCCGCTGCGGAAAATGTTATAAAAAAGTTGGAAGCCCTACCTGCCTAATCATAGCCATCACTTTCTTTTTCTCGTCCTCCCAATGAGCAGGAGACGTGCGAATACCTTTTGAAAGCCTATAGCCATCATCATGAAGTATTAACCTATTTAAAGTTTCATCATTACGCACATCAGCAGCCGAAATGCCTTGAGTGGCAGAGTGCTTACGTAAGCAAATTGATGTGCTATTCCTAATGCTAATCATTTCTAACTTTTTGAAGTTATGAAATAATTTATCAGTTCTACAACCTCTTCTATCAAAATTCCTAAGCTCTGATCTAACTATAGTTGTAAAACTTTCCTGACATTTCCTTTTAATGCCTGCAAATATTGTGGGAAAAGCCAGCTCCTCTGAATCACAATCGGTTATCATGTCAAGAGGTCGCTGACCCTCTCCTGGTGCTATAGCAATTCGAGGAATATCTATGTTTTCAACAGGGACATTTTCCATGAAGGTTTCTTGACCTCCTGGATTCAACTCTACCTCTTCTTCTACTACTCTATGCTCATTAGGTTGTGCTGCCTTTTCTAACATTTGACACACAATGTCCCTGTCGTCTGCTGACGCAACAAATGGTACAGTCTCAGCTGAGTAAGAAGACAACCACTGCTCATTGATAGTAACCTGGTGCTTCTTATAAAGTTCTGTGTTCACTAAATACCGAATTGCATCAACTATCTTTGAGGGCCTTATGGTTTCAGCCATGAAATCATGGTTATACTCCATCCTACGCTTAAGATGAATCTGAACTACTTCGGCTTCATTAAATGCCCTGGGAAGGGAAGTTACAACATTTGCAACTGGAATTGGCACATTGATCACTGCTCCTTTAATGGCACTTTGACGTCCATATCCAAGAGACTTTATGATCATAAAAGGAAGACGGGGAGAAATCAGCCTTTCTTCTAGAGGCGTCAAGCCTTTCAGGCATTCCGGAAGCTCCGGAAAATTTAGGCCATTTGTAATAGAAGCCTTTGGTTTTTTCCCTGACTTAATACTGCGGCTGCAGGTTTTGCAAAAGCTAAACCTATTATTATGGGATGGAAACATAGAGGAAAGATACAAAATATCAACACTATCTGCCTCACTACACTTTTCCTCTATGACCTCACACGAAATTTTGTCCACTTGATGTGGAAACCACAAACCTTTGCAACATATGCAAACCTGATCGGGTCCCTGCTTGACTGTCTTATTAAAATTGGCTATTAGGCAATCTAAACTAGTTTTAACCTGCGATATCCTATCATCTGGAAGGGTATTCGCACGGTCCACTCTATTGCGGGACGCGTTTCTCCTATTCTCTGCTATCCTATTGGTGCAAATACTCCTATATAGACTCACTCTTTGCGACATATTCCTATGGGCTTCAAAGGCCTCACGTTGAGCTCGAATTCGAGCACTGCGGCGTGCACTAGTATTGCGTGCCTGCTCAACAATCCTACGAATAGGATTGTTTCTAACCTGAGACCTTTGACTTCTATCTATTGCCCTTTCTAAAATTCGCGTCTCCTGATTTTGTCGCTGAATCGCCCTTCTAACAGCATCTCGTCCGCTTTCGTTGGACCTGAATTGTGGACATTGCCTGCGCCTCGATCGACGCAAAGTATTGGCAAGTTGTTCGGCATTTCTAGTTGAATGATCAGTTCGTCGAACACGGCGACGAACTGCATCCTGCTCTCTTTCCTGAGATCGAAACTCAGCATCTTCCCTGCGACTCGAACGACGCGAAGTGTTGGCAAGTTGTTCGTCTGTTTTAATTGCAGAATCACTGCGACGTACACGGCGACGAACTGCATCCTGCTCTCTTTCCTGAGATCGAAACTCAGCATCTTGCCTGAAACTCGAACGACGCGAAGTGTTGGCAAGTTGTTCGTCTGTTTTAATTGCAGAATCACTGCGACGTACACGGCGACGAACTGCATCCTGCTCTCTTTCCTGAGATCGAAACTCAGCATCTTGCCTGCGACTCGAACGACGCGAAGTGTTGGCAAGCTGTTCGTCTGTTTTAATTGCAGAATCACTGCGACGTACACGGCGACGAACTGCATCCTGCTCTCTTTCCTGAGATCGAAGGTCAGCATCTCGCCTGCGCCTCGAACGACGCGAAGTGTCAGCAAGTTGTTCTTGTAATCTGATTGGCGAAGAAGCCCGAAGAGTAGTGTGACGAATTGTGTCCGGTAATTGCTCAACGGCCCTAAATGTTCTATTACTTCTGCGGACTCGATGCTGTTGACTATCTCTAACCCTTTCAGCTTCCCTAAATTCGAAATTTTGCCTACGTTCTATGTGCCTCTAGATTATTTACGCGTTCCTGCTCAGAAAAGTCTATATCTGACCTATTCAAACGATTTCTTTTTCACTGTGTTTGACTCCTATTGCAAGCTGACTTTCTCTTAAGTCTAGGCATCTTCTAATACATAAGTTTTAAAATAATATATAGGTATGTTAAAAATAAAATTCTTATAAATTAATTTAATTTGGATATATATTTATCAAAAATTAATATATAGTTATATATATAAAATAAAGTTAGTATATTTATTTATATATATAAATATTTTCATATATTTAAATAGATATATATATATTATAATTATATTCATATATTTAAATAAATATATGTATATTATTTAAAATAATTATATTATAAATGAAAATAAATATCTAATGAAAGAACAAATAATAATAAAATTTAATAAGGAAAATAAAAATAAACAAAATGTGGAAAAAAGAATAAATATAAATCAAAGAAATAATAAATTAAAGCTGCAAGAAATTCCAGCGAAAATTCCAATTTGAATCGCGGAAACGAACCGATACCGATGTTCACGTACAATCACACACACTTCAGAAGAGTCTATACACATATATGTATGCATGCACAAAAATACGTTACGCTGTGTACCGCACTTTTCTAAAATTGCGCGCCACGTTCCGGGGCAGGGCGCAATCATTCACACGTATAAAAAATGTTCCGTTAACGCATAACAATCACACACGAGGATTTACTTATTATATACTCGACTTATATTAATTTGCATTAAATGTTAAA
Organism: Zaprionus ornatus; assembly: GCA_018904035.1. Lineage (NCBI taxonomy): Eukaryota > Metazoa > Arthropoda > Insecta > Diptera > Drosophilidae > Zaprionus > Zaprionus ornatus. The sequence continues at coordinate 74,413 of JAEIFZ010000011.1, forward strand.
TGTATCACGAACACGCGAATTAATTATATATTATTTTATATTTAATATCGAAAATACAAATTATAATCGACAATCGACGACGACACCGAACACGCCAATCGCAAACTACAAATTAACATAACACTGAAGCGCGCTGCCACCTTGCAACAATTTTGATACGTTGCCAATAATTTATCGCCGCAATTAAAAAGTGCGCGAAACCTTAAATTTATAATAATGATCTATAGAATCTAATATACATACAAAATATACATATATTAAAAAAACAAAGTAGAAGAAATGTTAGTACATTTTTTTCAAACATAGTTTCAATAGACGTGGGGATATAATATAATTTACACATATTAATATAATTTATATGCAAAACATATGAAATATATATCGATATGTTTAATATATATTAAAAGCTATCGATATGATAGCTCATAATATATCGTGAAATCTAAATTAATATTTATTTAATAAAAAGTCAATATATAAATTATTAAATAATAATAATAATATGTCTATATTAGAAATCTAGTAAATACCTGCATTCATGCATGCCGATCAACCACGCTATTGGTTGTATATAATTTTACATATGTATGTGTGAACACAAGTTAAGTATGTATAAGTGTTTGCATTTATGCACATGAATTTTGGGTAATTGACATGTGCATGAAAAAGAAGAGTCGAGAAACAGCTCGCGCTTCGCGCTCGCATCGTTTATCCTTTTCTTTCATGCACAAGTAATTTAGTTCTGGCGCCATCGACAACTTCTTTGCTTTCTTCATATTCATATATACGCCACCTATTGGTTGAGTATTAGCATATATTTATGCACATGTATTTTCGGTAATTGACATGTGCATGGAAAAGAAGAGTCGAGAAACAGCTCGCGCTTCGCGCTCGCATCGTTGTCCTTTTCTTTCATGCAAATTAATTTCCCGTTTAATTAAAAACTCAGAAACTTTATTTCGTTGTGGTTTTATTCAACTCCAATTTGTGACTGAACAGAAGGGTTTTTAAAATTCCCTAAGCTAGCTGTGGGTGTCAGGCAGCGACGCGGCAGAGCTCTGCAGATCTGGTTTGAACTGACCATGATCTGCAAAGTAAGCAATTTGTCGTCAAGGGCCGAAAGTGCGTACGCAAGACAAACAACGGACGCTGTTGGTGGCATTTGCGACGTTTGAGCGGATGTTTAGATTATTGAACTGAACAATGTTGCAATTCTTGTTAAATATTTTGTTATTTACTATTTAGGCAATTCTGGTTAAATATTGTTTCGTATTTATTGTTATTATATTTTATTATTTATTGATTAGTAAGCTGTTTATATTGTTTTGTATTAACTGTAGTTAACTCTCCATCCTCAAAATCCTGCTAGTCCTCGAGCATTTTTTTTTTTTTTTTTTTTTTTTTTTTGTTAAATATATGGAATATTATTAAATTCCGGATAAATCTTTTTGGGCTGTGATATTGTATTCATGGGGATTGTATTATTTAATTTTTGCGGAGCTTTTTCTTGTATTTGTAGAATAACTTTTTCTTTTGGTCGAAAAAGGAATTTTGCAGTAAAAATAATGATGATTATGATGCAAATAAGGGTGAATATGGCTATGCGATTAGCCGTAGAATGCGTTGCCAATTCGTTTAGATGCTTTGTATTTTTAATATGGAGAGTTTCTAATGCTTTTAAGGATAGGATTTGTAGTCGCTCGGCTAATTTTGGAGTTATTTGTATTAGTGGTATTCCCGGTTTCATAATTGTTGTTTCTTTGTTATTGAATTCTCTGCCTTTTATGTAAATTTTGTCATTCCAAAAGTGCACTAAATATGTGCCCATTAGATGTTGAGTTATGTTGTTATTGGTTATATTGCCATTAAAATTATTAAGAAGAATTATGCTCTTGTCGATCTCTTCTATTTCTTCAATATGTTCCGCGTTACTAAAATCACACAGCGATTCCTTTCCCTGAACTAGCTTAAAAATACATTTTGTTTTATTTAGATTTACAATTTTGTCCTTATTACAAATTTTGAGATTATTAGCTAATTTACAATTTGTTGGTATTTTAAACATTTGTTCTTTGTGTTGAAATATTTCGTTGCTTTCTAGTTGTACAATGGAATGATTTTTTATTACAGGTTTGATTAAAAGGTTTTTATATGTTGTTGTTTCTAGTTCTGGGATTTTGACAATATAGATAATTGAAGTTTTATTGTGGAGGACCGAGACATCGACAAATTCTAACATTTCTTCAACAGACAAGAAAGTTAAGTTGCCTTTATGGAATATATTACGGACTTCTGCAATTTCTATTTCATTTAGAAGTAATGTGTTTATAATATTTAGTTTTGCCCATTGAATGGCGTATTTAACATTTACTATTTCTTCCTTCATTAATCTAACTTGATTCTGTAAACTTGTCGCTATTTCATTATTAAAAGAATCGTCACGTTTTATCGAATTTGCCAACATATTTGATACTTTAGTTAAATTGTTTATCCTGTTCTGTAGTTCGTTATTTATAATTATTTGATCGTTATTATTTGAAATAAGGTCGTTTAGATTATTTTCAATCATTACTAAGTCAGCATGATCGGGGTTTCCTGCAATATATTTCCAGGCTGATCCAATCCAATTGATTGATCTGGCCTGTCTATTTTTAAACGATAAAGTAAGAGTGCCTAATGCTGAGAGTGTTTGGACTATTTCGTGGGTTAAGGTATGGTACAAGTAGCTATTTCTTAGGTCAGTAACTGTGTGCTCGCGTATTTTCAGAAGTTCGTTTTCGATTTGTTGTATATTTATAATATGAATAAGGTTTATGGATGATATTTTTATTTTTCCTTCTCCTTTGTAGATTGTTATAGTATGCGCGTCAGTATAATTTGTGATATCCATGGTTGCCATTACCAATGGCAACATCATTAAAATTAAAAATACCTATGAAAGAAAAAAAATTTTATTTATTTTTTTTCTTTTTAAACAACCAAGTTTTTTGGCGGGTATGGGCCGATCCCTTCATGATCGGATTGATACCCGCAATCAGACGACAGCTGGTAAATGCGATTGGTCTTCATATTTTTTCTTTTTCCAGACTGAACGGACTTAGGTTTTAGTTTCTAGGAGTGTTCCGGACTTTTTTTTTTTTTTTTTTTTTTTGTATAACAAATTTACTAGTGGCTTTTGATATTACTTTTATGGACAACTCGTCCGGCATCGGTGACGATAGTTGTGTTTCTGTTTTCTTTCACTATTTCTTTTTTTAAATCGGGGGGTTAATTTTGAGCCTAGTCTGGTATTTTGTTTGACAAATATCTCCTGCCCTGGTTGGTAATTTATTATTTCATTTCGTTCTTTATTATGGTTTTGTAAATCTGCCATTTGTTTTTGTTTAAGTTTTTCTATGTTATTTTGTCTGCTTTTTTCATATTGTTCGGGGTCAGTGGTCAGGTGTCTGCCAAAAAACACGTCTAGTGGTCGTTGCTTTGTTACGGAGTGTATTGAGTAATTATATTCATAAACGGATCTGTCTAGTAGTTCTTCAAATGTTCGGTGAACCTGTTTTGCTTTTAAACATCTCATGGTTTCGGCAAGAGTGGAATGGAATCTTTCTATTTGTCCGTTTACTGAACTTTTGTAGGGGGAGCTTTATAGATTTCGATGCCTAATTGATCTTTTAACATGAATGTAATGCTAGCTGAGTTAAATGATTTTTCATTATCCATTACTATAAATTTGGGTACGCCGTAGTAAAACAAAATGTCATGCAAGGGTTTTTTTATATCTTCTATTGATTTTGAATTAATAATTTTTGCACAAGCTAGTTTGGAAAATTTATCGATTGCTGTCAGGACTAATTTTCTTTCTGTGGAGAATATGTCAATATGAATTGTATGACCCGGATATTCTGGAATTGGTGTTTCTGCTATTTCTGGATTAGGTGGGTGCCTATCATATTTCACTTCTTTGCATACTTGGCATTGTTTTATGAGAGTAGCTATTTTTTGTTTCATTTTAGGAAAGTAATATTTTTGGGCTATTTGAATTTTATTTTCCTGCGCGTTTCTGTGAGCTCTATTATGGGTTTGCAATATTTTTTCATCTTGTTCGGCTTCTGAATTTAGGTCAATTACTTTAGTTTGTGTGAATCTAATTTTAAGGGATTGGAAGTGTTCCGGATATAGTTTTTGAATCTGTCCCATTATGTCTTCCGTCGTATAAATTCCATTTATTACTGTTGGGTTTAAGTACTTTTGCAGTAATTTTAATAAGTCAACTTCAGAAAATGTTTGTTGTGAAATTATATGTCTGTGGAATGTGGGGAATGGAATTATGAATTTGTAGTCAGGTGGATGTTCTTTATGAATAAATATTTGATTTTTAAATGCGTTAATCGGGACCTCGATACTAGGGATGAGATTTTGGCTTGAGCTTTGAGCGCTATGTTGTGTTGAGGCAATTGAATTTATTTGATTTCTTTTAGGGGCCCTAGAAAGAGCATCTGCCACTACATTTTCCTTTCCTGGTTTATAAAGAAGTTCTTTGTTATATTCGTCAAGGTATGTCTTCCATCTCCTAATTGCTATACCGCCTTTCCAGTTACAGTCGTGCGTAAGCGGTTCATGGTCTGTATAAATTTTCACCTTTGTCCCTCCATACAAATAGCCTTTGAATGTTTTTACTGCCCAACATATGGCTAACATTTCTTTTTTGGCTGTTTCATAATTTTCTTCTGTTTCGGATAGGGTTCTAGATATGAATGATATTGGTCTGTCGTTTTGGGAAAGTACTGCCCCTATTGCATAGTCTGATGCATCTGTAGTTAGGACAAATTCTTTATTAAAGTCGGGATATTGTAAAATGACATCATCGGAAATTAGGGTACTTTTGATTTTTTCGAACGCCTTTATGGCTTCATCATTGAATTGAATTTGTTTTCTAGCTGAAGCTGATTTGGAAATACGACCGTCTTCTCCTCTGAGCAATGCTGTGAGCGGTCTAGCTAGCGCTGCGTAACCCATTATAAATCTTCTATAGTAACTTGATAATCCAAGAAATGCTCTTAATTCTTTAACTGTTTTTGGTTGGGGATAGTTGGCTATTGCTTCTACTTTTGCTGGATTTGTTTCTATTCCTTTATCGGATATAACAAATCCCAGAAACTCTACTTTGTTTTTAAAAAATTCGCATTTATCTAATTGACATTTTATATTAGCTGCATTTAAGGTATCAAAAATTAAGTCAAGATTTTTGCAGTGTGTTTCTTCGTCCTGGCTAAAGACTATTATGTCGTCAATGTAAATGTAACAGATTTTGCCTATGTGCTCTCTAAGAATATCGTCGAGGGCGCGTTGGAATATAGAGGGTGCGTTTTTTAGTCCGAAAGGTAGTCTGGTAAATTCGTATTTTCCGTTATTTATGGAAAATGCTGTTTTTTCTATGTCACTCTCCTTTAGCTGTATTTGGTGAAATCCACTCTTGAGGTCAAGGACAGAATACAATTTATTATTACCTAGTTGTGCTAGTACTGTGTTGATATCTGGTATGGGGTATTTGTCTGCTATTGTAACGCTATTTAATTTTCGGTAGTCAATTACCATTCTATATTTTTTTATATTTGACGCGTCTAGCTTTTTAGGTACAATCCACACTGGTGAATTGTAGGGAGAACGGGACGGACGAATTATTTCATTTTCTAAAAGTTCATTGATTTGCTTGTTGACTTCGTCCTTTAAGGCAAATGGGAATGGGTAAAATTTCGAATAAACCGGAGTGTCTGTGTTTAAGCGGATTTCTGCTTTGACTCTAGTGATGTAGGTCAGTTTTTCGTTGGGCTCAGCAAAAAGGTTGGGATATTTTTTCACGAGTTGGCTTAAGTTTGTTTTTTGAGATTCAGTCAGGTGTTCTGTTCTCGGAATTATTACGTTTACGGATTCAAATTTCTTTTCTTGTATTGGGACACTCATGCCATTTTTTAATAACATTAGTTTGTTTTTGATGTCAATTACAGCACCTAGTTCTTTTAAGCTGTCGCTTCCCAGTATAGCGTCAAACGTCTTTAGTGTAGGGAGTAGGAAAAACTTAACTATAGTGTTTGGGTCGTTGAATAAGTTTGCCAACTTGTAATGGGTTATTTTAATGTTGCCTCCTACAGAGACTGCTTGAAATGGATTTTTGTTTTTAATGGATTTGGGACGAATTTAGGTTGGATATAATTTCTATTTGAACCGGTGTCTATTAATATGTTAAGCACTTGGCCACTCCTCACCTTACATTGGAAGTATGGTAATGAGGAGTCGGTTACTCTAAAAAATTAAGATAAGTATAGTCGTATTGATATTCTTGGTCATTTTCCTCAACACGTTCCGTATAGTCTGTCAAACTTTCTTCTTGGTCTTGCTGTTCGTCTTGGCTTGCAATTAACTGTTCATATTCGTCAAGTGTGCTATTAGAGTAGTCTGTGTCTGTTTGTTCGTCTGTGCTTGTTTGAATGTTAAAATTTCTTTGCCTTTTATTAGCGTCGTTTTGTGTTGTGCTTAATGCTGGCGGTCTTTTTCCTACTTCCGTCTGGGGTGGCCTATTCATATAATTTATTTGTCTTGTTTGAATACTTCTGTCAACGTCCATAGGTTCTGGTTTTGGTTGTGGCTTTGCAGCCAATGGTCGTGGTAATGGTTGTGGTATTGGTTGGTACATTAGAAATTGTGGATTAGTATTTTGTGCGGTCTGAGGGAAGAATGGTCTTGTTGGTGGCTGTCCAAAGTTATTATTAGGTCTGATCATGGCATACTGATTTTTTGGTGGAACCATTGGTCTTTGTTGGAAATTTGGGTTTTGTTGAAAATGCGTTTGTTGAGGAATTGTAATATGCTTTGGTGGTGTATTTCTATGTGCAATAGGTTGTCCTTTAATCGTCGCGTGATTTGTTCGGTATGCTTGATTTTCTAATTTCAAGCACAGATGGAGGGCTGAGGGTAGGTCAGTGGGCTCTTTGATGCCCAGAAGTCGTGGCAAGTCTCCACGAAGTCCTCGAACGAAGGTGTCTAATGCTTTATCCCTATACAACTTGGTCATAAGTTGTTCTGATTCGGCGCATAATTCCATGCAACCAATTTTATTTAAAATCAGGGATAAATGTTTGTATACTGCTTGGTGGAATTCTTCAACAGTTTGGTTTGCAGCTTGGGTTATTGTTGTCATTTGGTATTCAAGTGTACCTAAATCTCTCTTGTCGGCATAGTGTAGTGTAAGACATTTGGAGATAGCATTCCAATTAAGGGGAACATTGTATGATTCGAGGGCTGTATCTGCGTTACCGGTAATTTTATTCCTAATAGTATGTAAAATTCCAAAATATTTTGGGGTACCTACGGTGTGTTCATACGTTTTTAGTATTCTATCAATGCCTTTCTTCCACGAACTGAATTCGGCCGGATTGCCAGAAAATTCGCGAAGACTTTTTACTATGTCAGGGATCTTATCAAGATCAGCTAAATTTGCTCGGAATTGTGGTAAAATTTCTTGGTTTTCTGCGTTTGTAAAGTCATGTGTTGGATTTTGGGCTTTAAGTAGTAAAGTTGGAAATTGTTCGGCTAAAACTTGGCGAATTGTAGTTTGTAATTGTTCTTGCTCCATATTTCTATTTTGTTGAAATAATTCTTGTCTTTGTCTATGGCGTGAATTTTCTTCGATTAGCTGCTGTTCTATGTTCTCTATTGCTGGTATAACTGGCTGTTCTAAGTTGAGAATGGGTGGCCTGAGAAGGTTGTTTTGATTAGCCATACGAATGAATTTTGTAAGGGAATTTGTCGATGTTGGGGAATTTGATTTGGTTTGATATTTGAATTAACTTAAACTAATACGTTTATCGATATTGGAGAAAAATTAGGTTTGATTCGGTGTTTAAATTTACTTAGAATTAGAGTGTGTTTTGTGTTATTAATTTGTGTTTGACTTAAAATTATTATGAAAGATTGGTGCGAAAAGGAATTGGTATTAAAAAGGTTTTTTCTTTGTTCCTTTTTTTAAAATATTTTGTTCGTTGGTGAGATTTAGTTAAAAAATTTTTTATATTTGAGTGACTGAAGAGAATGCAATGAAAACCAGTAGCTGGTTTTACCCTTTTACCTTGGAGGGTCCTTTGATTAGGATTCGCAAGATTGGGTTTTGTTATACCACTCGTTGGAAAGATTTTTTTATTTTATTTGTTCAGCTGCAGACTGAGTGGTGGAGTTTATTTAGTTATCGCTTTACGCCTTTTTATTTTGTTATAGTAGGGAATTTGTATTAATTTTGATTCCCTTTTTTATAAGGATTTTTTCTATTTATTGTTTCCTTTTAGCACTCACTTCCACTTTGTTTTTAATTAAAATTATTTTGGTTTGTTTTTACTTAAAACTTATTTCGATTTGGTTAGTGTGTTCTTTTTTTCTGTTTTTACTTATTCACTAGCTTACATTATTTGAATGATGCGGCTACTCCTCCTGATGGTCCGGATGTTGTCCTGTTCGGTTTCTACTTGGGATCCTGCGACGCACACAAAAAGAGGGTGTCCTGCGGGCGTACCTGACAAGACTTGTAGACCACCGATAAATCAGCAAAATTTAATTTGCCAATCCTGTGTTGCTTTCCGATTTCCAAATTAATGAAAAGAGCCACTTCGGATTACAACTGGGTTTTGTTCTTGGGCCAGTGGAGTCGCACAATAACTTTTAGTTTTTTGCACTAAACTGAACTTAATCACTTTTCCTCTCACTGGTCCCTGCTCGGGCGCCAATTAATTTCCCGTTTAATTAAAAACTCAGAAACTTTATTTCGTTGTGGTTTTATTCAACTCCAATTTGTGACTGAACAGAAGGGTTTTTAAAATTCCCTAAGCTAGCTGTGGGTGTCAGGCAGCGACGCGGCAGAGCTCTGCAGATCTGGTTTGAACTGACCATGATCTGCAAAGTAAGCAATTTGTCGTCAAGGGCCGAAAGTGCGTACGCAAGACAAACAACGGACGCTGTTGGTGGCATTTGCGACGTTTGAGCGGATGTTTAGATTATTGAACTGAACAATGTTGCAATTCTTGTTAAATATTTTGTTATTTACTATTTAGGCAATTCTGGTTAAATATTGTTTCGTATTTATTGTTATTATATTTTATTATTTATTGATTAGTAAGCTGTTTATATTGTTTTGTATTAACTGTAGTTAACTTGCATAAGGAATTTAGTTCTGACGTCATCGACAAGTTCTTTGCTGGTCGAAGTGTCGAAATGGTTTATATAATAACTTCAGTGTTAATTGTCTGATCGGATTGCAATTTGGAGGATAAGTTCATATATTATTTATCTATATATATGCTAAAGCAGAACGTTAAGAAATGAGTTCTTCGAATGTAAATAGCAATGTAAATCAAAATTGGCGGTTTGCGTGTTATTCCAAATTGAAAATAAACTTGATCTGCGTATGGTATACAGGAATCTTCATGCTAAATTTGGTGTCCGTAGCTTTTGTAATAGCTGAGATCGGCGCGTTCATCCAGACAGACAGACAGACGGACAGACAGACGGACATGGCTCAATCGACTCGGCTATTGATCCTGAGCAAGAATATATATACTTTATGGGGTCTCCGACGCCTCCTTCTGCCTGTTACATACATTTGCACAAAGTTAGTATACCCTTTTTTGACCATTTTCAATGGTCCAAGGGTATAAAAATATAATTTTTTTTTTTATTTTGATGAACACCTAAATACTTAATTATATATGCTAAAGCAGAACGTTAAGAAATGAGTAATTCGAATGTAAATCAAAATTGTTGGTTTGCGGGGCGTGTTATGGGATACAGGAATCTTCGTACTATATTTGGTGTCCCTAGTTTTTGTAATACCTGAGATAAGCGCGTTCATCCAGACAGACGGGCAGTCAGACGGACAGTCGTATTGCGAGTTATCAATATTGGCCAACTAAAAATTTATAAAGAAATACCGATATATAATGCTCACACCGAAAAATATTTGATTTCATGGCATACGATAAATTAAATTCATATTCGATGTAAATTTGACGTTTAGTTAAGACAGGAGTAAGAAGTAAAAGTCACAAGGGAGAACTTTTAACAGGTCTTTTATTATTAAACAAATTTAATATTTTGGCTGGAAATTGAGTTAATCTAAAGAATGTTTCAATAATAAATAATGTCTACCACTAATAAAATTATGATATTCACTTGGAAGAACTTTATATAAAGATGCCAAGGCTGATAACAATAAAAAGTTCGTAAGTAATCTAGTTATAGAATTATCTCTCAGTTGAAATTTATAACACAAGTAGTTAAGGAGGAAAAGTTTGAGCAAATCAACGAGCAGGTTATAAAGTGTAGATATATAGGAAATGCATAGGTAGGCAGAAATAATACATATATTGTACAATATAAAGTGTACAGACCCTCAAGATTAGAAAGAATTTTAAGTTATTGCGTGGTTGAACAAATACACATGTGTTCATGTATGGTTCGTCTTTATAAAGTATCGGTAAATTTGGTTAGTTTATCATGCAAGTTAAAGCGAATTTTTTTACTTTAAAAACACTGGTTTAGTTTCGACTCAACTGGACGACGTATTATTTTTCTCCTGGTATGTGGTATGTTATTGGCAGTGTTGTGAGTGGGTGGTGATTGAGTGATTTCTGACTGGGAGAGTTTGTTAAGTGCTACATGATGTTCTCAATTGAGATAATTTAGAAGAATGTGTAAATTTCGTGTCCAAACGGTGGTGGCTGATAGTATTTTCGAGGTTATGTCTGAACATGAGTATTTTTGTAGAGTAGAGTACAGTATATTTAAAAGATTATGCCCAGAACCGCTGGCAACATGCGATTGCATCAATGCCTGCAGGTTACGATTGCGCGAATCAAGTTGTTGCTGGAGGTGGCTAACCGAGCCGCCGCCTCCGACTACGCCTCCAGGAGCAGTAGAGCTGCCAGCACCGACGCCGGGACCTCCAGTGCCCTGCATCTGCAATTGCATGGATTGCAGGATCGGTGTGGTCGGTATGGAGAGCGGCGGTGTCGATGAGACCACTGCTTCTTGCTGTTAAAGGCACAGCTGGGAGGATTGGTGGGTGTTTTTTTGTAAGAGTTCTGTTAAAATCAACAACAATAATTATGAGAGGATGTGTATGTGAGTGTGGGAAAGAAATGGAGAGATAGAAAGACAGAGAGAGAGAGTAAGAGAGACAGAGGGGAGGCGGACAACTGCTTCGGGGCTCGCCGGCATGAGACAACAAAACTACAAATAACAGAGCACAACTAAAAATTTTGAGGGTGTTACGAAACAATAAACGACAAAAACAAATAGTGGGAACATTGTAAGAATGTTGATGAAATGATGGAGTAATTGAAGGAAATATGTAAGTATCAATTGAGGTTAAAATTTAAAAAATAAGCACAGAAAGGTATATAATGAGCCGATAGTTTATAATACGAATGTGGACAAAAAGTAAGGTGAATTCGTTTGAAAAATTAAAAATCTTTATTCTTCTACATCGATTTCCCCGTGAAAATAGTCCCCTGCCGATTCAATACACTTATGCAAACGCTTTTTCCAATTATCGAAATATAGGGGTGGTCAAAAGTATTTACACAACGTGCTTTTTTTATACCCTTGGACCATTGAAAATGGTCAAAAAAGGGCTTGAGCCATGTCCGTCTGTCTGTCCGTCTGTCTGTCTGGATGAACGCGCCGATCTCAGCTATTACAAAAGCTAGGGACACCAAATGTAGCAAGAAGTATACCATACGCCGATCAAGTTAAATTATTTTCAATTTGGAATAACACGCCCACCGCCCCGCAAACCGCCAATTTTGATTTACATTGCGATTTACATTCGAAATACTCATTTCTTAACGTTCTGCTTTAGCATAAATATAGATAAATACTATATGAAGTTATCCTCCAAATTGCAACCCGATCGGACAATAAACACTGAAGTTATTGGATAAACCATTTCGACCCTTCGACCAGCAAAGAAGTTGTCGATGACGTCAGAACTAAATTACTTGTGCAGGATAGAAAAGGACAAACGATGCGAGCGCGAAGCGCGAGCTTTTTCTCAACTCTTCTTTTCCATGCACATGTCAATTACCGAAAATACATGTGCATAAATATATGCTAACACTCAACCAATAGATGGCGTGGTAAATGAATATGAATGTATGCAAGTATTTACATGCATTTGTACATATTTATAATATTCATAATATGCTTACGTGCACATATGATTATTATTTAATAATTTTATAAAGAAATACCGATATATACTGCTCACAACGCTTTTTGCAGTCTATCGCGCGCTAGGAAAATTGCGGCGATAAATTATTAACAACGTACCGAAATTGATGTAATGCGATTAGTATCATACAATTAGATACTTTTTATGGCAACATACGTCCAAGGGTATCCCACTGTCGCATGCCGCTCGACTGTTGCTCTCGTTTCAATTATCAACTTTGATCGCTTATTGCTGCTGCTTTTGTACTCAGAAATGAACATAACGGTATTTGTCGTGCTTCTACATCTATACAGAAGCAAACGAAAGAAGAAGTTGAAAAAATAACTGTTCATGGTCTAAAAATAGAAGCATTGAACTTGTCTGTTGTCAGAAGTATTTACACACAATTTTTACTCGTCAAAATTATTTACACAGTGCAAATTGAAGATTAGTCTTTGATTTGCATTGAGTAAGTGAAGTTCTAGTTGATGTTGATCCCTTGATTGGAACTTAAACTAACTGTTAACAGTTTAATTAATAGATAAAACTAAGCATTTAATTTGTAAAATGGCAAAAACAAAGGAGCTATTAGTTGAGCATCGAGCCGAGATTGTCACTAAATTTAAGGCTGGTACTTCTGCATCCAAATTAGCTGAGTTGTACAAAATATCACGTAAAACTGTGTACAATTTAGTTAAAAACAAGAGCAACAGTCGAGTTGCACACGACAGTAGGATACCCTTGGACGTATTTTGCCATAAAAAGTATTTAATTGTATAATACTAATTGCAAGCTATAAATTAATAATAATACTGGAGTGCGCTGCCACCTTGCTTCAATTTCGATATTTTGCCAATAATTTATCGCCGCAATTCACTAAAGCGGTGTGAGCAGTAGATATCGGTATTTCTTTATAAATTTTAAATTGGTTAATATCGATAACAAGGTCCAAGGGTATAAAAATAAAAAAATAATAATAATTATCAAACCAATTTTCCATTCAATGGTTATACTTAACTATTAGATAATTAAATTTAAATTATTAAAATATGCCTACATACATATTTACATATATCCTGTCATTTAGATTTCTTAATTTCTAACCTATTCCAAACATTACAAACTCATGCCTGAATACTAACAGATATCCCATTGTGATGGCTATGCAAAACTTCAAAAGTCCTAGCACTAATCTTTTCATTATCTAGTATATTTGAAAACGCCCAATCAATATGTGTATCCATATTGGTAGTGGACGTTTTCAAATCTAACAAACTCCTTAATCCTTTGCTAAACAAAAAATTATAAATACTCTTACACCTGTTAAAGGTTTTGAGGCGCAAATTAAAATCTCCTAAAACTAGCAAGCTATCCCCTAAATCACCTAAACGAAAAAATTGATGAATTATCTCCTCAAATTCTATTTTAAATGTGGACAGAGGAAAGTCTGGACTTTTATATAATATAAGAAAACTTATGGCATCAAACCTAAATATGCCGAGCTCAAAAACTACTGAGCCAAAAGTTTTTCTACTGCTAAAGGTATGGGAAACTCTATCTACTAGCTCGTTCTTTACATAAATTATGATGCCTGTTAAAGGCCTAATTGATTCAAGTTGAACCACAATAGTGAACCCAGGTATTTCTACAGTTTCATTGCTTATGGAAGTTTCCACGAAACATAATATTGATGACTGAAGCATCAGCTTGTCCGATCGAATATCTTCAAGATGGGAATTCAAGCTCTGAGTATTATGGAAGAAAATGTTAAGGGCAGAACTGTTAATTAAATAATCGTAATGAGTACACAGTAGTTTTTCAGTCCGCAATTTCTTCAATTGGGCTTTCACTTTATCATTATTTTGGGGAGACTTAGGAGGAACAAAATTCCCAATAATGAATAATCCTAAAGCAGTAGTTGCTCTACTGCAAGCTACGTATAATGCAGCACGCTGCATTCTGGAATTAGCATGGACTACCACTTTGCCATACGTAGCTCCCTGACTCTTATGAATTGTGATGCCTTCAGCAGGCACAATTGGAAACTGCCTACGGTCAATGTTAATTTGTGCGTTATTTGAATATTGAAAACTGCGAACAATTTTCTGAATAGGAGTCCATGAAGGATCTGTACGATGTGTACACTTCGAACGCGCAGATTCTCCTACAGTTTCCTCTGTAAATTTCATCCATAAAATGTTGGGAGTGTTGGATGTATTGAAATCTATTTGCATCAACACACCTGATGCCCCGTTTACTAATCCATCCCCTGTGTCTACATTGACCGTCATCATGTACTTGGCAGTATTTTTTAGGAGAAGAGACGTACAGAGTCCCTGTGTAGCGGAAGTTTTAAAACCCTTCACTTCTTCTAATATTCTTTGTTTCCTAGCTGGTTCCAAATGGCCCGCCTTAATAAAATCTTCAGCAGTAGAGAAAAATTGCTCAGTAGCAATTGAGTTAAGTTTCGTTACATTAAATAAATCAACCTCATTATTATTACTAAACAGATGAATTGCATCATCGGGCACTGCCGATGGTTCGCATATTCTAGATTGGAAAAGGACAATATCATCGGCTGTCATACAACCCGATGCCATATTATTTAAGGCAGAAGCGAAAAGCTGATCGTCACGTTGACGCATTATCTCTGTGAGCTCAAAATACAAAAAAAGGTCCCAGAGATACGTACCAAATATTTCATGGTAAGGGTCAGTGGTATTTGGATCGAAAATCCAACTACCTCCTACGGGCTGTAACTGTCTAAGATCACCGAATACGATGATAGAAACACCACCAAAAGGAGAAGTATTTTTGAAAATTTGCTTCAAACGAGAATCTAAATAAGAAAACATTAGAGAGCTAACCATTGATATTTCATCAATAATAATTAATTTAAGATCGATTAACCTTGAATGAAGGCTATTAACTAAATCATGGCTTAAGGCCCTTAGAGGTGCTGAGCGAGATTGATTAACAGGAAGTGAAAACATGGAATGCAGTGTCGAACCACTAATTCCGAATGCTGCTTTTCCTGTTGGTGCACATAAGAAGATTTTAACAGATGTCGGATCAGCTCCTGGTATACTGTTATACATTACGGATAATGACTGAAAAATTGCTGATATAAGTCGACTCTTTCCGACTCCGGCGCCGCCTCCAACAAATTCATAAAAGACTGTATTGATTTTGGCATTATGCAAAGCATGTGTAAAATATAGCTTCTGCTTTAAATTAAGAGATCTAACTATATTAGCTAAGCTTTCCTGAGAAACTAAGGCTGGAAGCTTGATAAAACGGACATTACTATCTTCATCATTCATATCAATATTTCCATCCACATTTAAAACATTTAGATGTGGATCTATTTCAGGCAATCCTAAAACTGTGAAGCCATCATCTACCACTTCCTGTTCTCCTACTTGATTATTCTAATTTTCTGCTTCCTCTGTTAAGTGGCTCAGAGCATCTTCTAGTTCCCTATCATCTAGTAAATTATATTTTCTGCGATTGTTCTCTACTAACTCCGAATTTTCCCTACAGAACAATTCACAGTCATGTGTGACTAAATCCAAATGCTCATCTCGCCATGGGGCGTAAAGCATTTTTAGCTCTCTGAAATAGTCACTTGTTTCTGTATTGACATTAAATCTCCTATACCTAATTATGCACGCAGTGGTCCTCTTTCTGATGAAGCCACTATTATCGCGAAGAGCGTAAACTATTGATTCAGAAGCCCTAGGCACATCATCGTCAAAGTCATCTGCATTTTCTTGGCGAGCTCCTCGTTCTGATTTGCAGTAGCTATAAAAAGCGGATATCTCAGTGCCAAATATAAATTTGTTACCTAAATGTTGTAACTTTTGCTTAATAGTTACATTGTTATTGTCTTTAATCTCATTGATTGCCTCACGCATCAACATTGAGATACCTCTCTGAGACTTGTTAATATAATTAACGACGTAGCTGCAGCAAGCATAGGGGTCTAAAATAAACTGAATATCCATATTTGCTCGGTGCAACAAAAGAAGGTGCTTGTTATAAGCGTTAAGCTTGATTGCTGCAAAAGATCGCTTCAAAAAAACTTTTGGTTTCTTTATACTTGATCTTACAGCATTAATGTAGCCCTCATAACTAAGGTTAAGTTGATCGTGGGACAAAAAGTTGTTAAAATCGTTAAAATTTTCTACGCTTTCACGATCAAATGGGAAGTCGAGCAGACTTTGAATTTTTTCGAAATTCCTACGATGCTCGGCCAAATTGAGAGCATTTTCTTCTAAAGGGAGAAGAATTTCTGTTTGAGGCATGGGAGGGTATGGGATACCAAATCTACAAATTTGTTTTGACCTAATTTCTCGCCTGCAAGAGTGCCCGTGACTATGGAGTTGATACTCCAAATATGGAGCAACGTCCGGGCAACTAGAATCAGCAGTAATAAACTGATCAATAAAGGACTTCACAGGCATAAATGTGGACTCATTTTTTAGGTCGAGCTTTGGAGAGCCTCTTTGCTGAAACTCCACTCGCCAATAAAACTTGATGACCTGGTGACAACCAAAGACACCGCCTTCCTTTTTCATCAGTTTTAAAACCTGTCTATATCGAAAATCGAAATATTTGGCACAGGTCACTGGGTCTGCTCTAATGAGACGAGCTTTCTCATTAAACCCCAAATTTAACGCTTCTTCTTCGGATACTTCTAGCTTGTCTACATTTTTACATAGCAAGACTAAAAGCTCCGGCCACCTAGTTTCCGCTGCGGAAAATGTTATAAAAAAGTTGGAAGCCCTACCTGCCTAATCATAGCCATCACTTTCTTTTTCTCGTCCTCCCAATGAGCAGGAGACGTGCGAATACCTTTTAAAAGCCTATAGCCATCATCATGAAGTATTAACCTATTTAAAGTTTCATCATTACGCACATCAGCAGCCGAAATGCCTTGAGTGGCAGAGTGCTTACGTAAGCAAATTGATGTGCTATTCCTAATGCTAATCATTTCTAACTTTTTGAAGTTATGAAATAATTTATCAGTTCTACAACCTCTTCTATCAAAATTCCTAAGCTCTGATCTAACTATAGTTGTAAAACTTTCCTGACATTTCCTTTTAATGCCTGCAAATATTGTGGGAAAAGCCAGCTCCTCTGAATCACAATCGGTTATCATGTCAAGAGGTCGCTGACCCTCTCCTGGTGCTATAGCAATTCGAGGAATATCTATGTTTTCAACAGGGACATTTTCCATGAAGGTTTCTTGACCTCCTGGATTCAACTCTACCTCTTCTTCTACTACTCTATGCTCATTAGGTTGTGCTGCCTTTTCTAACATTTGACACACAATGTCCCTGTCGTCTGCTGACGCAACAAATGGTACAGTCTCAGCTGAGTAAGAAGACAACCACTGCTCATTGATAGTAACCTGGTGCTTCTTATAAAGTTCTGTGTTCACTAAATACCGAATTGCATCAACTATCTTTGAGGGCCTTATGGTTTCAGCCATGAAATCATGGTTATACTCCATCCTACGCTTAAGATGAATCTGAACTACTTCGGCTTCATTAAATGCCCTGGGAAGGGAAGTTACAACATTTGCAACTGGAATTGGCACATTGATCACTGCTCCTTTAATGGCACTTTGACGTCCATATCCAAGAGACTTTATGATCATAAAAGGAAGACGGGGAGAAATCAGCCTTTCTTCTAGAGGCGTCAAGCCTTTCAGGCATTCCGGAAGCTCCGGAAAATTTAGGCCATTTGTAATAGAAGCCTTTGGTTTTTTCCCTGACTTAATACTGCGGCTGCAGGTTTTGCAAAAGCTAAACCTATTATTATGGGATGGAAACATAGAGGAAAGATACAAAATATCAACACTATCTGCCTCACTACACTTTTCCTCTATGACCTCACGCGAAATTTTGTCCACTTGATGTGGAAACCACAAACCTTTGCAACATATGCAAACCTGATCGGGTCCCTGCTTGACTGTCTTATTAAAATTGGCTATTAGGCAATCTAAACTAGTTTTAACCTGCGATATCCTATCATCTGGAAGGGTATTCGCACGGTCCACTCTATTGCGGGACGCGTTTCTCCTATTCTCTGCTATCCTATTGGTGCAAATACTCCTATATAGACTCACTCTTTGCGACATATTCCTATGGGCTTCAAAGGCCTCACGTTGAGCTCGAATTCGAGCACTGCGGCGTGCACTACGAACACGGCGACGAACTGCATCCTGCTCTCTTTCCTGAGATCGAAACTCAGCATCTTCCCTGCGACTCGAACGACGCGAAGTGTTGGCAAGTTGTTCGTCTGTTTTAATTGCAGAATCACTGCGACGTACACGGCGACGAACTGCATCCTGCTCTCTTTCCTGAGATCGAAACTCAGCATCTTGCCTGAAACTCGAACGACGCGAAGTGTTGGCAAGTTGTTCGTCTGTTTTAATTGCAGAATCACTGCGACGTACACGGCGACGAACTGCATCCTGCTCTCTTTCCTGAGATCGAAACTCAGCATCTTGCCTGCGACTCGAACGACGCGAAGTGTTGGCAAGCTGTTCGTCTGTTTTAATTGCAGAATCACTGCGACGTACACGGCGACGAACTGCATCCTGCTCTCTTTCCTGAGATCGAAGGTCAGCATCTCGCCTGCGCCTCGAACGACGCGAAGTGTCAGCAAGTTGTTCTTGTAATCTGATTGGCGAAGAAGCCCGAAGAGTAGTGTGACGAATTGTGTCCGGTAATTGCTCAACGGCCCTAAATGTTCTATTACTTCTGCGGACTCGATGCTGTTGACTATCTCTAACCCTTTCAGCTTCCCTAAATTCGAAATTTTGCCTACGTTCTATGTGCCTCTAGATTATTTACGCGTTCCTGCTCAGAAAAGTCTATATCTGACCTATTCAAACGATTTCTTTTTCACTGTGTTTGACTCCTATTGCAAGCTGACTTTCTCTTAAGTCTAGGCATCTTCTAATACATAAGTTTTAAAATAATATATAGGTATGTTAAAAATAAAATTCTTATAAATTAATTTAATTTGGATATATATTTATCAAAAATTAATATATAGTTATATATATAAAATAAAGTTAGTATATTTATTTATATATATAAATATATTCATATATTTAAATAGATATATATATATTATAATTATATTCATATATTTAAATAAATATATGTATATTATTTAAAATAATTATATTATAAATGAAAATAAATATCTAATGAAAGAACAAATAATAATAAAATTTAATAAGGAAAATAAAAATAAACAAAATGTGGAAAAAAGAATAAATATAAATCAAAGAAATAATAAATTAAAGCTGCAAGAAATTCCAGCGAAAATTCCAATTTGAATCGCGGAAACGAACCGATACCGATGTTCACGTACAATCACACACACTTCAGAAGAGTCTATACACATATATGTATGCATGCACAAAAATACGTTACGCTGTGTACCGCACTTTTCTAAAATTGCGCGCCACGTTCCGGGCAGGGCGCAATCATTCACACGTATAAAAAATGTTCCGTTAACGCATAACAATCACACACGAGGATTTACTTATTATATACTCGCGAATTAATTATATATTATTTTATATTTAATATCGAAAATACAAATGATAATCGACAATCGACGACGACACCGAACACGCCAATCGCAAACTACAAATTAACATAACACTGAAGCGCGCTGCCACCTTACAACAATTTTGATACGTTGCCAATAATTTATCGCCGCAATTAAAAAGTGCGCGAAACCTTAAATTTATAATAATGATCTATAGAATCTAATATACATACAAAATATACATATATTAAAAAAACAAAGTAGAAGAAATGTTAGTACATTTTTTTCAAACATAGTTTCAATAGACGTGGGGATATAATATAATTTACACATATTAATATAATTTATATGCAAAACATATGAAATATATATCGATATGTTTAATATATATTAAAAGCTATCGATATGATAGGTCATAATATATCGTGAAATCTAAATTAATATTTATTTAATAAAAAGTCAATATATAAATTATTAAATAATAATAATAATATGTCTATATTAGAAATCTAGTAAATACCTGCATTCATGCATGCCGATCAACCACGCTATTGGTTGTATATAATTTTACATATGTATGTGTGAACACAAGTTAAGTATGTATAAGTGTTTGCATTTATGCACATGAATTTTGGGTAATTGACATGTGCATGAAAAAGAAGAGTCGAGAAACAGCTCGCGCTTCGCGCTCGCATCGTTTATCCTTTTCTTTCATGCACAAGTAATTTAGTTCTGGCGCCATCGACAACTTCTTTGCTTTCTTCATATTCATATATACGCCACCTATTGGTTGAGTATTAGCATATATTTATGCACATGTATTTTCGGTAATTGACATGTGCATGGAAAAGAAGAGTCGAGAAACAGCTCGCGCTTCGCGCTCGCATCGTTGTCCTTTTCTTTCATGCATAAGGAATTTAGTTCTGACGTCATCGACAAGTTCTTTGCTGGTCGAAGTGTCGAAATGGTTTATCTAATAACTTCAGTGTTTATTGTCTGATCGGATTGCAATTTGGAGGATAAGTTCATATATTATTTATCTATATATATGCTAAAGCAGAACGTTAAGAAATGAGTTCTTCGAATGTAAATAGCAATGTAAACCAAAATTGGCGGTTTGCGTGTTATTCCAAATTGAAAATAAACTTGATCTGCGTATGGTATACAGGAATCTTCATGCTAAATTTGGTGTCCGTAGCTTTTGTAATAGCTGAGATCGGCGCGTTCATTCAGACAGACAGACAGACGGACAGACGGACAGACAGACGGACATGGCTCAATCGACTCGGCTATTGATCCTGAGCAAGAATATATATACGAGGGTCGTTTGATAAGTCCGTGACTTTTTGTATTTGCCGCGCACCTGCTCTAAATACAACACTGCTCCTGTCAGCAGTTATCGATTAACAGCTGACTGTAAAATTTTGAGAAAGCTGCGTTTCTTAGTTTGCGTTTTATAGGCATTGAAAGCAGACGATCTCGTGAATTTTAACGAAAATGGAAAAAAGTGAATTTCGTGTGCTAATTAAGCATTATTTTTTGCGTAAAAAATCCATCACCGAAACC
Organism: Zaprionus ornatus; assembly: GCA_018904035.1. Lineage (NCBI taxonomy): Eukaryota > Metazoa > Arthropoda > Insecta > Diptera > Drosophilidae > Zaprionus > Zaprionus ornatus. The sequence goes on from JAEIFZ010000011.1 coordinate 95,807, forward strand.
AAGGAAAGACTTGATAAATATTATGGGGACTCTGCACCATCAATTTCAATGGTTAAGAAATGGTTTACTGAGTTCCGTTGTGGTCGTACCAGTACAAGTGATGCCGAACGTTCAGGTCGCCCAAAAGAGGTCGTCATGCCAGAAATCGTCGACAAAATCCATGGAATGATATTGGATGATCGGAGAATGAAAGTGCGTGAGGTAGCTGAGGCTGTAGGCATCTCAACTGAACGGGTACATCACATTTTACATGAATATTTGGACATGAAAAAGCTTTCCGCGCGATGGGTGCCGCGATTGCTCACACACGACCATAAGCGCAACCGTGTGACCATTTCAAAGGAGTGTTTGGCGATGTTCAACCGCAATCCAAACGAATTTTTGCGCCGTTTCGTTACCGTAGACGAAACATGGATCCACCACACCACACCAGAGACCAAAGAACAATCAAGACAGTGGGTTTCTCCGGGTGAACGTGCACCAAAGAAGGCCAAGGTGGGTCTGTCGGCCAACAAGGTCATGGCCACAGTTTTTTGGGATGCACAAGGTATCATTCACATCGATTACCTTGAAAAGGGTAAAACGATCACCGGCGAATATTATTCAGAGCTTTTGGACAGATTCGATATTGATTTGAAGCAGAAACGACCGCATTTGGCGAAAAAAAAGTGCTGTTCCATCAGGACAATGCACGGGTGCACACGTGTGTAGTCAGCATGGCAAAATTTCATAAATTGGGCTACGAACTGCTACCCCATCCAGCATATTCTCCAGATTTAGCCCCCTGTGACTATTTTTTGTTTCCAAACATGAAGAAATGGCTCGGCGGTAAGAGATTCGGGTCAAATGAAGAGGTCATCACAGAAACAAACGACTATTTTGAGGGCCTTGAGAAAACCTATTATTTGGAAGGAATAAAAAAATTGGAAAAACGCTGGACTAAATGTATAGAGCTAAAAGGAGATTATGTTGAGAAATAAAACGCTTCTTTGACGAAAAAAATATATTTTATTCAAAAAGTCACGGACTTATCAAACGACCCTCGTACTTTATGGGGTCTCCGACCCCTCCTTCTGCCTGTTACATACATTTGCACAAAGTTAGTATACCCTTTTTTGACCATTTTCAATGGTCCAAGGGTATAAAAATGACACACTGGGAAATTTGGAAAATAAAAAGAGAACTGGCCGAAAAGTTGCATTGAACCCAAGAGACTGCAGACATATTATAGGAGTTGTACTAAGTAATCCCACCATAAGTCCCATTGAAATTGCCGCAGCTTCGAAAAATTTAATTGGAAAACATATTAGCGATAGTACACTGCGTCGCAGAATGAAGGAAGTTGACATCAACACCTATGTTGTTCGTGCAGTAGTTGATATTACCCCAAGAAACAAGGAAAAACGTCTCGCATTTGCCTTGGAGTATAAAGAGAAGCCTCTCGGAAATGCCGTCCAGTCAATCGGTTTGGTGGTGGCACGGTGATGTTCTGGGGCTGTTGAAGCTACTATAGATTTGGAGACATGGTACCGATAGAAGGTACACTGAATCAAACAGGATACCTCCATATCTTAAATGAGCACACATTCACCTCAGGAAATAGACTGTTCTCCACGAATGACTGGATCTTGCAGCAGGACAATGCTCCATGCCACAAGGGCCGAGTACCAACCAAGTTCTTGAAAGACATAAATCAGGCGGTACTTCCATGGCCCGCACAAAGCCCCGATCTGAACATTATCGAAAATGTCTGGGCTTATGTTAAGATTCAAAGGACAAATTTGGTCCAAATTACCTCTTGAGTTTGCGCACAACTTAGTCCGGTCAATACCAGCAAGGCTCCAAGCAGTCATTGATGCCAAAGGCGGAGTAACTAGATATTAGTTGGCTTAACATAATCACATATTAAAATAATATAAAATATTTCGTTTAAATTCAATAAAAAACGCAAAAATCAATTAAAAGAGCTGTGTGTAAATAATTTTGACGCGAAAAAATTGTGTGTAAATTCTTCTGATAACAGACAAGCATCAGTTCAATGCTTCTATTTTCAGCCCATGAACAGTTATTTTTTCCACTTCTTCTTTCGTTTGCTTCTGTATAGATGTAGAAGCACGACATATACCGTTATGTTCGTTTTTGAGTACAAAAGCAGCAGCAATAAGCGATAAAAGTTGACAATTGAAAACTAAGCACGTTGTGTAAATACTTTTGACCACCCCGAATGTCAAATAATCAGGTTCTGGTATGGTCTTAGAGAACTCGCCGATTTAAGTTTCATTTCCTCAATCGCCTCAAAATAGTGTACGAGGTGGTCTCTTTGGAAGAGTCAGTGGTTTAGTAAATACAAGCGTATCTAAAATACCATTGATGACATTGACATGAAATTTGACGTAGATGTCAAAAACAGTGCTACCAACCTTAAAAAAGAGAATTGACCCGAATATTAAGCTCACATTAAAAATTCACCTTTTTGACCACAGTAGTGTAAGTCGTTTAATATTCCTCCTTTTATTTTTGTCACTATCTGTTACAATAGCCGCTAGCTATTTAAGTTTTACTGAGTTGCATAATGTATCATATATGTATTGTACATGGAGATCAAACATTGGTACGAGGGTCGTTTGATAAGTCCGTGACTTTTTGTATTTGCCGCGCACCTGCTCTAAATACAACACTGCTCCTGTCAGCAGTTATCGATTAACAGCTGACTGTAAAATTTTGAGAAAGCTGCGTTTCTTAGTTTGCGTTTTATAGGCATTGAAAGCAGACGATCTCGTGAATTTTAACGAAAATGGAAAAAAGTGAATTTCGTGTGCCAATTAAGCATTATTTTTTGCGTAAAAAATCCATCACCGAAACCAAGGAAAGACTTGATAAATATTATGGGGACTCTGCACCATCAATTTCAATGGTTAAGAAATGGTTTACTGAGTTCCGTTGTGGTCGTACCAGTACAAGTGATGCCGAACGTTCAGGTCGCCCAAAAGAGGTCGTCATGCCAGAAATCGTCGACAAAATCCATGGAATGATATTGGATGATCGGAGAATGAAAGTGCGTGAGGTAGCTGAGGCTGTAGGCATCTCAACTGAACGGGTACATCACATTTTACATGAATATTTGGACATGAAAAAGCTTTCCGCGCGATGGGTGCCGCGATTGCTCACACACGACCATAAGCGCAACCGTGTGACCATTTCAAAGGAGTGTTTGGCGATGTTCAACCGCAATCCAAACGAATTTTTGCGCCGTTTCGTTACCGTAGACGAAACATGGATCCACCACACCACACCAGAGACCAAAGAACAATCAAGACAGTGGGTTTCTCCGGGTGAACGTGCACCAAAGAAGGCCAAGGTGGGTCTGTCGGCCAACAAGGTCATGGCCACAGTTTTTTGGGATGCACAAGGTATCATTCACATCGATTACCTTGAAAAGGGTAAAACGATCACCGGCGAATATTATTCAGAGCTTTTGGACAGATTCGATATTGATTTGAAGCAGAAACGACCGCATTTGGCGAAAAAAAAGTGCTGTTCCATCAGGACAATGCACGGGTGCACACGTGTGTAGTCAGCATGGCAAAATTTCATAAATTGGGCTACGAACTGCTACCCCATCCAGCATATTCTCCAGATTTAGCCCCCTGTGACTATTTTTTGTTTCCAAACATGAAGAAATGGCTCGGCGGTAAGAGATTCGGGTCAAATGAAGAGGTCATCACAGAAACAAACGACTATTTTGAGGGCCTTGAGAAAACCTATTATTTGGAAGGAATAAAAAAATTGGAAAAACGCTGGACTAAATGTATAGAGCTAAAAGGAGATTATGTTGAGAAATAAAACGCTTCTTTGACGAAAAAAATATATTTTATTCAAAAAGTCACGGACTTATCAAACGACAAATATAATAGCAGTAACGACTGTTTATTACAGCTAGACCAAATTCCTCATTATAACTAATTATATTTGATTTATGTTTGATTTATATTTATATTGATAACTTTCAATTTGATACTATCGATGGTTTTTACAATATAGATTCAATAGGACAGACAAAGGTTTCATATAATCCATTTGATCTGCTGTTGCTTTAGTTCTTCTTTCTTGTAGTTGCGTTGATATGCGGTAAACCCACGACGTAATGGTGTATTGAGATCCTGCATCGATGGCCATAGTGTGGCATCCTCAACGGTGGCCACTGTCGAGGGTGGATAACTTCCTGCGACGCTCTCCACTTCGTCCAAGCCTAAATTTGAGTTTGAGTTAGCATTTTCGCAGTTTTGAACCGCTGCTGACTCCCCGACAGCCCCTGATGCGGGGACAGTCGCTGCAGTCGTAGCTGTTGTTGCAGAAAGAGGCGTCGGAGACCCCATAAAGTATATACATTCTTGCTCAGGATCAATAGCCGAGTCGATTAAGCCATGTCCGTCTGTCTGTCCGTTTATCTGTCTGTCCGGATGAACGCGCCGATCTCAGCTATTACAAAAGCTAGGGACACCGAATTAAGCATGAAGATTCCTGTATACCATACGCAGATCAAGTTTATTTTCAATTTGGAATAACACGCCTACCGCCCCCGCAAACCGCCAATTTTGATTTACATTGCGATTTACATTCGAAATACTCATTTCTTAACGTTCTGCTTTAGCATAAATATAGATAAATACCATATTAACTTATCCTCCAAATTACAATGAACACTGAAGCTATTAGATAACGTCAGACGTCAGAACTAAATTACTTGCGTAGGAAAGAAAAGGACAAACGATGCGAGCGCGAAGCGAGAGCTTTTTCTCGACTCTTCTTTTCCATGCACATGTCAATTACCGAAAATACATGTGCCTAAATACATATAATTAAGTATTTAGGTGTTCATCAAAATAAAAAAAAATATTATATTTTTTATTTTATAATTTTTATTTGATGGATTCGTTACTTATTACACCAGAGTTACTCATAAACTAACTGACAGAATTATTTTTATGGACCAGCAAACCTTAAAGTTCTACAGAGCTTTACATCTTTGTTTATCAGTGACTTAAGCTTCTTATCGTTTGGTGTCTTGAGAGAACTTTTATGATGAGGCTTTTGAAGAGTGAAGCTTTCCAAAAGATCGGTTTAAGTTTTCGTATGGAGAATGAACTGAGGCTTTTGAAGAGTGAAGCTTTTCAAAAGATTGGTTTAAGTTATGAAGAATGAAGTTTAAATAATTCATATGGAGAATGAATATGTCACTCCCCCACCTTTTAGATTTTAGCTTGTCCTCAAGCCTTTACTTCTGGATATAATTGTGGAATTGCATTTTCAGTTTTTACTATTTCAGTATTATTTTCTTTAACTGTTTCAATATTTTTATCAACTGATTTGTTTGCTTTAGGTCTTAGATATGATATTACAATATTATGAGGTGCTGTTTTACATTTAATGTATAGGTAAAATATAGATATTATAGCTAATACAAACATGAGGATTATTAATATATTTTTATAGATTGTATAATTCTTATTGTTTAGCATAATCATTTCTTTTATTTCAATATGTGACATACGTTCAACTGTTGTGACATTATGCTCGGTGAATATTAGATTTGTATATTGATGCATATTATTTGATATTGAAAATTCTTTTAACTCTGCTGTACAATTAAATATTTTTATAATTTTGTTATTTTCAATATAAATTTCTTGATTTTTACAATTTTGGTTAAGTTTTTCTCTGGTCATGTTCCATGTAATTAGTATGTTTGGCTTAATGTGTTGGATGAAAAATGGCTTACGGTATTTTTGGAAAGTACACGTTGGTGTTTCGTGTTTGATTATACTAGCAATACAATGGTCTTTAATAATATTTTTTGTTTGTGTATTTATAACATTATTATTGTGTAGATAGAATTTGCCTTCTAAATTTTCGTTAATAGTTTGTCCATTATTGTCTGGGTAAGGGGTGATAAGGAAAGTAGGCTGTTCAACTGTGTTTGTGGGGATATGAGACATTAGGAAAATTTCGTTAGTACCTGTATTATACCAGGCAGAAGTTTTTATGTCCATTAAATTTTTGTAGTTAACGTTACCAAGGTTGTCGTGCTTAAGAAGTTTTGGATTGAATGTTCCTAATCGGGTTAATTGTGAACCCATTTCGATGTCTTCAATGTACTCAGTAAAGTGTTCGATATTAAATATTAAAAGGGATATTTTTTGTTCTTTTTTTATAGATTGGGTGTTTATCATTTGAATACCGTTATTAAGGTTATCAATAACGTGATTTAGACTGCTAATCTGAACAGTGCTTTGGGATAGGGATGAAATTTGGTGTTCAAAATTTTGTCTGTCGTCTTCGTCTAGTGTACCGAAAAGGTATTTGTAAGTAGAGCCTACAAAGTTGAACAGTCCTCGTTTATTGCGTTTTGTTATACGTATTCCGTTCATTTCCCTTTTCATTTTTTCAATTATGGTAGGTAATTTATTTGTGTTATGTTATTAAATTTCTGGCTTTCTTTAATAAGAGTGCTAAATGTTTCTTCAATTTGTGTTATGTTAACTGTAAGACAGTGGTGCATAAGTGTAATAAGGGAGTTGTATCGTTCCTGATTCAAATAGAATGAATCCCTGATTGTTTTCAATAGGGTTTACTTCGATTGTTCCTGCTGTAGTTTGTGTCATCATAAGAGTCATTATAATAATTATGAGTCCGATGATTGGGTGTCGGTCGGCTGTAAATATTTGCTGTTATTAACATTTTTTTTCTTTTTAAATTTACTTTTATAGTGTGTAACATTTTGGCCTCGATTATTTTCGTTGTAATGTTTTTCGTCTAGTTGTTCAATTCTGCCTGTTTTCCTAAAGGGGTTTTTGGATTTCGAGCGCATTATAGGGGCTTGTCTATATTTTGTGTTAACTTCGTAAATTTGTCGGTTCTCATTAAGCTTGTTAATTTTGTTTTCTTTAATTTTCTGAGAGTCATAGGTAGGTGTGCCTGCGTAGAGTAGTATGTAAGCTGGTATTTGTCCGGTTGTATTGTGTTTGGTTTTATGGTTGTATGTGTATAAAATTGTTTCTATTCTTGTTTCCCTATTTTCTCTATTATTTTCAGTGTTAATCTTTTCATTTATTGTTTTGTGAAGACGTTCTACATCTGCTATTCCTGTTTTGCTTGTGGTGATATCTAATTGTATTTCTTCGTTATTTAGCCAAATCTTTAGAGAGTTGCTCATGAATGCTGAGTCTTTGTCTGCTTTAATTTTTTGTGGTTTTCCCATGTCGTTAAATATTCTAGTAAGGGCTCTTTTGGCTTCTAACCAATCTCTACTATTTGTTTTTATAAGTGATGCGAATTTTGAATAAACGTCAATACAGGATAAATATTGCTCATTGTCAATAGCATAAAAGTCAATTACGTAAAGTTCTCTTGGGTTATTTGTCTCTGGGGTTATCTCAAAAGCAAGTTTTGTTGGTCTGTGTTCTGTTTTTGCGAGATTGCAGACTTCGCAATCATTAATGATATTTTGAATTAATTTATTATAGTCAGGAAAATAGTGAGTTTCTTTAAAGAGTCGTGTCATTTTTTCGATACCAGGGTGCAGTAATTTCAGGTGTTGAGAAATAATGAATTCCTTGAATTCAGCGTAAGAGTTAATGTCCTTTAGTTTAACTATACTTTTTAAGATTTTTACGTTACTATGTGGGTTAATAGTTTCATGGTAAGCATTTTGAAGAACGGAAAAATCACTGTCATTGTCTATGTAAATTACGCTAGTATGGTTAAGAAAGTATTTTATTAAGAAGTCTTTTGCTATTGGGGGAGTCATTTCAGTATATTTTATGGTGATTTTAGTTTTAGTGAAATATTTTGATATGTCTACTTGATCTATGGAATCTTTTATAAATTCTATTTGTCTAGTGAAATAGTTTATGGGTTTCTCAGTGATTTGAATATAAGTTTCGTTACTTTCTGATGCACTATGTATTGTTGCTGCTGTTGAAATATCTTCTTCTTCACCTACCATATTTTCTTCAATTTTAACTCGAGATAAAGCATCTGCTACATGATTTAGTTTTCCTTCCAAATATTTTATTTTAAAATTGTATTCACTAAGTTTGATTCGCCAACGTTGTAATTTCATATTGGGTTCTTTTATATTATTTAGCCAGACAAGGGGTTTATGATCACTTAATATTTCAAAAGGGACTCCTTATAAATATGGGCGGAAGTATTTGGTTGCCCAAACAATTGCCAATAATTCTTTTTCTATTGTACTGTAATTCTGTTCGTGGTCGTTTAATGTTCTGCTTGCGAAACTAATTGGTTTATTATCTTGTGATAACACGGCTCCAATGGCGAAATTGCTGGCGTCAGTAGTAACTTGAAATGTTTTTGTAAAGTCAGGGCAAATGAGGATGGGGTCGTTCATGATAAGGGTTTTTAACTTTTCGAAAGATTTAACATACGCTTCGTCTTTTGTATTTATTTTGGCTCCTTTTTTTAAAAATAGGGTGAGAGGTTTTTCGATTTTGGCAAAATCTGGAATGAACTTGCGGTAATATCCGCATAAGCCTAAAAATGATTTAATTTCTTTAGAGGTTTTTGGAATAGGAAATATTTCAATCGCTTTTACTTTTTCTTTGTTGGGTCGTATACCATCTGAACTTATGGTATGACCTAGGAATGTTGTTTGTTTTTTTAAAAACTCGCATAGATGATAACATCATCTAAATATACGAGGCAATGTTTGTTAATGAGGTCTTTAAGAACGAAGTTCATGCAACGTTGGAATGTTGCTGGGGCATTTTTCAAACCAAATGGCATGCGAGTATACTCGTAGTGACCGTGTTTAGTTGAGAATGCAGTTTTTGGTATGGATTCAGGGTCCATTTCAATTTGGTGAAAACCCTTCGCTAAGTCGATTGTTGTGAAGTATTGACATTTTCCTAACTTGCCTAATATTTCATCCATGTTCGGGATTGGGAATTTATGGTTAATAGTTATTTCATTTAGGTTTCGATAGTCGACGACTAACCTGAATTTTGGTTTGCCAGATGCGTCTATCTTTTTGGGAACAATCCATAAGGGACTGCAATAGGGAGAGTCGCCATCGCGTATAATGCCTTGTTGTAGCATTTCCTCAATTTCTTTGTTAACTTCTGCTTCATAAGCAAAAGGATATGAATAGGGTCTTTTATACACTGGGTTTTCGTGAACTGTTTTGATTTCATGGCGTATGATGCTTGTAAAAGTTAGGTTTTCCTTATCAGAATACTGGATGTCTTTGAATTCTTTTAGTAATTGTGTTAGTCTATGTTTTTCTTCATTGTTTAAATGGTCTAGTCGGTATGTGTAGTCTGAGTTTATATCATTGTCCAATGCATAGTTTATTTCGGCTGTATAGTGGTTTTCTTGTAAAATTGCTTCAAAATTTTTTGACGAATTTCCGTCAGAAAGTTCAAGTTCTTTATGAAGGAATGACCTTCCATTGATAATTGTTTCTTTTCTAAAATAATCTATACAACCGTTGTTTTCCATTAGTACTTTCCTTCCTAATAGAATGTCATAAAATGGTGAAAATGAATGAATGTAAAATTTCTGCGATTGCTGAAAAAGCCCATTGGCCGGAAGATTTACGAATTTATTTAGTTTTGAATAGCCTGTCATACTTCTGACAACTATTTGTTTATCATGAACTTGAAGATTGAAAAAGTTTGAATTCATCATGTTTATTGATGAACCAGTGTCGACTATGCATCGGTATCTATGATTATTAAACATGATCTCTATGTATTGGTGGGTTCCCAGGCTGGTATTGGAAAATTTTCGGCTTGTTGAATTTGCTGATTTGTATACGTCTCGTTTTGTGTGTCTTGTAATTGATCGTCGTGGAACTGTTCGTCGTTGTTATTATCTTGGTCAGCAATGTTATTGTAATCTAACACGTATTGATGGTGACTTTCATCTGTCTCCATACGTGATTGTCCGCTGCCTTCTTTAAAACGCTTATTCGGCACTCTTGGTTGTTGGGGGGACTGGTAATAGTTTCGGGTGTCGTTCTGTCGGTCGCGAATTAAGTCTGCTCTGAGTTCATTAAACAATAGTCTGTTCTGATCGAATTGTTGTTGTCTAGACGGAAAAGCTTGTTTATGAGGGGTTTGGTTGTTTACATTTGGGTTTTGGATCTGCGTGGGATTTATTAATGGGTTGAAGGGGGTCGCGAATTGTTGATTGATATGAGAGTTTTTGTTTTTATTTGTGTTGGTATTAGTGTTTAAATTTAGTGAGTTTGTGTTAAGTTTTGGACAGTAATCTGATTTCTTAGATATTGGGTCTTCGTAAAGACCTTCTTGTTGGGCAATGTGTCTTAACTTTTGGATAGTTGAAATGTCATGCCTCGCTAGGGTCATGAACAGCCTATCAGGGAGTGAGCGTTGAATAGTATTTTTTATTGTAGTTGCCATTGCTTGTGAATAAACTAATGTGTTATTTTGGTTGTTTTCTAAGGCTACCTTATTAATAATAATAGTTGACTTATTTTCTAATTCTTCACAAAATTGTCGTAAATTACCTTTGTAGGGCGTGCAATACAAACGTCGCAAAAGTTCCTCCAGGGGGGTTTGAGTTTGAAATTGGACGATCAGAGCTTCCTTTAGGGTTGACCATTCGTTGTGAAATCCGAGTTGGCAGACCTTCTCAGCATCTCCGATGACCTGTAGTTCGATGGCTCCATATATGATGGCTTTCTGAAGAGGGTCATTCGTCGGGTATAGGTTGAGCAGGTATTCAATTCGTCTGATAAACGAACTGAGGCTGTTTGGCTCTCCACAGAACTGCGGCCCTTGACGTATTTGTCGTAGCAGTTGCGATAGATTATCATTTGATAATGCCATTTTTAATTAATTTTCTTTTTGAACGTTTTTTGTTTTGTAGCGGTCACACTTGTTTTGTTTAAGCGGGCTACCGTTCTTGTTCACTTCACAATTTGTGGGGTTGGATTTATGTAGCGGTCACACTTGTTTTGTTTAAGCGGGCTACTGTTCCTGTTCACTTCACTGATTGTTGGATTTAACTTATGTAGCGGTCACACCTGTATTTGTTTAAGTGGGCTACTGTTTAAGTTTTATATATTTTTTTTTTTTTTTCACAATCACTTCTCGGCTTGAACACTGTTGGGTTTATACTTTCAACTAATGTCACTGAAGTTGCCGTCGCGATTCACGTGAGTTCTTTTGCGGATGATAGTTAAAGGCTTGGATTAATTTTTGCCTCATCAATAACTAACATCCTACCGGCTGCGCCAATTAAGTATTTAGGTGTTCATCAAAATAAAAAAAGATATTATATTTTTTATTTTATAATTTTTATTTGATGGATTCGTTACTTATTACACCAGAGTTACTCATAAACTAACTGACAGAATTATTTTTATGGACCAGCAAACCTTAAAGTTCTACAGAGCTTTACATCTTTGTTTATCAGTGACTTAAGCTTCTTATCGTTTGGTGTCTTGAGAGAACTTTTATGATGAGGCTTTTGAAGAGTGAAGATTTCCAAAAGATCGGTTTAAGTTTTCGTATGGAGAATGAACTGAGGCTTTTGAAGAGTGAAGCTTTTCAAAAGATTGGTTTAAGTTATGAAGAATGAAGTTTAAATAATTCATATGGAGAATGAATATGTCACTATATATACTAATACTCAACCAATAGGTGGCGTGGTAAATGAATATGAATGTATGCAAGTACATATTTACATGCTTGTGTACATATTATTAATATGCTTACGTGCACATATGATTATTATTTAATGAATCATATTTTAGGGTCAATAAAAAATACAAAACCATAAAATGCAATTAAATAAATATTAATTTAAATTTATAAAGAAATACCGATAAATACTGCTCACATCGCTTTTTGCAGTCTTGCGCTAGGAAAGTTACGGCGATAAATTTTTGACAACGTGTTGAAATTGATGCAAGGTGGCAGCGCACTGCAGTGTTATGATTAATTTGTAGCTTGCGATTAGTATTATACAATTAGATACTTTTTATGGCAACATACGTCCAAGGGTATCCCACTGTCGCGTGCCGCTCGACTGTTGCTCCCGTTTTCATTTGAGTTTTCTTTGTCTGATTCATTTTCTTTATCATTATTTTCTTTATCTTTATCATTTTTCTGATTTTGATCTTGAATTTTTGCCGATTCGTTGTCAGCCACTGACACTGTCTGAGGGTCCCCATCGACGGCGCTGCCATTGCCCTCAGTCGTGCCGAGTTCCGCATTCGCATTGGATTTAGATTTCAATTTGACGTCACCGTTGTTATTTCTGTTTTCGATCTTACTCGACGAACTAGGACGCTCTGGTTCAAGCAAATCCTTTTTATCGCCAACCGTCAGCTTTTTGGAATCTGGATCTTTGGTTTTGGTGGTACCATCGTCGTCAACCTCATCGCCGTCTTCATGTTTGAAATTTGAATCGTCTACAAAAAGTAAGGTGACTTTTCAAAACACTTATAACCTTTACGCCTCTCACAACCAAACAAAAAATGCCATTCACTTGAATCTTGGAACAGATGTTCGGCAAGAGTGTACCAACATAACAAAACGAAAGAAATACTTAAAGAATATAATAACTTACATCGGCACATTCGTGATGGCCAAATTATCACCGGCACCCACGTGAGTGACAAAGCACAAATTCAGATCGGCGTGCATTTGACGGTACATTTCACAGCCATGTTTATAGGTTCCAACCAGAAGACTCTTATCACAACAAATGGGATTCCACCATGAGGATGGCATTTGATCGGGCGTTGGCGGCGGGCCTATGGGAAGTTCGCTATATAGATGATTGATATATATTGGATATACACACATATACCAATATATATATATATATTCCATTATATATATATATTATAGAAAGAAATAGAGAGATTCAGATGTGAGATTAGATTTTTGAGTGAATCAGTTAAATTTGTCTTATTATTTTTTTTTTTAAGAAAACTGTAAAAATGCCTAAAATAATCAAAATTAAAATGAAATCAAAAGATTCAAAATTGTTTGTTTGTTGTTAATTGCCAATTTGTGCTACAGATTATTATGGATTATCATTGTTTGCAAAACTACAAAAATTAAAGATTTGCAAAAATTGCAAAAAAAAAATTTTAAATTTTGGAAACAAATCAAGTTTTTGCTTGTTTTTTCTTGTGAAAAATCAATTTTTTTTTGTTTTCTTTTATATAGTTTTCTCTCGTCGATGACAATTTGTTTTGATCAATAAATAGATATATGCTGATGGTATTCGAGAAGGGTTGGCTAGCGAGCATGAGCATTCGCTTTTGATGGGCGAACGAACGAAAGCGATATGTGGGTGTGTGTGGATAGATATTACCTTCCCAAACAGGGTGCTAGTTGTTGCTTTGCTTTCATACTGCGGCAGTTGTAGGTTGTTGTTCTTGTGGTTATTGGCGTTTTTATAGTTGTAGTTGTTGTTATAATAATTTCCAAAGGTTATAAGTGTGTTTATAGATACATAGGAGCTTTAACCATATGGTCGTATGGTCAATAAACAGTATTATCTTGAAGTTATGCACCGTTTGCGAGAAGAAATACGAAGAAAACGTTCAGGATTGTGCAAAAACCGATCATGCCCTGCTTACTCATCTTTGCTTGTGCGCGACTTTTTGGCCAAAAACAACACACTAATGATGACGCAGCCACCGTATTCTCCAGATCTGGCCCCCTGTGAATTTTTCTTATTCCCTAAACTGAAGAGGCCCATGAAAGAATGACGTTACGCCACGATTGACGAGATAAAGACCGCTTCGAAGGAGGAACTCAAGGCTATACCGAGAAGTGCTTATGAGAAGTGCTTTGGGGCTTGGAAAACCGTTGGCACAAGTGTATAATATCTTATGGGGATTACTTTGAAGGAAACAAAATAGATATTCATGAATTTTTGGAAAAACACAAAATTCGCGATATATTTTGAACACACCTCGTATATTCGATTTCATTTTAGCAATTAGAATATTCGTCAAAAAGAATTGAGAGTGCAGAATATAAGCACACAGTGAGAGAAATATTTCGATGTTGAGAGTATCTTGATACTTAGTAAATAATTGGGGTTAAATTACTCGATAGAAAGATGCCGGGTAATTAGAATAAATGTTATTTAACAACAAAAAGGACTACTGACTTCGGTGCACCTAAGTGACTGAAATACATTGCAAATTGGTTTATCTATTATTATATACAATTTACAGTTAATTATCATTTATTTTATATTTTCTTAGTATTGTCACACAAGTTGGAATTTTAATTTAAATATAGTATTATGAATGAGCAAAAATAATAGGTCTGCAAGTATATTGGTAGATCAAAGTTGCGTTACAAAAATATGGAGAAGTAATAAATCAACTAAATGTCATAAGATTAGATTAGTAAAAAGTTATTAACAGTAGCTGAAGAGAAAGACACAATGAGAGGGTCTGAGAGAAATTCAGAAAGTGAGAGATCTGGCTAGATAATACTAACCCACAAAAAAAAGGAAGTATCATGATCTGGTTATGCGACATAAGCAGTTATGTGTACATATTTTGGGTCGCTGAATATCGCCCGGATCATATAAAATCGTCATCTGGTCATAATCTTCGGAATATATTTTAATAGATCAGGATTCTATATCTTTTGAGGTATATTTAAAAGTTTTTCAGTTTTTTGAGGTTTTGTCGAAGTCTAGATGTGATGCCAAAATCCGGATTCGGATTCAGCGACCCAAAATACATACAACTGCATATGCCACATTTCCAGATTATGACACTTTTTTTTGTGGGCCTGTGTAATAAAAGATCTGTAGCGGAGATCTCGAGTCTTCACAGTTTGCATGATTCATGTGATTTCAGTTAGGTGAAGCAAACTTGCAATAGACAAACAAAATGGAAGGCAAAATATGGCAAAATAAATCAAGTTGAAACAAATAATAATAAATAAATAAATTGAAAAATAAAACATATACTATATAGATATATTTATGTGAATAAATAATGAAAAATAAAATATATATATTTATGTGAATAATTAACGGATAGAGGCGCTCTAGGAATGCAAGAGCAGCAACAACAATCAATTCAGTCAGTCAATCAATCAATCAACAACAACAATCACAAAGAATCATGATGATGTGATATGATGACAGACATTCAGCCTTACCTAATCGACGTATTATCCTTGATATGTTGAACCAAATCGCCAATGACCTCGTATTGTATATAGTAATTCATCCGAACGCGAAGCAGAACCCTGTAGGGGATAAAAAAATAATTAGAATAAAATGAAGAAAAAACAAAATTTTCATGTTTAATTTTAATTTAAATGAAAACAAAATGGGATGAAAGAGATAAGAAATTTTGTATATTGTTAGCAAATTCAAATTTTTAATTAATCAACGAAAATTCATTAGTTCAAACAAATTCGATTCCACACGACTCACTTATTCGCGTGCGTGCCCAAATGCTTCTTATAGGCGCCCTCCAAATAAGCATCTGCGTCGTATTTCTCCTTTTTGCTCCAATGATTTGGATATTGTATGCTAGTTGGTGTTGTAATCACAACGGCAGCTACAGCCACAGCGCTAGCACTGATACCGCCAGCAGTTCCATCCTTATCGTCCCCCAGGTCCAACTTGTGCGCGGGCGTTGTATTCTCACTGTGGCTGCCCGATGCTGTGCCGGCGCTGGAATTGAACTGCCCACCTTCCATCAATTTCGATACGTTTTCAATAATTTATCGCCGCAATTTTCCTAGCGCAAGACTGCAAAAAGCGGTGTGATCAGTATAAATCGGTATTTCAAAATTAATATTTATTTAATTGCATTTTATAGTTTTGTATTTTTTACTGACCCTAAAATATGAATTATTAAATAATAATCATATAATCGTAAGCATATTATGAATATTATGAATATGTACACAAGCATGTAAATACTTGCGTACATTCATATTCATTTACCACGCCACCTATTGGTTGAGTATTAGTATATATTTATGCACATGTATTTTCGGTAATTGACATGTGCATGGAAAAGAAGAGTCGAGAAACAGCTCGCGCTTCGCGCTCGCATCGTTTGTCCTTTTCTTTCCTACGCAAGTAATTTAGTTCTGACGTCATCGACAACTTGTTTGCTGGTCGAAGGGTCGAAATGGTTTATCTAATAACTTCAGTGTTTATTCTCCGATCGAATTGCAATTTGGAGGATATGTTCATATAGTATTTATCTATATATATACTAAAGCAGAACGTTAAGAAATGAGTAAATCGCCATGTAAATCAAAATTGGCGGTTTGCGGGGGCGGTAAATGTGTTATTCCAAATTGAAATTAAACTTGATCTGCGTATGGTATACAGGAATCTTCATGCTAAATTTGGTGTCCCTAGCTTTTGTAATTGCTGAGATCGGCGCGTTCATCCAGACAGACAGACAGACAGACAGACGGACAGACAGATGGACATGGCTCAATCGACTCGGCTAGTGATCCTGAGCAAGAATATATATACTTTATGGGGTCTCCGACTCCTCCTTCTGCCCGTTACATACATTTGCACAAAGTTAGTATACCCTTTTTTGATCATTTTCAATGGTCCAAGGGTATAAAAAATACTAAAGAAATTTCATTTGTAATTATTGTGGAGCAGACGCTTTAATAAGGAGACGCATGATCTACAATGAGTAAGGCAACTGATTGTTAGCAATAACCAAGTATGCACAGGATATGTTACGATATACAAGGTTGTCAAATATCTCCCTTCCGCTTTTTTGTCATTTGAATTTCGCGGCTATGTACAAAGCGCTACAGAGCTCGTATCTGGCAACACTATACATAATTTGAAAGGTCTTGACATAACCTACAAAACAACGCTATGCATGATTAGTTTGGATATTGCGTTCAACTGATATAGACGTGTAAACATGGAGTTCACTAACGCCGAACTTCGCGCTATTTTAAAGTTTTCCTTCGTTAAAGGCAAATCCGCTAGAGAAACGTTCCGTGAGATTAATGGTGTTTTGGGGGATGGTACTCTATCACTTCGAACCGCGGAGGAATTGTTTCGACGATTCAGAGCCGGTGAAAACGACACCATGGATAAGCCAGCCGGCGGAAGACCTGTGACGACAAATACCGAATACATCGAGTTAGACCGGCATATGGCATCTCGTGAAATCGCCCAGCAGATGGGAGTTAGTCACCAAACCATTTTGAACCATCTGCAGAAGGCTGGATACAAAAAAGTTTGATGTTTGGGTGCCGCATAATTAGACGCAAAAAAACCTTCTGGACCGATTGCGATATGCTGCTGAAACGGAACGAACTCGTCCCATTCTTGAAGCGGATGGTGACTGGCGACGAAAAATGGATCACATACGACAATATCAAGCGAAAACGGTCGTGGTCGAAGGCCGGTGAATCCTCCCAAACAGTGGCCAAGCCGGGATTGACGGCCAGGAAGGTTTTGCTGTGTGTTTGGTGGGATTGGAAGGGAATCATCCACTATGAGCTGCTCCCATATGGCCACACGCTTAATTCTACCATCTACTGCGAACAACTGGACCGCTTGAAGCAGGCGATCGACCAGAAGCGTCCAGAATTGGCCAGCAGTAAGGGTGTAGTGTTCCACCAGGACAACGCCAGACCACACACTTCGTTGATGACTCGTCAGAAGCTACGGGAGCTCGGATGGGAGGTTTTATCGCATCCACCATATAGCCCGGACGTAGCGCCAAGTGATTACCACCTGTTCCCGTCCATAGCGAATGCCCTTGGTGGTGTGAAGTTGAACCCAAAAGAGGCTTGTGAAAAGTGGCTGTCCGAATTCTTCGCAAATAAGGAGGGGGGCCGTCGTTGCCGTCTAGATGGAAACAGATCATCGAATAAAACGACGCATATTGTAACTAAATCAGATCACTGTAACACTTTTTATAAAGCATTGAATGAAGGTCAAAAAAGCGGAAGGGAGATATTTGACAACCTTATATTTTTAATATAATTGAATGTTAGCTGGCTTACAGTATCAACATTGGGAGCTTAAATGTGCTATGATATATGATTTAAATATGATATTATACAAAAGTAAGACATAGATATTTCTATTTTATACCTTTGCGATTGACTATTTCAAAGGCACATTTGATGAGTAATAAAATGTAAATAAATAACAAAAGATGCTTTATTTGTTAATGGGTACAATAATTTATTGTAAATGTGTGTTCAAAAAGTAAGGTGACTTTTCAAACCTATGAGAGGACGGAGATTTGCAACGATTGAGGAGATAAAGACTGCATCGCTGGAAGATCTCAAGGGTATACCGAAAAATGCTTATGAGAAGTGCTTTGAGGATTGGAAAAACCGATGGCATAAGTGTATTGTATCTGAGAGGGATTACTTTGAAGGGGACAATATAAATATTGATAAATATTTATTTTTTCTTAAAAATACAAAGTCACCTTACTTTTTGAACACACCTCGTATATATAAAATCATAAAAGGCATGGCAACAAAACATACACACTTTTTCTTTATTTCATTTTTTATACAGTTCGTCGTTTCGCTGTTAAGTCAAATCAGTTGCTAATTTTGAGATATACAATAATATAGTAAAAGATATATAATGAACTGAATAGGTTTGAAAAATCTTTCCCACATTTTGTTCTCTTTCTTTGGTCCAATTGCGTTTTTTCTATCATTTTTTTTTTTGTTTTGAACTATCAATTGTTTACTTTTTATGTGCAAGAAAAAAGTAAGCAAATGTAATTCGGAATTTCGCTTTCATCGTGAAATTCGCTCAATGTTTGCACTATTTTTGGCTCATCTGAATAGGTTTTACACTATTGATTTCACTTTTTATTTGATCGCGTGATTAAAAAGAGTTGAATTCTTTTGTATTGTAAAATTAAAATCATCTTTTATCATTTTTTTATAAAATGGGAAAACCTTTAACCGATTTTGAAAAAGGTCAAATAAAAGGCTATATTGAATCTGGCTTAAAACACTGTGTAATAGCCAAGAAAATCGGTCGAAGTCAAAACGTTGGAAGTAATTTTCTCCATAATGAAGCCGACTATGAAAAAAAATGAAAGGAGGAAAAAAATATGCAACAACACCATCAGACTTATTCTACGAACTGCCTCAAATTCTCACATTTCTGCTGGAAACATTAAGGAAAAATGAGGTGTAAATGCTAGTGTGGCCACGGTAAAACGAATTATTCAAAGTTCCAAATACTTGAAGAGATTAAAAATTAAAAAAAAACCACCTCTTAATGATGGCGACATCATACTTGTGCAGGTGGTGTAATGGTGTGGGGAGCCATATCTTTCAATGGAACATGCGAGCTCCAGTTTTGTCACCTTGAAAATGAATACAAACGTGTATAAGACTGTGCTTCAAAAGGCTTTTCCTCAGTTTTCTGAGATTTATGGTCATATTCAATGGACGTACCAACATGGCAACGCTCCCATCCATACGGCTCGGATTATAAAACAGTGGACAAAACGTAAAATTGCTCGAGTGGCCGCCTTACTCCCCTGACATTAACATTATTGAAAACATTTGGGGACTTTTGTTCAGGAGAGTGTACGAAGGAGGGAAGCTATTTAGTGTCACTGGGACCCTAGATGAAGCAATTAAAAAAGCCTGGTCAACAATTTCACTAAATGAAATTAAAAAATATTATGATTCCTTACCAAACCGTATTTTTGAAATAATTAAAAGCAATGGTGGCCATACGAAATACTAAATAGTGCTAAAACAGTGCCCTTTATTATTTAAACTATCCAGTGCCTTGAAATTTTGCTTTATAATAATAAATGTATACTTTATTAAATAGTTTTAGTGGTCAAACCTATTTAGTTGAGCCAAAAAAATGGACATATTTTCTTGTTTTTGAAAAAAAGAAGAAAAATTATATAAAGACAAAACTAAGAGATCAGAAACTTTGCATTTCACAAATGACTGATCTATTCATACATAAAATTTTATTTCGCTTAAATCGGTTTGTATGTAACTAAGATACAACGTTTCAATCCTAAACAAATAGTCAAACCTATTCAGTTGAGCGGCACTGTATAATGTATATCTATTTGTGTACATATGGTATACTGGGTAGATAGACAGATTAATAGTTGTGTTGAGATTAATCACAGACAGACAGTCTTGAAGTTGGTGCGGTCAGTTTGAGGCAGGTATATATACATATTGTAGAACCCAGTTATAGCAACCAACAGTAAGAGAACGCTTACGCTTTGTAAGGAAGTAGAATGAACAGAAACTGCCGAATTGAAGGTTGCAATTTATTTATATATTTGGTACCTAGTGGCACCAAATTGTGTAAGCCACTATGATCTTTGCTTATCTTCTGCACTTAGCCATCCTCCGTGGGAGTAATGAGATCCCAAATTAATGTCTTGATCTTCTCATCACCTTTGTAGACCCGCAGACAGTACAGTAGCTGTAAGGCGAGATAAATGAAATATATTAGTTTTGAGCTTGATATTGAATCCTTATTATTGTCTTTAGAGGAATTTCTTTAAGTTGAGCAGTTTGATTTTTACTAAGCGAAAAGCTAAAGTTTTCTCAATATTAGCATTGTTGGGGCATCACTAAGTTATACAAATTGGGGGATGGTTTCGAATCAAATCACACTCACAATGATGCGTGCATAGCCCTCAACATCAGTGTCACGCCAATCGCGTTTGAATTGTCCCAATTTCAAGAGTTCAGACCAGCGGCCCCAGCTGAAAATATATGAATATGATATATATAATATATGGAGATAAAAAGCCGCAACACATTTACAAATGCAAAACAGTTGACTAAGCTTAACAAGTCTACAAAATACTTAACAAAACGCAACGAACAATTCTAAATTGAACAAGCGCACGCGTATTATAATTATGAATTGAATAAATTCATATTTGCCACAAACACGAAGAAGTACTCAACGAATCGAAGATAACTGACAAGAGACGCTGCAAGGACAGCAAGATCAACCATTCAATCCACTCAAATGTGTTTGATAGAAAGTCGATAAAATCGGTCAAATCAGCTACAGGACCACGTTCTTTCGTCGAACTTGCAGCTGAGGAAATGCCACACGAATTGGATATTATGAGATCGCTCAGCTATCGGATGAGGATCGTAAATAGCGAATTGTTGCACTGGATGCATTATGGTACAGTTCAAGTGGTACATCACGAGTTGGCAAACTTTAAGCTAGAGAATCATATAATGGTTCTTCAGAGAAAAATGATCAAAAATTGTTGGTGGGTTTGCCTAATCGGCGTTGCCTCGCTTATGAAATAATAACAGCAGGCCATTTCTGCAAAGCATACACCATAGGGAAGTCTGGAACATAATTCGGGTCGTCACTGCTCCAAGCGTTCCATGACCATGACAGAACTGGGACGATGGGAGGAGAAAAACGTAAATTGACCGATTTGAAAATTAATTATAAGACTAAAGCTTAATTGGCCGAGATGGCATCGGCAGAGGTAGAGCGACGTATCGCAGAGATCGAGCGAAATGGTAAGTTTCAGGAAAGCGATAAAAATCGATATTATTAATTAGAATTTTTATTTGTTATATGTCGAGCATACTGGACTGTTATTTTCGTGATTTGTTTTAATCTAATTTATTATATTTTCTTTTCCTACAGCTTTCCTACCGCTGAGATCACACAATTGCGTGCCAAGTTCGAAGAGACTATTGAAACTGTGAAAAACTGTTACATTTTATGCGCGATGAGGCGGATATGCTGTTTTTTACAGTACACAGTGTGTCCCAAACCGAGTTTTTTGAATATAAAATAAAATACACACTATATTATCTTTGAAAGTTATTATTTATTCAAAATACGTTCCATTTGACTTAACACAACGTTTGGAACGATCATCCAGCGCATGCATACATTTTTTTATGTCATTTATAGAAATGTTCTTCAGTACCTCGGTTACGGCTGCTTGAATGGCTGGGATATCATCATAAAATGCTCCCTTCATCTTGGTTTTCAGTTTTGGAAATAAAAAATAGTCACATGGTGATAGATCAGGCGAATACGGAGGATGGTCGATAAGAGAAATCTCTTTTTTCATTAAAACTTCGTTCACTTTTTGTACATTTAATTTATGTAGAACAAATCGCTCACAGACATTTCTTTTCCCCAAATCTTCAATTAAAATACTCCAATTCAATTTCTCAGCCAACATTCTCGTAGTAAAATTTGCATCGATACCAGTTCAGCACGATTACTAGTTTCTGGACGTCCTGCTCTTGGGTCGTCATTTAAATCCTCACGACCATTTTTAAATCGTGTAAAACACGTAAAAACTTGCGTACGACTCATACAATCATCACAATAGACTTTTTTCATTAATTCGTATGTCTCAGCAAATTTTTTTTCAAGTTTTTTTTTATATTTGCTCTTTGTTCCATTTTATTTTTGAACCATTAGAACACTTTTGGTTTTATTGAAATGGCTATCACTTTTACATCTGTCATCCGACTTACATGAAGTTAAGTGCGTTTGAAAGAGGATGAATGTATCTTTTTAATGTTGCAAATTTTCAATAGATGACGCTGTATGTTGTATGATCTAAATATAAAGTTTATTTTTGGGACACACCGTGTAAATTGGTTTAAGAATGCACGCGCCTTGCTTAGCACAATGCGACTGATAATTGTCTCGCTGCAGGAGACATGCCAAATGCATCGTGCTTATCTGATAACTAAAGTGGATCTTAGTGGAATTCTTACGGAAGTTTATTTTGAGAAATTGATTATTAAACGCAACAAAATGATCAATGAGTTGGAGGATAAAAACACACATATGGCTGGTTTCAAGGGTATTACGGGCAAGACATAGCTGGCTATGACCGAAGAGAAACAGGCAATGATGAATCTTGAGACAGATATGTGTTATGTTGTGAATCGCACTGAGAAGATCTCATAGACCATAGCCAAATGAGAGAAAGAGGTTGAGGTGGTGCAGATTAACAATGAAAAGGACTATGTTATTTTGACCAATCTCCGAAATCAATTGAAAAAGTTCAGCATCCAGCATTACCGACTACATTGAACGAGAGAAAGAGGCTATCGCTTTGGAGAAGGAGGACAAAATACTGAGTCGCAAGATCTCTATACTGGATATGAAATTGACCTTTGTTATGCGTTGTTGCAGGATTCGAGAAGAATATAAAATGGAATAAAGTTTGTTGATAGTAAACTTACCCGAAAGACAGCAGACCCTTCTCAACTTTAAAGCACACGGACTTTGCCCAATTACCATACTGTATTTCTTCCAGCCCCAGGGCAGCCACTGCATCACGTTCTCTTTGTATATAGTCATCGTGTCCCTTCATCTCCAGTGCACGGTTCCGTTTCTCTTTGCGACGACGAGACCGAAGACCTAATAATAAGAATAGGATTAGAAAGAGAGTAAGAAATATATTTACAATAGACTGTTACCTATGCCTCCCTCCTCGTCGATATTCTCATTCGACGAGTCTTCCGAATTGATTTCTATAACATCTTCGTGCCCATAACGTTTAATCTGCGTGCGTCTTCGCCGTTCGGAAAGTACAAGATCTTTAGTCTCACCCCGTTCACATGAATCGGGATCGATTCCAATCGGAGTCATATATGATCACCGTATCGGCTGCGGTTAAATTAATACCCAAACCACCGGCCTTGGTGCACATCTATCGGAACCAGGCTTTGAATTACGATCGATAGCTTCCTGACGCAGATTTCCACGAATGCGACCATCGATACGTTCGAAAGGATACTTGCGATAGACCAAATAGTCTTCGAGTATGTCCAGAACGCACCATCTGACTGAAGATCAGAACGCGATGTCCATTTGCTTTTAACTTAGGCAGCAACTAATCGATTAGAACCATTTTGCTAGCCGATAGAATCAGATTCTTATAATATGATTCGGGATCTTCACCATGTTGGGCCTTAAAGTCATATTGAATCTGCTCCACCGTACCATTGAGTAGATAGGGATGTATGCAGCACTTACGTAGCTCCATCATGGTATTCATTAGGTTGGGTATATTCGACGAAGTTGTACCCTTTTTGAGGAAACTAAAATTCTGTTTTAATATGCCACGATAATATTTCTTTTAAATGTTGTTCAGCTCCACATCAATGATGGTCTCCTCTTTGGGAGCCAGTGATTTCTCTACATCGTCTTTGAGACGACGCAACATAATCGGTTTAAGTTGCACTAGAACTTGTTTACTTCCTCTTCGGTGCGTAGGCTGCCGAATTCAGACAAAAGTCTTCCTGCGACGAAAACTGACTTGGTTCAAGGAAATTCAACAGTGAGAACAGCTCATTTATGTTATTCTGTAGCGGTGTACCAGAGAGTAGGACACGATGCTCTAAACTTAGCTGGCGTAGACCTTCCAACAGTTTGCAGTTACGATTCTTCAGGCGATACGCCTCATCAATGATACATAGACGCCAATTAAAAGCCTTCAGATCCATATAAGTAACAATCATTTCGAATGTTGTGATCAGCATATTAAACTTGATGGGCTCCTTGAGCACTTTGCCATTATCTTGTTTGTAGTAGAACTCGTAGTCCTGAATCATGTCTTTGCTGGTCATGGAACCGTGATAAACCACCACATTCATGTCAGTCCAACCCTCGAATTCACGCTGGCAATTGGGTATAGTAGATAGTGGCGCGATGACTAAGAATGGTCCTCGTATTCCATATTCATAGACAGAGTGAACGAATGTAAGACTCTGTACAGTTTTGCCCAGGCCCATTTCATCGGCCAGAATACAATTGTGTGAATTGTACCAGGAGAATTTCAACCAATTGAGACCCTCCAGCTGATATGGTCGCAAACTATTGCCACTCTTATAGATGATCGTCTTCTCCAGCTTTTTCCATAGCTTTTATCAGCTTCAGCAGCAGATGACTTTGTTTCCTTTTCTTTCTCTACCTGCTCGCTATCTTTTTCATTTTCCTTCTCTTTCTTCTCGGTAATCTTTGGCTCGGCTGAGTTTTTCTCATCATCAGTCTTGGCGTCCACAGTTTCTTCTTCTGAAGCTTGAACTGCAGACTCCTCTGGTTATCGTTTTCAGCCGGTTTCTTCTCGTCTTTCAATGTGGCCTCCGTTTTCTCATCCATATTCTCCTCAGATTCGACGTCTTTCTTATCCTCTGAGTTTTAGCCTTCTGCTGTTTTAAACTTAGGGGTATCTTCTGTTTTCTCAGCTTCTCCCGCTTCGGGCTTATCAATTCTATAGGCTGATTCTGCTGACTGCTCTGTGGACTCCGTTGCCCTCTCCTCCACCCCAGGCTTGAGCTCTATCTTCACATTGGGTGGTTCGGGTATCAATTCACGTTTACCCATCCGCAGACCTAGCACAAACTGCACCACCATGCTATCTTCATCGCCAGTATTAATGTACACATAATTGAGCTTGGAAGACACCGCCGAATCGGACGCAGATTCGTTGGCGCTTTGTCGCTCTGCATTCTCTACAGTAGATATACTGGAACTTTGGCTATTTATATCATCTACGGCAAATGCACCTGGTTTTTCCTGTTCATTCGAATTGACCGCACTAGCCGAGGAGGAGCCTCCATTCTTGTTCTTCTTTACGGGAGATGCAACAATCAGCGAGTTCTCATTGTCAGAGAAGCGCAGCATGACATCATCAATGTATTTCTTCCTCTGCGTATTGCGAAACGAACGTCGTTTATTCGAGTCCAGCTCTGAATCTGGAGGGGGAGATGGTGGCGGTGTACGATCCATGGTATCATCTTCACCATCCGATTCGGGTACAATGCGTCCACGGTTGCGACGCTTTTTGAGGGCTTTGGCACTCAGTGAGCCACGATTGCGTTTGCCACTATCCCCGACATCAGAGTTGCCATTGCGACGCGAACGCGCCATAGAACGTTTCCGATCCTTCCGACTGCTGGGCGTGTTTGCGGCATCGCCTGCAGAGTCAGGCACCGAATCCACTGTTTCATCACCAGCCTCGGCATCTTTGTCTTCTTCGTTGGCACTGCGTGGTATTTTCAAAATAGGAATGTCATCATAATCAGGGGATTCAGCATCTACACCAGCACCACCGGCGCTAGTTTCAACCTCCCCATCCCCAACCGAACCGCTGCTCTTGGGCACCAGCGCTTTATTGTCTTCCAATTCGCTACCTTCCCCGGTCTGCTCAGATGCTTCGGCGTCGCCAAATTTGTTTGTTAGGCTTGCTGACGCTGCCACGTTTTCGTCCCGCACCAGGGGATTCTGTGCAGTTGGGGTCGTAAGCATCACGTAGCTTCTTCACTTTGGGTGTACGATCACGTGGCGGCTTATGGGGATCCTTAGGCGTGCGAGGTTTACGAGGCTTCTTTTTCTTGCCACTGCCGTCTGTTGATGTGGCCAGCTCATTGGCGGAGTGCACATTCTGCGATATGTCGCCCATGCCTTCACTATACTCGAGAATGCCAACAACGCTCTTCGGAGACGGGCAACTGTGTTGTTGGTATGCCAAAACTGCTGCTGCTTGCATTGGCAGCAGCAATCATAACATTGCCACTGATGTCCACAAGTTCCTGTTGCTGCTGCATTGCTGCCGATGATTTGTCACCATTTTTAGCACGTAGCTTGCGCGGCTTATTCTCTCCCCTTCCACGACCACGTCCCGTTGTGCTGGAAACCTGCGGACTTTCGACCATTTGATTGTTCAACGCACTGTTTCCATACATTGGTAGCATGCTCTGATAGAGCAAACACTGAGGACTACCTGCGCATTGCTCTGCGTGCTCATGTTGCTGCAACAGATTGAGACGCTCCTGTAGTCGCATTAGCTTCTCCTGATGATGATGCTCGTGTGCAGGTGGCATACAGTACAGTTCCTGTATTTATTGTTGCAATGCTGATATCTCCTGCTGATGCATCATCGGATATGGAGGATACATGCCACCAGCTGCTTCAGGATATGGCGGCAACATCGAAGGTGGCATATGCGATGCAGGTCCTTGAGCACCTAGTGCACCTGCTACTTCCTCATAGCCAGGCATAGGATAAGGCGGCATCCCACCTATAACCACTGGAGTTATGTCCGTCGGACAGCAGCTGTCCGAGGGATTGCTGTTGATGTTGGTGTTGTTGTTGGGTAAGCGATGTATCCAGCAACTGATGTGCCTGCGCCTTTTCATCATACATTTCCCCTGTCGACTTGGTCTCTTCACTCACTGCATTAAGGTCGCTTAGCGTCCGCTGTGTCTGCTGGACAACCTCATCCTGTTGCTCCTGCTGTTGCTTGTGGCTGTCGCCAATTGTTTCCTCGTCGAGGTGCGGCCACTCCTGTGCCGCCGCCAGTTGGGCGCACAAATCATTGGCACCACCACTTGGCTGCTCCTCTTCACAAACGCTCTTCTCGAACTCTGCATTCGACGATTGCGAATTGCTGTAGAGCAGCGCTGCAGCGGCGGAGGCAGCATTGGATGCAGCTGCAACAGCTGATGTACTGGTGGAGCTCATTGAATTGTTATCGAAGAGTCCACCCACATCGGATCCACCGACACCAACGTGTGATGCGAGCTGTGCCCCGCAGAATCGGAATTGCTATTATTTAACATGCCAACACTGGCAATAGCATCCATGGACGACAGCAATGGTTGCTGATTGTTGGATTTGATGCTGCTCTGTGAGTTGCTCTCGTGCACCGATGTGGGTTGATTGTTCACTATTGGTGCTGTCGTTGGCAGTAACTGCCAGCGTGGATGAATCATTCAAGTTGGCGGTCTCATTTAGTATGCTGCTCAGATGATGCGATGGTGTTGTCGATGCTGCTGGTGTCAATTGCTGTTGTTGTTGCTGCTGCTGTTGTTGTTGTACCTGTTGCTGCAGCGCACTTGCCTGCTGCTGATGATGCTGTTGCTGCTGTATTTGTTGTGGTATTGGAGAACGGACATGCGCCGGCGACATGATTTTCTGTTTCTGTGTAGCTGCAACTGTTGCTGCCGATGATTGTTGCTGCTGAGTGTTTCCCAGCATGTTGGCAAATGCATCAAATTGCTGATGTTGCTGTTGCTGCTGTTGCTGTTGGCACCTCGACTGCGCATAACTGGTTAAATGTGATTGCTGTTGCTGGTGTATGGGCGATAAGTGCTGGTGCAATTGCTGATGCGAAGATTTCTGCTGATTCTGTGGTAGGACAGCTGGCTGCGACTGTTGTACAGGGCTCGCTTCCAATGCATATTGTTGTTGTTGCTGAGATGATGCTGCAGGCTGGGCTCTGTTGTTGTTGATGCAGCGGCGATGAGGACATTTGTTGTGCACTTATCTGCTGCGATTGTTGCTGATTGCCACCACCAACAAAATCGTTGATGGAATGTTGCAACTGTTCGTTAAACTGCTGCGGCTGGTGTTGATGCTGTTGCTGCTGCTGTTGTTGGTGTTGTTGTTGCTGCCCTGGCACAGAAACTGGTGTTAGTGGCTGCTGTGTTGCTTGTTGTGCAGAACTTGCGGAGGCGGCTGCTGTGGTGCCTGTTGCTGCATTGCAGCCATATGATACGCTCCCCATTGTTGGTGATGTTGCGGGGACGGTGAAGACGATATGCATGGTCCCGTCACGACTATACTGCGATAGGAAGAAGAATAATCCATGGGCGGCAGACCATGTACCTGTGTGGGCAAGACCATTTGTTCGAGTGCTTGCAACGTATTGACGGGCGGCACACTACCGCCGCCACCAGCGGATATAATCACCGGCACTGATTTGCCACCAGCGCTAACCACTGATGCCGCTGTGGGCGGCTGTGGACGAGGAGAGGGCAAACCGACCATGCCTTGTATGCTGTGCTGACTGGGCGAATTCACCTGCTGGTGCTGTTGCACTTGCTGCTGTGCCGCTTGCTGTGCTGCTCTTTGTGATGGCTTTGCAGGCGATACTTCCGGTGTGGGGAGCGGTGACATTTGTCAATGCGCCTACATAGTCGGCGGACGTGGTGACATTTGCGGTGAGAGTTGTGGAAAGCGTGCACGATATTGTGGTGACGAGTTTAGCTGCTGTGCGGCTGTCTGATGTTTGCTGCTTGACATATAGGGCGGTACACTCTGCTGCTGTTTTGGGCCTGTTGCTGCGCCTGCTGCTGCGCTTGTTGCTGTGCCGGCTGTTGCACCACCACCTGCTTCTGCTGATGATGACTGCCATAGCTTGGCGGCATTCCCATGTGTGGTGCAGGCAATCCTGCGCCTGGCAGCTGTCGCTTCTGCATCAGGCTCACGTGATTGGATTGCTCCTGCTGCCCCTGCTATTGCTGCTGGGATTGCTGTTGTTGTTGTTGTTGCTGCTGTGCTGTGCTGAGATGCGCGCTAGGATGATGCGATGGTGTCGCCGCACTGGGCACGTGCTGCCCATATGCTTTGACTTGATCCAACGCTGCATGGCCATATCCCACTCCTACACCCACTCCAACGCCCGCACCCATATGCTGCGGTGCACCACGTCCGGGCTGATGCATAGGACTGCCATAGGGATTAAGGGCGCATATATCTGCTGCGCTCCATAGGGTGCGACCAGTTTCTGTTGTTCCTGTTGTCCATAGGCGGGCATATGCTGGTGATACGGGCTAGCATTGCTCGGACGCTGCTGCTGCGTCAGTGGCGTTGCCTGTGAATGCCCGTATGCACTTAGACCTGCACTAAGAAATGCCGCAGATAGTCCTGGTACCGATGGAGCTGCACCCCAACCGCTTAGATCTCCCATGCCAACACCCTTGGCCGCATGCTGATCGGAGGCCCCCAACCCGTACAGGTTCTCCGGCGTTGGCTGGTACGATCGATATTGTGGCTGTTGCTGTAGCGGATGCGGGGCTCGATGACGTGGCGGATAACCACCGAGTGGGCCCATTGATCGTGGGTTTGCCGCTGCAGCGGCGGCTGCTAAGGCGGTCGCATCATAACGGTAATAGGGATCTCTATGAGGAGAAGAAACCAAATGAGAGCTTTAAGTAATGTTTGAAGGATAATTGATAAGTGAATCAAGGATTTTTATAAACACAATGTGTTTATATCTACGAAGAATTATATAGCTCTTCAATTCAATCGAGTATTTTTATATATTCATTCAATTTGGAATTATATTCAATTATTTCAACGATATTTCACCTGAAGTTCGGGGCAGGCGAAGCAAGTTACAATAATTATCAAGGATCTACTCGGATTCAAGTTATTTTAATAGAATAAATGACGATAATTACAAGAAGATCAAAAGTAAACGTTTTTTTATATACATAGCTTTAGCTCTTATAGTCTCGAACAGAAAGAATATATGTATATGTATATTAGACTGGCCCTTATAATATTTTTTATTTTTTTTTCTAAACCGCCGGTCAGAATTCATTTCTACTAGGGCCTAAAACAACCTACAAAAAATTTGGGGCCGATCGGATAATGTTTAATGGCCGACAAATCGCCGCAAAGTTGGAAAATTTGGTTTATATGGAAAAATTACTCATACGTAAACTAACTTCTTTATTCTTTTGTTTATTTGTAAGTTAATTTGTAATATTTAGTATAACTGATTATATGATAAACGCCAATAAAGTGTGTTAATTTAATTATTGCTAATGTATTTCTATATATTTACAAACACATTTTTCTGAACACAGTTTATGTTTTGCGATATCTCTCAACGAATTGAAGAAAAAGTTGTTTTATTCTCCTCATTTTTTGTCAAAATTCATGATAGCCCGAATGCATCGAAAAAGTAACTGCTTTTGTAACAGATGAAGTCACTTATAGAGCTGCAAGCCATTAACGTCTAAAATACGCCTTTGCTCCAAAATCTTTATTTTCGGCTCCTCTGCTTTTAATTGGTTAATCATATTTCTTTTCATCAACTGTCACTGTAGGATCGAAAAATGCTTAAGCAGCTACTTCCGGCGATAAATACCATAAATGACTTCTCATTTTGGAAATTATTTTTTCAGACACCGCAATATCAATCAAACGACCATTGAACGTGAATTACTGACCTAAAACAATAGAATATGTAAAAAACATACATTTCTCGATTTAATGATTTACTCACTTCCTCGCCAAAATCTGAAATTGTGCTTGTAAGAGCAAGCTCTCGGCACTTTCTTCTTGCGTTTCGTACTGAATTTCTATTTAAAATGAGACTGTTTTGGTCTACTCCGAATGCTTCAGCAGTTGCCGTCAAAATATGAACAGCCTTTCTATCGGATACCTTGGCATCATCAATCGCAGCTGCCAGACGTGCGGTTATACAATCCTTACTTCCTCGAGTAACTGGCTCCGTAGTGTCAGTGTTAATATCATTATCATATTCGTCATCTTCATTTATACTAGTATCGGATATGTTTCCATCACATTCAGAATATTTAACATCTAAAAGTGGATACATCACATATGTTTATGTAAGTACTACAAGTATTGTATTTGCTTACCATAAATCGGTTTCGATATTTGCGAATATGTGCGTTTGAGTGACTCTAATTTTTCCTTTCGCTTGATGGAGCGCTGTTTTCGTTGATATAACTTAACGTCAACATCAATCATGCAACCCGGGCGACCTTTTTCTCTTTGTTTGTTTAGAAATTGCTTATCGTCTTCAATACGCATTATATTTAGAGCATCAGCATGAGCAATATAAAATAGATCATCTATGGTTTCTGAAAACTCGTGTGCTTCGGTTTTTTTTATTTTTACGAGCAACATTCCACTTTTCGTAAAGTTTTAATAGTTTGTCGCTACATTCAGTGTTTGAAAAGCTGCAGTCGAATTAGCAGAAGTCGCAATATTTTTGCTTTTCACTGCTTCTGGTGCGAGCGATATCAGAAAGTGAACAATTGCTTCTGCTTCTGAAAAATCAGAAGTCGCAGTCAAAGCATAAGTAAAAATCACGCAGCGACGAATATCAAAAATCAGCAGCAGTCGCCGTTTTTCGTTTTTTCGCTTTCTGCTTTGCTGTTGCTTTTGATCGTAGACGGAAGTCGCTGCTGCAGCTACCGACGACTTTCGGAAGTCGTCGGCAGTCGCAGCAGCATAAGTCGGCGCTTTCGACTGTTTGCTGCTTTTGATTTTCGATGCTGTTGCTGCTGATCAACAGTCGCAGCAGCGTAAGTCGGTGTTTTCGACTTTTTGCTACTTCTGATTTTTGCTGCCGAGCAGCATAAGGCGACAGGCGCATGAGGCGACAAATTCATTCAGTAGCCGCGACTTGTATTTAATTACGAATGACTAAATTTTTTGGAATTTACTTTGTTGTAGTTTATGATTTTATAGTGTCCTTTTAAATAATAAGTCAAGATTTATGTTTTGGTTATTTATAATTATTTATATTTTTCTTTAACTGCAACATCAGCACCACGACCTGCTCTCAGCAGAAAAAGTTCAAGAAGAAGGAAGGAAAAATAAAAAGTGTGACCATGCATGTAAAATATAAAGTAGTGTTGCCAAACGTTATATTTGTCGTTGAATAGGGGTATTCCAACACGCCCCCTCAAAAATAACGTCTACAATTAATAAACAAAAAAGTCATTAGTATATATGTGGGTGGTGTGCATTCTGGGAAGTGTTAACTGATCCAGCATTCATTCTTGTCATATCTTCTGTAGCTATAACCACATCATCTACATATAATAACACATATATGTTTTCATTGATGTTACCTTTGTCTAAAATATATATACAGCGATCTACTGGAGAGTTTGCAAACTCACAGTCTTTCAATGCTTGCTCAAATACTTCAAACCAGCATCTAGCCGCTTGCTTGAGTCCGTAAATTGCCTTATTCAATTTACACACATTGTTACAATTGCACGATATACCTCGAGGAATTCTCATATATATTTCCTCTTTTAATGTGCCATTTAAGAAAGCTGTTTTTACATCCATTTGATGGACTTTTAAGTTATATTAATTTGCCAGTGATAATATGAATCGAAAACTTGAGATTCTAGCTACAGGAGCAAATGTCTCTTCATAGTCGACTTGGTACTTTTGAGTGAATCCTCGTGCAACCAATCTAGCTTTGTATCTAATTGGATTTCCAAGTTCATTATATTTAACAGAAAATACCCATCTGCTATCTACAATATTTTTGTTTTCAAGCCTTTTTGTTATTGTCCAAGTATTATTAATTTTATGAGCACATGACTCTGTATTGATGGCTTCTTCCCAAAAGGATTTATCATCTCTGTATTGAATTTCATCAAATGAATTTAGGACATCGTTAAGTATGGTGTGAGCATTTAGAACAAATTTATTCAAGCTATTATCCTCTTCATTATAGGATATCTGAGGCTTCGTCTTTAATCTCTCACTTCTTCTATTAACAATTTCTTTGCCATCATTTTTAATTGGATTCTGATCATTTCCAATTTCTTTTAAGTGCTCTGCTGTTTCACTTTCCCTACTCTCATTCGGGTTGCTCGATCCCTTACTTTCATTCAGGAGATCATCGCGCTATCTTTTCTTACTCTCATTCAGAAAATATTTATTACATTCCTTACTATCTTTCAGGAATTCTGTGTTGTCGGATTCCTTACTCGGGAATTCTGTTTGTATTATTTCCCTACTATCATTCTGTGTTGTCGGATTCCTTACTCGGGAATTCTGTTTGTATTATTTCCCTACTATCATTCGGAAAATTTTTATATTCACTTTCCTTACTGTCCTTCAGGAACACTGTTTTAAATTTAACATCTCTAGAATTAACCATATTGGTTTCATCGACAACAAAATCCCTCGCGACAATAAATTTTTCATTTACAGCATCCCACAACTTAAAACCATTGGGTTCGTAGCCCACAAAAATACTTTTAAGTGATTTATCATTAAATTTTCCTTGTTTGTTTTTAATATGCACATAAACAGTTGCGCCAAACACTCTCAAATGTTTTAAGTAGGGCTTCTTATTGTGCCACATCTCATATGGGGTCTTTGAACTATCTACAAGTGCTCTGCTAGGAATTCTGTTAATTAAATAAGTTGCAGTTAAAACTGCTTCACCCCAAAAGCTTTTGTCTAGTTTTGCACCACTGACCATGGCTTGAGCTTTGACTGTAATAGTTCTTATCATTCTCTCAGAAACACCGTTTAACTGAGATGTATGTGGCACTGTTAAGTGATAAGAAATTCCTTTCTTAACACAATACTGCCTCATCTCATTTGAAAGGTATTCTCTACCATTGTCAATGTATAAATTAACAACCTTTAAGTTAAAATGAGCTTCACTCTTGGCTACAAAGTCTTGAAACATATTAAACACATCAGATTTGTATTTAATTAAATAAGTTACACAATAATGTGTAAACTGATCAACAAAGATCACAAAATAATTTTTATCATTTAAGGTAACTGGAGTAATTGGCCCACATACATCTGAGTGTACTACAAAAAGTGGCCTTTTAATATGGGTCTTATCTTTCAATTGTTTAAAAGGAAGTCTTGCTTGTTTACCATTTAAATAGGGTTCACAAATTTCACTTGATAACTCTAAGTTGTTTAGAAGACTTTGATCGCTAAACATATTCTTTCGTTTTATTTCTAATAATTTTCCATTGCTTATATGGCCAAACCTCTCATGCCATAAACGAAAATCATTTTTATGCTCAGCATTTATAGAATATGCTTCAAATTTATCATAGGTACATTGTTTAACATACCTGAATTTTTGACAACCATCAGCCCATTTTTCAAAATCATTTGTCAAATTCAATCGACATTCCTGCCTCTTGGAGACGCTTGACGGACATCAAATTACCAGCAGCTTCCTTACAAAATAGTACATCCTCCAGTGTAATCTCATGGTCATTTCGTAGCCGGACAATACCACGCTTAGTGGCATAAATGAATTCGCCTTGCTTGGCCACTGCAATCTTAAGAGGAGGCATCAACTCCACACTGTCGGTATATAGCGACTCATCATTTACCATATAAGATGGTCACTAGCATCAGAATCAAGGATAAGCCCGCAGTTATTCCTCACTGAGGTGTTACGAAGGTGAACGCAATGCCGTGTGATGTTGCAGTTTGAGCTTGTTTTACCTTTTTTTTATTTTTATCGTTTAATATTCTTTTATAATAAAAGCAGTCTTTTTTAAGGTGGCCTTCTCTGCCACAATGGTGACATTTGACTCTATTCTTGGAATTTGCCTTGAATGGTTTCTTTTGCTTAGTTCCCCGCTTTTTAGACAAATTATTTTTATAAGTGTTATTTTTGCTGTGCACGATCGCGTTCATACAACAATTCACTTATAAGTTCGTCAAAAATATGGAAATGGTTTAATAGTGACATCTCACTCGATAGCTTCAGAGAAAGCAAACGTTTTCGCGCCAGTTGCGACGCCAAACTGTTTCGTTCGTAAATGGCGTCCAAATTCTCAAGAATTTGACGCGCCGGAATGTCGCTTGTCGCGAAATTTAAAAAAGAGTCGCTTAGGTACTCTATTATTGTACTTTTTGCACAACGCTCTGCCTTTTTCCAGGGATCATCTACCTCGTCAGGCATTAAACTGTCAACTACCTTAAGCACATCTAGTTCAGCTAAAAGAGCCCTGATTCTAAATTTCCAAATCGCGTACTTCTCGCCATCGAACGAATATTACGTTTAGCTTTTTCCATTTTACCACTCATACATACACAGTAGAGCTGGAAAGAACATCGGCGATGTATCGATACATCGATGTTTTCAAAACATCGGAGACATCGAGATTTTTAAACATCGATGTTCGATGTTTAGGCTTTACCATCGTAAAGAAAAACTACCAGCCGTCTAACTACACCCGTCACTACTTTGCAGCGATTTGGTAAGCTAAACACGTTTTTCTTATCAATTTAATAAAAAAGTTCGATGTATCGATACATCGATGTTTTTTTTTGAAAAACATCGAAACATCGATGTAGGCAAACATCGATGTATTTCCAGCTCTAATACACAGCAATATACCAGGTGTACAAGTGGTATATATATAAAAAGGACTTGCCACAAGCCTGTGGCACTCAAGTTCTGAGAAAGGATGAATTTCACAATTTATTTTAGTTTCACAATTTAATTGTTTATATGGCATGGACTGGGCCCATAACCTGTTGTAGTTTATGATTTTATAGTGTCCTTTTAAATAATAAGTCAAGATTTACGTTTTGGTTATTTATAATTATTTATATTTTTCTTTAACTGCAACATCAGCACCACGACCAGCTCTCAGCAGAAAAAGTTCAAGAAGAAGGAAGGAAAAATAAAAAGTGTGACCATGCATGTAAAATATAAAGTAGTGTTGCTAAACGTTATTTTTGTTGTTGAATAGGGGTATTCCAACATACTTATAGCGTACTTCTTGTACTTTTTTATTTTTGATGAATTTATTATATCGTGTTCTTCATGTGATGACAATTCAATTAAGACTAATTCAATGTAGCGTCATGAAAGGCGCTTACAAATATTTAGTGTGACTTATACTTATACAAATGTGAATAATGCGTATAAGAGTACGTTGCCAATTAGTAATATGTATATTTCTCACACTCCTTCGCAACGCAATTATACAAATTTTTTGATCTACTGCATACCTAACATACATGTGAATTTCATATGCTTAACTTTTTAGTTAGGATATCAGCTATCATATTTTCAGTAGGTACATAGTTAATTTCCCCAAATTTATTCTTAACCATTTCCCGTACATGGTGATATTTGATGTCAATGTGTTTGCTGCGTGCATGGAATTTCGAGTCCTTAGCTAGACACTGTGCACTTTGATTATCGCTGTTGATTTCTGTTGCGTGGTCGTCACCAAATCCCATTTCACGCATCACCTTGCGTATGTACTTCTTTCTGTGCTTCTTTTGCAGCCATCGATAGTGCGACGTACTCCGCTTCAGTGCTGCTCAAGGCTACCACACCTAGTTTCTTGCTTTCCCATGAAACGACTGCCCCGGCTGCGATAAAGGTCCAGCCACTGAAAGATTTTCGGTCCGTGCTGTCTCCAGCCCAATCAGCATCGACGAAGCAATATACAGGCTTTCCATTCTTCTTATATTGTAGACATAATTCGGCAGTGCCCCTCAAGTACCTCAGTATTCTTTTAGCAGCTGCCTCGTGCTCCTGATGTGGATCCGCATTCTGCTGTGCAAGTTTTACGACTGAGTGTAATATATCCGGCCGTGTTGTTATTGCCAAATACATTAGAGAGCCTATCAGTGATTGATAGCTCGTTTGGTCTGCACGCTTGCAGTCGTCGTGATCGCATTTCCCTTGAAATCCTGCTTCGAGAGGTATAGCATTAGATTTGCAGTTTTGCATGCCATACTCACGTAAGAGATTTTCAACATATTGCTTATGGCCAACATTTATGTTGCCAGTCTCGCCTTCACGATCTATTTCCATTCCAAAAAAATGGTTCAACTGACCGCCATCAGTGACGTCGAATTCGTCAGCAATTGACATCTTTATTCTTTTTAGGTCATCTATGCTGGTACTGGCCACAATCATGTCATCCATATACACCACTATGATGCCCAATGTTTGACCTTGTCGCCGTATGTATAGACACGGCTCGCTGGCGCAGGGGTTGAAGTCCATCTTCACCAAAACAGAATTTAGCTTCACATTCCACTCACGCCCACTCTGCTTTAAGCCGTACAAAGATTTGTTCAGCTTTAACACACGCTCAGGGAACTTCTGGTCAACAAATCCCTCTGGTTGGCGCATGTACACCAAATCTCGCAGTTCACTGTTAAGATAAGCAGAAGAAACATCCATTTGATGGACATACATACCATGCTCAACTGCCAGAGCAATCACCAGCCTGATCGTAGAATACCTAGCCACTGGTGAGAAAGTTTCGCTGTAGTTTATGCCAAAGCGCTGCGCACAGCCTTTAGCTCCTAAACGGGACTTGAATTTATCCATCTCGCCATTTTTGTCACGCTTGACGGCGAACACCCATCTGCTACCAATAGCCTTCTCTCCTTTTGGTAGGTCAGTCAACGTCCACGTTTTGTTGGCTTGTAGACTTGCTATCTCCTGCATTGATGCCTTCCAAAACTTCGCATGATGAGAATTCAATGCTGCATCCACAGTTCCGGGCACTGATACATCATCAGTTTTCATAACATTGAGTATGTTATACTGCTTGCGAGGGCGTCCAGGTTGCCCAGTGTAGATAAGCTTAGGTCGTCCAGGTCCTCTCTTCCCGCAATCATCAGCTGTGTCGACTACCAAATCTCCTTCTCCAATTTTAGCTTCTTGTTGCTGTTTATGATGATTCATACCGTCCAGTGACACATCTTCAACATTGTCGTCTATGTTATACGCAGAATTAGACTCGTCCATCACCAGCGTGACTTCAGTACTGTTTGTTGAGCCCTGATCTCTCACACTGTCGTCTGTAGGGGAATCTTCAAGAAATATAACATCTTTGCTGTTGCAGAATAGCCAATCAACACTCGCTCCTCAAATTTAGGTTGAAACTTCTTGCTGTGCGTCTTGTTAAGTAGGATAGCTCTACTACTAAATATTCGTAGATGACTTAAGCCTGGTTTCTTGACTCGTAAGGTGTCATATCGGTCAACGTCGAAGTCTCAGAGCGGTTGCGCAGATATGCAGCTGTATTTATGGCCTCTGCCCAAAAACCCTCGTCGAGATCAGCATGAACCAGCATGCTGCGTGCCATCTCCACCAACGTACGGCTCGCTCGTTCTGCCACACCATTTTGCTGCGGTGTATGAGGCACAGTAAGCTGCCTCCTTATACCATTGTTGTTTAGGAATTGCTGAAATGCGCTACTCAAATACTCGCGCCCGTTGTCACTTCTCAGACACTTTATTTTCCTACCAGTTGATGTTTCCGCAATTGCTTTAAATTCTTTGAACTTATCAAAAATTTCACTTCGCGTCTTCAAAAAACAAACGTAAACGTAAAGCGATTTATCGTCAATAAAAGTTGCAAAGTAACGAGCACCGCCAACCGAACTCTTATGCATTGGTCCACAAATGTCTGTATGGATGAGATCTAATACGTCCTTTGCCCGATTATAAGACTGCTTAGGAAATTGCTTCTCACTTATTTTGTACTTTGCGCAAGTCTCACACACATAGTTTTGCATATTTGTACATTGTTCGGATGTTAAGCCATGAACCATATGATTTTTCATCATTTTATTTATACTGGCAAAATTTAAATGGCCAAAGCGATAGTGCCATTTAATAAATCCGTTTTTATCAGTTTGTGCGCTGAAACATTTTTTTTCGCTCCTTTCAAACAAAAACAAATCGTTTTGCTTCTTGGCAACACAAACAATATCGCCCGTGCGATTTTCTATGCGTGCACAGTCATTCGAAATATTTACTGTGAATCCCTTGTTCACCACTTTCGCTACGGAAATAAAATTACATTGAATGTTTTCAACCAGAAGTACATCGGTCAAATCAATTGTACTATATTTCCACTGTAAACGCACTGTTCCGATACCGATCGCTTCAATATAATTTTGTCCGGCCAACACAATTCTTTCTTTGTGCTGTTTGATGTGTATAAAAAGCGATTTATCGTTACACAAATGTGCAGTCGCACCACTGTTTCTCTTTTCGTTGGTTTTCTTTGAATGTTTACAGTAAGTTGCGATGTGCCCTTGTCGACCACAACTCCAGCACACTCGCTGCTTAGAGTTTTTATTTTGCGAGACTGTACTTTTCTCACGTCGCGACGAGAACATTTTCTGCGCTCCGCTTTGTTCTGTATCCATATTTCGGCGCTCACTCTCTTCGAGTAATTTGATTTTTAACGCAGCCAACGAAGGTAACGAATCACGAGATTCAATGGCAACTACAAAATTATCAAAAGATTCCGACAAACTAGACAATAGCAATATGCACAGACACTCATCGGCCAATGTAAAATCAATTTCAGACAGTTTTTCTATTAAGTCTGAAAATTTAGCTATGTGTGATGCCATATTTTCTGAGTCTGTCAACTTTATATACAACAGTTGTCTCAGCAATTGAACACGACGCGCGGGACCTGCGGGCATATGGATTTCTTTTAGTTTTTTCCAAGCACTTTCAGCAGTTACGCAATTCTTGACATTGTTTATTTGTGATGCCTTAATCTTTGGCATCAAAATCCAATTTTTTCTCGGGACTATCACTTTTAAGTTTCACTTTTAGTCCACACACGTAGCCCCACAACTCGGCATGTATGAACACGCTATTCATTTGCACGACTCACGCACCATAATTATTGTCGTCCAATTTCTCTATCGAGTTCATTATTGAATTCATTGTTACAAACTAGAAAGTCCAGAATATTTGCTATTCACTTTCTTTACTAGTTCGATATAATAACTTCACGCACAATTGTATTTATTGAGCTCTCTGGGCCCATAACCTGATGAATTTATTATATCGTGTTCTTCATGTGATGACAGTTCAATTAAGACTAATTCATTGTTGCGTCATGAAAGGCGCTTACAAATATTTAGTGTAACTTATGGTATACTTATACAAATGTGAATAATGCGTATAAGAGTGCGTTGCCAATTAGTAATATGTATATTTCTCACAATTTTTTTGACTTTCTTTTTGTATAATGCTTATGAAATAATAAAACTAATCAATTTTAAAAAAATTATAGAACAAAACTGATGAATGATACAAAAATAAATTTTCATTGTTTTCTGTTTTAACTATTATTTTACTTATTTTATAAACCACTAAGAGTATCATTCATCAAAATTCATATATTTACTATTATGCTTTTATTTTTGCTAATTTTGTTTTTATAATTTTTTTAAAATTGATTAGTTTTATTATTTCATAAGCATTATACAAAAAGAAAGTCAAAAAAATAAAAAGTACAAGAAGTACGCTATAAGTAATTTCCAAAGAATTTAGTCAATCGTAATTAAATACAAGTCGCGGCGACTAAATGAATTTGTCGCCTCATGCGTCTGTCGCCTTATGCTGCTCGGCAGCAAAAATCAGAAGTAGCAAAAAGTCGAAAGCACCGACTTACGCTGCTGCGACTGTTGATCAGCAGCAATAGCAACGAAAATCAAAAGCAGCAAACAGTCGACAGTGCCGACTTACGCTGCTGCGACTGTTGATCAGCAGCAACAGCAACGAAAATCAAAAGCAGCAAACAGTCGAAGGCGCCGATTTATGCTGCTGCGACTGCCGACGACTTCCGAAAGTCGTCGGTACCTGCAGCAGCGACTTACGTCTACGATCAAAAGCAACAGCAAAGCAGAAAGCGAAAAAACGAAAAACGGCGACTTACGGCAGTTTTTTAAACGCTGGCTACATTTGACAGGGCAATCACTGTTAATGTTGAACTTTCCTTTGAGCTTAGTTTTACGATTCGCATATTATAAAAAAACAACTGCAGAACTTGTCGATTGGAAGGTAATTTTGCACCCAGAATTTGATGTGCGATGCGTCCAACCATATCAACCATATATACCGAGTCAGTCACATTGCGTGTCACTGGTTTTGTGTATAAAGGTGATTGCAAACTTGACATTTTATTGTTAACCACTTTTCAGCAAAAAATTACAACTTTGCATATCGATATATCGCAAGTCAAACATACGGCAACTCGATTATGGCGCCAAGTATTTACCGATTATATTATATTCCCTCCAATATTGAAGTGTTGCCACTTCTCTTAAAATTCACTCTCTTAAAACTATCGTTTTATACCAGCGATAGCACGCGGCATCAATATCTGCTTACGCCACATATTTTTTATGTTTATAAGCGATAATAAATATATGTAATCGTGGACTTCAACATAAGTAAGTAAATGAAGGCTTTTAATAAATATTGTTGTGATTTGTCCTTAATTATATAATGCAATTATGATACAAAAAATGATCTTTTTTTTATATATAAACAGAAAACAAAATGTTATAGTTATAAACCATTTTTAAAGAAGTTAGAAAAAAAAGTTTATGTATGAGTTAATTTTCCATATAAAAAAAAAATTTTCCAACTTTGGGGCCATCGCTCGAAATTCGTCGACGTGTGAAGACGTGTTTTTATCGAGCTCCGCACAAAATCGGTTGTTTTGAGAGAAGTGAACGACTAATAATATAAACTATATACATAATCCGAAAGCGAAAGAGACGCTCTATGCGATGCAAGATCGCTAAAATATATATAGTGATTCTTTATCTTAAATAATAAAACTATGAGTCAGAATGACACTCGCGCTCAGCGTCAGCGTGAGCAAGACGAACGACGGCTCTCAATTCAACGGAACAACGCGTACTTTTCCTACGTCTCCCCGACAATTCCAAACGCAGACATCGAGCGGTCAATAACCCATAGCCCAGGGAACCTTGTTCTACCAACAAATCAAGAAAGAGCGCGCTCTTGCTCTCCCGCTCTTTTAGCTCCGACACAAGCCCCGCTACCTCCAACAACAACAGCTGGAGCAATACCGACAGCAAACAACAAAACGAAAACGTAAACAAAAAAGCTGGGTCGACCTGGCAGACTGGAATGGACCGCTACATTACAATAAAGCGAAAGCTTAGCCCGAAAAATTCAGATTCAGAAAACAAGCCGAAAAATACACGCGACAATTCTACCCTGAGCAACAAAGTAGCCCCCGCAAACACCAACAGATTCGCTTTGCTGGCAGATACCGCTGAGGACGTGCCGTTGGGATCCGTTGATATCGAACCGAAGAAAACAAAGCCTCCTCCAATATACATCCGCGAGAAGAGCACAAGCGGTCTGGTAAATACTTTGATTGGCCTTATTGGAAAAGATAGCTTTCATATAATTCCTCTCGTAAGAGGTACTATCAACGAAATCAAACTTCAAACGAAAACGGAGGACAACTACAGAAAAGTCACAAACTATCTTACCGCACAAAAACAGGCTTCTACACCTACCAGCTTAAAAGCATCAAGGGCCTACAAGTAGTACTCAAGGGCATTGAGTCTGATGTTACGCCCGAAGAGATAACTGAGGCGCTAAAGGAAAAGGGATTTTGCGCCAAAAGCGTGTTCAACATCAAAAACAGAAACAGGCAGCCGCAACCACTCTTCAAGATTGAGCTTGTACCAGAAAACAAGCATCTTAAAAAAAAACGAGGTTCTCGCAATTTACAAACTCCAGCTCCTTCTGCACCGTAGGATCACAGTAGAAGAGCCGCATAAACGTAACGCTCCTGTTCAATGTACAAACTGCCAAGAATACGGCCACACGAGGTCGTATTGCACACTCCGCCCGGTGTGCGTAGTCTGTGGAGATCTCCACGACTCCACTCACTGTCCAACAGATAAAGAAAAGGCAAGCGAGAAAAAGTGCAATAACTGTGGGGGTAATCACACAGCAAACTACAGAGGCTGTCCAATATACAAAGAGCTAAAAAGCCGTCTTCACAAAAGAATGAATACGGCGCGGGCACACCAAGGATTATCTTCGCAGATACCATCAGAAACAAATCCTGAAGTCTTTTTCTCAAAAGCAGCAAGTTCCGCTCCCTGGCCAGCCAGCAATAACAAGACAACATTTGCTAACGTTCTAAAATCAGGTATGATGCCTCCAAACAAAAATTCCCAACACACACATGAAGTGCACACAAAATTGGAAACACACCAAAACTATACGCCACCTGAGCAACAAGAAACAAAAACTGAAGCTATGATGCAAGCCTTACAACAGAGCTTGATGGAGTTTATGACATTTATGCGTACCACAGTTCAAGACATGATGCGTAACCAAAACCTTTTGATACAAATGCTTGTATCCCAACAATCAAATAAATAATGGCTTCCTTACGCATAGCTACGTGGAACGCCAATGGCGTTTCACAGCGCAGACTTGAGCTAGCTCAATTCCTACATGAGAAGCATATCGACGTTATGCTTCTTTCGGAAACTCATCTCACAAACAAATACAATTTTCAAATGAGAGACTACCACTTCTATGGTACAAATCATCCCGACGGAAAAGCACACGGTGGGACCGCCATACTCATAAGGAACCGAATGAAGCACCACTTCTACAAAGAGTTTGCTGAAAATCATCTTCAGGCCACATCTATCAACATACAGCTGGAGGACAACACTTACCTCACACTAGCGGCCGTATACTGCCCCCCCCCGTTTCACAGTATTGGAAGATCAATTCCTGGACTTCTTCCAAGCACTAGGGCCACACTTCATTGCAGCAGGCGACTACAACGCCAAACATACTCACTGGGGATCGCGACTTGTGAATCCAAAAGGAAAACAGCTTTATAAGACTATAATAAAAGCCAATAATAAACT
The DNA here is from genome assembly GCA_018904035.1 of Zaprionus ornatus. NCBI lineage: Eukaryota > Metazoa > Arthropoda > Insecta > Diptera > Drosophilidae > Zaprionus > Zaprionus ornatus. Next base: position 140,134 of record JAEIFZ010000011.1, read on the forward strand.
TGACCATATTTCTCCTGGGAGTCCTACATACTGGCCATCAGACCTCAATAAGCTGCCTGACCTGATCGATTTCGCAGTTACGAAAAATATTCCCCGCAGTTTGGTTAAAGCTGAATGTCTGCCAGATCTGTCATCTGATCACTCGCCTGTACTAATTCACCTCCGCCGGTACGCAGAAAACGTGAAACCACCATACAGATTAACTTCACATAAAACAAACTGGCTCAGGTATAAAAAATATATAAGTTCACACATTGAGCTAAACCCAAAACTCAATACTGAATCTGATATAGAGAGCTGCACGTGTACATTGCAATCCATCCTTACTGCAGCAGCTCTTACTGCAACACCCAAAACCACCAACATTACAATTAATTCGAATAAGACCAATGTACAAATAGAACAACTTGTCCATGTAAAACGACGCTTACGCAGAGAGTGGCAATCTTCCAGATCACCGACTGCAAAACAAAAGCTAAAAGTAGCCACACGGAAACTGGCCAACGCTCTGAAACAACAGGAGGAAGACGATCAGCGCCGATACATCGAGCAACTCACACCAACAGGCACAAAACATAAGTCACTGTGGAGAGCCCACTCAACTCTACACCCACCGACTGAAACCGTTTTGCCGATAAGGAATTCCTCAGGCGGCTGGACAGAGCCACCGCATTTGCCGCTCACCTACAAAATGTATTCACGCCAAACCAGGCTACTAACACATTCGCGCTACCGTCCTCACCCGTAAACTGCCACCAGCAGCACACGCCAATTGTGTTTCGTCCAAAAGAAGTAACTAAAATAATCAAAGACAATCTCAGCCCGAAAAAATCCCCCGGCTGCGACCTTATAACACCGGAAATGATCATCGAGCTGCCACACTCTGCAGTTCGCTACATAACCCAGCTCTTTAATGCCATCACCAAACTTGGATATTTTCCACAACGATGGAAGAGATCGATTATCATAATGATTCCAAAGCCTGGTAAGGACCACACAGTCCCTTCATCTTACAGACCAATAAGCCTACTCTCATGTATTTCGAAACTATTCGAAAAATGCCTGCTGATCCGACTTAATCTACATCTGAGAACCCACAACATAATCCCAGACCATCAATTTGGATTTCGCGAAAGCCACGGAACCATTGAACAGGTGAATCGTATAACAACGGAAATAAGAACTGCATTTGAAAATCGCGAATACTGTACAGCAGTATTCCTAGACGTATCCCAAGCATTCGACAGAGTCTGGCTTGACGGCCTAATGTTTAAAGTTAAAACAGCCCTACCCGAAAGCACACACAAACTTCTAAAGTCTTACCTCTATGGCAGAAAGTTTGCAGTGCGGTTCAACACTGCCACTTCCACTGATCATAAAATTGAGGCTGGTGTCTCCCAAGGCATCGTTCTTGGGCCTACCTTATACCTCATCTATACAGCCGACATCCCTACAAATAGTCGCTTAACGGTATCCACATTTGCCGACGATACAGCTATCCTTAGCCGTTCAAGATCCCCAAGTCAGGCGACAGAACAGCTGGCATTGCACCTCATCGACATTGAGAAGTGGCTCTCTGACTGGCGAATAAAAGTAAACGAGCAAAAATGCAAACACGTGACGTTTACGCTAAACAGACAAGATTGCCCACCACTCTTGTTGAACAACATACCACTCCCGAAAGCAGACGAGGTAGCGTACCTAGGAGTACACCTTGACAGAAGACTCACATGGCGCAGGCACATTGAAGCCAAAAAAACTCAACTTAAACTCAAAGCCAACAACTTACACTGGCTCATCAACTCTGGTTCTCCGCTCAGCCTAGATCACAAGGTCTTACTCTACAATTCTGTATTGAAACCTATCTGGACCTATGGCTCACAGTTATGGGGCAATGCCAGCAACAGCAATATTGACATCATACAGCGAGCACAATCAAAGATTCTGAGAACCATCACTGGGGCACCGTGGTACGTTCGGAATGAAAACATCCAAAGTGACTTAAATATCCCACCTGTTATCAAGGCAATTACGGAACTTAAAGAAAAATACCATGGCAAGCTTTTCTCGCACCCCAACCACCTAGCGAGAGGTCTAACCCAGCTCAGCAGTCGCTCCCGTCTCCGGCGAAAGGACCTACCAACCCAGCGAAGAAATTTTTAGGGCCGTCTAATCATAGAACAGTTGGAAAAATAATTCAACTGTTCAGAAAAAACATGTTATAGTTAAGATTTTTAAACTTATTGTTAGTTCTTATACAAGAAGATCCAATAAATAAAAGCAAAGTAAAAAAAAAAAAAAAAAAAAAAAAAACTTTGGGGCGATTTGGCGGCCATTAAACATTATCCGATCGGCCCCAAATTTTTTGTAGGTTGTTTTGGGCCCTAGTAGAAATGAATTCTGCCCGGCGGTTTGAAATTTATTTATTTATTTTAAGGGCCAGTCCAATGTATATTTGTGAAGTTGGAAATGCCTCCTTCTGCCTTTTACCTACATTTCCATTTCACCTTATAGACAGAAATAAAGGGAAGGGGATTTTTCAAGAATTTACTAGAATTCAAGCTCTTTTTGACATCATCTTTAATTTATAATTATAATCTTCCTTAACCCTTTTATTTATTGACATTTTTCTCCCGTGTAAATTCTTGTGGAAACGCATAGTTCTTATTTACTACAAAGTATTTTCAAAACTCACCCTTGATGATTTCCGTGAAACGTATTTTGTGCATTTCCATCCATCAGATTTTTTAAACACAACGCACTCAAAAATCCACATCCGTTCCGAGTAGATGGACGTGACGCTGTTTTAAAATCGTTCCTCGATTAGTTTAATTTTGATGCCGGATGAATGACGACCTTTCCTTCTCCTCCTCTTCCAGGGTGGGGGGTGTTTCGAAAGGTGTGTTCCACCAATCACCTCGTTGCAAGTTGCTGCCGCCTGCTCGAACAAATCATTTACGCTGTCAAATATTATTTTAATATCATCAACGAGACTTTGCCATTTGGTCTGTATTTTATAGTATTTGGTTTTAGGTTCTTCTGTCATTTTTTTTTTTTTGTGTTTAAGTTTTTGTTAGGTGACAACTTAAATACAGGTCATGTGCAGATTATATATTTATTTATTTATTTATTTATTTAGTTTATAGTCGAACTATGGTCAGTCGACTTTTTTAAAAGTAAAGAAACAATTAAAATTAGATTTAAATTAATTAAGATGAATTTTAAACTAGAGGTAATTTTAAATTAAGGGTAAAACCTTAAATGTAAAAAAAAAGAAAAAATTAAAAATTGTGCAAATGTGCAAACTGGGATAAAGAAAAGCCGATCCAACATTTGTTGCAGAGGATTGGGGAAAACCCAGAAAAACCCAATCAGATCAGGAGAGTTAGTGTTAGTAACCAAATGTAAATAAAATTATGAGTAGAGTGTTAAAGCATGCAGTATGTTGAAAGTACTACTATGAATACAAAGAAGACAATTATGTGTTTGACTAAATTCTAGATAAGTGGGCGAGGAGTTGTAATTTTAAGCTAGATATCAAGTTGTTATTGTTAGCTACAATTAAGTATAGTTTATTATAGTCCGAACATAATACCCTGAATGGCTCATGCAGGGCATAGTTCGAGCTACAATTGGGAAGTTTTAGGGGAAGGTAATTACGGGTGATTCTACCAGGGACAGAAAAGTGTAGTCTACTAAGTAAGTCGCTACTATCTATGTCACCTTGGATAAGGTTGTTAATAAAGATAACACCAAGCATGGTTCTACGATTAGCTAGAGAAGGCAGATTAAGTAACAAAAGTCTACTAGGATAGGAAGGAAGTCTTGAATTTACATCCCAGTTAAGGCCTCGCAAGGCAAACATTAAGAAGTTTTTCTGTACGGATTCAATGCGGTCTCTATGAACTGTGTACTGAGGGTTCCAGACACATGATCCGTACTCGAGAATTGGACGAACAAGCGAAGTGAAGAGAGTCTTAGTTAAGTAAGGATCGTCAAACTCCTTGGACCATCTCTTAATAAAGCCGAGTACACCCATAGCTTTATTAACCATTGATGATATATGTTCAGAAAACTTGAGTTTTCGGTCCAAACGGACACCTAGATCATCAACCAAGGAAATTCTTTCCAAGGTACAACCACAAAGAGAGTATGATACGTACTTTGGGCAGGCACGTGAGAATGTCATCAGCTTGCATTTTGAGCTGTTCAGATTAAGGAGATTTACACGACACCAAGAAAAGAAACAATCTAGGTCAGATTGAAGGCGAGAATGACAGGAGTCGTCTCTAAATTGAAAACAGAGCTTGACATCATCCGCGTACATGAGAGTACGTGAGTTAAGTATGACCGTTGGGAGGTCATTGATGAAAAGTGTAAAAAGCAGGGGACCTAAGTGGCTTCCCTGAGGAACACCAGATGTGGCATGAACGGGATAAGAACGAGTATTTTTAAAGAGGACTCGTTGGGTTCTGTCACTCAAATAGCTCACAATCCAACTAAGAAGTTTTGGTGAGAAACCGAGAAGATTTAGTTTATGTGCAAGAAGGGAATGGTTGACTGAGTCAAATGCCTTACTGAAATCAGTATAAATGACATCAGTTTGAAGATTTTCCTGAAATCCTTTTACCACAAAGGATGTCAGCTCAAGCAGATTTGTCGTGGTAGAACGACGCTTCACAAATCCGTGTTGAAAAGGGGATATAACGGATCTACTAAAATGCTGCAAGTGAGGAGTAATAACATTCTCGAAGAATTTCGGTATAGCCGACAATTTAGAGATACCTCTATAATTGCTTGCATCAGACTTGCTGCCCTTTTTATGTAAAGGGATGATAAAGGATTCCTTCCATATGGATGGAAACGAGGCAGTTACTAAGGACAGCGAAAATAGTTTGAGCAATGGCTTACATAAGGAGTTGGCACAGTATCGAAGTACACAGGCGGGGATACCATCGGGACCTGGTGAGAAGACTGGTTTAACCAATCGAAGATCCCTAATAAGTGAACTTTCATTCAGTAAAGGTGTGAAGATGCCATTCGAGCTTGGTACGCTATATGGATAGGAGTGAATGTTTGGCGTAGAGGAAGAATAAGTTGTTTGAAAAAACTTGGCAAACATATCGGCAATGGCCTGATCTGTGTCCGCCTCAGCGTTATCGAACATAAGTTTAGAAGGAAAGCCCGCTGACCTACGCTTCATGTTAACAAAACTATAAAACTGTTTAGGATTCTGAAAGAACTGAATTCTACATTTGGTCAAATAGTTTTTATAACACTTCGCGTTAAGCACGGTAAAATTTGCCCGAGCAGTTAGGTAGCGGGAAAAGACAAGCGGTGAGTTTTTCAGCTTGTATTTCTTAAATAAGCTACTCTTTAAGTTTTTTAAGCGAGACAACTCTTTTGTAAACCAAGGAGGCCTACTTGAGCTTGTCGGATAGAAAAACGGAACACAGATATCAAAAGCAGAGTTAAGGGTTTTATAAAATATATTGATAGCCACTGACATATCAGTTGATAGATAAAAGTCAGACCAATCACAATATGAAATTAAATAATTTAAGTATTCAAAGTCTGCTTTCTTAAAGCAGCGCACACGATTGCACGGCTTTACACTTTTATCCACAAAGCTAATACCCAAGTCGAGATTCACTTCGAAAGTGGGATGATAAGGATCTTCAGGTAGGGAAAGAGGTTGTGCCCTGTCTAAAATCACCCTGGAAGGATCTGAGACGAAACATAGATCAAGCGATCTGTTTAAAGTGTTTTTGACATGATTAACCTGCGACAAAGACATGTCAAACAAACCGTCAAACAGATCATGTTGCCGGGAGGGCAGAAGGAAGTTTCCCTCCGCAATGGATGTCCAATTACATTCCGGGATATTAAAGTCACCCAGGACTATGAAATGATCTCTGTCTGATAACAGATTAAAAATAGTCTTAATTGCAGACAAATGTTGCGAGTAGACTGATAATTCCGATGACGGCGGAATATAGGAGCAGGTTATATACAAGAAAAAACCGGGAAAGTGTAGTTTTACACAGATTAATTCGATGTCGAATTGAAACTCCGGCTGTAAGAGGTCCGACATAATAGAGGAGTCTACTGCAATCAGTACTCCACCACCCCGTCGGTCAGGTCGATCAAGCCTGTAAGTTGTATACCTATCTGGAAAGACTTCAGAGCTTAGAATCTCTGGTTTTAACCAGGTTTCGGTAAAGGCAATAATTTGGGAAGTAAAGGCAAGACTATGAAGATAAAGACTAGAGATTTTACTACAGAGGCCTCTAACATTTTGATAGGAAAGAATTAAGGAAGAAAGAATATTTGTGTGTCCCCTAGCATTTTCAAAGGCATGAAGAGAAGAGAACTTCAGTTTTTTGAGGACTTTGCACTTGTTGTAGGTCCACTTGGCGATGTAACGGCCAATGTGGGAAGAGTGACGGTCGTTCGGCTTTTTTGTTTTGGAGTGAACTCCTTAACAATAAGGTCGGGCGGCCAGAAAGAAGCTGCGCAAACGTCTTTAAACTGTTCTGCAGGGAGAATAATTTTGGAAGAAGAAATGTCGCGCTTTAATTTGAAGTTGAATTTTTTAACTATCAAATCATTTACAGGCATCCTTTCGAGAATGTACGATTGTACATCTTCTATGGTTGTGTCTGGAGCCAAGCGAGAGATAAACACCAATTTTTTGGGTTTAATCGCAATCAGAGGTTTTATACTCGGTGCCTGACTAGCAGGCATGATTGCGGGAACATTACCCGTTACGTTGTTATCATTGCTCGTAATGGGAGTAGGCACAAGAGGGGCAGCAAGAGGAATTGGAACTTTTTCCGTTAGTGATTGTTTATTTTCTTTTAAAATGTACAAACATTTTTTCTTTTTTTTGTTGTTTTGTTTGTATTTCTTGTTGATGATGTTTCCCACACTTCATGGCCGACTTTTGACATATTCGCAGTGATACATTTGCTCACAGCTAAAAAACAAATTACAAAATAAATAAAAAAAACAATTTGATGGTTAAGGTGAAAGTTTGTGAATCGAAAGATTTGTTTGTTGGGAATCTTAGCGGTATATTTTGTTTTGTTTAACTACTAAGCGTATTTTCAGCGCAGAATCTGCAAACAAAGAGAGAAAGAAATGAATTATTAGTAAGCATATATCGAAAGTATTGACTGCATCGTAAGTCTTTGGTATATAACTTTGGTATTAAGTAATAATTAAATTTTAATTCTGTGAATTTTTAGGGAATACCCGTGAATTTCCTTAGAAAAATATTTATTTAAACATCCTATATTATTATTTTGGTATAACTTGTTTATAATGTGAAAATTAAGAGTTATTTGTGGCATAACTTGCCTATAACTATCTCACATGTTGCTGTCACTTCAACTTTTAAGGGGAAAAGCTATACGCTTATGAATTTCTTTATGTGCACATATAACGTACAGTTTGCCCCTTAAACATTAAGTGTCGTGTGAAGAACTTTACGTAAACTAAAATGGTTATTTGATTATATGGTGGTATAAAGTGTTTCTCGGTAATTCTGTTGCCGTACTAAAAGAAGAAACATCCCCCGAAAAAATATTATAACAAAAGGCAAAACGAAAATGTGTAGGAAAAAGAGGCAAGGCGACTCGCCCACGAACCTTACTTACACTCCCTTCGTCGTTCTACTCTTTTTGCGGCATTTACTATTGGTCTCATTGGATAATAATTTAGTTATTTGTCACAGTAGCTGTTGTTGTTGTCGCCGTCGTCATCGTTGTAGTTGTTGTCTGTAATCACTTACAATTTGCTTTTGCAAACTGAGCCAACCACTTTTATTTACTTAGTTTCATCTTTTTTCCTTTATTATTAGTCGAGGTATTTGCGTGTACACTTGTGTGAGAGTATTGTATCTATGTTTGAGTTTGTGTCTAGCAGATAACTTTGTATATACACAGATATGGATACATACAGACTGTGTATGTAGATATAGCGGATACATTCCATTGAGCTTACGTTTCTCTCTTTTTTTTCTGTTGCCTTCTTTCTTTTTTTGCTTCGTTTATGGTGTCTCAATGGGCGTCGTCGCCGCGTCAAATAATTTCAAAAACAATAAACCAAAAACAATAGTAACATGTAAACCAATATCAGCGACAACAACAACAACATAAGGAAAAGGTGAAAAGCATCTGAAAAACTGTGAAATTATAATATGTACAATAATTCGCATACGCATGCATTGGCTGCGGACGCAACAGTAATTTTGTTTTAAATAAGCAAAAAATCGATTAAAGCTGATAATGGCCAAGGCAAATTTTCTGTGTGTCTAACTTTGGTGACGACATCTGCCCGTCACTGTCGCCGCAGCTGCTGTTGTGACCCGACGACGACAACGACGGCGTCGACGTCTACGCTTTTAGCTTTTTTGTACGCTTTTATGGGCGTCGAGATGATTCGAGAGTGTTGCCCAACAGTCTACATAAATTAGGCAACGCTAATTTGTATAATCTTCACGACAGACAATCAGGTGAAAAGTGAAAAAGATCGTAAATTGATAATCGTTGCAAACCAATCTATTATTTTATATTAGTTAAATGCATTGCACTTTATCGAAGGACGATAAGCAGTAAACAAATTGATCGCAATTAGACGTGTGCAGAGAAATATCTAAATTACTAAGCTTGATTTTACATTATTCGTTTCTCGTTGACAAGGAAAAAAAAAAAATGCAAACTAATTTAGTATTCATCGCATTCCGTATTATACATATCTATACAACACTAACAGACATAAGCAAGTACAAACGATAGAAGCATTTTATGACTAAACATATTTTGCAACAGAGCCAACAACAGTAACGAGAGCAACAGTCGAGCGGCGCGCGACAATGGGATAACCTTCGACCTACGTTGCCATAAAAACTATCTAATTGTATAATACTCTTCGAAAGCTACAAATTAATCATAACACTGCAGTGCGCTGCCACCTAGCATTAATTTCGATACGTTGCCAATTTCGTCGCGCGGAAAACTGCAAAAAGCGGTGTGAGCATTATATAAAGGTTATTTCTTTATACATTTTATTTTGTTATTATAGCTATGACGTCATCGACAACTGGTTTGGTCGGCAGACTAAAATGGTTTAGCCAGTGTTTATTATTCGATCGGATTGCAATTTAGAGGATAGCTTTATATAGTATTTATCTATATGTGTACTGAAGTAGAACGATAAGACATGAGTACTTCGAATGTAAATAAGAAATGGTCGGTTTGCGGGAGATAGGCACGATCATCCAGACAGACGGACATGGCTCAATCGACTCGGCTAGTAATCCTGAGGGGTCTCCGACGCCTCCTTCTGCCTGTTACATACATTTCCACAAAGTTAGTAATCCCTTTTTTAACCATTTTCAATGGACGAAGGATATAAAGGCAAAGAACGATCAAAAAACAACAGCAACAAAAACAAAAATAAATTGCAACAAGTCGCAGTTTTTGTACGGTGTAACGGTGCATTTATGACGTGCCGGGAGACTGCCCTGGCAAATTGGTTGGCAACACTAAATATTAATATTAAGTTGCAATTTTACACACACAAACACACAGGAACACACACATAAACGGGAGCATAAAAGGAAACTAAAAAAAAAAAGGGAAATATGAGAATAATAGAATAGAATAATTGTTTAATAAGAAACATTTAGAACAATTACCCATAGCCTGCCCGGTCATCGAGTTAAACTTTTGTATAAAATTTGCACCTGGAGCTACACAGAATAGTGCTATTGTGTGTACAATAACAGTCGCAGCAACAACAATCACATATGAGCCGTTGAGCGTGAGCGAACTAGACAGCAAGCATAAGAGAGCGAACTACATATGAGGAAGAATAAGAGTCGTTAGCAGTAGAGCTGCAAAACCATCGAACCATCGATTATTTAATTTTCGATGGTTTAAACCATCGATTATTTAATTTGGTTTACCATAAACCATCGATTCTGCGATATATCGATAGTAAATTTTTTAAAGTGGTTAAATTATATATTTAAAAAAAAGCTAAATGAATAACAAAAATATAAATTCATTTCATTTCTTAGTAACTAAAACAATTACAAATTTCATTTCTTAAGAGTAAACTAACATATTTTACGCTTCAGGTGTTCCGACAAATTTGAAGTATTTCCAGATGTTTTGTAACTGTTTCCGCACAGTCGACATTTGGCGAACATTTTATCCGTTTTGTCAAAATATTGCCAAACATCACATGTAGGCTTATTGCGTTTGCAAGGGAGGATGCAGCTTTACCTTTATCTGAAATGCAATACAATTATTACAAAATAAGGCTACAACTGCGATTTCGGAGACTTACGTTGTCCATACTGTTTAGAATCCGCCAAGAGCGTCACAGCACACAGCTTTTGTGTAATATATCGATTATGAAAAAAAAAACCATCGATGGTTTCACGAATTCTCAACCATCGATTATATCGATGGTACTATCGATACACGAGTACTTGCATGCTGCCATCTCTAGTTTGCAATTCCGACAAAAGTGTTTTGCACTTATTGCAAGTGCACACTGAATGCAAAATTGGGGGGTTTGAAATCCCATGTGGAAACAAAAAAACATAAGGGCGGTGTTGCGTGCTTAAAACAAAATGCAACCATTGACTTCCCCAAACAGAATACTTCTCTTTCAAAGAAGGAAGCAGGTCTGTGTCTTTTTGTGGCACAACATTGTGCTATTAGTTCAGTGGACCATTTAAGCGATTTGTGTACACACCTGTTCAATGAAAAGAAGTTGAAGTTGAAGAAGTTATATAAAATACAAACAAAATATGGTTTTCATCACTTCGTTTTAACAAATCTAGTTATTTTCAACTGATTTTGCTGCGGCTATTTTCTGTTGCTATTTTTTGTGAAGGTTGGCTATTTTCAAGAGTCAACACAGCTATAACTATCGGCTCAGAGTTGGCAACACTGGTTGAGAGCGTCGGTTGCGAGAGGCAAAGAGCGGCGAGTAAAAAAGAAGACAGAGAAAAGGAATGGATAAAAAAAAACAATCCAAGTGAATAAAAAAACATGAAAACAAGAAAAACGTCCGGTTAAAATGTAGCGTGCGCTAAAGAGGCAAACGAAACAGAATTACAAAAGCAAAGCGAGTATATCACGTGCTACTGCCGACAACACAGCGAGAAATGGGGAGAGCAACAGCAACAACTTGTGTGTCGGCCTTTAGCGGCAGAGCAGCGACGTGGAAGTCGACCCCGACAGCAGTGTAGTCCTGTTAGACAGATGCCCGGCTATGTGGCAAGAGGCTACGGCGGTGGTGGCAGCGAGGATGAGCGCGACTGAACTTCAGAGACTGCTGTAACGTCGGCGTCTTTCGTATAGAATGAGCGTCGAATAGAGACGAACAGTTGACGCGAGCAGTCAAAACAAAAAACGAATGAACTGAACAAAAGGGTGGGCACAATAGAAGAGGCCATAACTTTTGAAGTTGACACTACATTTTTGTTGTTGTCGGTGATTTTTGTTATTGGAAAATATGATGAAGAAAAAAAAGGTGGAAAACAAGAGAGTGAACATACATACATACTACACACATACATACATACTACACACTACACACATACATACATACTACACACTAATTAGCAGCTATGATGGCAAGATGGCCAACGTCAATGATGATGACGAAGACAACGCCAGCTACAAGTATTAAGTACGCATGTACTTTGCAGCAACTGTTGGTTCCGGAATTCTTGTGTTTTATTCCCCAGCCTTAATTTAAAAATACATATTTTTAATTAATTTAAAATTTTTGATTTTTTACCAAATTTAATTTTAAAATTTAAGTTCAACTTTTTCTTTTTTTTATTTTTAAATTTTTCTAATTTTAATTTAAAAAATATTGACTAATTTTAATTTCAAGTCGATTGTCTTAGTTGACATTAAATAAATAAATCTCCTGGATCGTGACCTTCCGTTTGCTTGTCGACATCATGAAACGCTTGTTTCAGCTTCAGTTTTTGACTGACTCGAATTTCTCAATTATGCTAGCGCAATACAATTACACAGAATAAGCACGCATCCTCTTGACGCCAGTAACTAAATTACGCAGTGATAACACTTATTCCATCATCCATTCTGTTACGCACTTTATTTATCTCGCTCTAATACCTTTTCAAACCAAGGCTACGCAAAACAGCCATTTCTGTTGGGCTTTGTACTAGAGCTGCAAAACCATCGATGGTACCATCGATTATATCGATGGTTGAGAATTCGTGAAACCATCGATGGTTTTTTTTCATAATCGATATATTACACAAAAGCTGTGTGCTGTGACGTTCTTGGCGGATTCTAAACAGTATGGACAACGTAAGTCTCCGAAATCGCAGTTGTAGCCTTAGTTTGTAATAATTGTATTGCATTTCAGATAAAGGTAAAGCTGCATCTTCCCTTGCAAACGCAATAAGCCTACATCTGATGTTTGGCAATATTTTGACAAAACGGATGAAATGTTCGCCAAATGTCGACTGTGCGGAAACAGTTACAAAACATCTGGAAATACTTCAAATTTGTCGGAACACCTGAAGCGTAAAATATGTTATTTTACTCTGAAGAAATGAAATTTGTAATTGTCTTAGTTACTAAGAAATGAAATGAATTTATATTTTTGTTATTCATTTAGCTTTTGTATATATTTAACCACTTTAAAAAATTTACCATCGATATATCGCATAATCGATGGTTTATGGTAAACCAAATTAAACAAGAGCAACAGTCGAGTTGCACACGACAGTAGGATACCCTTGGACGTATGTTGCCATAAAAAGTATTTAATTGTATAATACTAATTGCAAGCTATAAATTAATAATAATACTAGAGTGCCACCTTGCTTCAATTTCGATATTTTGCCAATAATTTATCGCCGCAATTCCCTAAAGCGGTGTGAGCAGTAGATATCGGTATTTCTTTATAAATTTTAAATTGGTTAATATCGATAACAAGGTCCAAGGGTATAAAAATAAAAAAATAATAATAATTATCAAACCAATTTTCCATTCAATGGTTATCTTAACTATTAGATAATTAAATTTAAATTATTAAAATATGCCTATATACATATTTACATATATCCTGTCATTTAGATTTCTTAATTTCTAACCTATTCCAAACATTACAAACTCATGCCTGAATACTAACAGATATCCCATTGTGATGGCTATGCAAAACCTCAAAAGTCCTAGCACTAATCTTTTCATTATCTAGTATATTTGAAAACGCCCAATCAATATGTGTATCCATATTGGTAGTGGACGTTTTCAAATCTAACAAACTCCTTAATCCTTTGCTAATCAAAAAATTATAAATACTCTTACACCTGTTAAAGGTTTTGAGGCACAAATTTAAATCTCCTAAAACTAGCAAGCTATCCCCTAAATCACCTAAACGAAAAAATTGATGAATTATCTCCTCAAATTCTATTTTAAATGTGGACAGAGGAAAGTCTGGACTTTTATATAATATAAGAAAATGCCTAAATATGCCGAACTCAAAAACTACTGAGCCAAAAGTTTTTCTACTGCTAAAGGTATGGGAAACTCTATCTACTAGCTCGTTCTTTACATAAATTATGATGCCTGTTAAAGGCCTAATTGATTCAAGTTGAACCACAATAGTGAACCCAGGTATTTCTACAGTTTCATTGCTTATGGAAGTTTCCACGAAACATAATATTGATGACTGAAGCATCAGCTTGTCCGATCGAATATCTTCAAGATGGGAATTCAAGCTCTGAGTATTATGGAAGAAAATGTTAAGGGCAGAACTGTTAATTAAATAATCGTAATGAGTACACAGTAGTTTTTCAGTCCGCAATTTCTTCAATTGGGCTTTCACTTTATCATTATTTTGGGGAGACTTAGGAGGAACAAAATTCCCAATAATGAATAATCCTAAAGCAGTAGTTGCTCTACTGCAAGCTACGTATAATGCAGCACGCTGCATTCTGGAATTAGCATGGACTACCACTTTGCCATACGTAGCTCCCTGACTCTTATGAATTGTGATGCCTTCAGCAGGCACAATTGGAAACTGCCTACGGTCAATGTTAATCTGTGCGTTATTTGAATATTGAAAACTGCGAACAATTTTCTGAATAGGAGTCCATGAAGGATCTGTACGATGTGTACACTTCGAACGCGCAGATTCTCCTACAGTTTCCTCTGTAAATTTCATGCATAAAATGTTGGGAGTGTTGGATGTATTGAAATCTATTTGCATCAACACACCTGATGCCCCGTTTACTAATCCATCCCCTGTGTCTACATTGACCGTCATCATGTACTTGGCAGTATTTTTTAGGAGAAGAGAAGTACAGAGTCCCTGTTTTAAAACCCTTCACTTCTTCTAATATTCTTTGTTTCCTAGCTGGTTCCAAATGGCCCGCCTTAATAAAATCTTCAGCAGTAGAGAAAAATTGCTCAGTAGCAATTGAGTTAAGTTTCGTTACATTAAATAAATCAACCTCATTATTATTACTAAACAGATGAATTGCATCATCGGGCACTGCCGATGGTTCGCATATTCTAGATTGGAAAAGGACAATATCATCGGCTGTCATACAACCCGATGCCATATTATTTAAGGCAGAAGCGAAAAGCTGATCGTCACGTTGACGCATTATCTCTGTGAGCTCAAAATACAAAAAAAGGTCCCAGAGATACGTACCAAATATTTCATGGTAAGGGTCAGTGGTATTTGGATCGAAAATCCAACTACCTCCTACGGGCTGTAACTGTCTAAGATCACCGAATACGATGATAGAAACACCACCAAAAGGAGAAGTATTTTTGAAAATTTGCTTCAAACGAGAATCTAAATAAGAAAACATTAGAGAGCTAACCATTGATATTTCATCAATAATAATTAATTTAAGATCGATTAACCTTGAATGAAGGCTATTAACTAAATCATGGCTTAAGGCCCTTAGAGGTGCTGAGCGAGATTGATTAACAGGAAGTGAAAACATGGAATGCAGTGTCGAACCACTAATTCCGAATGCTGCTTTTCCTGTTGGTGCACATAAGAGGATTTTAACAGATGTCGGATCAGCTCCTGGTATACTGTTATACATTACGGATAATGACTGAAAAATTGCTGATATAAGTCGACTCTTTCCGACTCCGGCGCCGCCTCCAACAAATTCATAAAAGACTGTATTGATTTTGGCATTATGCAAAGCATGTGTAAAATATAGCTTTTGCTTTAAATTAAGAGATCTAACTATATTAGCTAAGCTTTCCTGAGAAACTAAGGCTGGAAGCTTGATAAAACGGACATTACTATCTTCATCATTCATATCAATATTTCCATCCACATTTAAAACATTTAGATGTGGATCTATTTCAGGCAATCCTAAAACTGTGAAGCCATCATCTACCACTTCCTGTTCTCCTACTTGATTATTCTCCCTTTCTGCTTCCTCTGTTAAGTGGCTCAGAGCATCTTCTAGTTCCCTATCATCTAGTAAATTATATTTTCTGCGATTGTTCTCTACTAACTCCGAATTTTCCCTACAGAACAATTCACAGGCATGTGTGACTAAATCCAAATGCTCATCTCGCCATGGGGCGTAAAGCATTTTTAGCTCTCTGAAATAGTCACTTGTTTCTGTATTGACATTAAATCTCCTATACCTAATTATGCACGCAGTGGTCCTCTTTCTGATGAAGCCACTATTATCGCGAAGAGCGTAAACTATTGATTCAGAAGCCATAGGCACATCATCGTCAAATTCATCTGCATTTTCTTGGCGAGCTCCTCGTTCTGATTTGCAGTAGCTATAAAAAGCGGATATCTCAGTGCCAAATATAAATTTGTTACCTAAATGTTGTAACTTTTGCTTAATAGTTACATTGTTATTGTCTTTAATCTCATTGATTGCCTCACGCATCAACATTGAGATACCTCTCTGAGACTTGTTAATATAATTAACGACGTAGCTGCAGCAAGCATAGGGGTCTAAAATAAACTGAATATCCATATTTGCTCGCTGCAACAAAAGGAGGTGCTTGTTATAAGCGTTAAGCTTGATTGCTGCAAAAGATCGCTTCAAAAAAACTTTTGGTTTCTTTATACTTGATCTTACAGCATTAATGTAGCCCTCATAACTAAGGTTAAGTTGATCGTGGGACAAAAAGTTGTTAAAATCGTTAAAATTTTCTACGCTTTCACGATCACATGGGAAGTCGAGCAGACTTTGAATTTTTTCGAAATTTCTACGATGCTCGGCCAAATTTGGAGCATTTTCTTCTAAAGGGAGAAGAATTTCTGTTTGAGGCATGGGAGGGTATGGGATACCAAATCTACAAATTTGTTTTGACCTAATTTCTCGCCTGCAAGAGTGCCCGTGACTATGGAGTTGATACTCCAAATATGGAGCAACGTCCTGGCAACTAGAATCAGCAGTAATAAACTGATCAATAAAGGACTTCACAGGCATAAATGTGGACTCATTCTTTAGGTCGAGCTTTGAGGCGTCTTTCAGCCAGAACATGCCATGTATATGTGGAGAGCCTCTTTGCTGAAACTCCACTCGCCAATAAAACTTGATGACCTGGTGACAACCAAAGACACCGCCTTCCTTTTTCATCAGTTTTAAAACCTGTCTATATCGAAAATCGAAATATCTGGCACAGGTCACTGGGTCTGCTCTAATGAGACGAGCTTTCTCATTAAACCCCAAATTTAACGCTTCTTCTTCGGATACTTCTAGCTTGTCTACATTTTTACATAGCAAGACTAAAAGCTCCACCTAGTTTCCGCTGCGGAAAATGTTATAAAAAAAGTTGGAAGCCCTACCTGCCTAATCATAGCCATCACTTTCTTTTTCTCGTCCTCCCAATGAGCAGGAGACGTGCGAATACCTTTTAAAAGCCTATAGCCATCATCATGAAGTATTAACCTATTTAAAGTTTCATCATTACGCACATCAGCAGCCGAAATGCCTTGAGTGGCAGAGTGCTTACGTAAGCAAATTGATGTGCTATTCCTAATGCTAATCATTTCTAACTTTTTGAAGTTATGAAATAATTTATCAGTTCTACAACCTCTTCTATCAAAATTCCTAAGCTCTGATCTAACTATAGTTGTAAAACTTTCCTGACATTTCCTTTTAATGCCTGCAAATATTGTGGGAAAAGCCAGCTCCTCTGAATCACAATCGGTTATCATGTCAAGAGGTCGCTGACCCTCTCCTGGTGCTATAGCAATTCGAGGAATATCTATGTTTTCAACAGGGACATTTTCCATGAAGGTTTCTTGACCTCCTGGATTCAACTCTACCTCTTCTTCTACTACTCTATGCTCATTAGG
Organism: Zaprionus ornatus; assembly: GCA_018904035.1. NCBI lineage: Eukaryota > Metazoa > Arthropoda > Insecta > Diptera > Drosophilidae > Zaprionus > Zaprionus ornatus. The sequence goes on from JAEIFZ010000011.1 coordinate 157,507, forward strand.
TTGTGCTGCCTTTTCTAACATTTGACTCACAATGTCCCTGTCGTCTGCTGACGCAACAAATGGTACAGTCTCAGCTGAGTAAGAAGACAACCACTGCTCATTGATAGTAACCTGGTGCTTCTTATAAAGTTCTGTGTTCACTAAATACCGAATTGCATCAACTATCTTTGAGGGCCTTATGGTTTCAGCCATGAAATCATGGTTATACTCCATCCTACGCTTAAGATGAATCTGAACTATTTCGGCTTCATTAAATGCCCTGGGAAGGGAAGTTACAACATTTGCAACTGGAATTGGCACATTGATCACTGCTCCTTTAATGGCACTTTGACGTCCATATCCAAGAGACTTTATGATCATAAAAGGAAGACGGGGAGGAATCAGCCTTTCTTCTAGAGGCGTCAAGCCTTTCAGGCATTCCGGAAGCTCCGGAAAGCTTAGGCCATTTGTAATAGAAGCCTTTGGTTTTTTCCCTGACTTAATACTGCGGCTGCAGGTTTTGCAAAAGCTAAACCTATTTTTATGGGATGGAAACATAGAGGAAAGATACAAAATATCAACACTATCTGCCTCACTACACTTTTCCTCTATGACCTCACGCGAAATTTTGTCCACTTGATGTGGAAACCACAAACCTTTGCAACATATGCAAACCTGATCGGGTCCCTGCTTGACTGTCTTATTAAAATTGGCTATTAGGCAATCTAAACTAGTTTTAACCTGCGATATCCTATCATCTGGAAGGGTATTCGCACGGTCCACTCTATTGCGGGACGCGTTTCTCCTATTCTCTGCTATCCTATTGGTGCAAATACTCCTATATAGACTCACCCTTTGCGACATATTCCTATGGGCTTCAAAGGCCTCACGTTGAGCTCGAATTCGAGCACTGCGGCGTGCACTAGTATTGCGTGCCTGCTCAACAATCCTACGAATAGGATTGTTTCTAACCTGAGACCTTTGACTTCTATCTATTGCCCTTTCTAAAATTCGCGTCTCCTGATTTTGTCGCTGAATCGCCCTTCTAACAGCATCTCGTCCGCTTTCGTTGGACCTGAATTGTAAACATTGCCTGCGCCTCGATCGACGCAAAGTATTGGCATGAAACTGCATCCTGACCTCTTTCCTGAGATCGAAACTCAGCATCTTGCCTGCTCCTCGAACGACGCGAAGTGTTAGCAAGTTGTTCGCCTGTTTTAATTTCAGAATCACTGCGACGTACACGGCGACGAACTGCATCCTGCTCTTTTTCCTGAGATCGAAACTCAGCATCTTGCCTGTGCCTCGATCGACGCAAAGTGTTGGCAAGTTGTTCGTCTGTTTTAATTGCAGAATCACTGCGACGTACACGGCGACGAACTGCATCCTGCTCTCTTTCCTGAGATCGAAGGTCAGCATCTCGCCTGCGCCTCGAACGACGCGAAGTGTCAGCAAGTTGTTCTTGTAATCTGATTGGCGAAGAAGCCCGAAGAGTAGTGTGACGAATTGTGTCCGGTAATTGCTCAACGGCCCTAAATGTTCTATTACTTCTGCGGACTCGATGCTGTTAACTATCTCTAACCCTTTCAGCTTCCCTAAATTCGAAATTTTGCCTACGTTCTCTATGTGCCTCTAGATTATTTACGCGTTCCTGCTCAGAAAAGTCTATATCTGACCTATTCAAACGATTTCTTTTTCGCTGTGTTTGACTCCTATTGCAAGCTGACTTTCTCTTAAGTCTAGGCATCTTCTAATATATAAGTTTTAAAATAATATATAGGTATGTTAAAAATAAAATTCTTATAAATTAATTTAATTTGAATATATATTTATCAAAAATTAATATATAGTTATATATATAAAATAAAGTTAGTATATTTATTTATATATAGAAATATATTCATATATTTAAATAGATATATATATATTATAATTATATTCATATATTTAAATAAATATATGTATATTATTTAAAATAATTATATTATAAATGAAAATAAATATCTAATGAAAGAACAAATAATAATAAAATTTAATAAGGAAAATAAAAATAAACAAAATGTAGAAAAAAAGAATAAATATAAATCAAAGAAATAATAAATTAAACCTGCAAGAAATTCCAGCGAAAATTCCAATTTGAATCGCGGAAACGAACCGATACCGATGTTCACGTACAATCACACACACTTCAGAAGAGTCTATACACATATATGTATGTGTCGGAGCATAATTTTGCATGTGTTAGTGTATGGGTATTCTGGTAGTGTATTTCATCATAATGGAAATATTGCATCAGCCTCTATTTGCGCAGTTATTTGTTGCCTGTAGTTTGTAGTTTTGGGAAGAACCGATTTAGCGCGGCGCCAGCGTGTTGTCGCTGACGCCGAGTGTGGTTCGATGGTAAGCACGTAGAAGAAGTGTGCGACACAAGGCAGTTGTGCGTAGTACTTCAGTGCGATCGAAACTCACTGCGCTAGCATTATGGCGAATAACAACGAAACTGCGACATCAGAAGTGGGATCGGGCTCGCTACCTGATATGTCTAGTGAACCATGGCGGCTTTTAATGGAAATTCAAAATAAAAACTTTATCGAGCTTGTTAAAACACTGCAAACAACGACATCCGAAACAACAAATAAAAATTCGGTAGTGCTACCCAAATTCAACGCAGACGGTGCTGGCGTCGATGCAACGGCGTGGTGCTCTACAGTGGACATAATTTTCGCAGAAAACACCATAAAAGGCAGCGCGTTGGTGATGGCTTTGAGTGCAGCGATGGAAGGTAGTGCTTCGCAGTGGCTTGCTCAAATTTGTTATCCTGGCATAACTTGGGCCGAATTTAAAGAACTTTTCGTTCAACGTTTTGCAAGTGCGGAAACTCCAGCGGCTATGTTTTTGGCAATGCTGGCAGATTGTCCAACTGACGGTGAATGCCTTTCCAATTATGCTAGTCGCATGATGACGTCACTTATTACGAAATGGCGTGATATGAATGTGGAGGAAATTGCAGCTTCAGTAACGCTTGCTAAGATGGCACATGTGGATAGCAGATTGCAGCGATTGACATTTACTTCAAATGTACGGACCAGAAGTGAATTGCAAACGGAGCTTAAAGCATTTACCTTCAACAAAAGGAAGAAAACTCTGCAAGAAGAAGCGGCTCCGTCTGAAATAAAGCGTCATAAACCTTCAACAATAAGATGTCATTTCTGTGGAAAACTAGGCCACAAGATGATCGAATGCAGAACTAAACAGCAGCAAAATCTTTCATCTCGTTCTAAGGACAGCAACGATAGAAGCGCAGTTGGTCACCATCAAAAATCGGATGTAACCTGTTTTAACTGTGGAGAACGTGGCCATATTTCAACATATTGCAGTAAACCGAAGAAAGAAAAAGGCACGCTTCAGGTGAAAAGGGCGGAACTTTGTGAAGTTGTTGAACCCAAGGGCGAGATGGTTCATCAGTGCGAGACATATCCAATAACTTTTGACTCTGGATCGGAATGTTCTTTAATTAAACAAAAGCTAAGTAACAAATTTGTTGGTAAAAGAATTAACAATGTAGTGCTGTTGAAAGGTATTGGCAATGGTAGTATTTGTAGCACATTGCAAATACTTAGTAACGTAAAAATTAACAACTATTGTATTGAGATATTGTTTCATGTTTTGGACGATGTGCATTTAAGAAATGATATCATTATTGGTCGAGAAGTGTTGTTCTCAGGATTTAATGTAATAGTATCACCTGGCCAATTTGAAATTATCAGATCAAAAACTGTAAATTATTGTTCAAATGATAAACAACTTTGCGAGTTAAATACTGATCTTGTTGGTGAAGATATGAGCAAATTAAAGAGTCTAATGGGAAAATACTCAAAATCTTTTATTAACAGAATTCCTTTGTCTAGAGTTAGCTCAGGGGAAATGAAAATTAAATTGGTAGACCCAAATAAAATTGTTCAAAGAAGACCATATAGGCTTAGTCCAAATGAAAGAGAATTAGTGCGTGAAAAAATTAAGGAGCTATTGGAGTGTAAGATTATAAAACCGAGCTGCTCACCCTATGCAAGTCCCATAATGTTAGTTAACAAAAAGGACGGTTCTCAGCGTTTATGCGTTGATTATCGAGAATTAAATTCAAATACGGTCTCAGATAGATATCCTTTGCCTCTTATATCAGATCAGATAGCTAGACTTCATGGAGCGAAATATTTTACATGCTTAGACATGGCAAGTGGGTACTACCAAATTCCCTTGCATGCAGATTCGGTAGAGTGTACAGCTTTTGTCACCCCAGATGGGCAATACGAATTTTTGGCAATGCCGTTTGGGCTCAAAAATGCTCCTGCCGTTTTTCAGCGTACAGTGATGCAAGCACTTGGAGATCTTGCAAATACATTTGTTGTCGTATATATGGATGACGTAATGGTGGCTGCTTCAACAAAAAGCGAGGCCTTAGAAAGGTTACAGATTACTCTTGATTGTCTCACCAAGGCAGGATTTGCATTTAATTTAAAAAAATGTTCTTTTCTTAAGTCAACAGTTCAATATTTGGGATACGAAGTGAGTGCAGGTGAAATTCGTCCAAACTCGTTAAAAATTGCAGCGTTAACTGCTTTACCACCCCCTCAATCGGTCTCTTCTTTACGACAATTTATAGGATTAGCTTCTTATTTTAGACAATTTATACAGGGATTTTCTTGCTTTATGAAGCCGCTATATCTTTTGACTTCGGAAAGGAGTGAATTTATTTGGAATGCAGAGCATGAACAAATTAGACAAAGGATTATCTCTATTCTCACACAAAAGCCAGTTTTAGTAATATTTGACCCGCGACATCCAATAGAGTTGCATACAGATGCAAGTTCTCGTGGATACGGTGCCATCCTATTACACAAAATCAATAATAGGCCTCATGTCGTCGAATATTTTAGTAAGGCTGCTTCACTTGTTGAGTCACGATACCATTCTTATGAATTGGAGACTCTTGCCGTTGTTTTGGCTATAAAACATTTTCGGCATTATTTACTGGGTAGAAATTTTGTTGTCTTTACTGACTGTAACTCGCTTAAGGCATCAAGGACCAAACTTGACCTATCTCCCAGGGTACAAAGATGGTGGGCTTATTTACAGTCGTTTACATTCGACTTGCAATATAGAGAAGGTAAACGAATGGCACATGTTGACTTCTTTTCGAGAAATTTGACTTCAGCTGATGTAATTGCTACAAAGTGCAAGATTCCTGAAAAAAGAGTTAATCTAGCAGAAATATCCAGTAATTGGCTTTTGGCTGAACAGCGACAGGATTCCGAAATAGTTGATATCGTAAATAAATTGAAAGATTTTTCTCTTCCTGCGGATGTTGCAAAAACTTATGAATTGAGAAGCGGAATATTATATAGGAAAATTCAGCGAAACGGCAGAACCCGTTCCTTATCAATTGTTCCAAGATCATTTAGATGGTCTGTTATAAATCAAATTCATGAGGCAGTTATGCACCTGGGTTGGGAGAAGACATTAGATAAGGCCTATGACTTTTACTGGTTTGCAAACATGTCTAAATATATTCGAAAGTTCGTTGAAAACTGCATTACTTGTAAAATGTCAAAGACTTCTTCCGGCAAAATTCAAGCTAGCCTTCACCCAATACCAAAAGTAAACATACCTTGGCACACCGTTCATATTGATATTACTGGAAAGTTGAGTGGCAAGGCTGATCAGAAAGAGTATATAATCGTCCAAGTAGATGCCTTTACTAAATTCGTTTACCTAATCCACACTATTAAGATTGACGCTGAGAATTGCATAAAGGCTGTGTCGTCGGCTATATCTTTGTTTGGGGTGCCAAATCGCATTATAGCAGATCAGGGTAGGTGTTTTGCCAGCACTAAATTTAGTGAGTTTTGTGATCAACAGAAAATAAATTTGCATTTGATCGCGACTGGTGCAAGTAGAGCTAATGGGCAAGTCGAACGCATTATGAGCACCTTAAAGAACTTATTGACTGCAGTTGAGACTAGCAGCCGCGCTTGGCAAGATGCGTTGGGAGAGGTTCAATTAGCGTTAAACTGCACGGTTAGTAAAGCAACCAAGGCAAGTCCCTTAGAACTGTTTATTGGCAAAGTTGCCCGCCCGTTGGGGTTGCTTCCACCTTGCGATACGGCAGACGAGATTGATTTGGCAGAAGTAAGAGCACAGGCAGTTCACAATATTTCAGCTGCAGCAGCATATAACAAGAAGCAATTTGATAAAGGAAAAGCCAAAGTTGTTAAATGTCAAGTTGGAGATTTCGTGTTGTTAAAAAATGAAGAAAGGCATCAAACAAAGTTAAGTCCGAAGTTTAGAGGGCCTTTTGAAATAACCGAATTGTTGGAGGGGGATAGATATATGCTCAGGTCGTTGACGAACAATAGAAAATATAAATATGCTCACGATGACATAAGAAAAATGCCAGATTGGCAAGTACAAGAAGAATTAGAAAAATGTAAAAAGAATTTAAATGAAATGGTTGAAAATGAAACTGTTGAAAGAGACAGTAATGAAGAAATGGAAAATGAAACTGTTGAAAGAGACAGTGATGAAGAGATGGAAAATGAAGCTGTTGAAAGAGACAGTGATAAGGAAATGGAAAAGAAAGCTGTTGAAAGAGACAGTAATGAAATGATTAGAATATAAGCTTTAGCAAGTGACACTGCGGAGGCCTGAAGGGCTTATAATGAAATTTATAATAATAATGTAAGCACAAGTGCAAAACAATTGTTTTGATCATGGCGTGTGGCGCATTAGATATTGTAATGAAATGATGAATGAATTATGTTAAAAAGTTTTGTATTACTCTAAGAATGATATTGAAATGTGAAATTTAATTTGTTAATGTAAGTGTAATTTGAAAATGGTTTTGTTGCATTAAAGAAAAAGCATTATGATAATATTTCACGAGGTCGTGTAATGGTCAGGATGGCCGTGTCGGAGCATAATTTTGCATGTGTTAGTGTATGGGTATTCTGGTAGTGTATTTCATCATAATGGAAATATTGCATCAGCCTCTATTTGCGCAGTTATTTGTTGCCTGTAGTTTGTAGTTTTGGGAAGAACCGATTTAGCGCGGCGCCAGCGTGTTGTCGCTGACGCCGAGTGTGGTTCGATGGTAAGCACGTAGAAGAAGTGTGCGACACAAGGCAGTTGTGCGTAGTACTTCAGTGCGATCGAAACTCACTGCGCTAGCATTATGGCGAATAACAACGAAACTGCGACATATGCATGCACAAAAAAACTTTACCCTTTTAACCCCTTTTTTTTAAAAATCCCCCCCCCCCCCCCGGGCGGCACCAAAAAAAAAAAAAAAAAAAAAAAATTAAAAAAAAAAAAAAAAAAAAAAAAAAAAAATTAAATATTTAAAAAAAAAAATTAAATTTAAAAAAATAAAAAATAAAAAAAAAAAAAAAAAAAAAAAAATAAATTAAAATTTAATTAAAAAAAAAAAAAAAAAAAAAAAAAAAAAAAAAAACGACGACGACACCGAACACGCCAATCGCAAACTACAAATTAACATAACACTGAAGCGCGCTGCCACCTTGCAACAATTTTGATACGTTGCCAATAATTTATCGCCGCAATTTAAAAAGTGCGCGAAACCTTAAATTTATAATAATGATCTATAGAATCTAATATACATACAAAATATACATATATTAAAAAAACAAAGTAGAAGAAATGTTAGTACATTTTTTTCAAACATAGTTTCAATAGACGTGGGGATATAATATAATTTACACATATTAATATAATTTATATGCAAAACATATGAAATATATATCGATATGTTTAATATATATTAAAAGCTATCGATATGATAGCTCATAATATATCGTGAAATCTAAATTAATATTTATTTAATAAAAAGTCAATATATAAATTATTAAATAATAATAATAATATGTCTATATTTGAAATCTAGTAAATACCTGCATTCATGCATGTCGATCAACCACGCTATTGGTTGTATATAATTTTACATATGTATGTGTGAACACAAATTAAGTATGTATAAGTGTTTGCATTTATGCACATGTATTTTGGGTAATTGACATGTGCATGAAAAAGAAGAGTCGAGAAACAGCTCGCGCTTCGCGCTCGTATCGTTTATCCTTTTCTTTCATGCACAAGTAATTTAGTTCTGACGTCATCGACAACTTCTTTGCTTTCTTCATATTCATATATACGCCACCTATTGGTTGAGTATTAGCATATATTTATGCACATGTATTTTCGGTAATTGACATGTGCATGGAAAAGAAGAGTGGGGAAACAGCTCGCGCTTCGCGCTCGCATCGTTGTCCTTTTCTTTCATGCATAAGGAATTTAGTTCTGACGTCATCGACAAGTTCTTTGCTGGTCGAAGTGTCGAAATGGTTTATCTAATAACTTCAGTGTTTATTGTCTGATCGGATTGCAATTTGGAGGATAAGTTCATATATTATTTATCTATATATATGCTAAAGCAGAACGTTAAGAAATGAGTTCTTCGAATGTAAATAGCAATGTAAACCAAAATTGGCGGTTTTGCGGGGGCGGTAGGCGTGTTATTCCAAATTGAAAATAAACTTGATCTGCGTATGGTATACAGGAATCTTCATGCTAAATTTGGTGTCCGTAGCTTTTGTAATAGCTGAGATCGGCGCGTTCATCCAGACAGACAGACAGACGGACATGGCTCAATCGACTCGGCTATTGATCCTGAGCAAGAATATATATACTTTATGGGGTCTCCGACGCCTCCTTCTGCCTGTTACATACATTTGCACAAAGTTAGTATACCCTTTTTTGACCATTTTCAATGGTCCAAGGGTATAATAATCGATGGTTGCAGCTCTACTTTGTACGATCGTGTAAAGGAGAAGGCACAAGTAGAAAGAGGATGGATGACGATGACAGATAAAAATAATCTTGCTATGTTTTGTTACTGATTCTTTATTAGTGATGACATAATATTAAAAGATTCATTCATTCATAATGGTGATGGTACTTATCAACTAATAATAATAATTATAATAGTATCGATGCGACACGTCCTTTCTGACTATCACACGTCCTCGGGTGTTACAATTCAATTCATTTCATTATTTAATTCTTCATGTTCATTAGTGTTCGAAATTAAATAGAAGATTATATCGAGCTTAATCTGAAAAGTGATTTTTTTTTTAAATTTTAAAGTGTCCAAACTAATGACAGAGGATATTTCTTAAACACTCTAGATACCCATCAGACTGAGAATTCCCAAATACTCATGTTATACCGTATACGTAAACCGTATCACCAAAATGGGGTCACCCTCAATGCTAGTGACTAGGCAACAAACAAGTCGACACATTAACTCGTGTACCCATTAGCGCTGGCAGCGTCTTCGTTCGTATTGGAATCCACCAATATATCTCTAGTGTCTCTTTCAACGCTTTCACCTTCTTTGGAATCCACCAATGGGTCTCTAACGTCTCTTTTAACGTCGTCATTTTCATCATACATGTCTAGTTCTCTGGCATACCTCTTCTTTTGGCATACCTCTTAGAGACTCATGCGAGTACTTATAAGTTTATTATTTGCGAAGCATTTCAAAACATATCGATCTCCTTCTAGTATCTCTGTCACCAGAAATGGATCCTTAAACTTCTGATCCAACTTTGTTTTATGACTCACCTGGCTTCTAAGCAAAACATAATATCCAACTTTAAATCGACTAAATTTAGCTTTGTTCTTGTCAAATGGTACTTTCTCGTATAAATCGTTTCTTTCCATATTTTCTTTCGCAATTTTTAATTAAATTATTATTATTATTATTATATCAACTTTACTATTTTTTTCAACAATAGGTAATATATTCAGAGGCCTTGCACCTTTTCCAATTAATAATTCTAAAGAGCTGGATTTGGTTATGCGATTAATGGTACAATTAACAGCTATTTGTATTACGTGAGAGAAAATCAACATAAGCCATTTCGGCTCCAGGTCTATACTGAATATCGAAATCAAATGACTGCATTTACGCCCACCACCGATGAACTCCTGGAGTAAGGTCAATTTTATTTCGAGTAGCCTTTAAGAAATTACAATCGGTAAAAACTGTAAAATATCGGCCATGAGGATAATATCGGAAATGCTTCATTTTATTTATTTATTTAGTTTAGTTTATAGTCGAACTATGATCAGTCGACTTTTTTTAAAAGTAAAGAAACAATTAAAATTAGATTTAAATTATTTAAGTTGTAATTTTAAACTAGAGGTAATTTTAAATTAAGGGTAAAACCTTAAATGTAAAAAAAAGAAAAAATTAAAAATTGTGCAAATGTGCAAACTGGGATAAAGAAAAGCCGATCCAACATTTGTTGCAGAGGATTGGGGAAAACCCAGAAAAACCCAATCAGATCAGGAGAGTTAGTTTTAGTAACCAAATGTAAGAGTGTTAAAGCATGCAGTATGTTGAAAGTACTACTATGAATACAAAGAAGACAATTATGTATTTGACTAAATTCTAGATAAGTGGGCGAGGAGTTGTAATTTTAAGCTAGATATCAAGTTGATATTGTTAGCTACAATGAAGTATAGTTTATTATAGTCCGAACATAATACCCTGAATGGCTCATGCAGGGCATAGTTCGAGCTACAATTGGGAAGTTTTAGAGGAAGGTAATTACGGGTGATTCTACCAGGGACAGAAAAGTGTAGTCTACTAAGTAAGTCGCTACTATCTATGTCACCTTGGATAAGGTTGTTAATAAATATAACACCAAGCCTAGTTCTACGATTAGCTAGAGAAGGCAGATTAAGTAACAAAAGTCTACTAGGATAGGAAGGAAGTCTTGAATTTACATCCCAGTTAAGGCCTCGCAATGCAAACATTAAGAAGTTTTTCTGTACGGATTCAATGCGGTCTCTATGAACTGTGTACTGAGGGTTCCAGACACATGATCCGTACTCGAGAATTGGACGAACAAGCGAAGTGAAGAGAGTCTTAGTTAAGTAAGGATCGTCAAACTCCTTGGACCATCTCTTAATAAAGCCGAGTACACCCATAGCTTTATTAACCATTGATGATATATGTTCGGAAAACTTGAGTTTTCGGTCCAAACGTACACCTAGATCATCAACCAGGGAAATTCTTTCCAAGGTACAACCACAAAGAGAGTATTATACGTACTTTGGGCAGGCACGTGAGAATGTCATCAGCTTGCATTTTGAGCTGTTCAGATTAAGGAGATTTGCACGACACCAAGAAAAGAAACAATCTAGATCAGATTGAAGGCGAGAATGACAGGAGTCGTCTCTAAATTGAAAACAGAGCTTGACGTCATCCGCGTACATGAGAGTACGTGAGTTAAGTATGACCGTTGGGAGGTCATTGATGAAAAGTGTAAAAAGCAGGGGACCTAAGTGGCTTCCCTGAGGAACACCAGATGTGGCATGAACGGGATAGGAACGAGTATTTTTAAAGAGGACTCGTTGGGTTCTGTCACCCAAATAGCTCACAATCCAACTAAGAAGTTTTGGTGAGAAACCGAGAAGATTTAGTTTATGCGCAAGAAGGGAATGGTTGACTGAGTCAAATGCCTTACTGAAATCAGTATAAATGACATCAGTTTGAAGATTTTCCTGAAATCCTTTTACCACAAAGGATGTCAGCTCAAGCAGATTTGTCGTGGTAGAACGACGCTTCACAAATCCGTGTTGAAAAGGGGATATAACGGATCTACTAAAATGCTGCAAGTGAGGAGTAATAACATTCTCGAAGAATTTCGGTATAGCCGACAATTTAGAGATACCTCTATAATTGCTTGCATCCGACTTGCTGCCCTTTTTATGTAAAGGGATGATAAAGGATTCCTTCCATATGGATGGAAACGAGGCAGTTACTAAGGACAGAGAAAATAGTTTGAGCAATGGCTTACATAAGGAGTTGGCACATTATCGAAGTACACAGGCGGGGATACCATCGGGACCTGGTGAGAAGACTGGTTTAACCAATCGAAGATCCCTAATAAGTGAACTTTCATTCAGTAAAGGTGTGAAGATGCCATTCGAGCTTGGTACGCTATATGGATAGGAGTGAATGTTTGGCGTAGAGGAAGAATAAGTTGTTTGAAAAAACTTGGCAAACATATCGGCAATGGCCTGATCTGTGTTCGCCTCAGCGTTATCGAACATAAGTTTAGAAGGAAAGCCCGCTGACCTACGCTTCATGTTAACAAAACTATAAAACTGTTTAGGATTCTGAAAGAACTGAATCCTACATCTGGTCAAATAGTTTTTATAACACTTCGCGTTAAGCACGGTAAAATTTGCCCGAGCAGTTAGGTAGCGGGAAAAGACAAGCGGTGAGTTTTTCAGCTTGTATTTCATAAATAAGCTACTCTTTAAGTTTTTTAAGCGAGACAACTCTTTTGTAAACCAAGGAGGCCTACTTGAGCTTGTCGGATAGAAAAACGGAACACAGATTGTAGTATGCATACATATTTAATAACTACTGTACACACCGTTAGAATGTTAACAGAAAGAGAGCGGATCGGCGCTCTCACAGAATGTGCACGTGGATGCGTTCTGTTAAATAGCGCTCTAGCTTAAGAGAGCTTAAGAGAGCATGTAACATTTAACATAACATTTAACAGAATGTCTGCATTCTGTTACATAGCGCTCCAGCTTAAGAGAGCATAATTGCACATGTAATATTTAGCATAATTAGCATAACGTTTAGCATAAGCATAACCATCTCTCTCCACGATAAGCTTTAGGCTTACTTAGACACTAAGAATACAATGTCAAAAGCAGATTCAACTGAACGTTGGAAGCGGCACCTTCGCTGCCTCCAACTTCTAATCAAATAAAATAAAAAGTTAATTTTACCAATTCTCTGGCTTCACCATTTACATGGCGACCGTGACAGGAGACCGTGATAGTAGACACTATTGGTCCACTACCTAAATCTGAAAATGGTAATGAATATGCAGTCACTCTAATCTGTGATTTAACAAAATATTTAGTTGCCATACCAATTCCCAATAAAAATGCAAATACAGTCGCAAAAGCTATATTTGAATCTTTTATTCTGCAGTACGGTCCAATGAAGACGTTCATTACGGACATGGGAACAGAATATAAAAATAGCATTATAACCGACTTGTGTAAATATTTAAAAATAGACAACATAACGTCTACAGCTCATCACCACCAAACACTAGGTACCGTCGAAAGAAGTCATAGAACCTTCAACGAATACATACGTTCATATATATCAGTAGATAAAACTGACTGGGACATATGGTTACAATATTTTGTTTATTGCTTTAACACTACACCATCCGTAACACATAATTACTGTCCATATGAACTTGTATTTGGTAAAACTAGTAACTTAGCAAAACAACTTAGTAGCATAGATAATATAGACCCTATATATAACGTAGATGACTACGCTAAAGAAGTTAAATTTAGACTAGAAAACGCGTACAAGAGGGCACGCATATTATTAGAAAGCAACAAAATAAAACAAAAAAACAATTATGATAAGAAAGTTAGCGATTTTAAACTAAAGGTAGGAGATAACGTTTTAGTAAAAAACGAAACAGGTCATAAACTAGAACCAATGTATATAGGACCATTTGAAGTAATTAGAATAGAAAAGAATAACAACATAGTAATTAGAAATAAAAAGAACAAAGAACAGAAAGTACATAAGGACAGGTTAAAAATGTTTATTTCACAATTGTAATTAGTATGGCCATGCTAAGACAAAAATACTTCATCTACGTTTCTATACTTATTTGTAATTCAATATATTAAAAAATAAAAAAAAAAAAGGAAAACAAACAAAAAGAAAAGAAAATCTTCCTTTGTTAATTAAAAATTAAAATTAAAATTAAAATAACTTCATATATTACGTTATTTTCCAAAAGGAGGGAGATGTAGTATGCATACATATTTAATAACTACTGTACACACCGTTAGAATGTTAACAGAAAGAGAGCGGATCGGCGCTCTCACAGAATGTGCACGTGGATGCGTTCTGTTAAATAGCGCTCTAGCTTAAGAGAGCTTAAGAGAGCATGTAACATTTAACATAACATTTAACAGAATGTCTGCATTCTGTTACATAGCGCTCCAGCTTAAGAGAGCATAATTGCACATGTAATATTTAGCATAATTAGCATAACGTTTAGCATAAGCATAACCATCTCTCTCCACGATAAGCTTTAGGCTTACTTAGACACTAAGAATACAATGTCAAAAGCAGATTCAACTGAACGTTGGAAGCGGCACCTTCGCTGCCTCCAACTTCTAATCAAATAAAATAAAAAGTTAATTTTACCAATTCTCTGGCTTCACCATTTACAAGATATCAAAAGCAGAGTTAAGGGTTTTATAAAATATATTGATAGCCACTGACATATCAGTTGATAGATAAAAGTCAGACCAATCACAATATGAAATTAAATAATTTAAGTATTCAAAGTCTGCTTTCTTAAAGCAGCGCACGCGATTGCACGGCTTTACACTTTTATCCACAAAGCTAATACCCAAGTCGAGATTCACTTCGAAAGTGGGATGATAAGGATCTTCAGGTAGGGAAAGAGGTTGTGCCCTGTCTAAAATCACCCTGGAAGGATCTGAGACGAAACATAGATCAAGCGATCTGTTTAAAGTGTTTTTGACATGGTTAACCTGCGACAAAGACATGTCAAACAAACCGTCAAACAGATCATGTTGCCGGGAGGGCAGAAGGAAGTTTCCCTCCGCAATGGATGTCCAATTACATTCCGGGATATTAAAGTCACCCAGGACTATGAAATGATCTCTGTCTAATAACAGATTAAAAATAGTCTTAATTGCAGAAAAATGTTGCGAGTAGACTGATAATTCCGATGACGGCGGAATATAGGAGCAGGTTATATACAAGAAAAAACCGGGAAAGTGTAGTTTTACACAGATTAATTCGATGTCGAATTGAAACTCCGGCTGTAAGAGGTCCGACATAATGGAGGAGTCTACTGCAATCAGTACTCCACCACCCCGTCGGTCAGGTCGATCAAGCCTGTAAGTTGTATACCTATCTGGAAAGACTTCAGAGCTTAGAATCTCTGGTTTTAACCAGGTTTCGGTAAAGGCAATAATTTGGGAAGTAAAGGCAAGACTATGAAGATAAAGACTATAGATTTTACTACAGAGGCCTCTAACATTTTGATAGGAAAGAATTAAGGAAGAAAGAATATTTGTGTGTCCCCTAGCATTTTCAAAGGCATGAAGAGAAGAGAACTTCAGTTTTTTTAAGTATTGCACTTGTTGTAGGTCCACTTGGCGATGTAACGGCCAATGTGGGAAGAGTGACGGTCGTTCGGCTTTTTTGTTTTGGAGTGAACTCCTTAACAATAAGGTCGGGCGGCCAGAAAGAAGCTGCGCAAACGTCTTTAAACTGTTCTGCAGGGAGAATAATATTGAAAGAAGAAATGTCGCGCTTTAATTTGAAGTTGAATTTTTTAACTATCAAATCATTTACAGGCATCCTTTCGAGAATGTACGATAGTACATCTTCTATGGTTGTGTCTGGAGCCAAGCGAGAGATAAACACCAATTTTTTTGGGTTTAATCGCAATCAGAGGTTTTATACTCGGTGCCTGACTAGCAGGCATGATTGCGGGAACATTACCCGTTACGTTGTTATCATTGCTCGTAATGGGAGTAGGCACAAGAGGGGCAGCAAGAGGTTTCGGTGCGGTAACATTGCTGCTAGTTTTTTTTTTTTTTGTGCAACTAGAAGAGCAAGACAGTATAGGGGAAATTAGACTTAGAAGATCAGAAGAAGAAGCCTTGGAAGAAGGTAGATTGGTGGTCTTTAGATTCGTAGTAACTGAATCTAAAGGAATATTAAGAGGAGCAGGTGGCTTACTAAGAGCCGTAAAGGCGTTAAATTGGGTCTCCATCTCCAAAAATTCAGATTGGAGATTAGAGAAAGCTGTGCGTATCCGATAAAACCCGAGTTTGGTTTTATTGTGGATTTTCCGTAGATGGGATTCACCCACACGGCACGCTTCGCACGACCATTTAAGGCCTACATTGGCGTTGACGGCATCTCTAACCCGCACAGTTAGGCCACAGCATTTTAAGTGACTAAAATTGTCACAGAGCCAGCAACCAATGTAGTCCGCATTAGCATCTGAAGAGCATTTGCAATTTGCTGCAGAGCACGACACCATGTTAATAAAATAGATATGCCTTCGAATAGTAGGGGACAACGAAGAGAGCAATAGAATATTAAGACAAATTTCTTGAGAGAGCAAGAAACAGTTACAGCGCCGAAAACAGGCAAGCAAGCGAGAACGAAAATAAAAAAAAACAAATATAGCGAGCACTCGAGGTAAACAAAACAACAGCAGCTGTTACGTCTACAACAAAAGCACTACACAACTTACTCAGAGAGCGAAATTTACTTTCGTGAGCGGGAGAGCAGGACAGTGTGAGAATATTAGTAAAAACAAATACAAAAAAACTTGACGCCAAGACGCGCAAGTGAAAAGAATTAAAATTTTTTGTAAGCGAATTCACTAATAAGACAGGATTAGTATGCTACTTTAAGCTTTTACTCACAGGGTTAGCACTAGTAAGATACGGCAGTATTAATGAAAGCACATAAGCAAATAAATTAAACTGAATTATTAAGAAACACAGGGAGCAAAAGCGAAACACGTCCAACCACCACGAGTAAGTATAGAATTAAATACGGCTAACGTTTCGAGCTCGTAAGAATGGTATCGAGACTTTGTAGACGATGTTTGTTGTTTATAAAATACTCGATGACCACGGGGCTTGTTATCAATTTTGTGAAGGAGAATAGCTGCATAGCCATCCATACTGGCATCAGTATGCAGTTCGATTGGATACTGAGGAACAAATATCACCAGCACAGGCTCATCTGTTAATGTTTTGATAACCACTTGACGTATTTGCTCATGTTCAGATTCCCACTGAGAAAACTTTGGTACAAATTTCCAAAAATATGAAGCCAGCCCTATAAACTGCCTCACTCCGGAGGAAAATTACACAGTGCTCGTATTTTACGTGGATTGGGCCGAATTAACATTTGGCCACGTTTAATGAAAAGCCAGCCTGAAATCAGACTTGCAAAACTGTTCTCAATCTTTCGAAAGATTCTTCTTTTGTTTGAGCAGTAATCAAAATATCATCCATGTAAACGATAGCATAGGAATGGGCAAGGTCACCTAACGCTTTCTTTATCGCACGTTGGAATACAGAGAAAAACATAGTTAAAAATTCGAATTGGCCTTCAAATGCCGTTCGCTCTATTAAATTTGGGTGTATAGGAATCTGATGAAAACCACTGTCCATATCCAAACACGAAAAGAACTTTGCCCCACGTAACCTACAGATTTGGACGTTAATTAGCGGTAAGGGATATTTTTCAGACACGGTATTGGCATTTAACTTATTATAATCAATGCAAAGTCTATCCGAGCCATTTTTTTTTTAACTAAAATCATTGGGCTTTCAAAAAGGGAACAGCTAGAGCGGATAATGTTCGATGCCAATTCAATTACAATTACAATTCCTTTTTCTTCGATACTAAGCCGATATGTTGTGACTCGGCTTTTCGGAAACCCATCTATAAATGCGTTTGAAAATTCGTTTAAAATTTCTAAAAAGCTCGGTATCAATATAGTTAAGGCTGACGCAATTATTCAAAGCAGATAGGGTGTACAGAGATTTTGTCTTATATAATTCAAAAGTATCTATTGTTATCTTTGCACCAAAATTCTGAGTTAAAATATCACGGTCAATTATAATATCATAATTTATGAGATTGTTAAGAACGACATGAAAAAGTACTTCAAGAGAATAATCACTGATATTTTTTGAACACACCTCGTGTTTGCATAGTACTTGTCACTGGACTACTTCCTATTCCCTTTAAAACAATAACATTATTGACTCGTGTGCGCGAGAGTCTTTGAGCCATAAATTCTTTTATCAGTGAGCACTCCGCTCCAGAGTCAAAGAAAAATGAATACGACTCACCAGACGAAGTCAAAGTAAGAATTGGGTCAGCCACCTGTGACAAGTTTACTCGCCTCTTATCTACAATATTTTATTATGAGCGGCCTATTCCTTTTTTTCAGTACAAGCTGAAGCAATATGTCCAGGAGCTCCGCACTTGTAGCAAGTAATTGAGTAATCGCTTTAGTCCTTACGTCAGACGAACGTCCAGAATTTGCATTGGTTCCTTGTTGCGGCTTAGCAGCATTACTCTTCAAACGGCAGTCTACCAATTTGTGACCCATTCTTCCGCAGAAATGGCATTTAGTGGGTGAGTGCACACGTTGCCTTTTGGCCACAGAATTTTCATCAAGCGAATTCTCTTTTTAGCAAAAGCAAATGTCTGTAACTCATTCTGAAATTCTTTACGTTTTTTAATGTTTGTTGTATAAACAGTACATACGTTGCAATCTTGTGTCGATATGGGCAGCGTGCGCCAGAGCTACCGACACGGCGATTTGTTCCATAGTCATCGACTACCTCTTTGCCATTAGTGTTGTTATTAACCGGCTTCCATACAGAGAAAGGCGCTCGCTATTTTTTTGGGCTACCATTGAGGACATTAAATAAAGTAGCTGCTGGTGTTTCGTTGCCTTCAAATTGTTGCAAAAACAATTCCTTAAATACGTTCCACGTGATTCCAGGAAAACAGACTTGTGACAGCCAGTTAGATTCGGTGTCTTCCAGTGATTTGCTCAAAGCTATAAGCAAAGTGCTGCCATCCAGAGGGTTCTCTGTTGGAATGAGCTCCATCGTGGCGCACTAAGCAGCTGCAATCGCGCCAGCGGAGTCGAAATTAAATTTTGGCAGTATGAATTTATTTACAGTTGGCGTTCACTGTGCACTTTTAACTGCATTAAGATCGCGATGCTGCGTTTCCAAAAATATGCACAAACGGTCATGGTATGGTGTTGGGGCGTTCCCACTTCTGATGTCGGAATCAGATGGTCAGACTCAACCATCTCAACCTCCTGTGTCTCCTGGATCGTGGCCTTGCGTTTCCTTGTCGACATCATGACACGCTTGTTTCAGTTTCAGTTTTTGACTGACTCGAATTTCACAATTATGCTAGCGCAATACATTCATACAGAATAGGCACGCGTCCTCTTGACGCCAGTAAGTAAATTACGCAATGATGACAATAATTGCATCATTCATTCTATTACGTACTATATTTATCTCGCTCTAATACCTTGTCAGACCAAGGCTACGCAGAACAGGCATTTCTGTTGGGCTTTGTACGATCGTGTAAAGGAGAAGACACATGTAGAAAGAAGATGGATGAGGATGACAGATAAAAATAATCTTCCTATTTTTTGTTCCTGATTCTTTATTAGTGATGATATTAAAAGATTCATTAATTCATAATAGTGATGGTACTTATCAACTAATAATAATAATAATAGTATCGATGCGACATATGTATGTACTCGTATACCATATGTGTGTGTGCGCTGCGATGACATAGGAAATTTGCATGATCTGTGCGAATTCGCCGCATAGTTTCCCTGCTGCGTTGCCGTTGGTATGTTTGCTCTTGTTGTATTTTATTCGCATTCGCATATTGTTTATGTAAATATATATGTGTGTGTAATTATAAATTTAATTTAATTTGAAAAATATTTGATAATTAAATGTTTGTTGTTTTCACTTACCACGACTTGCTGCTGGGGAACGCTGTTGGTCCATTAATGTATTTATCGCATGACTGCTGTTAGATTAGTCGAGAATTCCTTGTTTGAATTTTTGTTTTAGTCTTTTCGATGTTTTCGCAGTTTTGATCCTATCGATAGTTATACATACAGCGCATTTGCCTTTTGCGCCGAGCAACGGCGACAACTTTGAAATTGTAAATTATGATGAACAATGACGAAGGTAGAATAAAAAAAAATGTTATAGCCGCCGCAGACGACGAGACTGCGAATCCTGCTTCCTCTGTTAATGCTGCGGCTGCCGTCGTCGATGATTGCGCCGCCAATTGCGCGTAGTACGAGAGCGAGCGGACACAGCGATGGCCCCGTCCAGAAAATGTGTGTGTGTGTGCTACTGCTCTGCTGCTTGTGTGTGTGCAAAGGAGGCAGACAGATTACAGGCGGCGCGACAGAGGGACGAGACAAATTAAATGTATTCTACAGCAACAAAAATATACTTCTTACACTGTCATCGCCGGAACCACACACACACACGCCTACAGACCACAGACCTACCGTAGTCATGGTTGCTGCAAACGCTAAACCAGAAGTCTTCAGGGACACCTTCCAACAGTGTCTGGTAGATGGTGTCTTCCCATCTCGTTGGAAGAACATGAAGCTGGTACTGCTGTCGAAAGGAAAGGGACTCACAAATGCTGCAGGCAGTTTCCGCCCACTGTGTTTGCTGGACATTGTGGGAAAGCTCTTCGAACGCATCCTATACGCACGAATTGAGCTGATCACTGAGAGTCCCGGCGGCCTACAAAGACACCAGTATGGCTTCCGAAAAGGAAAAAGCACGCTTGACGCTCTCACAGCCATAAGTGATCTGGCCAAGACCGCTCTCGATGGTGATAGATGGCTAGGCGGCAACAAGGCAGCGCCATCACCACGTTGGATGTCAAAAATGCGTTTAATACGGCGAGATGGCCAATCATCCTCGGGGCCATGCGCACCGTGGGCATACCTCGATACCTCAGGATCATCATTGGTAGCTACTTCAGGGACCGTATACTATGGTACAATACTAATGCCAGGCCAAGAAAACATCACGTACCCGCAGGTGTCCCTCAAGGGTCGGTAGTTGGACCAATACGACGGGTTGTTGTCTATCAGCAAACCCAGTGGAGTGGAGCTACTCTGCTTTGCTGACGACGTTGCAGTAGCAGCGGTCGCCAAAACATTACCGGAGATACAGGACAGGAGCAATGCAGCGATTAGTTCAACTATTAACTGGCTGGAGAAAGTCGGTCTAAGTATCATAAGCGCATAAGACCAAAGTTGTACTGTTGAGCAGCAGAAAGGCAGTCGAGAGTATACGGGTCTTGGTCAAAGACGCTCAAATAGAGTCAGCTGGCTCCCTGGGAGTTCCCATTGACCATAGACTGTCATTCAAGGAGCATGCGAGATACGCCAGCAGGAAGGCAGCGATGTCAGCAGCATCACTGGCAAGACTCATGGCAAATGTAGGTGGACCCAGGATGCCGGACAGGAGGCTGGTGGTGGTAGCGAAATCATCGCTCCTATACGCCGCCCCCATCTGGAGGAGTGTCACGAAGAAAGTGACCTATTTGGAAAACGCGTTTGCAGTATCACGGACCCTGGCCATTAGAGTGATCAGAGATTTCAGAACTATATCCGAAGATGCAGCCCATGTTCTGGCGGGCATCCCCCCGATTGACCTAGAGATGGAGGCCCAATACCTGTCTCGAGAAAGTGATTCCAGAGAAAAGATTAGCGACTGGCTTTATGGAGTGTGGCAGACCAGGTGGCAAGACTCACTACAAGGGAGATGGACCTCCCAGCTGATCCCAGATTTAGCGGAGTGGGCGGCGTGCGAACACAAAGTGGTGGACTATCACTTCACCCAGTTCCTCACCGATCATGGATGCGTTAGATGTTGGAGACCTTTACTGCAATTCCGCACACCCCGAGAAGATTAATGCGCACTATGCTGTCGGACAACACCGTGTGGGAGAGGGCTCATGGCATCATGATCGGCATGATGAAACGTGTCCGCGTTTATGAGATGGCCAGCAGACCCAATGGATAAAGAGCACTCCTGTGTGGTGGCGGGGTAAGAATACTACCTCAGCGGGCTCGGCTTGTCGTAAAAGGCGACTAAAGAGTCAGCGAAGGAGCGCCACGCAACATGGCAACGCACAAAGTGAGGGACTGCGATCTGGCACCACATCCTGCTCACCGAAGTAATTAATACCTTGACTGGAAGTCCCGGTGAGCTAATCAAGGACTGGAGAGCGTACGGAGGTTTTTGTTTAGTACGTAGGCATAACTCTACTTGGAGAGTTATGAATTGTGCATGCCAGCTACGGACGGTAGATGGTATCTTTAAAAGATTTTATTTTCCTGCCGTATTTGTAATAAAAAAAAAAAAACACATAAACCGTCACAAAAATCTGGACTACCACCTAACTCAGTTCCTCACGGATCATGGTTGCTTCCGGGCCTATCTACTGCGGTTCCGCCAGTGTCAGCTCAATGCCTCTACTGCCCCGATGCGAATGAAACAGCTAAGAGCGCTGACTGGTGATCCGCTCAGCCCAAGCGGTTTGATCGCGACCATGAAGGGCGAACAGGGATTCATGAGAGCTGGGACATAGCATCATCACCAACATGATGAAAAGGGTCCGAGCCGACGAGATGGCCAACAGAACTGGAGGCTAATCTCTCCACTTCGTGTGTGCCTGTGTGCGTATGTATGTGTGTATGTTTTTGCACAGGTGTGTGCATCTGCATGCAAATGTCCGAATGTGTGGCAACGCCAGCCACGCTGCAGAGAGAAATCAATACATACACAAAATTTTGTATACTGTGCCTCTGACTGTCTTTGTGAAAACTCTGAGAATTGCTATCAACACGCGGGACACACGCCACTCACAAAAGATACAACAACACGGCAAATACACATACACTCATACGTACAGACAGAGACAGCAGCGTGGACCATTTTGAATTAAGCTAAATGTAGACGTTGGTGTTGGCGAAGCGATTTCTTTGTGAACTAAATTCATGTCTATGCATGTATGCGTACATATTCTTTACTTTGATTATTCATTTCATCTATATATGCCAATTATTTAACACATATACACATACACAACACGCACAGTTTATATACACATGCACTTGGCCATAATACGGGAAAAACAATTAACATTGGCTGATGGTTCTGCCGCTGCTGTCATGGTCTCGGGAAATACATATTTTTTTTCCGTTTTTCTCGTCGTTTGGTTGTCGTTGTCGCCGTCGTCTTGTACTCTCGCTCTATGTTTTTCCCTTTTTTTCTTCTTCGTTCAAGTGTCTGGTTTTCGGGTTATCCGTTTGGTAACTCATAGCATTGAAAAAAAGGTCAATTTTTGTTTGGCTTTTAGCGCAAACTGTTGTCTTTGTGTGAATTTTATTGTTACATTTTATTAATTAATCAAATTATTTTTACCGTTTACGCAAATTTATTTAGCATCACTTTGTCAGACATTTATGCACCACATCAAAGACCTCCATTTTGCTTAGTAGCTATTAGAGATGACCGTTATACAACTATCAGTAACTTGCCGCAAATATCGTATTCAAGGCAAAAGCATTGTTATCGTTTAGATACTGTATACAACAAAAAACCCTAAAAATATTTGTTTATGTTTTATTAACACCAAATAAATTACAAAACAAAGCTTATTGTAGTTTGCATTATTAATTCTATTCGTAGTAAAAATACAATTTTTATTTAATTTATTTACGATTTTTATTCTGTGTAGTACGGTGTGACCATACTTTGTTGTTTGTTTACCGGTAAAAATCAATCACTGCATTGGTCAGATTCCAACACAAAGAAGCAGTTGCAATAAAATTTTAGTTTTCAAAAGGTAAATTGTTTTATAAGTTACGACAGTTTTAGTCTATTATTGGCTTGTACAGTACTTTCATTATCTTCACAATCTTCAGCCAATTCTAAAGCGATAGCGTCCATCTCCACGTCATCCTTATCACTTTGGTTGTCGTCAAAACTATCGGAAAATACAATTGTTCCCTTTGCCTTAACAAACATTATTGTTTTGCCCAGTCAACGGGATTTGGCAAGTAAGAAAAGCTGCCGGAAGTTTTGATCTATGGCATTTTCCCCTGATCCTTAGAGACACAAAAAATAAATGCACTACAAGAAAAAACAGAACTTGAAAAATTGTCTCACGGCAGAATCGTCGCTTCAACTACAGTTTGGCCACATCGAAGGATCCGCGCACCTTGAATTCATGCGCTACTGAAGACAACGTTCTTTGATTTGCCTTTGGTGCAGTAACTCTGCAAATTTTATCTCAAAGAAAATTCCCCGCTGCACTGCAATTTCATAACCCTTACGATTGAACGGTAATCCGGGAACCAGCCTGTGGATCGAATGTGATTATATCGCCGCTGAAAGATGTGCAACAGTGCTGCAAATATAGAAGATGTTAGCTATGTCCACTATCCATTAATAACAGCCATTTAGCGTTAGTGCGAAATCTGTTTTGGTCTGTCCAGCGATGAGATTTAACTTCCGCAGGTTCAGCGAGATACTCTAGTTTAATAGATGAGTTTTTTTCGACTTGATCAGTTCTTAATTATATGGTAATGCTTTACCATTGCGTACGCCACATGAACGTCCACAAAGATGATCGTTATGTGTTATGTTATCGTTGCAATATCATCAATATATCGGGATATTCCTTGTGCAAGTGCTCGGTCTACGGTCTTGAAGCCCAGATCGACAAGTTCTTCCAGTGAAGCACCTTCTCATCGTTTTGGTGAGTTATGCAAAAGTCGTAGAGTACTGACATTGCCTGCAGCACAGCTTCATGCACAGAACAGTCAGGTTTAGTAGCCCGGAGCCGTTTTGATACAATGTTTTGATACACGGGTAGATCAGGTGAATTATTTCAGACATGTTGTGGAT
This sequence comes from Zaprionus ornatus, assembly GCA_018904035.1. Classification (NCBI taxonomy): domain Eukaryota; kingdom Metazoa; phylum Arthropoda; class Insecta; order Diptera; family Drosophilidae; genus Zaprionus; species Zaprionus ornatus. Next base: position 182,212 of record JAEIFZ010000011.1, read on the forward strand.
TCACTTTACCTCTATCCTTGATCGCCAGCTGCGGCTGTCGCGTATATATGCTATAGGATAGTGACAATATATATACAGATTATAAAGGGGTTTTCTTGATGTATATACAAACTGCTTATGTCTGGTTAGCGACTCCTTTCTGGAAAAGGCTCTGCCACAGATTTGGCAGCATTGTTTGAGTTCAGAATGTTAAGCCGCATGACGCTTAAGATTATCCTTGCCCTGGAACATCTGATTGCAGCCCGGGTATTTGCAAGGATAGACGAATATATTGCCGTGGGTAGTTCTGGGAATAAAGGAAATATATTTACATTATCTTAGTTATGTTCTCATGTTCCTACCTGTAATGTCGTCGCAGTGATTCGATTTTCGCAAATAGTTTGGTACAGTCGGAACAACCCCAGGTTACTGAGGGCTCCACTGCATCCGCTTCTTGGTGCGTTTTTGCGTGTCGTGCCAGAAAGCCTTATCGCAACCAGGCTGCGTGCAGCGAAATGATTTGTTAACTTCCATTTTCTATTGTTAATTCACTTTGCAATTCCAGCTTTACAGACGTCACATTAAATATGCGTTTAATTTATTTGAATTATAAATCTTATTTATGCACTCACCTACTCACTTGATTGCCATTACAACATTATTTACGCATGTATTTAAGTATATTTTCTTTTAGATTCTTCAATATTCGTCAGAATTTATTTACTGCAGTAATTGAATTAAAATAAGAAATGTATCCATATATCGATATTTATTTCTCAAACCACTATCGAATATTTGATTTCGATAGTGGACGATAGTGTTATCGGATTTTCTTAATTTTGGCACAAAACCCACGCTTTGGTAAACAAGTGGTGTTGGCGGTAGCGCTGTTTTTTGCCAAAATCATCGATGTATCGATACATCAAAGTTATTTTCAAAGAAAATTTTCACACATTTTCATAAGTATTTTTGGAAAAAAAACTATGTTTCTAAGGAAAATTATTATTTATTTGGAGATTCATTTCTTAATAAATTATGCTTTAAAAAATAAAGTAAATTCAAAATGGTCAGTCAATTAAGAAATTAAAATTAAAGGAAATTAAAGTAAACAAAAACAAAAATTAAACAATTTGAGTTCAACTCAGTCAACAAAAACAAATTAAGTTAATTTTAAACATTTGAAATAAAACTTAACTATTTTGTCCGCTTCCTTGAATGGGTCGAATCACTGTCAACACCGGAATTATTTTCCTCATCGCCGACTAATTTGAAGAAAAAAAATTTTTAAATACAACAATGTGACTGTAACATAACACTGTAATTACACCAATATCTACAATAATTATATTATTGAATATATTTAATCTAACAAATTCGTACTATATATTTACCTTTCCTTGTGCTTTTTCTTAGTTGTGGTAAAACATTTTTTTCTTAGGAACGGCAAATTTCAGAAAACATCGAACTCCGATGTTTTGGAACATCGATGTTTTTACGAAATTGAAAAACATCGATGTATCGTCGATGTTTCTTCCAGCTCTAGTTGGCGGCGTTTCAGAAATAAATAACATGGATAAATTTGTTGGAAGTGCAAGTGTCAACTAGAGCTGGAAATACATCGATGTTTGCCTACATCGATGTTTCGATGTTTTTCAAAAAAAAACATCGATGTATCGATACATCGAACTTTTGATAAGAAAAACGTGTTTAGCTTACCAAATCGCTGCAAAGTAGTGACGGGTGTAGTTAGACGGCTGGTAATTTTTCTTTACGATGGTAAAGCCTAAACATCGAACATCGATGTTTAAAAATCTCGATGTCTCCGATGTTTTGAAAACATCGATGTATCGATACATCGCCGATGTTCTTTCCAGCTCTAGTGTCAACGGTAAGTGGCATTAATAACATGTATGTCGCTTTGCATAGATATTAACTTTTTGTTTTAATTGCAGGTAAGGAGAAAGAAGCGGATAAACCACATGTTGCAAACAAAATAAAAGTTGGCAAATCAAAAGCGTGGGGTCACTTCGACCAGTGAAACCATGGTCAGTCTTCCAAGTGCATTTATTGTGCAAAAGTGTATAGACATCAACACCACCACCTTCGCCGACTTTAAAAGAAGACAATTTCTTTGATTTCCTCGAAGAAGGTGTTAGCACAATGACGAGTCCCCGTGATGAAGCTATCAAGCAAATGCGCCAATATATAACAGAGCCGCATATACCTAAAGAAGCCAATCCCTTAGGGTCCTGGAATGTAAGCTTCATTTTTCTGAGTTTTGATAAATAATATAATAAGATTTGCTCTTGTTTTAGTGTGCACCAAATGATTCGCACATGAAGTACGCGCGGAAATATTTGCGTGTCCCAGCAACGTCAACGGAATCGGAGAGGATGTTCAGCAAAGCCGTCCTGGTAATAAGCGTTCGTAGAGCATCGCTTAAACCTAAAACAATGGACCTGTTATTGTTTCTCAACAAGAATAAATGGATCTCTAGTTAGGTCAACTTAATTTAGTTTCTAAATTTTTAACTTTGTATCCATGAATGTGTTTTAATTCTGTTAAAAAATGTTATTTGTTTTTAAAAATTAATGAGTTTAATCAAACATACTTTTTTTATAAGAGCCGTTTAATAAATAAGCCAATAAATCCTTTTTCAATTTACAATGGGTATAAGCACTTTTTAGAAAATAAAGCACTATCGAATATTTCATTAAAAATCATCGGCAATATCGAATATTCCAACCATCGATAGTTTTCCAGCTCTACAGTATAACACTGATAAACAACTGTGTTATATTTGTTAACAATTATTATATAGCGAAAAATAATGTGGAGGTAAAATTTAAAGTCAGTACATCACTTATCTCGTCTGCTATAGTACCAACAACAGCGTCCATATTCTACAGTTAACTGGAATGATCCTCGTATATTTTGGCACGTCTCGATTTAATGAGTGTACCATGTCCGGGACAATCACAATTATGGGTATAGCATTTGTCCCGACAGCAGATGCAGAAACTCGAACTTGGAACCCCATGGATTGTGTGTAATACTCCATGTGTCTTTCAAAGGCAATTGAATCTGTGCTTCTGTCTTGCTCGCTGTCCACTTCGCAGTTTCTTTATTCGCTTGCGTGAGATCTCATTGCCAGCAAAGTACTGACGCTTGTTGCGATTCGGATCGATAACCTCACGTTGCTTATCCGCTTCTAGCGACGAGAATCGCGTATATAGGGCGAATCGCGTATATAGCGCTGACACAGCCAGGGTCGTAGCATGGCTAACTGTGAATTGGAGGGGGAAACATTAGATATGTCAAGAGAATTAGTACTCGCTGGCCATTTGCCAGGCTGAAGGCGAAATGCCCCGGAACAGGGCTGGATTGTGTAGATTGCCTTCGGCGCTCATGACACCATCAACGCCGGTCACATCGAGGCACTGATGTACATTGGCAAACATGAGTATTTTGACATTCTCCCGCACATTCTTGATATAGATCAAATCGCCAGTCAATCATTGCCGCAAACTGTATTATGAATGTCCTATCACCAGAGCACGTCAGCAGCGCATCTTTGCTACATTTTAAATCGTCAAATAAATTGGCATGGTACATGGGAGAATAGCAAAGATGTGCGCCATAATGCCCGTACAGCATGGGCACAGCCCGCGTCGATAGAACTATTAGCCGCTTTATTTGGACTTTCTGGGTGCGGTGCCTTCGTGAGTCTCGTTTACGATTTCTTCTGCAGCTGCTGCAAAAACAATTATATGTTCATGGATTTCAAATTTTTGTGTGTCGCAATCAGCTAAATAATTAAAGCAACAGTCAAGCGGCACGCGACTGTGGGATACCTTTGACGTATGTATGTTGCCATTAAAAGTATCTAATTGTATGATTAGAGCTGGGTTTGGATTCGATTTCGATTCGATTTAATCGATGTTTTTTTTTCTTAAAAAACATTCGATTTTTAATTTTAGTATCGATTTTTTTATGTGCAATATTGCGTGAGTTTTTCTTCTTCTTATATTAAGTGCGACACACGTAAAAGGTATGTAAAATTGTGAATTGTGTGTTACGGACTGCTTTTGTTCGATAGGGCCGCGCAAGCTAGCTCAGCAGTACTAGGGGAGGGGTTTTTCCTCCAGTCCTGCAATCCGCACCAGAATATCGGTATCCATCGGTATTTACACAAAAGACGCATCACTGAAAACAAAAGGTAAACAAACCAAAACGCACATTTTAAAACATTTTGATTTGTTTACAGGCACAACTTCTTTACGAGGGACAACCAAACACCAAGAACAGCCATTGGTGACAGCCAAGTCACCGCGCACCCTCCCAGCCATGTGACACTCCTGCTCAGGAGTTTCGGAGCATCACCCAAGTCGGCGAGCCCGTTCCTGGCCAACTAAGGCCGCTCCATCTCCCCTAGGAAAAGTGCTTAGCAATTCATTTCACACGGTACATTTATTACTATTTTTCAGACCCTACCATCCTATCCACGTGGACCTAACATTCGGACAAACTACTAACGAATAACTTAAGACTAATAACAATGATTTTTTTTACTTATAACTAATGTGACGTTTTTTTTTTCTTTCTTTAACGGCCGTTGCTGCTGCACTGCTCGTCCGGCACAATCGTGGACGGGAGCTGTACGTCGTGGGGGACAATATGTGCTCTGGCGGATCCCCGCAAGGAACGGACTCACCAGGTGGGCGTTCGTTGTAAAAGGTCCAGGGTATCGCTGCTGTCTGCACACACACAAAATAATCATTTATTTAATAATCACTAACTGGAACAAAACAAAAACGCACTTCTTTTCTGCAGATCCTATCTGCGCCGACCGCTCGCTCAAATGCGACTGACGATTCGGCCCCCCTTGAAGGAGATGTTGGCGGTCATATGCCTGGGCATTCGGGCATCTACCGACGGGTCAAACGGCGCTTGACAAAACGGGAACTTTGGGTCAGTGACCGATTTGGCTGTTAACAGGCCCAATGTCTCGTAAAGGCTCGCACTGCTTGCTCCGTTGGCAGATGTTGTTTATACCAGGGCAGCTGTGTTCATTGATGTATGTTTATCGGAACCGAAACGAACACAGCCGATTCGCAGAATGCAACAGCACCCAAGATTTCGAACGGCGTAGGAGGTCCTGCATAGTGACGAAATAATTGGGGCATTCTGCATTCGATGGGCCCAAATCTTGCCAAGCAGTCCAACAGGCGCACAACGCGGGGACCACGTTCTGCACATCGAATTAAACCGAGCGTCTGCTATCTGGGCAAGTATGCGATACGCGTCCATTGTCGTTTGCTGGATAACTTATTTTCCTTTTCCAGGGTCGCCATGTGTTTCCCGGCGAGCGATGTTCTCCCAGCAGTCAGCGTTGATTCACGCCCGAATATCTTTGGCATGATATACGCCAAGGCGTCGCCCTTGCAGGTCCTCAAGAAGGTACGCATTATTTCCGACCGCCTTCACCACCCGCGCCCGTAGTAACTTCCTCGCAAACTTCGCGTTGAAGCTCTTCGAGAAGTCGCTGAGCACGAAGTTCCGCCGATAAACTTCTTGGCCGGGCGTGGCGTTGAAGGTCCTTGCTCGTTGGTCATAGCGCAGCTTGCTTACCTCGTATGAGTCGTGGAGCTTGCCTTGGACTCGGGCTCGGCCATTTTGTCCTTGTGCACCATTTCATGGTCGGCCTCTCGTACCAATTCCTGGTACTCGCATATCTGCTACCACGTTGTCCGTACCCTTGCGATGCTCTATGACGAAATCATAGCCCTGTAACTGCACTGACCACCTGGCCAGCCTGCCCGAGAGGTCCTTCAAGATCATTAACCATTTTAGACTCGCGTGGTCGGTTATGCAGGTAAAGGGCATTGCCTCGACGTACGGTCGGAATTTTCGGATCGCCATGATCGCTGCCAAGCACTCCTTCTCGGTGACGGTGTAATTCACCTGGTGTGCGTTGAGTTTCGCTGAAAAGAAGGCAATCGGCTGCTCTTGTTCCGCCTCATTGCGCTGGAAAAGCACTGCTCCGACTCCCATGTGCGACGGATCGCACTGAATATAAAATGGCCGCTTGAAGTCTGCGTGGACTAACACTGGAGCTGTGGTAAGTGCGTCCTTTAAATTCTGCAACGCCATTTCAGCTTCGGCACTAAAAACAAACCTTTTGTTTGATTTTTTTAGGCATTCCGTCAGTGGAGCTGCGAGGGTCGCGAAGTTTCGGATGAAACGACGGTACCATCCGGCCGTTCCCAGAAATGCTCTCACCTCATTCATGGTCTTAGGCTTGGGTATTCGTTTTATGGCCTCAACTCTGCCGGAATCCATCTGCAGGAGTCCTACTCCTACCACGAAGCCCAGGTATTTTACACTTTTAAAGCAGAATTTGGACTTTTTTTACCCTATTGTCAACCCTGCTTCCTTTAGGCACTGTGCTACACGGCTGAGATGACGCAGGTGCGTCGCGAAATCCGGTGCGAGGATCAACAGGTCATCCAGGTATACGAAGACATTCGTTCTGATCTCCGTGGGTATGACCTTTTCCATGAGCCTGACCAGTCGCTGGGCTGCGTTGGAGAGGCCGAAGGGCATGACGCGGAATTGGTATAATGGGCGTCCTGGCACCGTGAACGCCGTATATTCTCTCGACTTCTCGTCCAACTCTATCTGCCAGAAAGCAAACTTCAGGTCGACGCTAGAAATGTAGACCGTCTGGTCAGGCCTGGAAAGGATTCCTTTGACACTGGGTAGCGGGTAAGCGTCCTTTTTTGTAATTGCATTTAACTTTCTTGCATCTAAACAGAATCGGTTTTTTCCAGGCTTTGATACTATCGTCGTCCGGTTACTCCACGGACTCTTGCTCTCCTCGACTACTCCAAGCGCTAACATTTTATCGATCTCCTCCTCGGTGACTGCTTGCCGTGCCGGCGACATGGAATATGGACGATCCTTAAAAATTTTGGCTCCGTCTATCAACTCGATGGAGTGAGTGTTGTTGTTCGAAGGTCAGGAACTGCCGTTGCACGCATGCGAGCTGCTGCTGCTGTTCCGGAGACACTTCCCACTTCTCGGGGTCTGACTTGTGCTCGTCAGCTGCGTCCTCCGTGTAGTGCTCCATATCCTGGGCTTGGAGCTCTGCGGCGTCTTTCTTTTGGCCTTCTGCTGCCTCTCGTCCCATATTTTCGGGTGCCAGTTCAAAGAGTCGCCAGAAGTCGACTCCCAGGTAAGCTTTTTGCTCCAGATATGGGCATATGTAAAAGTTGACCTTTTTAATTTTCCCTAAATATTCCACAGTCAACTCCGCTCGGCCGATTATGGACCGATCCTCTCCTGCGGCGGTGCGTACTTTGGAGAAGTACCTGGTCATCGGCACGTCGATGCTGCTCAACAACTCCCTGGAACCACGACCCAGTAAGCTGACAGATGCTCCTGTGTCGAGCAATCCCAGGACCCGCTCACCGCCTATTTTTAATTCAGCGAACGGTCTTGGATCGTTCGCCTGGTTAGGCACGACTGCTGGCGCAACTTCCCTGCGCCTCGTCCGTCGTTGCCGGAAGCGCCATCTCGCCCATTGTATCTTGCGAGATACAAGCCGCATGTCTGCCAGTTGATGTTCGCTGAATATTCGGCTTCTGGCTTCCAGGTACCTTCGCATCCGTTCCTCTAGTGGTATAGTCGTCCTTATCTTACTTGTATTCTTATTAATTAGTATTTTCCTTTCAGAATCCTTAAGAATTAATGCGGGGCTTTCTCCTACGGGCGAGTGTCTCCCGTTTTGGCTACACCCGAGCGTCCGTTTCCCGCGCAGTTCGGACATTTCGGAGTCACCGTCCTTGGCTTGCCGCATCGGTAGCAAAACAGCTGTCGTGTTGCCGATTCGCATTCTCGGAACATGTGGCCAGTCACGCCACAATTCCAGCACACCGGCCTATCTGGAGCCTTCGGCTGCCATTTGCGCAGCTCCTCCACATCCTGGATTGGCGTCGCCTCTGCATCTGGCACAATCACCTCATGGACACGGGGCTTGAAATGGGCGGGAGGCGCTGTCTGTTGCGCATAAGGAGTGCGTCCTCGTCGCCCGAAACTGCGCTCCACTTCCGCTGCCTCATCTCGTAGCTCATCCACGGTAAATATTTCCATTGCGTAGACATAGCGTGCGACACTCTCTTTAAGGCCCTTTTTTATAATTTTGACTAGGTGTCTCTCAGCCATGGGCTTGCTGAGTCTTGATGCTAGTCTCCGCATGTGGTGGATGTAGTCCTCTACGCTCTCTCCGGCCTGCTTTTCCCGTTGCAGGAGCTCGTGCATCCGGTCATGCTCCGTTTGGTGGCTGCGGAATCGGTCAAGCAGAGCTTGACGCAGTTGTATCCAGCTGTTGATAGTGGAGTGCCTTATGTGGATCCAGGACCACCTTCTCGCCCTCCCGGCAAGCAGAATGTGGAAAATGCGCAGGATTTCCGCCCATGGACACCGATATTGCCTCTGCAGGAACTCCAGACGGAAGATGAAGTCTTCCACGGAGTTGTATCGGTCCTCTGCGTCGAAGGATAACCCCCACCGCTCCACTCGGGCATAGGGAATCGGATGCGGAACATTCGCGTATTCAGCCTCGCCACGTGGATAGTCTGGTGCTGGGCATTCATTTGGTGACACGTGCTGTGGGCGCTGTCGGTGTCTCTCCGTGTATCTTGGCCACTGTTCCGGGCTGCTGCTGTCTCTTGCCAACTCTTTTGGCGGAATCTTGTGCGTGCGTCTTGGGGTGCACTGCACTTGGGAATGGCTCCTTGGAGGATCTGCGCTCCCTCTCTGGATGTCCTGTGCATATCCCATATCGGATCCCGCTCCGCAGGTCGCTCAACTGGCGCCGTCGCGGCAATCAATGACCTAATGGTGTCGTTCACCATTTTCATAAGTTCGATATTGCTCTGACGCAGATGATCCTTCAAAGCCTGCCCGATTTCCGCGTCTAAAAATTGCCGGTAAGTGTGTGTTGCTGTTGCTAATGCTACATTAACTGCTGATTTCACCACACTGTCCAAATTTTCTTTCAGGGCGTCTGGCTGTTTCCCGGATGATTCTGGAACTGCGCCTTCCTTGTTTTCTGTCGGAAGCTCTGCGCGCAATTGGATGTTGATTTTGGCTATCCTGTTCGATGTCCGAAGGAATCCCCCCGTTGCCAACGCCATCTGAGGACCGACTGCACATTCTCCATCAGAGGACCATGTTGACTCCCGCGCCTCTGGTACTGATCCCTCGACCGCAGGTAATGCCCGACAACATCTTCCTCTTCATTCATATTAACTGTTTTATTTTACTTTTTTTTATAGGGTATACCACCAGGGGCGAGGCGTTCAGAATTTTACAAATAAGATAATAATAATTGTGTGTGTGTGCAGGCGAGCATGTATCTTAAATACTGTTAACAAAGATATCGTGAATGTTTCTAAATAAGTGTGTGAGTGTATGCGCTTATTTGCAAAAGTGACTATTAAAAAAGATTAATAAATAGTAGTATGATACCCGGCAAATTCAAATGTCAGTTGCCAGTTAAGGACGCGGCTGGTGTTCGATCAGCACTGCTTTCACTGGGAATGCGTCCCTTTAGCCCGTGAGGCGGTGCATCGCGTATAGCACTACGCATTTACGGGTCACCTAATCCTCATTCAGCTATATTAGCCGAACTAAGGGAACTGGACGCCCAGCGAAGGCAGGCGATCTGCTACGTTAAACAAGCAGAAAACAAAACGGTCACATTTGCATGCAACTCATCTGGATATTGGACATGGATCAGGGCAAGTCCGCAGCACAGTGTTTTCACCACCACTGGTAGAACACGACTCGCGGCCTGCCCGGCAACATGCTTCAAAATCCAAATACCTCTACTTACTGATGTTTCTCAGTTCACAACTCCCTGCGCAAACGTGAATATGAACATTCAACGTGCCGCAGTTTGTTATACGCTGAGTCACATCAGCAAGGCTACGGCGAGGCGCCTAAATACCGCTGACTATCTATTTTAGCAAAGATTTCGGCACAGACTTGACTGGCCTACATCTTTGCTCCTTTTTTGAAATTGGCCGCCATTATGTTACGGACTGCTTTTGTTCGATAGGGTCGCGCCAGCTAGCTCAGCAGCACTAGGGGAGGGGTTTTTCCTCCAGTCCTGCAATCCGCACCAGAATATCGGTATCCATCGGTATTTACACAAAAGACGCATCACTGAAAACAAAAGGTAAACAAACCAAAACGCACATTTTAAAACATTTTGATTTGTTTACAGGCACAACTTCTTTACGAGGGACAACCAAACACCAAGAACAGCCATTGGTGACAGCCAAGTCACCGCGCACCCTCCCAGCCATGTGACACTCCTGCTCAGGAGTTTCGGAGCATCACCCAAGTCGGCGAGCCCGTTCCTGGCCAACTAAGGCCGCTCCATCTCCCCTAGGAAAAGTGCTTAGCAATTCATTTCACACGGTACATTTATTACTATTTTTCAGACCCTACCATCCTATCCACGTGGACCTAACATTCGGACAAACTACTAACGAATAACTTAAGACTAATAACAATGATTTTTTTTACTTATAACTAATGTGACGTTTTTTTTTTCTTTCTTTAACGGCCGTTGCTGCTGCACTGCTCGTCCGGCACAATCGTGGACGGGAGCTGTACGTCGTGGGGGACAATATGTGCTCTGGCGGATCCCCGCAAGGAACGGACTCACCAGGTGGGCGTTCGTTGTAAAAGGTCCAGGGTATCGCTGCTGTCTGCACACACACAAAATAATTATTTATTAAATAATCACTAACTGGAACAAAACACAAACGCACTTATTTTCTGCAGATCCTATCTGCGCCGACCGCTCGCTCAAATGGGACTGACGATTCGGCCGTCCTTGAAGGAGATGTTGGCGGTCATATGCCTGGGCATGACAAAACGGGAACCTTGGGTCAGTGACCGATTTGGCTGTTAACAGGCCCAAGTTCTCGCAAAGGCTCGCACTGCTTGCTCCGTTGGCAGATGTTGTTTATACCAGGGCAGCTGTGTTCATCGATGTATGTTTATCGGAACCGAAACGAACACAGCCGATTCGCAGAATGCAACATGTGTTAAATTCATTGTTTAGATTTTACTTTTTAATCACACAGATTGCGAATTGGTGGCCTGCAATAAGGAGGATGATGGATGCAAGTTCGAAGTCAGGAAATTCAGGTATGTTATTAATTATGTATGTATGTACCATGTGCTTATTTCTCGTGTAGCGAGAAATTACTTTTAGTGCTTATTGCATTTCACTATTTTAACATATTATTCTAATTTTTCTGCATTCCGGTCAGCTCTACTGACAGCGAACGGATTTTCAGCAGTGCTGGAAATATTATAACTAACAGACGTGCTGCATTGAAGCCAAAAAATGTAAATATGATAGTATTTTTAAACAAAAATCAGTGGATGATGAATTAATGTACATACACTTACTACTCAAAAGTGAACGGAATTGATCCTCATTAATCTTAAGAATTGTAAGGTAGCGTCTGAAGGCTGGGGTGCGCTTAGTCGCTCCGGGCCACTTTACAGGAATAATTTGTAAAATTTGCTGAGACCCGAGCCGAAACCAAGAGAGTGACCTTCTGGGGTTTTGGGGTCATCGCAGAGACGAACACGTGGTGTCCCGCTGAGCCGGCATGGCCGACTTTGCAGCGTGTGTGTGTCGTTGAAAATCGTGCCCAACGGCCAACAAATGGGTCCTGTGGCCGCCCTCCCCCGCTTCGCTAATGGTCTCGGAGCCGGGTATTTACCTCAAGCCTCTGGGATCATCGACTAGCGGCTGCTCCAGAGGTTCCACTGTACGTGCTGGGTATTTACCGGCTTGCACGTCAGTGGAGCCACGGAGCAGTGCGAGGCCACGTGGACGCCTGTCCGCCTTTGCGCACGCCCACACTGTGTGGCGACGCATGACTAGTGGCCGCCCGCGAGATTGGGTTTATCTCGGAACCGGGTATTTACCTCGTGTTCCGGGATTCACCGACTCGCGGCTGTTCTCGAGGTTCCACTGTATGTGCTGGGTATTTACCGGCTTGCACACCAGTGGAACTCCGGAACGGTTTGGCCACGCCGTCTGGCGCCCCCTTCGGCCTCGCACACGCGCTCTGCTTGCCGACGTCAGACCAGTGGCCACCATCCGTGACTCGGTTAATCTCGGAACCGGGTATTTACCTCGTGTTCCGGGATTCACCGGCTCGCGGTTGTTTTTGAGGCTCCACTGTATGTGCTGGGTATTTACCGGCTTGCACACCAGTGGAACTCCGGAACAGCTTGGGCCACGTGGTCTCGCGTTCGCCGCCTGCGCCGACACATACACACACTTACACACTCACGCATTCACTCGCCCGTTTGTTCCCTTTGGCAGACATGCGCACTTTCATTTGTAAACATCATCTTTATTTTATTAACTTAGCCTAAAAAACTAACTAATACCTATGCCTACCCTTGCCCTACCTAAACACCGTCTCCTCTGCCCCGGGAACCCGGGCCCGTCCACGCGTCTTTACTTATATGTTTCTGCTTGTCCCACTTTTGCTTCCGCACGGTCTGAATTCGCCACTTCGAGTGTCAAAATTGTCGCGTGCCGCAATTAATTTCCCACTCCATGTGCCGGCGTTAATCCCAGCAGCGCAGTCGCCAAGCTTAAGCTATCCACGCATTCTGCCGCGCTCTCTCGGCTGCTGTGACTGCAGCGCTCTCTCGGCTGCGGTGACTGCAGCGCTCTCTCGTTTGGCTGGGCTCGCTCTGTCGTTTGGCTGCGCTTGCTCTGTTGTTCCGCTCGCTCTGCTGCGGCGGTCGCTCTGTCGTTCTGCTGCGCTCGCTCTGTCGTTCGGCTGCGCTCGCTCTGTCGTTCGGCTGCGCTTGCTCTGTCGTGTCGCTCGCTCTGCTGCGGCGCTCGCACTGTCGTTTGGCTGCGCTCGCTCTGTCGTTCGGCTGCGTTTGCTCTGTCGTTTGGCTGCGTTCGCTCTGTCGTTCCGCTCGCTCTGCTGCGGCGCTCGCTCTGCTGCGGCGCTCGCTCTGTCGTTTGGCTGCGCTCGCTTTTTCCCATTGCCTGACTGTACTCGCTCTCTCCGTTGTTTTCGGCTACACCTGTTGTTTTCCCGTTACTTTCGTCTTTTTAACGAAAAATTTGTGATCGTTGCCTCTGCACTTCATTGGGAAACATAAACTTAAAACTATTCAATACTTACATCTAATTACATGCTAATAATAAGGAAAAGAAAGATAATATATATAAAAATAACAAAAAAATGTGGGGGCTCAAATTTGAGTCTTCACAGAATGGAATATATACCTGTGGGAATGATCTGGCAACGCCGAGTCAGATGGCCTAAGCAACAGTCGACGGACTGGCAACGACGTAGATGTAGAAGAAGAAGAGCGAGGAGTTCTTGAGGAAGACGCGAAGAGAAAAGACGTGACGAGTACAGACGAAAAGGAGCAAGGCTGACGCTCAAACAATTATTAAATAACGACGACACTAAAGAATAAAACGATTAACTACAATTACTATAACTAACTAATTATAAGAAACATACATTGAAGTATTACAAATAAAACCATAAATTTTAATACTTAAAAACCAACGTGTATTTTACACAACAACTGGGACTAAACTTAACCCAAGTCCCACAAATTTGGGGGCTCAACCTAAAAAACACAATAATTTAAAGACTCAACGTTAAGAAAAACAATAATTCAAAATCGGTGGTATAAGAATATAAATTGTATAACAAGCGCAAGTTTCAAGAATAATTTCATCATATTGCGTTTGCAACGACGTCAAGAATAACGGTTTAAAGAGAAACGAAAAACGCATGTACATTAGGCGTCGCGCGCGAAATAAGAAATAAGAACTAAAAAACAAGAAACGAGAAAAGTGAAAAATGTCGCGACTTGCAGAATACGATGTAATAAAGCAGATGCTAAGGAAAGAAAGAAAAGAGAATGTTGAACTTCTTCATAAATTTGTATTCGAAATAAATGGTGACAGACAAAATCGAAATCGGCTACGAGAGTTTGAAGGATTTGAATATGACGAAATAAATGAAAAATTTATTTAAAAAATTGATTACATAAACGATAATTTAACAGAAGCAGATCTGGTGTTAATATGTCATTTATTAAACATTCCACATAATAAAAGTAACGTTGCCTTGCATATTTTTTGCAATTTGAAAAAAGGAAATTTACTGAGGGACGCCAATTTCAATGCCAACGACGATGAAGATGAAGACGAAAACGAATACGATGATAACGAAGACGATCAAAGTGAAGTCTACGAGCACGCACAAAGTAGGCTGGTAGGCTGTGACAATCAGTGCGAAACGGTGGAATTGGAACAAGCCAAACAAAGGAGAACGAGTGAACTCTACAGCGATGGCACAAAATAGTGATGCTGGTATACAAAATAGTTTAGCGACTCCGAGGTTCGCTTTAAACTTTCATGACATTGAAGACTCGATTCGTAAATTCGGTGGTGATGACACACTTTCGATTGAAGTATGGTTAGAAGATTTTGAAGACACTGCACAAGTAATGCAATGGGATGATTTACAAAAATATATTTTTGCCAAACGATCGTTGAAAGGACTGGCACGAATGTTTGTAGCTAGTGAACGCGGTATATCAAGCTGGCACAATTTAAGAAAAGCCTTGTTAAACGAATTTAAAACAACAACAAACAGTGCTCAACTACATAAACTAATGAGTGATCGTAAAATAAAGAAAGGTGAAAGCATTCAAGAATTTTTTTGATAATGAAAGAACTATCATCTCGCGGTGATATTGACAATAATTCATTAATGGAATATGTGATTGATGGCATAAACGATTTAAGTGTTAATAAATCAATTTTATATGAAGCAAATAATCTAAAAGAATTTAAACAAAAACTCAAGTGCTACGAAACAATGCGTAAGAAATATCAGTCGAACCGCCGTTACGATAAAAATAAAATTGACAATGAAAAAGAAAATACAGTAAATAAAAATGATCATGAAATAAAATGTTTTAATTGTGGTGAGAAAGGACACACATCTAATAACTGCGCCAATAAACTAAAAGGAAAAAAGTGTTTCAAGTGCAACAATTTCGGGCACATTTCCAAAGAATGTCAAAGTTCAAAAAACAATTCTAACGTTGCAAATATGAAAAAGATAGCTGATGATTCAATGATGTGTAAGACTGCAAAAATTAAAGAAAATGATTTTAAAGCGCTTATTGATACGGAAAGTAAACATAATATAATGACGGTGGAAACTTATAAAAACTTAAATGTTAAACTTGCTAAAACTAACGTATATCTTATTGAATTTGGGAATAAGAATAATAAAGACAGAGTGAAACCTTTTGGTGAATTTGAACAATTAACAGTAATTTTTTGGTAGTAAGCACAGAGCTTCTACACATTGATATAATTCTCGGTGAACAGTTTTGCAAACAAGCAGAAATCAAAATAACGCGTAATAGAATAACGATTAAAAAGATTAAAGACGAAAAAGAAGAAGAAAACTTTCTAATGAAAATAGATTGTAGTGAAGAGATTGAACTTAATATCGACGAAAGGGCAAGTCCACAAATAAAAAGTAAAGTCGTTAACCTAATAAATAATTATAAACCGATTAAAACTAAAACAACTCAAATCCAAATGCGCATAACATTAAACGAAGACACGCCGATATTTTCACGACCTCATCGATTGCCCTACTCCGAGAGACGCATTGTGGACAACCAGATTGAAGAATGGCTCAAAGACGATATTATTCAGACATCGGAATCAGAATACAGTAGCCCAGTAGTATTGGTGCGAAAACGCGATGGATCACCACGACTCTGCATAGATTACAGACGCATCAATAAAGTGATTATACGAGACCATTTCCCTTTGCCGCTTATCGAAGATCAGCTGGATCGACTACAAGACGCTAAAATTTTTAGCACAATTGATCTCAAAAACGGATTTTTTCATGTTGACGTAGAAAAGAACAGTCGTAAGTTTACTTCATTTGTAACTCACAATGGTCAGTTTGAGTTCAAGAGAGTTCCGTTTGGTTTATCCAACTCTCCGAGTGTTTTTCAACGACACGTTAATGCAGTATTTAGAGATCTGACAAGTCAAGGTATAGCTTTACCTTATATTGATGATGTCATTATACCAGCGAAAGACGATGACGAAGCGATTAAAAACCTGGAAATAGTTATTCAAAGATGTGCAGAATATGGTCTGATGCTAAACATAAAAAAGAGTCATTTCCTAAAGAGTAAAATAGAATTTCTTGGCTATATAATCGAAAACCAAAAAAAAGTCTTTCCGACGAAAAAACGAAAGCTGTTACTAATTTCATTGAACCACGAAATAACAAAGAATTGTTGAGTTTTCTAGGACTTGTTGGTTATTTTCGAAGATTCATACCAGGATTTGCAAGTATTGCGAAACCTCTTACCGATCTTACAAAGCAAGATGCAAAGTTTCAGATGGATGAAAAAGCTTTATTTGCAATCAACAACTTAAAAGATATTATAACAAAGAGGCCGGTATTAAAGATTTATCACCAACAACACGAGACGGAATTGCACACAGATGCTTCGATGGAAGGATATGGAGCGGTCCTTTTACAAAAATCACCTGACGATGACCTAATGCACCCTGTATATTATATGAGCAAAAAAACGTCCGAAGCTGATAAAAAGCTGTCTAGTTATCATTTGGAGATTCTTGCAGTTGTAGAAGCACTAAACAGGTTTCGTGTTTATCTTCTAGGTATTCGTTTCAAACTTATAACAGACTGTAACGCCTTTGCCAAAACGTTGGACAAAAAGAATCTTTTATCTACACGAGTTGCTCGATGGGTTCTTTTGCTACAGGAATTTAATTACGACATTGAACACAGGAGTGGAACACGAATACGACACGTCGATGCTTTAAGCCGTCACCCGATTATGATTATAAAGGACGACACTGTACATAGCAAAATAAAATATGTGCAAAATCAAGATGACGAATTACGTGCGATTATGGACATCCTTACAGAGAAGACATCACACAATGGATATTTAATGAAATTTGGTATTTTGCACAAGGTGGTCAACGACGACGAGCTAATTGTAGTGCCTTTTGGGATGCAAAACGAAATCATAAAGCAAGCGCATGAAAGAGGACACTTTTCCGTTAAAAAAACAAAAGAGCTGTTAACTAAAGACTTTTATATTCCCAGACTTGACGAAAAAATCCAAAAGCATATTAGGCACTGTATACCCTGTATTGTGTCTAATAGGAAACAAGGCAAGAAGGAAGGTGCACTTAATCCAATTCCGAAAGACGAGCAGCCACTTCAGACGTATCATATAGACTTTCTTGGACCTTTGGAATCTACGCACAAGCAGTATAAGCACATACTTGCGATAATAGATGGATTTACCAAGTTCTGTTGGTTGTATCCTACAAAGACGACGACAGCGATTGAAGTTACGACGATTCTTAAAACGCAGAGTATGACCTTTGGGAATCCAACGCTTATAATTTCCGACCGAGGAGCTGCTTTCACTTCAGAAGAGTTTAAGCAATATTGCGAAGATGAAGGAATTAAACATCACGTAGTTACAACAGGATTACCACGTGCTAACGGACAAGTGGAGAGACTCAATGCGATCATTGTACCTGTTTTAGCTAAGCTTTCTATAGACGACCCCTGTAAATGGTACAAGTTTGTTGATAAGGTTCAGCAAAATATAAATTCAACATTTTGTCGAAGTACCCAAAAGACGCCGTTCGAACTCCTTATTGGTACCAAAATGCGGACAAAAGCTGATGTGGATATACAAAAAATAATACACGCGGAGATGATCCAGATATTTGATGACAACCGAGAAGAAATCCGACGACAAGCAAAACAGCAAATAATCAAAATGCAGAACGAAAATAAACATTCATATAATTTACGACGCAAGACGGCCAACACATACAAGCTAGGAGAGCTAGTTGCGATCAAGCGTACACAACTAGGTGGTGGACTTAAGCTGAAGCCCAAATACCTAGGCCCGTATAAAATCATCAATGTAAAGACGAACAACACCTATGACGTAATTAAAGATGCAGCATTTTGCGATGGACCAAAGAAGACGACGACGTGTGCTGAATATATGAAGCCCTGGATGAGTATGAACGACGACGCATTCGAGGCGAATGCAGTGTAGGATGGCCGAGTTGTGGGAATGATCTGGCAACGCCGAGTCAGATGGCCTAAGCAACAGTCGACGGACTGGCAACGACGTAGATGTAGAAGAAGAAGAGCGAGGAGTTCTTGAGGAAGACGCGAAGAGAAAAGACGTGACGAGTACAGACGAAAAGGAGCAAGGCTGACGCTCAAACAATTATTAAATAACGACGACACTAAAGAATAAAACGATTAACTACAATTACTATAACTAACTAATTATAAGAAACATACATTGAAGTATTACAAATAAAACCATAAATTTTAATACTTAAAAACCAACGTGTATTTTACACAACAACTGGGACTAAACTTAACTCAAGTCCCACATACCTTTGTTTTTTAGTCTTAATAGTTGAAGTAAAACATGTTTTTTAATTTTAAGAATTAATGTTTTAACTAAAATACATGCTTTGATTTCTATATAAACAAGTTTGTTAATTACTTTTTAATAATTTCGCATTTTTTATTTTAAAACATTTTAATAACATGTACTATTTAATTTTTTTGTATTAAATTTTTGTCGATTAATCGATTAAATCGATTTTTTTAGGATAAAAGTTAAAAAAATAGATTCTCAAAAAAATTGAACCGAACCCAGCTCTATGCATGATACTAATCGCAAGCTACAAATTAATCATAACAAAATAGTGCGCAGCAACCTTGCATAAATTTCGATACGTTGTCAATAATTTCCGCAATTTCCTGGCGCACGAAAGACTGCAAAAAGCGGTGTGAGCAGTATATATCGGTATTTTTTTATAAATTTTTAATTGCCCAATAACCATAACTCACAATATATCAAGTAATCAATATTAATATTTTTTTTTATTTTTTAATTGCATTTTATGGTTTTATATTTTTTTCCTACCCTTATATATACATTTTTAAATAATAATCATATGTGCGTGTACGCATATTATAAATATTATGAATATGTACAAATGCATGTAAATACTTGCATACAGTCATATCGATCTACCACGCCACATATTGGTTGAGTGTAAGCATATATGCACAAGTAATTTCGGTAAATACTTGCATACATTCATACCGATCTACCTACTTTGGACGATAAGTTCGTATAGTATTTATCTATATATATTCTAAAGCAGAACGAAGAAATGAGTACTTCGAATGTAAAACGGTTTGCGGGGCGGTAGGCGTGTTATTCCGAATAGAAAATAAACTTATCTGCTTATGGTATTCAGGAATCTTCATGCTAAATTTGGTGTCCCTGACGGACGGACAGATGGACAGACAGACGGACATTGGTCAATCGACTCGAATAGTGATCCTGAGCAAGAATATATATACTTTGTGGGGTCTACCACACCTCCTACTGCCTGTTACATACATTTGCACAAAGTTAGTGTACCCTTTTTTGCCAGTTTTCAATGGTAGAAGGGTATAATAATAATTATTTATTTTAAAAGTAAAATAATTATTGAAATTAGTTTGTCTTAAATATTGCATAATAAATAAATTAAAATCAATGACATCAAATTGAGGAAAAACTATTTTAATTGAAATTTAATTTAACATGAGAAGTAGTGTTCTATAGCTCCTCGGCTGCTGTTTTCGTTTTAGTGTATTAGAATAAAAGAATTAAATAAGTTTAATAATAAATAAAATGGAAAGATGCAACACGCTGTTGCACATGAGAATCGAACTCGCGCCACAACACACACGAGCGTCTAAAATCACTCAGCAATTGGCTCATCTTTTGATTATCCGGCACGGTTGCATGGTGACCTATTTCTGTTACCATCGGCCGAATTATTATTATTATTATTATTATAGAAGAGGGAGTCTCCCAGCGGAGAAAGCGCGAGGCACTGCGACCAATATGATCTTTTGTACCCAGAATCTCTCCCTTCATGACAAAAGCTGTTCTGCTTCCCTAATGAAGCATAACAGATCTTTCGTCGAGGGAACGGACAATCTGCTCTGGAGTTGCGATTTCCACGTGCAGATGTTTCCTCCTTGTCCATACCAAGGCCGGACAGTCACATAGAATGTGTTTGGTAGTTTCATCGTCCTCTTTGCAGAGCCTGCACTCCGCGTCCGAGGACAAATGCATTTTTTTGAGGTGGTAGTTCACCAAGTGGTGGCCACTTAGGTAGCCAACAAGGAGATAGAGGTCTCTCCTGGAGAGCTGCTTGGTCCTTCGATCAACTTTGGGATTGGTAAGCTCTTTAGCCTGCCGCATCCCTGGTTGGAAGAACCAGTAGCGTTCAGTCAATCTTCCAGCCCAGGTTTTCACAAGGGAGGAGATAGTAGACCACCCCACGCCACAGAAGGGTTCGGGGCCGAGCAAGGTGGCTGATGACCCAGCCCTCGCTAGTTCGTCCGCCAGCTCATTGCCCTGGAAGCCAGAGTGCCCAGGTACCCAAATTAGGGTGACTTTATTCCTTATCGACAGCCTCTGACTCGGTTAATCTCGGAACCGGGTATTTACCTCGAACGCAGCCAAACGACAGAGCGAGCGCCGCGGCAGAGCGAGCGGAACGACAGAGCAAGCGCAGCCGAACGACAGAGCGAGCGCAGCCAAACGAGAGAGCGCTGCAGTCACCGCAGCCGAGAGAGCGCTGCAGTCACAGCAGCCGAGAGAGCGCTGCAGTCACCGCAGCCGAGAGAACGCTGCAGTCACAGCAGCCGAGCGAACGCTGCAGTCACCGCAGCCGAGAGAACGCTGCAGTCACAGCAGCCGAGCGAACGCTGCAGTCCCAGCAGCGCAGTCGCCAAGCTTAAGCTATCCACGCATTCTGCCGCGCTCTCTCGGCTGCTGTGACTGCAGCGCTCTCTCGGCTGCGGTGACTGCAGCGCTCTCTCGTTTGGCTGCGCTCGCTCTGTCGTTCGGCTGCGCTTGCTCTGTCGTTCCGCTCGCTCTGTCGTGGCGCTCGCTCTGTCGCGGCGCTCGCTCTGTCGTTTGGCTGCGTTCGCTCTGTCGTTCGGCGCTCGCTCTGCTGCGGCGCTCGCTCTGTCGTTCGGCGCTCGCTCTGCTGCGGCGCTCGCTCTGTCGTTTGGCTGCGCTCGCTTTTTCCCATTGCCTGACTGTACTCGCTCTCTCCGTTGTTTTCGGCTGCACCTGTTGTTTTCCCGTTACTTTCGAGCTGCGCTCGCTCTGTCCGTTGTTTTTGCTGCGTCTTCTTCCGTTGTTCTGCTGCGCCTGTTTTTTTTCCCGTTGCTTTCGAGCTGCGCTCGCTCTGTCCGTTGTTTAGGCTGCGTCTTCTTCCGTTGTTCGGCTGCGCTTGCTCTCTCTGCTGGTGTTCGACGTTCGCGTGGTGAGCGAGCCTATGTATACCCTGTCACCTCTTACACCTACTCTTGGGGTAGTCTGACTCGACTAAAACGACGGGTTTTATCTAATTACATGCTAATAATAAGGGAAAGAAAGATAATATATATAAAAATAACAAAAAATGTGGGGGCTCAAATTTGAGTCTTCACACCCCCCCCAAACTATGCCAATGGAAAGCAATGACGTGGGTACTGCCATGGCCAACGTCACCCGAAATATAGTTGGACGGCGAACCGTACGCGGTGGTGGGCACTCCCGGCGTGCTGCGTCCGGATTTGGTCCACTACCAATTCGGGCAGCTGACGTCCAGGTGTGGCGACTCGCCATGTGGGTGGGGCTTCGACCCTTGATTCTTCCTTGTTATCCTTGTTTCCTTGAAATTTTTGTGTCCTTGATCGTTGTCCTTGATTCCTGCTCATGGTCGTCCTGGTCCTGGTTGTTGGCTGTCAAATTCGATCGCTCTGTGTCTTGCTCCGGGTGTTTGATGGCGGTCGCGCGGTTGCCGGCTGCATCTCCTTGTTCTTCGTGCTGGTTCCTGTGTTTCCGAGTCCTGGTTTCTGTGTGAGATGCCAGCCGCGGGGTTGCCGGCTGCATCTCCTTGTTCTACGTGCTGGTTCCTGTGTGAGATGCCAGCCGAGCGGTTGCCGGCAACCCCGCGGTTTCTGTGTGAGATGCCAGCCGCGCGGTTGCCGGCTGCATCTCCTTGTTCTACGTGCTGGTTCCTGTGTGAGATGCCAGCCGCGAGGTTGCCGGCTGCATCTCCTTGCTCTGTGTCGTGATTCCTGTGTGAGATACCATCCGCGCGGTTGCCGGCTGCATCTCCTTGTTCTTCGTGCTGGTTCCTGTGTTTCCGAGTCCTGGTTTCTGTGTGAGATGCCAGCCGCGGGGTTGCCGGCTGCATCTCCTTGTTCTACGTGCTGGTTCCTGTGTGAGATGCCAGCCGAGCGGTTGCCGGCAACCCCGCGGTTTCTGTGTGAGATGCCAGCCGCGCGGTTGCCGGCTGCATCTCCTTGTTCTACGTGCTGGTTCCTGTGTGAGATGCCAGCCGCGAGGTTGCCGGCTGCATCTCCTTGCTCTGTGTCGTGATTCCTGTGTGAGATACCATCCGCGCGGTTGCCGGCTGCATCTCCTTGTTCTTCGTGCTGGTTCCTGTGTTTCCGAGTCCTGGTTTCTGTGTGAGATGCCAGCCGCGGGGTTGCCGGCTGCATCTCCTTGTTCTACGTGCTGGTTCCTGTGTGAGATGCCAGCCGAGCGGTTGCCGGCAACCCCGCGGTTTCTGTGTGAGATGCCAGCCGCGCGGTTGCCGGCTGCATCTCCTTGTTCTTCGTGCTGGTTCCTGTGTGAGATGCCAGCCGCGCGGTTGCCGGCTGCATCTCCCTGTTCTACGTGCTGGTTCCTGTGTGAGAGGCCAGCCGCGCGGTTGCCGGCTGCACCTCCTTGTTCTACGTGCTGGTTCCTGTGTGAGAGGCCAGCCGCGCGGTTGCCGGCTGCATCTCCTTGCTCTGTGTCCTGATTCCTGTGTGAGATGCCAGCCGCGCGGTTGCCGGCTGCACCTCCTTGTTCTATGTGCTTGTTCCTGTGTGAGAGGCCAGCCGCGCGGTTGCTGGCTGCATCTCCTTGCTCTGTGTCCTGATTCCTGTGTAAGATGCCAGCCGCGCGGTTGCCGGCTGCATCTCCTTGCTCTGTGTCCTGATTCCTGTGTGAGATGCCAGCCGCGCGGTTGCCGGCTGCATCTCCTTGTTCTTCGTGCTGGTTCCTGTGTGAGATGCCAGCCGCGCGGTTGCCGGCTGCATCTCCTTGCTCTGTGTCCTGATTCCTGTGTGAGATGCCAGCCGCGCGGTTGCCGGCTGCACCTCCTTGTTCTATGTGCTGGTTCCTGTGTGAGAGGCCAGCCGCGCGGTTGCCGGCTGCATCTCCTTGCTCTGTGTCCTGATTCCTGTGTGAGATGCCAGCCGCGCGGTTGCCGGCTGCATCTCCTTGCTCTGTGTCCTGATTCCTGTGTGAGATGCCAGCCGCGCGGTTGCCGGCTGCATCTCCTTGCTCTGTGTCCTGATTCCTGTGTGAGATGCCAGCCGCGCGGTTGCCGGCTGCATCTCCTTGTTCTACGTGCTGTTTCCTGTGTGAGAGGCCAGCCGCGCGGTTGCCGGCAACCCCGCGGTTTCTGTGTGAGATGCCAGCCGCGCGGTTGCCGGCTGCATCTCCTTGTTCTTCGTGCTGGTTCCTGTGTGAGATGCCAGCCGCGCGGTTGCCGGCTGCATCTCCTTGTTCTACGTGCTGGTTCCTGTGTGAGAGGCCAGCCGCGCGGTTGCCGGCTGCACCTCCTTGTTCTACGTGCTGGTTCCTGTGTGAGAGGCCAGCCGCGCGGTTGCCGGCTGCATCTCCTTGCTCTGTGTCCTGATTCCTGTGTGAGATGCCAGCCGCGCGGTTGCCGGCTGCATCTCCTTGTTCTTCGTGCTGGTTCCTGTGTGAGATGCCAGCCGCGCGGTTGCCGTCTGCACCTCCTTGTTCTATGTGCTGATTCCTGTGTGAGATGCCAGCCGCGCGGTTGCCGGCTGCATCTCTTTGTTCTACGTGCTGGTTCCTGTGTGAGATGCCAGCCGCGCGGTTACCGGCTGCACCTCCTTGTTCTACGTGCTGGTTCCTGTGTTCCGAGTCTTGGTTTCTGTGTGAGATGCCAGCCGCGCGGTTGCCGGCTGCATCTCCTTGCTCTGTGTCCTGATTCCTGTGTGAGATGCCAGCCGCGCGGTTGCCGGCTGCATCTCCTTGCTCTGTGTCCTGATTCCTGTGTGAGATGCCAGCCGCGCGGTTGCCGGCTGCATCTCCTTGCTCTGTGTCCTGATTCCTGTGTGAGATGCCAGCCGCGCGGTTGCCGGCTGCATCTCCTTGTTCTTCGTGCTGGTTCCTGTGTGAGATGCCAGCCGCGCGGTTGCCGGCTGCATCTCCTTGTTCTACGTGCTGGTTCCTGTGTTCCGAGTCTTGGTTTCTGTGTGAGATGCCAGCCGCGCGGTTGCCGGCTGCATCTCCTTGCTCTGTGTCCTGATTCCTGTGTGAGATGCCAGCCGCGCGGTTGCCGGCTGCATCTCCTTGTTCTTCGTGCTGGTTCCTGTGTGAGATGCCAGCCGCGCGGTTGCCGGCTGCATCTCCTTGCTCTGTGTCCTGATTCCTGTGTGAGATGCCAGCCGCGCGGTTGCCGGCTGCATCTCCTTGTTCTTCGTGCTGGTTCCTGTGTGAGATGCCAGCCGCGCGGTTGCCGGCTGCATCTCCTTGTTCTTCGTGCTGGTTCCTGTGTGAGATGCCAGCCGCGCGGTTGCCGGCTGCATCTCCTTGTTCTTCGAGCTGGTTCCTGTGTGAGATGCCAGCCGCGCGGTTGCCGGCTGCATCTCCTTGTTCTACGTGCTGGTTCCTGTGTGAGATGCCAGCCGCGCGGTTGCCGGCTGCATCTCCTTGTTCTTCGAGCTGGTTCCTGTGTGAGATGCCAGCCGCGAGGTTGCCGGCTGCATCTCCTTGCTCTGTGTCGTGATTCCTGTGTGAGATACCATCCGCGCGGTTGCCGGCTGCATCTCCTTGTTCTTCGTGCTGGTTCCTGTGTTTCCGAGTCCTGGTTTCTGTGTGAGATGCCAGCCGCGGGGTTGCCGGCTGCATCTCCTTGTTCTACGTGCTGGTTCCTGTGTGAGATGCCAGCCGAGCGGTTGCCGGCAACCCCGCGGTTTCTGTGTGAGATGCCAGCCGCGCGGTTGCCGGCTGCATCTCCTTGTTCTTCGTGCTGGTTCCTGTGTGAGATGCCAGCCGCGCGGTTGCCGGCTGCATCTCCCTGTTCTACGTGCTGGTTCCTGTGTGAGAGGCCAGCCGCGCGGTTGCCGGCTGCACCTCCTTGTTCTACGTGCTGGTTCCTGTGTGAGAGGCCAGCCGCGCGGTTGCCGGCTGCATCTCCTTGCTCTGTGTCCTGATTCCTGTGTGAGATGCCAGCCGCGCGGTTGCCGGCTGCACCTCCTTGTTCTATGTGCTTGTTCCTGTGTGAGAGGCCAGCCGCGCGGTTGCTGGCTGCATCTCCTTGCTCTGTGTCCTGATTCCTGTGTAAGATGCCAGCCGCGCGGTTGCCGGCTGCATCTCCTTGCTCTGTGTCCTGATTCCTGTGTGAGATGCCAGCCGCGCGGTTGCCGGCTGCATCTCCTTGTTCTTCGTGCTGGTTCCTGTGTGAGATGCCAGCCGCGCGGTTGCCGGCTGCATCTCCTTGCTCTGTGTCCTGATTCCTGTGTGAGATGCCAGCCGCGCGGTTGCCGGCTGCACCTCCTTGTTCTATGTGCTGGTTCCTGTGTGAGAGGCCAGCCGCGCGGTTGCCGGCTGCATCTCCTTGCTCTGTGTCCTGATTCCTGTGTGAGATGCCAGCCGCGCGGTTGCCGGCTGCATCTCCTTGCTCTGTGTCCTGATTCCTGTGTGAGATGCCAGCCGCGCGGTTGCCGGCTGCATCTCCTTGCTCTGTGTCCTGATTCCTGTGTGAGATGCCAGCCGCGCGGTTGCCGGCTGCATCTCCTTGTTCTACGTGCTGTTTCCTGTGTGAGAGGCCAGCCGCGCGGTTGCCGGCAACCCCGCGGTTTCTGTGTGAGATGCCAGCCGCGCGGTTGCCGGCTGCATCTCCTTGTTCTTCGTGCTGGTTCCTGTGTGAGATGCCAGCCGCGCGGTTGCCGGCTGCATCTCCTTGTTCCGTGCTGGTTCCTGTGTGAGAGGCCAGCCGCGCGGTTGCCGGCTGCACCTCCTTGTTCTACGTGCTGGTTCCTGTGTGAGAGGCCAGCCGCGCGGTTGCCGGCTGCATCTCCTTGCTCTGTGTCCTGATTCCTGTGTGAGATGCCAGCCGCGCGGTTGCCGGCTGCATCTCCTTGTTCTTCGTGCTGGTTCCTGTGTGAGATGCCAGCCGCGCGGTTGCCGTCTGCACCTCCTTGTTCTATGTGCTGATTCCTGTGTGAGATGCCAGCCGCGCGGTTGCCGGCTGCATCTCTTTGTTCTACGTGCTGGTTCCTGTGTGAGATGCCAGCCGCGCGGTTACCGGCTGCACCTCCTTGTTCTACGTGCTGGTTCCTGTGTTCCGAGTCTTGGTTTCTGTGTGAGATGCCAGCCGCGCGGTTGCCGGCTGCATCTCCTTGCTCTGTGTCCTGATTCCTGTGTGAGATGCCAGCCGCGCGGTTGCCGGCTGCATCTCCTTGCTCTGTGTCCTGATTCCTGTGTGAGATGCCAGCCGCGCGGTTGCCGGCTGCATCTCCTTGTTCTTCGTGCTGGTTCCTGTGTGAGATGCCAGCCGCGCGGTTGCCGGCTGCATCTCCTTGTTCTACGTGCTGGTTCCTGTGTTCCGAGTCTTGGTTTCTGTGTGAGATGCCAGCCGCGCGGTTGCCGGCTGCATCTCCTTGCTCTGTGTCCTGATTCCTGTGTGAGATGCCAGCCGCGCGGTTGCCGGCTGCATCTCCTTGTTCTTCGTGCTGGTTCCTGTGTGAGATGCCAGCCGCGCGGTTGCCGGCTGCATCTCCTTGCTCTGTGTCCTGATTCCTGTGTGAGATGCCAGCCGCGCGGTTGCCGGCTGCATCTCCTTGTTCTTCGTGCTGGTTCCTGTGTGAGATGCCAGCCGCGCGGTTGCCGGCTGCATCTCCTTGTTCTTCGTGCTGGTTCCTGTGTGAGATGCCAGCCGCGCGGTTGCCGGCTGCATCTCCTTGTTCTTCGAGCTGGTTCCTGTGTGAGATGCCAGCCGCGCGGTTGCCGGCTGCATCTCCTTGTTCTACGTGCTGGTTCCTGTGTGAGATGCCAGCCGCGAGGTTGCCGGCTGCATCTCCTTGCTCTGTGTCCTGATTCCTGTGTGAGATGCCAGCCGCGCGGTTGCCGGCTGCATCTCCTTGTTCTTCGTGCTGGTTCCTGTGTTAGATGCCAGCCGCGCGGTTGCCGGCTGCATCTCCTTGTTCTTCGTGCTGGTTCCTGTGTGAGATGCCAGCCGCGCGGTTGCCGGCTGCATCTCCTTGTTCTACGTGCTGGTTCCTGTGTGAGAGGCCAGCCGCGCGGTTGCCGGCTGCATCTCCTTGCTCTGTGTCCTGATTCCTGTGTGAGATGCCAGCCGCGCGGTTGCCGGCTGCATCTCCTTGTTCTTCGTGCTGGTTCCTGTGTGAGATGCCAGCCGCGCGGTTGCCGTCTGCACCTCCTTGTTCTATGTGCTGATTCCTGTGTGAGATGCCAGCCGCGCGGTTGCCGGCTGCATCTCTTTGTTCTACGTGCTGGTTCCTGTGTGAGATGCCAGCCGCGCGGTTACCGGCTGCACCTCCTTGTTCTACGTGCTGGTTCCTGTGTTCCGAGTCTTGGTTTCTGTGTGAGATGCCAGCCGCGCGGTTGCCGGCTGCATCTCCTTGCTCTGTGTCCTGATTCCTGTGTGAGATGCCAGCCGCGCGGTTGCCGGCTGCATCTCCTTGTTCTTCGTGCTGGTTCCTGTGTGAGATGCCAGCCGCGCGGTTGCCGGCTGCATCTCCTTGTTCTACGTGCTGGTTCCTGTGTTCCGAGTCTTGGTTTCTGTGTGAGATGCCAGCCGCGCGGTTGCCGGCTGCATCTCCTTGTTCTACGTGCTGGTTCCTGTGTGAGATGCCAGCCGCGCGGTTGCCGGCTGCATCTCCTTGCTCTGTGTCCTGATTCCTGTGTGAGATGCCAGCCGCGCGGTTGCCGGCTGCATCTCCTTGTTCTTCGTGCTGGTTCCTGTGTGAGATGCCAGCCGCGCGGTTGCCGGCTGCATCTCCTTGTTCTTCGTGCTGGTTCCTGTGTGAGATGCCAGCCGCGCGGTTGCCGTCTGCACCTCCTTGTTCTACGTGCTGGTTCCTGTGTTCCGAGTCTTGGTTTCTGTGTGAGATGCCAGCCGCGCGGTTGCCGGCTGCATCTCCTTGCTCTGTGTCCTGATTCCTGTGTGAGATGCCAGCCGCGCGGTTGCCGGCTGCATCTCCTTGTTCTTCGTGCTGGTTCCTGTGTGAGATGCCAGCCGCGCGGTTGCCGGCTGCATCTCCTTGTTCTTCGTGCTGGTTCCTGTGTGAGATGCCAGCCGCGCGGTTGCCGGCTGCATCTCCTTGTTCTTCGAGCTGGTTCCTGTGTGAGATGCCAGCCGCGCGGTTGCCGGCTGCATCTCCTTGTTCTACGTGCTGGTTCCTGTGTGAGATGCCAGCCGCGAGGTTGCCGGCTGCATCTCCTTGCTCTGTGTCCTGATTCCTGTGTGAGATGCCAGCCGCGCGGTTGCCGGCTGCATCTCCTTGTTCTTCGTGCTGGTTCCTGTGTTAGATGCCAGCCGCGCGGTTGCCGGCTGCATCTCCTTGTTCTTCGTGCTGGTTCCTGTGTGAGATGCCAGCCGCGCGGTTGCCGGCTGCATCTCCTTGTTCTACGTGCTGGTTCCTGTGTGAGAGGCCAGCCGCGCGGTTGCCGGCTGCATCTCCTTGCTCTGTGTCCTGATTCCTGTGTGAGATGCCAGCCGCGCGGTTGCCGGCTGCATCTCCTTGTTCTTCGTGCTGGTTCCTGTGTGAGATGCCAGCCGCGCGGTTGCCGTCTGCACCTCCTTGTTCTATGTGCTGATTCCTGTGTGAGATGCCAGCCGCGCGGTTGCCGGCTGCATCTCTTTGTTCTACGTGCTGGTTCCTGTGTGAGATGCCAGCCGCGCGGTTACCGGCTGCACCTCCTTGTTCTACGTGCTGGTTCCTGTGTTCCGAGTCTTGGTTTCTGTGTGAGATGCCAGCCGCGCGGTTGCCGGCTGCATCTCCTTGCTCTGTGTCCTGATTCCTGTGTGAGATGCCAGCCGCGCGGTTGCCGGCTGCATCTCCTTGCTCTGTGTCCTGATTCCTGTGTGAGATGCCAGCCGCGCGGTTGCCGGCTGCATCTCCTTGTTCTTCGTGCTGGTTCCTGTGTGAGATGCCAGCCGCGCGGTTGCCGGCTGCATCTCCTTGTTCTACGTGCTGGTTCCTGTGTTCCGAGTCTTGGTTTCTGTGTGAGATGCCAGCCGCGCGGTTGCCGGCTGCATCTCCTTGTTCTACGTGCTGGTTCCTGTGTGAGATGCCAGCCGCGCGGTTGCCGGCTGCATCTCCTTGCTCTGTGTCCTGATTCCTGTGTGAGATGCCAGCCGCGCGGTTGCCGGCTGCATCTCCCTGTTCTTCGTGCTGGTTCCTGTGTGAGATGCCAGCCGCGCGGTTGCCGGCTGCATCTCCTTGTTCTTCGTGCTGGTTCCTGTGTGAGATGCCAGCCGCGCGGTTGCCGGCTGCATCTCCTTGTTCTTCGAGCTGGTTCCTGTGTGAGATGCCAGCCGCGCGGTTGCCGGCTGCATCTCCTTGCTCTGTGTCCTGATTCCTGTGTGAGATGCCAGCCGCGCGGTTGCCGGCTGCATCTCCTTGTTCTTCGTGCTGGTTCCTGTGTGAGGTGCCAGCCGCGCGGTTGCCGGCTGCATCTCCTTGTTCTACGTGCTGGTTCCTGTGTGAGATGCCAGCCGCGCGGTTGCCGGCTTCATCTCTTTGTTCTACGTGCTGGTTCCTGTGTGAGATGCCAGCCGCGCGGTTACCGGCTGCACCTCCTTGTTCTACGTGCTGGTTCCTGTGTTCCGAGTCCTGGTTTCTGTGTGAGATGACAGCCGCGGGGTTGCCGGCTGCATCTCCTTGTTCTACGTGCTGGTTCCTGTGTGAGAGGCCAGCCGCGCGGTTGCCGGCTGCACCTCCTTGTTCTATGTGCTGGTTCCTGTGTGAGAGGCCAGCCGCGCGGTTGCCGGCTGCATCTCCTTGTTCTTCGTGCTGATTCCTGTGTGAGATGCCAGCCGCGCGGTTGCCGGCTGCATCTCTTTGTTCTACGTGCTGGTTCCTGTGTGAGATGCCAGCCGCGCGGTTACCGGCTGCACCTCCTTGTTCTACGTGCTGGTTCCTGTGTTCCGAGTCTTGGTTTCTGTGTGAGATGCCAGCCGCGCGGTTGCCGGCTGCATCTCCTTGCTCTGTGTCCTGATTCCTGTGTGAGATGCCAGCCGCGCGGTTGCCGGCTGCATCTCCTTGCTCTGTGTCCTGATTCCTGTGTGAGATGCCAGCCGCGCGGTTGCCGGCTGCATCTCCTTGTTCTTCGTGCTGGTTCCTGTGTGAGATGCCAGCCGCGCGGTTGCCGGCTGCATCTCCTTGTTCTACGTGCTGGTTCCTGTGTGAGAGGCCAGCCGCGCGGTTGCCGGCTGCACCTCCTTGTTCTACGTGCTGGTTCCTGTGAGGGAAGCCAGCCGCGTGGTTGCCGGCTGCACCTCCTTGTTCTATGAGCTTATTCCTGTGTGAGATGCCAGCCGCGCGGTTGCCGGCTTCATCTCTTTGTTCTACGTGCTGGTTCCTGTGTGAGATGCCAGCCGCGCGGTTACCGGCTGCACCTCCTTGTTCTACGTGCTGGTTCCTGTAATCCGAGTCCTGGTTTCTGTGTGAGATGACAGCCGCGGGGTTGCCGGCTGCATCTCCTTGTTCTTCGTGCTGGTTCCTGTGTGAGATGCCAGCCGCGCGGTTGCCGGCTGCACCGCCTTGTTCTATGTGCTGATTCCTGTGTGAGATGCCAACCGCGCGGTTACCGGCTGCACCTCCTTGTTCTACGTGCTGGTTCCTGTGTTCCGAGTCCTGGTTTCTGTGTGAAATGCCAGCCGCGCGGTTGCCGGCTGCATCTCCTTGTTCTTCGTGCTGGTTCCTGTGTGAGATGCCAGCCGCGCGGTTGCCGGCTGCACCTCCTTGTTCTACGTGCTGGTTCCTGTGTTCCGAGTCCTGGTTTCTGTGTGAGATGACAGCCGCGGGGTTGCCGGCTGCATCTCCTTGTTCTTCGTGCTGGTTCCTGTGTGAGATGCCAGCCGCGCGGTTGCCGGCTGCATCTCCTTGTTCTACGTGCTGGTTCCTGTGTGAGATGCCAGCCGCCCGGTTGCCGGCTGCATCTCCTTGCTCTGTGTCCTGATTCCTGTGTAAGATGCCAGCCGCGCGGTTGCCGGCTGCATCTCCTTGTTCTTCGTGCTGGTTCCTGTGTGAGAGGCCAGCCGCGCGGTTGCCGGCTGCACCTCCTTGTTCTACGTGCTGGTTCCTGTGTGAGAGGCCAGCCGCGCGGTTGCCGGCTGCATCTCCTTGCTCTGTGTCCTGATTCCTGTGTAAGATGCCAGCCGCGCGGTTGCCGGCTGCATCTCCTTGCTCTGTGTCCTGATTCCTGTGTGAGATGCCAGCCGCGCGGTTGCCGGCTGCATCTCCTTGCTCTGTGTCCTGATTCCTGTGTGAGATGCCAGCCGCGCGGTTACCGGCTGCATCTCCTTGTTCTGTGTCCTGATTCCTGTGTGAGATGCCGCGCGGTTGCCGGCTGCATCTCCTTGTTCCTCGTGCTGGTTCCTGTGTGAGATGCCAGCCGCGCGGTTGCCGGCTGCATCTCCTTGTTCTTCGTGCTGGTTCCTGTGTGAGATGCCAGCCGCGCGGTTGCCGGCTGCACCTCCTTGTTCTATGTGCTGATTCCTGTGTGAGATGCCAGCCGCGCGGTTGCCGGCTGCATTTCTTTGTTCTACGTGCTTGTTCCTGTGTGAGATGCCAGCCGCGCGGTTACCGGCTGCACCTGCTTGTTCTACGTGCTGGTTCCTGTGTTCCGAGTACTGGTTTCTGTGTGAGATGCCAGCCGCGCGGTTGCCGGCTGCATCTCCTTGTTCTACGTGCTGGTTCCTGTGTGAGATGCCAGCCGCGCGGTTGCCGGCTGCATCTCCTTGCTCTGTGTCCTGATTCCTGTGTGAGATGCCAGCCGCGCGGTTGCCGGCTGCATCTCCTTGTTCTTCGTGCTGGTTCCTGTGTGAGATGCCAGCCGCGCGGTTGCCGGCTGCATCTCCTTGCTCTGTGTCCTGATTCCTGTGTGAGATGCCAGCCGCGCGGTTGCCGGCTGCATCTCCTTGCTCTGTGTCCTGATTCCTGTGTGAGATGCCAGCCGCGCGGTTGCCGGCTGCATCTCCTTGCTCTGTGTCCTGATTCCTGTGTGAGATGCCAGCCGCGCGGTTGCCGGCTGCATCTCCTTGCTCTGTGTCCTGATTCCTGTGTGAGATGCCAGCCGCGCGGTTGCCGGCTGCATCTCCTTGCTCTGTGTCCTGATTCCTGTGTGAGATGACAGCCGCGCGGTTGCCGGCTGCATCTCCTTGCTCTGTGTCCTGATTCCTGTGTGAGATGCCAGCCGCGCGGTTACCGGCTGCATCTCCTTGCTCTGTGTCCTGATTCCTGTGTGAGATGCCAGCCGCGCGGTTGCCGGCTGCATCTCCTTGTTCTTCGTGCTGGTTCCTGTGTGAGATGCCAGCCGCGCGGTTGCCGGCTGCATCTCCTTGTTCTTCGTGCTGGTTCCTGTGTGAGAGGCCAGCCGCGCGGTTGCCGGCTGCACCTCCTTGTTCTACGTTCTGGTTCTTGTGTGAGAAGCCAGCCGCGCGGTTGCCGGCTGCATCTCCTTGCTCTGTGTCCTGATTCCTGTGTGAGATGCCAGCCGCGCGGTTGCTGGCTGCATCTCCTTGCTCTGTGTCCTGATTCCTGTGTGAGATGCCAGCCGCGCGGTTACCGGCTGCATCTCCTTGCTCTGTGTCCTGATTCCTGTGTGAGATGCCAGCCGCGCGGTTGCCGGCTGCATCTCCTTGTTCTTCGTGCTGGTTCCTGTGTGAGATGCCAGCCGCGCGGTTGCCGGCTGCATCTCCTTGTTCTATGTGCTTATTCCTGTGTGAGACCCCAGCCGCGCGGTTGCCGGCTGCATCTCCTTGTTCTTCGTGCTGGTTCCTGTGTTCCGAGTCCTGGTTTCTGTGTGAGATGCCAGCCGCGCGGTTGCCGGCTGCATCTCCTTGTTCTTCGTGCTGATTCCTGTGTGAGATGCCAGCCGCGCGGTTGCCGGCTGCATCTCCTTGTTCTACGTGCTGGTTCCTGTGTGAGAGGCCAGCCGCGCGGTTGCCGGCTGCATCTCCTTGCTCTGTGTCCTGATTCCTGTGTGAGATGCCAGCCGCGCGGTTGCCGGCTGCATCTCCTTGTTCTTCGTGCTGGTTCCTGTGTGAGATGCCAGCCGCGCGGTTGCCGGCTGCATCTCCTTGTTCTTCGTGCTGGTTCCTGTGTGAGATGCCAGCCGCGCGGTTGCCGGCTGCATCTCCTTGTTCTTCGTGCTGGTTCCTGTGTTCCGAGTCCTGGTTTCTGTGTGAGATGCCAGCCGCGCGGTTGCCGGCTGCATCTCCTTGTTCTTCGTGCTGATTCCTGTGTGAGATGCCAGCCGCGCGGTTGCCGGCTGCATCTCCTTGTTCTACGTGCTGGTTCCTGTGTGAGAGGCCAGCCGCGCGGTTGCCGGCTGCATCTCCTTGCTCTGTGTCCTGATTCCTGTGTGAGATGCCAGCCGCGCGGTTGCCGGCTGCATCTCCTTGTTCTTCGTGCTGGTTCCTGTGTGAGATGCCAGCCGCACGGTTGCCGGCTGCATCTCCTTGTTCTACGTGCTGGTTCCTGTGTGAGATGCCAGCCGCGCGGTTGCCGGCTGCATCTCCTTGCTCTGTGTCCTGATTCCTGTATGAGATGCCAGCCGCGCGGTTGCCGGCTGCATCTCCTTGTTCTTCGTGCTGGTTCCTGTGTGAGATGCCAGCCGCGCGGTTGCCGGCTGCATCTCCTTGTTCTACGTGCTGGTTCCTGTGTGAGATGCCAGCCGCGCGGTTGCCGGCTGCATCTCCTTGCTCTGTGTCCTGATTCCTGTGTGAGATGCAAGCCGCACGGTTGCCGGCTGCATCTCCTTGTTCTACGTGCTGGTTCCTGTGTGAGAGGCCAGCCGCGCGGTTGCCGGCTGCACCTCCTTGTTCTACGTGCTGGTTCCTGTGTGAGAGGCCAGCCGCGCGGTTGCCGGCTGCATCTCCTTGCTCTGTGTCCTGATTCCTGTGTGAGATGCCAGCCGCGCGGTTGCCGGCTGCATCTCCTTGTTCTACGTGCTGGTTCCTGTGAGATGCCAGCCGCGCGGTTGCCGGCTGCATCTCCTTGCTCTGTGTCCTGATTCCTGTGTGAGATGCCAGCCGCCCGGTTGCCGGCTGCATCTCCTTGTTCTTCGTGCTGGTTCCTGTGTGAGATCCCAGCCGCGCGGTTGCCGGCTGCATCTCCTTGTTCTACGTGCTGGTTCCTTTGTGAGAGGCCAGCCGCGCGGTTGCCGGCTGCACCTCCTTGTTCTACGTGCTGGTTCCTGTGTGAGAGGCCAGCCGCGCGGTTGCCGGCTGCATCTCCTTGTTCTACGTGCTGGTTCCTGTGTGAGATGCCAGCCGCGCGGTTGCCGGCTGCATCTCCTTGCTCTGTGTCCTGATTCCTGTGTGAGATGCAAGCCGCACGGTTGCCGGCTGCATCTCCTTGTTCTACGTGCTGGTTCCTGTGTGAGAGGCCAGCCGCGCGGTTGCCGGCTGCACCTCCTTGTTCTACGTGCTGGTTCCTGTGTGAGAGGCCAGCCGCGCGGTTGCCGGCTGCATCTCCTTGCTCTGTGTCCTGATTCCTGTGTGAGATGCCAGCCGCGCGGTTGCCGGCTGCATCTCCTTGTTCTACGTGCTGGTTCCTGTGAGATGCCAGCCGCGCGGTTGCCGGCTGCATCTCCTTGCTCTGTGTCCTGATTCCTGTGTGAGATGCCAGCCGCCCGGTTGCCGGCTGCATCTCCTTGTTCTTCGTGCTGGTTCCTGTGTGAGATCCCAGCCGCGCGGTTGCCGGCTGCATCTCCTTGTTCTACGTGCTGGTTCCTTTGTGAGAGGCCAGCCGCGCGGTTGCCGGCTGCATCTCCTTGTTCTACGTGCTGGTTCCTGTGTGAGAGGCCAGCCGCGCGGTTGCCGGCTGCATCTCCTTGCTCTGTGTCCTGATTCCTGTGTGAGATGCCAGCCGCGCGGTTGCCGGCTGCATCTCCTTGCTCTGTGTCCTGATTCCTGTGTGAGATGCCAGCCGCGCGGTTGCCGGCTGCATCTCCTTGCTCTGTGTCCTGATTCCTGTGTGAGATGCCAGCCGCGCGGTTGCCGGCTGCATCTCCTTGTTCTACGTGCTGGTTCGTGTGTGAGAGGCCAGCCGCGCGGTTGCCGGCTGCACCTCCTTGTTCTACGTGCTGGTTCCTGTGTGAGATGCCAGCCGCGCGGTTGCCGGCTGCATCTCCTTGCTCTGTGTCCTGATTCCTGGGTGAGATGCCAGCCGCGCGGTTGCCGGCTGCATCTCCTTGTTCTTCGTGCTGGTTCCTGTGTGAGATGCCAGCCGCGCGGTTGCCGGCTGCATCTCCTTGTTCTACGTGCTGGTTCCTGTGTGAGAGGCCAGCCGCGCGGTTGCCGGCTGCACCTCCTTGTTCTATGTGCTGGTTCCTGTGTGAGAGGCCAGCCGCGCGGTTGCCGGCTGCATCTCCTTGTTCTTCGTGCTGTTTCCTGTGTGAGATGCCAGCCGCGCGGTTGCCGGCTGCATCTCCTTGTTCTTCGTGCTGGTTCCTGTGTGAGATGCCAGCCGCGCGGTTGCCGGCTGCATCTCCTTGTTCTACGTGCTGGTTCCTGTGTGAAATGCCAGCCGCGCGGTTGCCGGCTGCATCTCCTTGCTCTGTGTCCTGATTCCTGTGTGAGATGCCAGCCGCGCGGTTACCGGCTGCATCTCCTTGCTCTGTGTCCTGATTCCTGTGTGAGATGCCAGCCGCGCGGTTGCCGGCTGCACCTCCTTGTTCTACGTGCTGGTTCCTGTGTGAAATGCCAGCCGCGCGGTTGCCGGCTGCATCTCCTTGTTCTATGTGCTTATTCCTGTGTGAGACCCCAGCCGCGCGGTTGCCGGCTGCATCTCCTTGTTCTTCGTGCTGGTTCCTGTGTGAGATGCCAGCCGCGCGGTTGCCGGCTGCATCTCCTTGTTCTTCGTGCTGGTTCCTGTGTTCCGAGTCCTGGTTTCTGTGTGAGATGCCAGCCGCGCGGTTGCCGGCTGCATCTCCTTGTTCTTCGTGCTGGTTCCTGTGTGAAATGCCAGCCGCGCGGTTGCCGGCTGCATCTCCTTGCTCTGTGTCCTGATTCCTGTGTGAGATGCCAGCCGCGCGGTTGCCGGCTGCATCTCCTTGTTCTTCGTGCTGGTTCCTGTGTGAGATGCCAGCCGCGCGGTTGCCGGCTGCATCTCCTTGTTCTACGTGCTGGTTCCTGTGTGAGATGCCAGCCGCGCGGTTGCCGGCTGCATCTCCTTGCTCTGTGTCCTGATTCCTGTATGAGATGCCAGCCGCGCGGTTGCCGGCTGCATCTCCTTGTTCTTCGTGCTGGTTCCTGTGTGAAAAGCCAGCCGCGCGGTTGCCGGCTGCATCTCCTTGCTCTGTGTCCTGATTCCTGTATGAGATGCCAGCCGCGCGGTTGCCGGCTGCATCTCCTTGTTCTTCGTGCTGGTTCCTGTGTGAGATGCCAGCCGCGCGGTTGCCGGCTGCATCTCCTTGTTCTACGTGCTGGTTCCTGTGTGAGATGCCAGCCGCGCGGTTGCCGGCTGCATCTCCTTGCTCTGTGTCCTGATTCCTGTGTGAGATGCAAGCCGCACGGTTGCCGGCTGCATCTCCTTGTTCTTCGTGCTGGTTCCTGTGTGAGATGCCAGCCGCGAGGTTGCCGGCTGCATCTCCTTGCTCTGTGTCCTGATTCCTGTGTGAGATGCCAGCCGCCCGGTTGCCGGCTGCATCTCCTTGTTCTTCGTGCTGGTTCCTGTGTGAGATCCCAGCCGCGCGGTTGCTGGCTGCATCTCCTTGTTCTACGTGCTGGTTCCTTTGTGAGAGGCCAGCCGCGCGGTTGCCGGCTGCACCTCCTTGTTCTACGTGCTGGTTCCTGTGTGAGAGGCCAGCCGCGCGGTTGCCGGCTGCATCTCCTTGCTCTGTGTCCTGATTCCTGTATGAGATGCCAGCCGCGCGGTTGCCGGCTGCATCTCCTTGTTCTTCGTGCTGGTTCCTGTGTGAAAAGCCAGCCGCGCGGTTGCCGGCTGCATCTCCTTGCTCTGTGTCCTGATTCCTGTATGAGATGCCAGCCGCGCGGTTGCCGGCTGCATCTCCTTGTTCTTCGTGCTGGTTCCTGTGTGAGATGCCAGCCGCGCGGTTGCCGGCTGCATCTCCTTGTTCTACGTGCTGGTTCCTGTGTGAGATGCCAGCCGCGCGGTTGCCGGCTGCATCTCCTTGCTCTGTGTCCTGATTCCTGTGTGAGATGCAAGCCGCACGGTTGCCGGCTGCATCTCCTTGTTCTTCGTGCTGGTTCCTGTGTGAGATGCCAGCCGCGCGGTTGCCGGCTGCATCTCCTTGCTCTGTGTCCTGATTCCTGTGTGAGATGCAAGCCGCACGGTTGCCGGCTGCATCTCCTTGTTCTACGTGCTGGTTCCTGTGTGAGAGGCCAGCCGCGCGGTTGCCGGCTGCACCTCCTTGTTCTACGTGCTGGTTCCTGTGTGAGAGGCCAGCCGCGCGGTTGCCGGCTGCATCTCCTTGCTCTGTGTCCTGATTCCTGTGTGAGATGCCAGCCGCGCGGTTGCCGGCTGCATCTCCTTGTTCTACGTGCTGGTTCCTGTGAGATACCAGCCGCGCGGTTGCCGGCTGCATCTCCTTGCTCTGTGTCCTGATTCCTGTGTGAGATGCCAGCCGCCCGGTTGCCGGCTGCATCTCCTTGTTCTTCGTGCTGGTTCCTGTGTGAGATCCCAGCCGCGCGGTTGCTGGCTGCATCTCCTTGTTCTACGTGCTGGTTCCTTTGTGAGAGGCCAGCCGCGCGGTTGCCGGCTGCACCTCCTTGTTCTACGTGCTGGTTCCTGTGTGAGAGGCCAGCCGCGCGGTTGCCGGCTGCATCTCCTTGCTCTGTGTCCTGATTCCTGTGTGAGATGCCAGCCGCGCGGTTGCCGGCTGCATCTCCTTGTTCTACGTGCTGGTTCCTGTGTGAGAGGCCAGCCGCGCAGTTGCCGGCTGCACCTCCTTGTTCTACGTGCTGGTTCCTGTGTGAGATGCCAGCCGCGCGGTTGCCGGCTGCATCTCCTTGCTCTGTGTCCTGATTCCTGTGTGAGATGCCAGCCGCGCGGTTGCCGGCTGCATCTCCTTGTTCTTCGTGCTGGTTCCTGTGTGAGATGCCAGCCGCGCGGTTGCCGGCTGCATCTCCTTGTTCTACGTGCTGGTTCCTGTGTGAGAGGCCAGCCGCGCGGTTGCCGGCTGCACCTCCTTGTTCTATGTGCTGGTTCCTGTGTGAGAGGCCAGCCGCGCGGTTGTCGGCTGCATCTCCTTGTTCTTCGTGCTGGTTCCTGTGTGAGATGCCAGCCGCGCGGTTGCCGGCTGCATCTCCTTGTTCTACGTGCTGGTTCCTGTGTGAGAGGCCAGCCGCGCGGTTGCCGGCTGCACCTCCTTGTTCTACGTGCTAGTTCCTGTGTGAGAGGCCAGCCGCGCGGTTGCCGGCTGCATCTCCTTGTTCTTCGTGCTGGTTCCTGTGTGAGATGCCAGCCGCGCGGTTGCCGGCTGCATCTCCTTGTTCTACGTGCTGGTTCCTGTGTGAGAGGCCAGCCGCGCGGTTGCCGGCTGCATCTCCTTGCTCTGTGTCCTGATTCCTGTGTGAGATGCCAGCCACGCGGTTGCCGGCTGCATCTCCTTGTTCTTCGTGCTGGTTCCTGTGTGAGATGCCAGCCGCGCGGTTGCCGGCTGCATCTCCTTGTTCTACGTGCTGGTTCCTGTGTGAGAGGCCAGCCGCGCGGTTGCCGGCTGCACCTCCTTGTTCTACGTGCTGGTTCCTGTGTGAGAGGCCAGCCGCGCGGTTGCCGGCTGCATCTCCTTGCTCTGTGTCCTGATTCCTGTGTGAGATGCCAGTCGCGCGGTTGCCGGCTGCATCTCCTTGCTCTGTGTCCTGATTCCTGTGTGAGATGCCAGCCGCGCGGTTGCCGGCAGCATCTCCTTGCTCTGTATCCTGATTCCTGTGTGAGATGCCAGCCGCGCGGTTACCGGCTGCATCTCCTTGTTCTGTGTCCTGATTCCTGTGTGAGATGGCAGCCGCGCGGTTGCCGGCTGCATCTCCTTGTTCTTCGTGCTGGTTCCTGTGTGAGATGCCAGCCGCGCGGTTGCCGGCTGCATCTCCTTGTTCTACGTGCTGGTTCCTGTGTGAGAGGCCAGCCGCGCGGTTGCCGGCTGCACCTCCTTGTTCTACGTGCTGGTTCCTGTGTGAGAAGCCAGCCGCGCGGTTGCCGGCTGCACCTCCTTGTTCTATGTGCTGATTCCTGTGTGAGATGCCAGCCGCGCGGTTGCCGTTGCACTCGATGTGCTCACTTGGGCTGCTGCTGCTTGACTGCCTCTTGCTAGCCAGCAGCCCGCCTTATATACAAAATGATCGGGCTTCGGGCGATCCGATCGGGAAACGCGGTGGCCCTCGGCTCGCTCAACCCCCGATGGCGACTTCGGCAGGTCCCCTTCTCTCTCCTATCGAGTTATCTCGGGCGAGAGGTGCGGTGCTAGGCGTCTCCCTACGGGCCTCGTGTCTGCGAAAGTGCGCACCCCTTTTAACTTATTTGCCCTTGTGTGTTGTTATCCCCTGAATACCCTTGTTTCCTATATATATGTATATTCCCTCGATCGTATATTCGCTGGTGTCTGTCACGTGCCTTCACCATTTTCCCCTCCGCCTTTCCTACTTATAACTATATGTTTCCTTTTTCCCCTTTAATTAACATTTTGGCTTATTGCACGTGATACACTTAACTTTTTTTCATAAAAAATATCCGAGAACTTAAAAAAAACAGACTCGAGACAAAATAGAAACAAAACATACAAGAAAATAAAACCAGCCGCGTGTCTGCCGTTAGGCCACGTGTTCTGCCTCAACGCCCTCTCCCCCGGCTCCTCAGTCGGTCTCGTGGTTCTTTAGGCCACAGCGTCTCCTAGTTTCGTTTTTTCCGTCTCAGGGTCCCTGCTCGGGCGCCACCTGTAAGGTAGCGTCTGAAGGCTGGGGTGCGCTCAGTCGCGCCAGGGCCACTTTACAGGAATAATTTGTAGAATTTGCTGAGACCCGAGCCGAAACCAAGAGAGTGACCTTCTGGGGTTTTGGGGTCATCGCAGAGACGAACACGTGGTGTCCCGCTGAGCCGGCATGACCGACTTTGCAGCGTGTGTGTGTCGTTGAAAATCATGCGCAACGGCCAACAAATGGGTCCAGTGGCCGCCCTCCCCCGCTTCGCTAATGGTCTCGGAGCCGGGTATTTACCTCAAGCCTCTGGGACCATCGACTAGCGGCTGCTCCAGAGGTTCCACTGTACGTGCTGGGTATTTACCGGCTTGCACGTTAGTGGAGCCACGGAGCAGTGCGAGGCCA
This sequence comes from Zaprionus ornatus, assembly GCA_018904035.1. Classification (NCBI taxonomy): domain Eukaryota; kingdom Metazoa; phylum Arthropoda; class Insecta; order Diptera; family Drosophilidae; genus Zaprionus; species Zaprionus ornatus. Next base: position 223,040 of record JAEIFZ010000011.1, read on the forward strand.
CGTGGACGCCTGTCCGCCTTTGCGGACGCCCACACTGTGTGGCGACGCATGACTAGTGGCCGCCCGCGAGATTGGGTTTATCTCGGAACCGGGTATTTACCTCGTGTTCCGGAATTCACCGACTCGCGTCTGTTCTCGAGGTTCCACTGTATGTGCTGGGTATTTACCGGCTTGCACACCAGTGGAATTCCGGAACAGTTTGGCCACGCCGTCTGCCGCCCCCTTCGCCCTCGGACACGCGCGCTCTGCCTGTCGCCGTCAGCCCAGTGGCCACCATCCGTGACTCGGTTAATCTCGGAACCGGGTATTTACCTCGTGTTCCGGGATTCACTGGCTCGCGGTTGTTCTCGAGGCTCCACTGTATGTGCTGGGTATTTACCGGCTTGCACACCAGTGGAACTCCGGAACGGTTTGGCCACGCCGTCTGGCGCCCCCATCGCCCTCGCACACGCGCTCTGCCTGTCGACGTCAGACCAGTGGCCACCATCCGTGACTCGGTTAATCTCGGAACCGGGTATTTACCTCGTGTTCCGGGATTCACCGGCTCGCGGTTGTTCTTGAGGCTCCACTGTATGTGCTGGGTATTTACCGGCTTGCACACCAGTGGAACTCCGGAACAGCTTTGGCCACGTGGTCTCGCGTTCGCCGCCTGCGCCGACATATGCTCACACTTACACACTCACACATTCACACACACAAACATCATCTTTATTTTATTAACTTAGCCTAAAAAACTAACTAATACCTATGCCTACCCTTGCCCTACCTAAACACCGTCTCCTCTGTCTTTACTTATATGTTTCTGCTTGTCCCACTTTTGCTTCCGCACGGTCTGAATTCGCCACTTCGAGTGTCAAAATTATCGCGTGCCGCAATTAATTTGCCCCTCCATGTGCCGGCGTTAATTCCAGCAGCGCAGTCGCCAAGCTTAAGCTATCCACGCATTCTGCCGCGCTCCCTCGGCTGCTGTGACTGCAGCGTTCTCTCGGCTGCGGTGACTGCAGCGCTCTCTCGGCTGCTGTGACTGCAGCGCTCTCTCGGCTGCGGTGACTGCAGCGCTCTCTCGGCTGCGATGACTGCAGCGCTCTCTCGTTTGGCTGCGCTCGCTCTGTCGTTCGGCTGCGCTTGCTCTGTCGTTCGGCTGCGCTTGCTCTGTCGTTCCGCTCGCTCTGCTGCGGCGCTCGCTCTGTCGTTCGGCTGCGCTCGCTCTGTCGTTCGGCTGCGCTCGCTCTGTCGTTCGGCTGCGCTTGCTCTGTCGTTTGGCTGCGTTCGCTCTGTCGTTTGGCTGTGTTCGCTCCGTCGTTCGGTGCTTGCTCTCTCTGCTGGTGTTCGCGTGGTGAGCAAGCCTATACCCTGTCACCTCTTACACCTACTCTTGGGGTAGTCTGACTCGACTTTAACGCCGGGTTTTCTTGGTTTTTTTTAACGAAAAATTTGTGATCGTTGCCTCTGCACTTCATTGGGAAACATAAACTTAAAACTATTCAATACTTACATCTAATTACATGCTAATAAAAAGGGAAAGAAAGATAATATATATAAAAATAACAAAAAAAATGTGGGGGCTCAAATTTGAGTCTTCACAGAATGGAATATATACCTTTGTTTTTTAGTCTTAATAGTTGAAGTAAAACATGTTTTATAATTTTAAGAATTAATGTTTTAACTAAAATACATGCTTTGATTTCTATATAAACAAGTTTGTTAATTACTTTTTAATAATTTCGCATTTTTTATTTTAAAACATTTTAATAACATGTACTATTTAATTTTTTTGTATTAAATTTTTGTCGATTAATCGATTAAATCGATTTTTTTAGGATAAAAGTTAAAAAAATAGATTCTCAAAAAAATTGAACCGAACCCAGCTCTATGCATGATACTAATCGCAAGCTACAAATTAATCATAACAAAATAGTGCGCAGCCACCTTGCATAAATTTCGATACGTTGTCAATAATTTCCGCAATTTCCTGGCGCACGAAAGACTGCAAAAAGCGGTGTGAGCAGTATATATCGGTATCGGTATTTTTTTATAAATTTTTAATTGCCCAATAACCATAACTCACAATATATCAAGTAATCAATATTAATATTTTTTTTTATTTTTTAATTGCATTTTATGGTTTTATATTTTTTTCCTACCCTTATATATACATTTTTAAATAATAATCATATGTGCGTGTACGCATATTATAAATATTATGAATATGTACAAATGCATGTAAATACTTGCATACAGTCATATCGATCTACCACGCCACATATTGGTTGAGTGTAAGCATATATGCACAAGTAATTTCGGTAAATACTTGCATACATTCATACCGATCTACCTACTTTGGAGGATAAGTTCGTATAGTATTTATCTATATATATTCTAAAGCAGAACGAAGAAATGAGTACTTCGAATGTAAAACGGTTTGCGGGGCGGTAGGCGTGTTATTCCGAATAGAAAATAAACTTATCTGCTTATGGTATTCAGGAATCTTCATGCTAAATTTGGTGTCCCTGACGGACGGACAGATGGACAGACAGACGGACATTGGTCAATCGACTCGACTAGTGATCCTGAGCAAGAATATATATACTTTGTGGGGTCTACCACACCTCCTACTGCCTGTTACATACATTTGCACAAAGTTAGTGTACCCTTTTTTGCCAGTTTTCAATGGTAGAAGGGTATAATAATAATTATTTATTTTAAAAGTAAAATAATTATTGAAATTAGTTTGTCTTAAATATTGCATAATAAATAAATTAAAATCAATGACATCAAATTGAGGAAAAACTATTTTTAATTGAAATTTAATTTAACATGAGAAGTAGCGGATTTCTATAGCTCCTCGGCTGCTGTTTTCGTTTTAGTGTATTAGAATAAAATAATTAAATAAGTTTAATAATAAATAAAATGGAAAGATGCAACACGCTGTTGCACATGAGAATCGAACTCGCGCCACAACACACACGAGCGTCTAAAATCACTCAGCAATTGGCTCATCTTTTGATTATCCGGCACGGTTGCATGGTGACCTATTTCTGTTACCATCGGCCGATATTATTATTATTATTATTATTATAGAAGAGGGAGTCTCCCAGCGGAGAAAGCGCGAGGCACTGCGACCAATATGATCTTTTGTACCCAGAATGCTCTCCCTGTCATGACAAAAGCTGTTCTGCTTCCCTAATGAAGCATAACAGATCTTTCGTCGAGGAACGGACAATCTGCTCTGGAGTTGCGATTTCCACGTGCAGATGTTTCCTCCTTGTCCATACCAAGGCCGGACAGTCACATAGAATGTGTTTGGTAGTTTCATCGTCCTCTTTGCAGAGCCTGCACTCCGCGTCCGAGGACAAATGCATTTTTTTGAGGTGGTAGTTCAACAAGTGGTGGCCACTTAGGTAGCCAACAAGGAGATAGAGGTCTCTCCTGGAGAGCTGCTTGGTCCTTCGATCAACTTTGGGATTGGTAAGCTCTTTAGCCTGCCGCATCCCTGGTTGGAAGAACCAGTAGCGTTCAGTCAATCTTCCAGCCCAGGTTTTCACAAGGGAGGAGATAGTAGACCACCCCACGCCACAGAAGGGTTCGGGGCCGAGCAAGGTGGCTGATGACCCAGCCCTCGCTAGTTCGTCCGCCAGCTCATTGCCCTGGAAGCCAGAGTGCCCAGGTACCCAAATTAGGGTGACTTTATTCCTTATCGACAGCCTCTGGAGACAATTCCAGCAGTCAGCCACCATACGCGAGCCTATTCTTTTTGAGGAGAGGGCTAGTATGGCCGCTTGGCTGTCCGAGAAGATGTATATTTTCGCTCCTCTAGTCCCCTTCTCAAGGATAAGACGGCAGCAGAACTCAATGGCGTGAACCTCTGATTGGAAAACTGTGGGCCAGTTGCCCATAGCAATCGAGGTCCTGGAGTTGGGACCATGTATTCCAGCTCCAACCCCCTGTTCAGTCTTTGACCCGTCGGTGTACCAATGTATTCCATTTGGGTCTCTGATGGGGTTGCCAGCATCCCAAACCCTGCGGTCCGGGATGAGGGTTCTAAATTTTGCACCAAAGAAGAGTTCCTTGGTCATAGAATCTGATCTAGTGCAGATCTCTAAGCCAGGAATGTCTTTGAGTAGGCTAGCATGCCCAGATTCGGTAGCTAGAAGCCCAGATTGGAGCTTGATTCTAAGAAGGCTCATAGCAGCAACTTCTTTTATACGGATATGCAGCGGAGTCAGATTCAAAATCGATTCCATTGCTGCAGTGGGACAGGTGCGGAGTGCACCCGTTAAGGAAAGGCAAAGCAGCCTATGCAATTTCGTGCATTTATTGATGGCAGTGACCTGCGTAACCTTGGGCCACCACACAATAGCAGCGTAGGTTACGATCGGTCTTACCATCATCTCAAAAAGCCACCTAATGGTGAAGGATTTGAGACCCCATATTCTACCGAAAAGTCTTCTACATGCCCACATGGCATGAGTGGCCTTTGATAGAGTGTTATGCAGGTGGGAGTTCCAGTTTAGTCGCTTATCAAGGGTTACCCCTAGATACTTGACTTCGTTGGAAAGTTCCACAGGAGAGCCGCCAATATGTAATTGACCAATGTCAATAGAGTAACGCTTAGTGAAGGGAACAATGATTGCCTTTTGAGGATTGATGCTAAGATCTACATCATCGCACCATCTACTGACCGTGTTCAGAGCTGATTCCATCAGCTCTGTCACGGTGTTGGCATAGTTCCCGTTCACTACGAGAGCCAGGTCGTCGGCATAGCCAATCGCTTCCACGCCCTGTTCTGCGAGTATGATTAGTAGTTCGTCAACTACTAGGGACCAGAGCAAAGGGGATAGAACCCCTCCCTGGGGATACCCTTTTACCGCACTAATGTGGGCGGTCGTCGTGTCCAGGGTAGAGGAGATAGTCCGGTGTTTGAGCATGCCGTCAATCCACCGGATTATGGGACGGGCAATGTTCCTGCGCTCAAGCGCAGTAGAGATAGACCCGTAGCCGGTATTATCGAAAGCACCCTCTATATCAAGAAAAGAGCACAAAGCAATGTTCTTTGATACGAAGGCCTTTTCGATCTTACTCACTAATTTGTGGAGAGCGACCTCTGTCGATCTACCGGCTATATACGCGAACTGCGTGAGGTGCAGAGGGTTGTTTTCCTGCAGAGAGCACCGAATGTGCAAGTCTAGGAGCCTTTCCGCAGTCTTAAGCAGAAAGGAGGTAAGGCTGATCGGTCGGTAGGACTTAGGCTGGTCAAGAGGACGATTCCCCCTGTTTGGGGATGAATACCACATTGACTCTCCTCCAAGAGTTGGGTATGTGTCCCCACGTGAGACTGGCTCTAAGAAGGCCGACCAGTGGATCAAGGATATGATCCAGACTGTTTTGGAGAAGGGCTGGAAAGATTTGATCACCCCCTGGGGCTTTGAAGGGAGCGAAGGAATCTACAGCCCATTTGACCTTTTCAGGATCGAAGATGGTACCAGATAAACTGGTTCCACGTGAGTCAGGTGACCAGGTGGCGTCAACGTGACTGGATAGATCTGGGTTGGCCACGGAACCTGGGAAGTGAACTTGTAGTAAAAGTTCAAGTGCTTCCCTACGATCTTGAGTGAAAGAGCCATCTGCTCTTTTAAGAAGCCCTATACCATTAGACGATCCTTTGGCTAATACCTTGTGGAGCCTCGCTGCCTCTGGCAGAGATTCTATGCTACCACAGTAGCTGCGCCACGTATCGCGTTTGGAGCGTCTAATGTTCTTATTATAGTTTGTGAGAGCGTCCCTATAGACGTCCCAACTTATACGGTTAGATCTGGCCTTGTTAAAAAGGCTTCTAACCTTCCTTCTTTGAGCAGCCAGCTCTTCGTTCCACCAAGGAACTTTACGGTTGACCGTTAGTGTCTTCCGAACTGAGCTGGCTTCGAAGGACGTAATAAGCACATCTTGGAGCAGGTTGGCAGCAAGTTCTATCTCACTGACAGAGTTAGGATTGCTGATCAACATGTCTGCTTTCAAAGCCACAGAGACTTTGAAGAGTTCCCAATTTGTCTTTTTAGGACAAAAGGAGTTCTGGCGGATCTCGATTTGGCCAGGAAGGTCGAACCTGATGTGCTGATGGTCCGACAAGGTGGCTTCGTCTGTGAACCGCCAGTTTATAAGCGAACTCGCAATTGAGTTGCTTATTAGGGTGAGATATAATACCTCTTCCCTATACCATCGGCCGATAGCAATATCTTACTTATTTATAGTCCGATTTAAATGAAATTTTCACAAAACGCTCAAAGCAAGGTATTTGTCATGTTTGATATTCAACTTTGATTGTTGAGTTAATATTGTTGCTTCTAAACAATTATTACTGATTAACAGAGCCGGGAAGAGGCGTGTCGAAATTTAAAAAAAAAACTTCGAGACAGCAATTTACCCGAACGTTGTTACAAAATTTGGTAGCTCTACCTTACATAACATACAGACAGACAGACGGACAGACATATGATATATTCGACTCGTCTGTTGATGCTGATTCAGAATATATATAGTTAATGAGGCGGAGATGCCTCCTTCTGCCTGTTACGCACATTTTCGTTCCGACAAACATAATAGACCATGCATTTTTTTAAATCCATGGCCTGAAAACCCGCAAACCCAAATCATCTATTAGGTCAATCCAAAGAGAAAAAAACGATTATATTTCTTGAGTTGTCTGAAATAAATATATAAATATATAATATATAAATATATTAAGTCTTCAACATGACGGAAGATAGAGACTTAGGAAGTGCATCAGCTGCACTTAACTTAGGTACCGATAGCGGGGAACAACCGGGGGAAAGCAGGCCAACGTCCAGTACACCGGTAGGTAGCCCGGAACTTAAACAGGTAATTGGGTCTCTCATCAAAGAGGCCCCTAAATAGGGGACAGTTAGAAATGTTAACGGCGCACAACCCGGTGAGTCAGAAAAACTACCAGACCTTAAACAGATTTTTTTCTCATGAATTATGAACGTATCTAGAATGAGTGAACAAATTTCAAAACCAAAAAGTATGTATGTATACTACTTAAACAAAAATAAACTACTACTTAATAGAAGGCTACTACTTAATGTAAAGGTACATTTTTGTTATACTACTAAATGACTCGGATCCAACATTCCGGCCACGTTGAAGGACTAAACTTCAAAAAAAAAAAAAAAAACAATTAATTGAAAAACCGATTGATACTAACTTAAAATCAAATAATTGGCAAAACCACCAACTTATTGATTGGCCTTTTAAAAACACCGCTTGCCGTTTTTACCTCGGCCACTCGAACCTTGCCATCCGCTCCTTTTATTGTGGCGTTGACCCTGCCGGTAATCCAATGCTGGGGTGGAGTGTTGTCGTCGTGCACGATGACCAATGCGCCGACCTCGAGATTGGCCGCCTCGACCTGCCACTTGGGCTTGCCTTGCAGCTCCAGGTAGTCCCTGGACCACGCTTGCCAGAGCCGCTGTCTGAGCATTGACAGCAGCTGCCACCTGCGCGTATACTGCCACCCTTTGGTTTGCTCGTCGCGCTCGGACCCTTGCGGCAGCGAACGCAGGTCTTGGCCTATGAGCAGGTGCCCTGGTGTTAGGGCCTCTCCATCGTTGGGGTCTGCGCTGCATGCCGTCAACGGACGCGAGTTGAGGATTGCCTCGACCTCTACCAAGTGTGTGCGGACTTCTGCCTCTGTGAGGGAGGAGTCTCCTATTTGCCGTAGCAGCCGACTTCACCGCTGCTTCCCAAAGTCCTCCGAAGTGGGTGGCGCGGGGGGTATGAACTGCCAGTCCATCCCGGTTTCCGCTGCGAACGACTGCAGTTGAGACCTCTGCTCCTCGAATGCCTTCAGAAGGTCCTGGAGCTGGTTCCTGGCTCCTAGAAAATTCTTCGCGTTGTCGGAATATATCCTCCGCGGAACGCCACGTCTTGCGATGAAACTTCTAAGGGCAATAATAAAACAATTAGTGGATAAATCAGGAACCAGCTCTATGTGAACAGCCTTCGAAGCAAGACATACGAATATTGCTATATACATTTTAATAGGTGGCTGACCACGAATTCGTAATGAAATGTTTATCGGTCCACAAAAATCAACTCCACAGATATAAAAGGGAAGCACTGCGGAAAATCTGTCTGTGGGTAGATCACCCATTATTTGGCCTAATAATTTTGGCTTATATCGAAAACAATGAATTCATCTCCGAACTATTTGAGTGCATTCTCTTCGAGCATTTACGATCCAAATCTCTTGTCGAAGCAGACTGAGCATTGGACCGGCATGGTAATTTTTTAAATGTAAATGTCGAAGATATATTTCAACCAAATGATTTTTGGTTGGCAATAAAATCGGAAATTTAGTGTTATGTGACAATGGAGCATTTAAAAGTCTGCCACCTACTCTGATTAAAGAAAAGCGTCTTCTACTTTTAGAGAATTTTTGGACGAAGGGAGTTAATGCCTGTAAACCAGGCTGAAGGGGTTCGGCTTTCTTAATCTTGTCATATTCATTTACATACTCGTTTCTTTGAATAATTTCAAATAATTTTAACGAGACGAAATGCAACTCATCGGAACTTAATTGTTTCGATCGTTTCTGTGTTTTACACAAATTTAGAAATTTATACATAAGTATAAGCGAGAATACGAGTTAGCTTGTATACGACCCAATGCGACTTATCGATTTTACCAAAAAGTTTTCTCCAGTGGCAATAAAGACATTTGCAGTTTTCTTGAATTCTAAGTTTAACATGTCAGCTGGAATCGCTATATAATTATTTTTGGACCAATGTTCTTCATTTTCTAATAAAAAGTAAGGTCCATTGAACCAAAGAGAATCCTTCAGTTCCTGAACAGTACATCCGCGAGATGTAATATCTGCTGGATTAAATTTAGTTGGTACATGTTGCCAGGATATTCTCTGAGACAATTCTTGAATTGTAGCAATACGATTGGCTAAGAAAGTTGCAAGCATGGATGGCGAAGTATTTATCCAATGTAGTGTGATTTCAGAATCTGTCCAAAAATGTACACTCTCGATTCTACAATGGTCAAGCACATGTTTTATTGAAGACCAAAATTGAGTCAACATTGTGGCCGCACATAATTCAAGCCTTGGAATTGTTTTTGTTTTTAATAGAGCTTTCTTTGCCTTAGCTGCGAGCAACTGGCATGGAATTTTTCCTTTATAAAGTGCTCGAACATATAAACAACAACCATAAGCGTGGCTGGATGCGTCTGCAAATCCATGAATCTGAACTCTTGAGGATCCACTAGCATAAGTATATCTTGGTACTTCAATAGTATGAATGTCCTGCAAATTTTGCGTGAAATTTGACCAACTTGTAGTCAAAGAAATGGGGATAGACACATCCCAATCTAATTTCAACTGCCATATTTCTTGTAGCAACATTTTTGCAGTGACGCTTATTGGACTCAATAGTCCAAGTGGATCGAACAAACAAGCACTGATCGAAAGTATTGTGCTTTGTAGAAATTATATCCTGAAATTGTTTGTCAAAGCGATATCGAAATATATCACCTTTTGGAATCCACGTCATCCCTAAGGTCTTGGTAGAATCGGCATCAATGAAGTTAAAGGATTTTTCACAGTGATTTCCTTTTGATAATTGTGGAATTTTAGTCCGCCTGAAGCTAAGACTTCCGACACTTGTTTACATATTAAATTTAGTGTCTCAAGGTCATCAGCTCCTGTGAGCATGTCATCGACATAAAAGTCATTGTAAATCACTTCAGCTCCAGTGGCATGCGAATCCTTATGGCCAAAACCAAGTTCTTGCAAGGATCGTATTGCCAAAAATGGAGCTGCTGATGTGCCATAAGGCACGGTATTTAACCGAAAGACTTCGAAACGCAAATGTTGCTGATCGATGTAGACTGTGAAAATAAAAAAGAATACAAGGTGGGAGAAGATAAGAATAATGTGAACACGAAGAGATTAGAGAATCTGTTTGAGAATTATTATGTTAAACCTATTAGGCCAGTTGAACCCAAAATTAAAAGTTATATGAAAATTATTGTTGATAGCGAAGAACCGTTTCGATGCCCCCTCGACGACTATCGTACGCTGAAAAGGCAGAGGTACAAAGGATACCAGATGAGAATATGGATAAGGGATACGTCCAAGTGAATCAGAATATGTTTCACCGATAGTACTTGTTTAAAAGAAGACAGGGGAATTAAAGATGTGTGTAAATTACCGCCGTTTAAATAAAGTTACGTCAAAAGATAGTTACCCCATACCACTATATAGATGATTTAGATAGGTTAGTAAATAAAAAGTTATTTTCAAAGTTAGATTTAAAGAGTGGCTTTAACCATGTTTTTATGGATAGTGAGTCTACAAAGTATATGTCATTTATAACACCATTAAGACAATTCGAATATCTTCGAATGCCGTTCGGGTTGACAAACACTCCTTCTACGTTTCAAAGATTTATAAATAAAATATTTAAAGATATAATTACATGCTAATAACAAGGGAAAGTAAAGATATATTTATGATAAAATGATTTACAGAAGGAAAAGAAGGGCTCAAATTTGAAGTCTTCACTAGAATGGAATATATACCTTTGTTTTTTAGTCTTAATAGTGGAAGTAAAACATGTTTTATTAATTTTAAAGAATTAATGTTTTAACTAAAATACATGCTTTGATTTCTAAGCTATAAACAAGTTTCCGGTTAGATTACTTTTTAATAATTTCGCTTTTTTTTATTTTAGAAACATTTTAATAACATGTACTATTTAATTTTATTGTATTAAATTTTTGTCGATTAATCGATTAAAAATCGATTTTTTAGGGGAAAAGAGTTAAAAAAATAGATTCTCTAAAAAAATTGAACGAACCGAACCCAGCTCTATGCATGATACTAATCGCAAGCTACAAATTAATCATAACAAAATAGTGCGCAGCAACCTTGCATAAATTTCGATACGTTGTCCGAATAATTTCACCCTTAATTTTCCGGCGCACGGAAGACTGCAAAAAGCGGTAGTGTAGCAGTATATATCGGTATTTTTAAGCTATAAATTTTTAATTGTAAGTTGGCTCTCATCATTCAAAGACGCCCCGAACATAGGGTCAGTTAGAAATGTTAACGGCGCACAACCCGAGTGAGTCAGGAAAAACTACCAGACCTTAAACAGATTTTTTCTCATGAAATTATGAACGTATCTAGGAATGAGTGAACAAATTTCAATATAACGCCAAAAGTATGTATGTATACTACTTAAACAAAAATAAACTACTACTTAATAGAAGGCTACTCATTTATATGAAATAAAGGTAGACATTTTTGTTATACTACTAAATGTACTCGGATCCAACATTCCGGCCACGTTGAGAGGAATCTAGAACTTCAAAAAAAAAAAAACAATTAATTGAAAAACCGATTGATTACTAACTTAAAATCAAATAATTGGCAAAACCACCAACTTATGGATTGCCCTTTTAATAACACCGCTTGCCGTTTTTACCTCGGCCACTCGAACCTTGCCATCCGCTCCTTTTATTGTGGCGTTGACCCTGCCCGGTAATCACAATGCTGGGGTGGAGTAGTTGTCGTCGTGCACGATGACCAATGCGCCGACCTCGAGATTGGCCGCCTCGACCTGCCACTAATTTTTCTTGCCTTTTGCAGCTCCAGGATGTAGTCCCTGGACCAACGCTTGCCAGAGCCGCTGTCTGAGCTTTGACAGCAGCTGCCACCTGCGCGTATACTGCCACACCTTTTGTTTGCTCGTCGCGCTCGGACCCTTGCGGCGAGCGGACGCAGGTCTTGGCCTATGAGCAGGTGCCCTGGTGTTAGGGCCTCTCCATCGTTGGGGTCTGCGCTGCATGACCGTCAACGGACGCGAGTTGAGGATTGCCTCGTACCTCTACCAAGTGTGTGCGGACTTCTGCCTCTGTGAGGGAAGAGTCTCCTAGTTTGCCGTAAGGCAGCCGACTTCACCGCTGCTTCCCAAAGTCCTCCGAAGTGGGTGGCGCGGGGGGTATGAACTGCCAGTCCATCCCGGTTTCCGCTGCGAACGACTGCAGTTGAGACCTCTGCTCCTCGAATGCCTTCAGAAGGTCCTGGAGCTGGTTCCCCCCCCCTGGCTCCTAGAAAATTCGTCGCCAGTTGTCGGAATATATCCTCCGCGGAACGCCACGTCTTGCGATGGAAATTCTAAGGGCAATAATAAAACAATTAGTGGATAAATCAGGCAACCAGCTCTATGTGAACAGCCTTCGAAGCAAGACATACGAATATTGCTATATACATTTTAATAGGTGTCTGACCACGAATTCGTAATGAAATGTTTATGGGTCCACAAAAATCAACTCCACAGATATAAAGGGAAGCACTGCGGAAAATCTGTCTGTGGGTAGATCACCCATTATTTGGCCTAATAATTTTGGCTTATATCGAAAACAATGAATGCATCTCCGAACTATTTGAGTGCATTCTCTTCGAGCATTTACGATCCAAATCTCTTGTCGAAGCAGACTGAGCATTGGACCGGCATGGTATATTTTTTAAATGTAAATGTCGAAGATATATTTCAACCAAATGATTTTTGTTTGGCAATAAAATCGGAAATTTAGTGTTATGTGACAATGGAGCATTTAAAAGTCTGCCACCTACTCTGATTAAAGAAAAGCGTCTTTTACTTTTAGAGAATTTTTGGACGAAGGGAGTTAATGCCTGTAAACCAGGCTGAAGGGGTTTGGCTTTCTTAATCTTGTCATATTCATTTACATACTCGTTTCTTTGAATAATTTCAAATAATTTTAACGAGGCGAAATGCAGCTCATCGGAACTTAATTGTTTCGATCGTTCTTGTGTTTCTGAGTTAGCTTTGTATACGACCCAATGCGACTTATCCATTTTACCAAAAAGTTTTCTCCAGTGGCAATAAAGACATTTGCAGTTTTCTTGAATTCTAAGTTTAACATGTCAGCTGGAATCGCTATATGATTATTTTTGGGCCAATGTTCTTCATTTTCTAATAAAAAGTAAGGTCCATTGAACCAAAGAGAATCCTTCAGTTCCTGAACAGTACATCCGCGAGATGCAATATCTGCTGGATTAAATTTAGTTGGTACATGTTGCCAGGATATTTTCTGAGACAATTCTTGAATTGTAGCAATACGATTGGCTACGAAAGTTGCAAGCATGGATGGCGAAGTATTTATCCAATGTAGTGTGATTTCAGAATCTGTCCAAAAATGCACACTCTCGATTCTACAATGGTCAAGCACATGTTTTATTGAAGACCAAAATTGAGCCAACATTGTGGCCGCACATAATTCAAGCCTTGGAATTGTTTTTGTTTTTAATGGAATTTTTGAATTTTTCCTTTATAAAGTGCTCGAACATATAAACAACAACCATAAGCGTGGCTGGATGCGTCTGCAAATCCATGAATCTGAACTCTTGAGGATCCACTAGCATAAGTGTATCTTGGTACTTCAATAGTATGAATGTCCTGCAAATTTTGCGTGAAATTTGACCAACTTGTAGTCAAAGACATGGGGATAGACTCATCCCAATCTAATTTCAACTGCCATATTTCTTGCAGCAAGATTTTTGCAGTGACGCTTATTAGACTCAACAGTCCAAGTGGATCGAACAAATAAGCACTGATCGAAAGTATTGTGCGCTTTGTAGGAATTGTATCCTGAAATTGTTTGTCAAAGAAATATATCACCTTTTGGAATCCACGTCATTCCTAAGGTCTTGGTAGAATCGGCATCATTAAATTTAAAGGATTTTTTACATTGATTTCCTTTTGATAATTGTGGATGGTTAGAAAACTACTTTGTTGATTTTAGTCCGCCTGAAGCTAAGACTTCCGACACTTGTTTACATATTAAATTTAGTGTGTCAAGGTCGTCAGCTCCTGTGAGCATGTCATCCACATAAAAGTCATTGCAAATCACTTCAGCTCCAATGGCATGCGAATCCTTATGGCAAAAACCAAGTTCTTGCAAGGATCGTATTGCCAAAAATGGAGCTGCTGATGTGCCATAAGTCACGGTATTTAACCGAAAGACTTGTAAATCATCAGTTGGTTTTTCTCGCCACAAAACGAGTTGAAAGTTGCGATATCTTTCAGCCACCATTACTTGTCTATACATTTTTTTCTACATCGGCTGTCAGTGCATACCGATTCAAACGAAACCGAATTAAAGACAAAATTAGTTCCCTCTGAATAGTAGGACCCACCATAAGCATATCAGTTAATGATTTCTGTGATGTTGTCTTGCACGAGGCATCAAAAACAACTCGAAGTTTGGTGGTACTACTATCAGGCCTCAGGACACACTGATGTGGTATGAAATAATGTGGTCCTGGTGGAATCTGATTATTTGTAGCTGACATATGGCCTAACTCAAGGTACTCTTTCATAAATTGAGTGTACATTGAATAGAGTGTAGAGTCTTTAGACACTCTACGCTCTAATGATAAAAATCGACGCTTAGCTGCATCAAATGAATACCCCAGATTTAAATGGCAAACTAACCTCCAATCTACCTGAAGACAACTGGTGTATATTTTTCTTAAAATGATCCTCACATGCAAGTTGCTTAGCTGAATAGTTAACATTTGAACATAATTTCGGCATTTCTTCAATCTCCCAAAGTGCTTCTACAAGAGCTTCTAATGTACCATATTCTGAAGTAGCAATCAAGGCACAAGATACGAGGGCTGCTATATATATTTCTGGCCTAATAATGAAAATACGAATATTTATCAACGAAAATGGTTATATTGTTTTTCAAAATATTCTCCATCAAGATTTATACACTTTTGCATGCGCTCAAATTTTGAAGCTTGATCAACTCCAAATCATTAACAAGTCTTATCTTCTTGAGGTTTGTGGGAAAAAGAGGATCATGCTAAGTAGGGCTGTAAGGCGGATGACCCATCAATTCGACGTTTTGGCCGGTCAAAAAGGGGGGGTTTTAAGCCTTTTTTTGAAAACTCATATTTTTATGGAAAAAAAAAATTTTTTTTTTTTTTTTCGAATTTCTCCGAAGACTGTGATTTTCCATTTGCTGATCGGGAGGTTATAATCTGGCTGATCTGACGTAATTGAACTTAGAACCCAAAAATCTGCACTAAACTGGTAGTTATTTACTCGAGAGTGCACTGTAGCATTGACTTCACCTTTGGCTACTAAATTTGACTTGCCTAATACTGACACAGTCAAGCTACTATTGGTTCTTGAGAGCCGAAGGGTTTGTGCAAAGCTCTTTGTAATAAAATTAGCTTGAGAGCCTCCATCTAATAAAGCTCTGGCGAAATGAACCTGTCCGAACCTATCATGTACTTTGACTACAGCTGTAGCAAGTATGGATTGCTCATTATCACTGGCAATGTGATTTACTTGAGCGCTAAGAACTGGCTCAGTCTGTTGACTATGGGACTGATTCTGAGCCTATATACCTGTGCAATAAGGTGTGATGCGATTTAGAGCAAACTCCGCACTTAGAGTATGTGCACATTGAGGTTTTATGTCCCTGATGAAGACAGTTTATACATAACCCTTTACCTTTGGAGAATTCAAACCGTTCCAGAACAGGCATTGCTGCAAACCCTTGACAGTTGACAATACTATGGTTAGAGTTGCAATACAGACAACTCGGATCAACTGAACTTGTAGATTTGGAACAGGCAAATGATGACTTTGTGGGTTTTCTAATTGGGATCTCAGGTTTTGGTTCAACTCTGGCTCTTGAGGATTCCTCTGCAGTCAGATGTTGATATCGCCTATTGAGATTTATAACGCAGTCAGACCACTTGGGCAAAACATCATAATCAAGTTGCTCTTCATATTTTGATTTTGTAATATAATCTACCTTAGATAGAACGAGATGAATGATCATTGCATTGGCTACATCTTTTTCATTACCCAACGACAAAAGGGACTCAAAAATTGCCGAAACCTTATCAATTATTGACCTCAATGCGGATGCAGATGGCTTAGTCACAGGAGGAATGTCAAACAGCTGAGCGAGTGTATCGAAGAAAATAAGGCATTTATTGTCGTAAACACGGTGCAAACTTGCTAATGCTTTTGGATAATTTGCTGCTGACATTTGGTATGCTTGTACTGTACCTAACGCTTCATCTGATAGACATGAAATTAAATGATTAAATTTTTCAATGTCCGAGATTGAATTATCTGAATCTACCAAACTTTCAAATAAACTGATAAATTGCTTAAATTCAGCATGCTTCCCACTAAATGTAGGTAGTTTCAGTTTTGGTAAATTTGAATGGTGGCTAATATAGCTTGGCGCATTTTGGGTTTGTGATTTATTACCACTTGGAGCTAGAGCTGACATAAATAATGCTTTAGTTGTTACACAAATTTCTTCTAAACCGGATCGATTATCATTTTCAGGATCCAAAGAATCAATTTCTGATTGCAAACCCATTGCCTTTTCAATATAGGAATTTAACATATCTAATCGGCATTGCAGTTCAAACTGATTTTTTGATATAGAGCCAGATTCAAATTTATGTTTTATGCGGGAAATGTCCTCTGTTACCTTGTCTAAGCGAACAAACAGCTGTGTCAGCTTCATGCTGCCGCAGTCGGGGTCATTGCCCTTTGAGCCTTTGTCGACAATAGTCGACTTCTGGTCTTTAGATTCGTTTTTACTCATGATATAAATTTTTTATAGTATAAGCCAAATTTTAAATATGTTTTCAAATAATAATAATTTGTTATGTATTTTTTATTTTAATTTGTAATATTGTTCAATGCAAAATTTTATAAGTTATATTAAATGAACACCCCTGCTGCTTTTAGTCTGCACCAATTATTAAAGCAAACACAAAAAAACTTAAAGGTTTTTGTTCCGGTTTATTACTTTGAAGTGAGAGAAGAACAGAAGAGCGGCAAATTGCAGTAAATTGCGATGTCACTAAACAGAAGCCCTGAGCATCTAATGCACAGAGAGTGAAATATCGGAACGCAGCAAAGGAAAACAAGGTAGAGCAAGCGGTCGGTAGAAACATGCGAACGAAAGAGAGAGAATTTTTGCCGCCACTTGTCAAACCTAACTGCCCGCTTATTCCGTTTTGGTTATATGCGAGGGTTGATTTAAACTTTTTGGCAAGCGAGATGATTTTAATTTGTTTAAATAAATACTCTTGTGTTTTAATTTAATTTTAGATATTTCGATTAGCTCAGATTTTTTTTTTGCTTCGAATTGTTTTCACACTTTTTAATAAAATATGATGTCTCAATGCCTATACAAAGATGCAAGTACTTGAGCTCCCAATGCTTCAAGTCAACTTTTAAATTTTGTTTTGTTTTGGCACTGTTACCTCCACTTCCCTTGAATCCAAGTCAATTTCCATTGGGTTGCAAGACACTCCAGATTAATCCAAATGAGCTTGATTAATATGGTTGGTTAATTCCAGCCACAGGCCACTCTCAGGCGAAGATTAGCCGCACAAAATATGCAATACTCAATGTATTGTGAACGCGACAAATGGAACTGGGGTGATACCGCGAGCAGCCAAGCAATTTTAAATTTTATTTAATTATAAAATGTTTTAAACTTATATACGCAACAAGTTCAAAAGACACTTTCCGATAGTCCCTGCTCGGGCGCCATGAACAAATTTCAAAACCGAAAAGTAAAATAATACGGGTTTGTAGTACGTTAAACTAAATAAGCAATTTAATTATTGCTCTTTTTTAATGGAACTTCGCGGAAAGTGAAAATTAGCTAGGCTGCTACGGATTAAAAAGAACACCACCAAGTTCAATGATCCAAATGAGAGTAATTCTATTTTTGACAAAAGGAGAAGACAAGAGCACAAAGTAAAGACTTACAGCTAGCTTATGCTAATTAACAGCGTTTCATTATGTATGTTAGAGTGACTTCAAGTTATACGTATGTATGTATAGTACTTAAACAAAAAAAACTACTACTTAATAGAAGGCTACTACTTAATGTAATAGTACATTTTTGTTATACTACTAAATGGCTCGGATCCAACAATGAGCTTGTATAAGGGGAGCGGAAATACCAACGCATATTAGAATCTAGATTCCTATAATATGAAGGAGCGCTTGTCGCTCCAAACAATTCTGAGCTACACCTAAAAGTATGCAACAGTAGAAGGCAATACTTTGGTTTTAGTTTTAGTAGTAGAGTTCGAGATTTTAAATATTTTTTTTTTTTTGTTTATTATTCTTAAGTGAAGAATCCGTACATCATCATATTGTATCTTAACATCACAGGGTGGAGAGATATTCTTAAGAATTACCAAACACTATAACAAAATAAGTGAAGTAGGAACATAAGTGAAAAATGTTTACTGTTGTCCAAATGTCTTGGCAAAGCCTTGCCGTTTGAGTCGTCTTAGATGTCGAGCGGGGATAAAACGTCTTGATTTGAAAGAGTGGCAAGTTAAAGCCTTTCAAAAAAAGCCAAAAAAAAAATATGTAAAAATAAAAAAAAAAAAAATTGCTCTTTGTTGTTTTAGCGAAACGAAATAAAAAAAATAAAAGGAATTGATTTGTATTTTATTTGGTATCGATAAAGAATTGTTTCATTGCCAACATAGTAGGGGTAGATTGCTTCCCGTGGAAAGATGACTAGGCAAAATTACCGCGTCATTTTGGGCTTGTGGGAAAAAGGTGCCAAAAAGGTTTCCTGGTTTCTGCTTATTAGCCACTCAATCCTTATAACGGGCAGATCAATCTGCGAAAAAAAGCACGAGCAGCCTTCATACGTTACAAAAATTTTTACTATATATTGTACTACTGTGGGCAAAAAGTAAGGTGAATTTCCAATTTAAACTTCGCGGGCCTAACATTTCGGGCTAGTTCTTTTTTCTTGAGTTGGTAGGACTGCTAATGACATCTGGGACAAATTTCATGTCAATGTCATCATCAGTAATATATTTATTTGGCTCCGTGTGACTTCTGGCTATTCCCAAAACTCAAGAGACCACTCCGGGGAACGCGTTACGAGTCGATTGAGGAGATAAGAGCTGAATCGAAGAAGGCGCTGATGGCTATACCGGAAATGGACTATTTGGCATGTTTCGAGGATTGGAAAAAACGTTGGCATAAGTGTATTTTATCGGGAGGGGATTACTTCGAAGGGGATGAAATTGATGTAGAAGAATAAATAAAGATTTTTCATTTTACAAACAAATTAACCTTACTTTTTGCCTACAGTAGTAAAGTAGTTTTCCTGAGGCACGCTCGGTCCCGTCCAGGGCCACTTTTACAAACTATTTGTAAAAATTGCCAAGACTATGAGACGGAGAATGATTCCCCTTGGGGAGTGAGAGAGGATTAGTTCGGTCTCGGCGGGAGGGGAAAGGGAATGCGCGCATGATGCCTCGGTCGTACCGAGTCTGATTGCCGTGTACGCTGTACAAGTACATGGTATCTACGCCCGCCACGCTACTGATATTGGTGCCAGACTCTTGAGTCCGGCTCCAACACCATTAGCGCACCGCTGTGCCGCCAGTTCGACATGAGTATGATGTGGTTGAGCCCAACTATCACGCTCTGCCGAACTACTGGCTCAGGGGTAGATACCATAGTACACATGAGGCACAAATCAATACTCCGCGCCCCGCGCACTCCTCAATCGACATTGTGGCCAGTCTGTGAGACAGAGCCGGCAACATCGCTGACATGTGCCTGTGTCGAAAGTTGAGCGCAAGTGTGGCGTGGTTGAGCCCGACTGCCATACTCTCGCCAAACTTTCGACGCAGTTGGGGTGTCGGAATACCGATCGGTTCCTCAGGGATGCCCTCGCTGGGTCTCACGCCGCTACAGGCACTGTCCTTGACGCCAACCAACGACCAGTTTCGTTCATTTTTCTTTTATTTATTTCGTTATAAATAGTCTGATTTCACTAGCATCCCTGATTTCACTAGCCGAAAGGGAAAATAAACGTCGCTCACCAGAAGTTTGTCCCGCTGGGGTCGTCGTTGTCGCTGCTGTTGTTGTTGTTGCCGTGGAGCTGCCCTTGGGGATGCCGAATGTTGGTGTGTGTGCGTGCGCTCTCGGCTGGACTCTCTCAAAGTTGGTGTGTGTGCGCGCGCTCTCGGCTTGACTCTCTCGGGCGGTTGGCTTCGGCTGCGGGTGCGCGCACTTCGAATTACACTTATATGTGTGCGTGCATTCTTGTGCGCGCGCTCTTGCTGTTGTCCGTGCACTCTTGTTGGCGCCCGCTGTGATCGTCTTTGCTGTCGTCTTGTCTGTGCGTCTGCGCTCTTTATCGTCAGCTTGCCCCTTACTTCACCAGCGCTGCAGGACGGAGACGAGTCCTCCTCGACCGATGACCACGCGGAACCGGATGCCGTTGACCCTTAGGGTGAAACGTTACCGGCACGGGGCTCGCTGATTCTGTCGCATGCGCACCTGGTCTAGCAGCATGGGTGGGAGCCTAGGTTCCTTGTCTTGGGGTTCTCGTCTTCGTAGTCCTTGGTCTTCGCTGCTAGTTGTGCCCCTTGATCCTGGTTATCTTGTTATCCTTGTAGTTGTACCTTTGTAGTCGTAGTCCTTGATCCTTGCTTGTGGTCCTCGCCCCTTGATTCTTGCTTGTTATCCTTGTATGGTATACCTGAAATATTTGTGTCCTTGATCGTGGTTCGTGGTCCCTGCCTGTGGTTTTCGCCCCTTGATTCTTCCTTGTATCCTTAAAAATTTTTTTTTGTGTCCTTGATCGTGGTCCGTGGTCCCTGTCTGTGGTCTTCGACGCTTGTGATCCTTGTTATCCTTGAGATTTCCTGAAGCTTGGTGTCGTTGATCGTTGTCCTTACTCGTGATCCGTGATTCCAGCCTGTAGTCTTTGCCCCTTGTGATCCTTGTTATCCTTGAGATTTCCTGAAGCTTGGTGTCGTTGATCGTTGTCCTTGCTCGTGAGCCGTGATTCCTGCCTGTGGTCGTTGCCCCTTGTGATCCTTGTCATCCTTGAGATTTACTGACGCTTGGTGTCGCTGATCGTTGTCCTTGCTCGTGATCCGTGATTCCTGCCTGTGGTCCTTGCCCCTTGTGATCCTAGTTATTCTTGAAGCCTGGTGTCTGTTCGTTGTCCTTGCTCGTGATCCTTGTTATCCTTGAAGCCTGGTGTCTGTTCGTTGTCCTTGCTCGTGATCCGTGATTCCTGCCTGTGGTCTTTGCCTCTTGTGATCCTTGTTATCCTTTAAGCCTGGTGTCTATTCGTTGGCCTTGAGACAACAACAGCTGGAACTCAAGACTGTCATTGGATCCTTAAAATTGTTGGTATCCTTGATCGTTGTCCCTGGTCCTTGCTAGTGGTCGACGCCGGTGTGATCCTTGTTCGCCTTGTATCTTTGTATTCCTGAAGCATGGTTCGAAGCACTCGATGTGTTCACGACTGAAGCTCGAGGTAAACTGCCTTTCTCCTGCCAGCAGCCGCCCTTTTATATCCGATCCAGCGCGAGTTGTACCGCTAGGTTCGGCCTCGGGTCCCGTTATCTTTTCGGGCGGCCCGGACGCACGCGCCACCTGTCGTCCTGTCGGTGTCAGTGTTGTTGTTTGCTAACTCTCTCATCGTCGCTGCGGGCTCAGTGTCTCTCGCGTTTTTTTTCCCCTTTTCTCGCTTCTTCTCGCCAATGATGTCCGATCGTGGCTTATATGTATTCCCTATTGCACTATTCCTAATCTACCCGTTCTTTCCCCTGTGGATCCCTGGACACCTCTTTCACTCCCCTGGTGGTTCTTTAGGCCACCAGGGATACCATTCTCCCGCGTCTCAGGGTCCCTGCTCGGGCGCCAACTGTAAAGTAGTTTTCCTGGCTGAGGCACGCTCGGTCCCGTCCAGGGCCACTTTTACAAATTATTTGTAAATATTGCCAAGACTATGAGACGGAGAATGATTCCCCTTGGGGAGTGAGAGAGGATTAGTTCGGTCTCGGCGGGAGGGGAAAGGGAATTCGCGCATGATGCCTCGGTCGTACCGAGTCTGATTGCCGTGTACGCTGTACAAGTACATGGTATCTACGCCCGCCACGCTACTGATATTGGTGCCAGACTCTTGAGTCCGGCTCCAACTCTTGAGTCCGGCGCAAGTGTGACGTGGTTGAGCCCGACTGTCATACTCTCTCCAAACTTTCGACATAGTTGGGGTGTCGGAATACCGATCGGTTCCTCAGGGATGCCCTCGCTGGGTCTCACGCCTCTAAAGGCACTGTCCTTGACGCCAACCAACGACCAGTTTCGTTCATTTTTCTTTTCTTTATTTCATTATAAATAGTCTCTGATTTCACTAGCAGCCCTGATTTCACTAGCCGAAAGGGAAACTAAACGTCGCTCACCAGAAGTTTGTCCCGCTGGGGTCGTCGTTGTCGCTGCTGTTGTTGTTGTTGCCGTGGAGCTGCCCTTGGGGATGCCGCTGTTGTTGTCGCTGCCGTGACGCTGCTCGTGAAGTTTCTGCTGTGGTTGATGCTGGCGTGACGTCGCTCTTGTCGTTTCCGGGGTTTGCTTGCACTTGTTTGTTTTCACTTTTCGCGGGAGTTGCGTGCATTTGACCCAGTTAGCTCGGGACACAGACTGCCTTCCCTGCGTTCTTTGAGTCGTTGACCCATCAAGCTTTGGCGCGTGCCAACGGCGACACACTTGTCGCCGGCCCCTCTCTCCATTGCATCTTTTCTGTGCGTGTGCGCTCGCTCTGGCCTGCGCTCTTAATGTTGGTGTGTGTACGTGCGCTCTCGGCTTGACTCTCTCAATGTTGGTGTGTGTGCGCGCGCTCTCGGCTTGACTCTCTCGGGCGGTTGGCTTCGGCTGCGGGAGCGCGCATTTCGAATTACACTTATGTGTGCGCGTGAATTCTTGTGCGCGCGCTCTTGCTGTTGTCCGTGCACTCTTGTTGGCGCTCGCTGTGATCGTTATTGCTGTCGGTGTGACCGCGCGCTCTTTGTTGTGTGCACTCTGTGTCGTGTGCACTTCGTTGTGCGTTGTAATGTGCTCGCTCAGGTGTTGGTGCGTACGCTCTGCGTTGTGTCCGCTCTGGCTGGTGCTTTTGATGTAGTGAGTTTCGGCGGCGTGTGCTCTCTCCCTACTGCGTGCCCTATTGCCAATTGGCCTATGCTTGAACTAAAGCACCTTCATGGTAATCCTTATAATTACTAATACCTTCGTTCACGGTAATCCTTATATTTACTAATATTAACCTAAAGTTTTTGTGGGACTTAAAATACGAGTCCTCACAATATATTTTCATATATATCAGCGCAAGCTGCTGAGTTTGCAAGGATGGCTTGCAAACAGCTATTTTCTGCAAGATTTTGCATTACACCGCTCTCCGCTTCGAGCAACAATACCCCAGTTGTCTCGACAGACGCGGAGCGGACAGAAGCCCAGCTGGCCCGGGCTGTAGGAGAATCGTATTTTTTTGTGTGGAGCTTGGCTGGCTAAGATCTTTGACCGCCAATGCTAATGGAAGTTTAAGTGGAGTGCAGTAACTTGCCTTATACAAAAAAAAAAGGGATGTCGGTAGTATGGTATAGGCAGAATTTGCGTAAAGTGCACAGTGCAAGGCAACAGAGAGAGAAGCGACCTTTGCTCCCCGCTATCGATGCAATTCCCAGCTGCCAAATTCTTATTTTTATACCCTTGGACCATTGAAAATGGTCAAAAAAGGGTATACTAGTATATATATTCTTGCTCAGGATCAATAGCCGAGTCGATTGAGCCATGTCCGTCTGTCTGTCCGTCTGTCCGTCTGTCTGTCTGTCTGGATGAACGCGCCGATCTCAGCTATTACAAAAGCTACGGACACCAAATTTAGCATGAAGATTCCTGTATACCATACGCAGATCAAGTTTATTTTCAATTTGGAATAACACGCCTACCGCCCCCGCAAACCGCCAATTTTGGTTTACATTGCTATTTACATTCGAAGAACTCATTTCTTAACGTTCTGCTTTAGCATATATATAGATAAATAATATATGAACTTATCCTCCAAATTGCAATCCGATCAGACAATAAACACTGAAGTTATTAGATAAACCATTTCGACACTTCGACCAGCAAAGATCTTGTCGATGACGTCAGAACTAAATTCCTTATGCATGAAAGAAAAGGACAACGATGCGAGCGCGAAGCGCGAGCTGTTTCTCGACTCTTCTTTTCCATGCACATGTCAATTACCGAAAATACATGTGCATAAATATATGCTAACACTCAACCAATAGGTGGCGTATATATGAATATGAAGAAAGCAAAGAAGTTGTCGATGACGTCAGAACTAAATTACTTGTGCATGAAAGAAAAGGATAAACGATGCGAGCGCGAAGCGCGACCTGTTTCTCGACTCTTCTTTTTCATGCACATGTCAATTACCCAAAATACATGTGCATAAATGCAAACACTTATACATACTTAATTTGTGTTCACACATACATATGTAAAATTATATACAACCAATAGCGTGGTTGATCGGCATGCATGAATGCAGGTATTTACTAGATTTCTAATATAGACATATTATTATTATTATTTAATAATTTATATATTGACTTTTTATTAAATAAATATTAATTTAGATTTCACGATATATTATGAGCTATCATATCGATAGCTTTTAATATATATTAAACATATCGATATATATTTCATATGTTTTGCATATAAATTATATTAATATGTGTAAATTATATTATATCCCCACGTCTATTGAAATTATGTTTGAAAAAAATGTACTAACATTTCTTCTAGTTTGTTTTGTTAATATATGTATATTTTGTATGTATATTAGATTCTATAGATCATTATTATAAATTTAAGGTTTCGCGCACTTTTTAATTGCGGCGATAAATTATTGGCAACGTATCAAAATTGTTGCAAGGTGGTAGCGCGCTTCAGTGTTATGTTAGTTTGTAGTTTGCGATTGGCGTGTTCGGTGTCGTCGTCGATTGTCGATTATCATTTGTATTTTCGATATTAAATATAAAATAATATATAATTAATTCGCGTGTTCGTGATACATTTAACATTTAATGCAAATTAATATAAGTCGAGTATATAATAAGTAAATCCTCGTGTGTGATTGTTATGCGTTAACGGAACATTTTTTATGCGTGTGAATGATTGCGCCCTGCCCGGAACGTGGCGCAATTTTAGAAAAGTGCGGTACACAGCGTAACGTATTTTTGTGCATGCATACATATATGTGTATAGACTCTTCTGAAGTGTGTGTGATTGTACGTGAACATCGGTATCGGTTCGTTTCCGCGATTCAAATTGGAATTTTCGCTGGAATTTCTTGCAGGTTTAATTTATTATTTCTTTGATTTATATTTATTCTTTTTTCCACATTTTGTTTATTTTTATTTTCCTTATTAAATTTTATTATTATTTGTTCTTTCATTAGATATTTATTTTCATTTATAATATAATTATTTTAAATAATATACATATATTTATTTAAATATATGAATATAATTATAATATATATATATATCTATTTAAATATATGAATATATTTATATATATAAATAAATATACTAACTTTATTTTATATATATAACTATATATTAATTTTTGATAAATATATATTCAAATTAAATTAATTTATAAGAATTTTATTTTTAACATACCTATATATTATTTTAAAACTTATATATTAGAAGATGCCTAGACTAAAGAGAAAGTCAGCTTGCAATAGGAGTCAAACACAGCGAAAAAGAAATCGTTTGAATAGGTCAGATATAGACTTTTCTGAGCAGGAACGCGTAAATAATCTAGAGGCACATAGAGAACGTAGGCAAAATTTCGAATTTAGGGAAGCTGAAAGGGTTAGAGATAGTCAACAGCATCGAGTCCGCAGAAGTAATAGAACATTTAGGGCCGTTGAGCAATTACCGGACACAATTCGTCACACTACTCTTCGGGCTTCTTCGCCAATCAGATTACAAGAACAACTTGCTGACACTTCGCGTCGTTCGAGGCGCAGGCGAGATGCTGACCTTCGATCTCAGGAAAGAGAGCAGGATGCAGTTCGTCGCCGTGTACGTCGCAGTGATTCTGCAATTAAAACAGACGAACAACTTGCCAACACTTCGCGTCGTTCGAGTCGCAGGCAAGATGCTGAGTTTCGATCTCAGGAAAGAGAGCAGGATGCAGTTCGTCGCCGTGTACGTCGCAGTGATTCTGTAATTAAAACAGACGAACAACTTGCCAACACTTCGCGTCGTTCGAGTCGCAGGCAAGATGCTGAGTTTCGATCTCAGGAAAGAGAGCAGGATGCAGTTCGTCGCCGTGTACGTCGCAGTGATTCTGCAATTAAAACAGACGAACAACTTGCCAACACTTCGCGTCGTTCGAGTCGCAGGCAAGATGCTGAGTTTCGATCTCAGGAAAGAGAGCAGGATGCAGTTCGTCGCCGTGTTCGACGAACTGATCATTCAACTAGAAATGCCGAACAACTTGCCAATACTTTGCGTCGATCGAGGCGCAGGCAATGTCCACAATTCAGGTCCAACGAAAGCGGACGAGATGCTGTTAGAAGGGCGATTCAGCGACAAAATCAGGAGACGCGAATTTTAGAAAGGGCAATAGATAGAAGTCAAACGTCTCAGGTTAGAAACAATCCTATTCGTAGGATTGTTGAGCAGGCACGCAATACTAGTGCACGCCGCAGTGCTCGAATTCGAGCTCAACGTGAGGCCTTTGAAGCCCATAGGAATATGTCGCAAAGAGTGAGTCTATATAGGAGTATTTGCACCAATAGGATAGCAGAGAATAGGAGAAACGCGTCCGCAATAGAGTGGACCGTGCGAATACCCTTCCAGATGATAGGATATCGCAGGTTAAACCTAGTTTAGATTGCCTAATAGCCAATTATAATAAGACAGTCAAGCAGGGACCCGATCAGGTTTGCATATGTTGCAAAGGTTTGTGGTTTCCACATCAAGTGGACAAAATTTCGCGTGAGGTCATAGAGGAAAAGTGTAGTGAGGCAGATAGTGTTGATATTTTGTATCTTTCCTCTATGTTTCCATCCCATAATAATAGGTTTAGCTTTTGCAAAACCTGCAGCCGCAGTATTAAGTCAGGGAAAAAACTAAAGGCTTCTATTACAAATGGCCTAAATTTTCCGGAGCTTCCGGAATGCCTGAAAGGCTTGACGCCTCTAGAAGAAAGGCTGATTTCTCCCCGTCTTCCTTTTATGATCATAAAGTCTCTTGGATATGGACGTCAAAGTGCCATTAAAGGAGCAGTGATCAATGTGCCAATTCCAGTTGCAAATGTTGTAACTTCCCTTCCCAGGGCATTTAATGAAGCCGAAGTAGTTCAGATTCATCTTAAGCGTAGGATGGAGTATAACCATGATTTCATGGCTGAAACCATAAGGCCCTCAAAGATAGTTGATGCAATTCGGTATTTAGTGAACACAGAACTTTATAAGAAGCACCAGGTTACTATCAATGAGCAGTGGTTGTCTTCTTACTCAGCTGAGACTGTACCATTTGTTGCGTCAGCAGACGACAGGGACATTGTGTGTCAAATGTTAGAAAAGGCAGCACAACCTAATGAGCATAGAGTAGTAGAAGAAGAGGTAGAGTTGAATCCAGGAGGTCAAGAAACCTTCATGGAAAATGACCCTGTTGAAAACATAGATATTCCTCGAATTGCTATAGCACCAGGAGAGGGTCAGCGACCTCTTGACATGATAACCGATTGTGATTCAGAGGAGCTGGCTTTTCCCACAATATTTGCAGGCATTAAAAGGAAATGTCAGGAAAGTTTTACAACTATAGTTAGATCAGAGCTTAGGAATTTTGATAGAAGAGGTTGTAGAACTGATAAATTATTTCATAACTTCAAAAAGTTAGAAATGATTAGCATTAGGAATAGCACATCAATTTGCTTACGTAAGCACTCTGCCACTCAAGGCATTTCGGCTGCTGATGTGCGTAATGATGAAACTTTAAATAGGTTAATACTTCATGATGATGGCTATAGGCTTTTAAAAGGTATTCGCACGTCTCCTGCTCATTGGGAGGACGAGAAAAAGAAAGTGATGGCTATGATTAGGCAGGTAGGGCTTCCAACTTTTTTTATAACATTTTCCGCAGCGGAAACTAGGTGGCCGGAGCTTTTAGTCTTGCTATGTAAAAATGTAGACAAGCTAGAAGTATCCGAAGAAGAAGCGTTAAATTTGGGGTTTAATGAGAAAGCTCGTCTCATTAGAGCAGACCCAGTGACCTGTGCCAGATATTTCGATTTTCGATATAGACAGGTTTTAAAACTGATGAAAAAGGAAGGCGGTGTCTTTGGTTGTCACCAGGTCATCAAGTTTTATTGGCGAGTGGAGTTTCAGCAAAGAGGCTCTCCACATATACATGGCATGTTCTGGCTGAAAGACGCCCCCAAGCTCGACCTATAGAATGAGTCCACATTTAGTCCTTTATTGATCAGTTTATTACTGCTGATTCTAGTTGCCCGGACGTTGCTCCATATTTGGAGTATCAACTCCATAGTTGCGGGCACTCTTGCAGGCGAGAAATTAGGTCAAAACAAATTTGTAGGTTTTGTATCCCATACCCTCCCATAAATCAAACAATCCCTTTAGAAAAAAATGCTCCTAATTTGGCCGAGCATCGTAGGAATTTCGAAAAACTTCAAAGTCTGCTCGACTTCCCATTTGATCTTGAAAGCGTAGAAAATTTTAACGATTTTAACAACCTTTTGTCCCACGATCAACTTAACCTTAGTTATGAGGGCTACATTAATGCTGTAAGATCAAGTATAAAGAAACCAAAAGTTTTTTTGAAGCGATCTTTTGCAGCAATCAAGCTTAACGCTTATAACAAGCACCTCCTTTTGTTGCAGCGAGCAAATATGGATATTCAGTTTATTTTAGACCCCTATGCTTGCTGCAGCTACGTCGTTAATTATATTAACAAGTCTCAGAGAGGTATCTCAATGTTGATGCGTGAGGCAATCAATGAGATTAAAGACAATAACAATGTAACTATTAGGCAAAAGTTACAACATTTAGGTAACAAATTTATATTTGGCACTGAGATATCCGCTTTTTATAGCTACTGCAAATCAGAACGAGGAGCTCGCCAAGAAAATGCAGATGACTTTGACGATGATGTGCCTAGGGCTTCTGAATCAATAGTTTACGCTCTTCGCGATAATAGTGGCTTCATCAGAAAGAGGACCACTGCGTGCATAATTAGGTATAGGAGATTTAATGTCAATACAGAAACAAGTGACTATTTCAGAGAGCTAAAAATGCTTTACGCCCCATGGCGAGATGAGCATTTGGATTTAGTCACACATGACTGTGAATTGTTCTGTAGGGAAAATTCGGAGTTAGTAGAGAACAATCGCAGAAAATATAATTTACTAGATGATAGGGAACTAGAAGATGCTCTGAGCCACTTAACAGAGGAAGCAGAAAATGAGAATAATCAAGTAGGAGAACAGGAAGTGGTAGATGATGGCTTCACAGTTTTAGGATTGCCTGAAATAGATCCACATCTAAATGTTTTAAATGTGGATGGAAATATTGATATGAATGATGAAGATAGTAATGTCCGTTTTATCAAGCTTCCAGCCTTAGTTTCTCAGGAAAGCTTAGCTAATATAGTTAGATCTCTTAATTTAAAGCAGAAGCTATATTTTACACATGCTTTGCATAATGTCAAAATCAATACAGTCTTTTATGAATTTGTTGGAGGCGGCGCCGGAGTCGGAAAGAGTCGACTTCTATCAGCAATTTTTCAGTCATTATCCGTAATGTATAACAGTATACCAGGAGCTGATCCGACATCTGTTAAAATCCTCTTATGTGCACCAACAGGAAAAGCAGCATTCGGAATTAGTGGTTCGACACTGCATTCCATGTTTTCACTTCCTGTTAATCAATCTCGCTCAGCACCTCTAAGGGCCTTAAGCCATGATTTAGTTAATAGCCTTCATTCAAGGTTAATCGATCTTAAATTAATTATTATTGATGAAATATCAATGGTTAGCTCTCTAATGTTTTCTTATTTAGATTCTCGTTTGAAGCAAATTTTCAAAAATACTTCTCCTTTTGGTGGTGTTTCTATCATCGTATTCGGTGATCTTAGACAGTTACAGCCCGTAGGAGGTAGTTGGATTTTCGATCCAAATACCACTGACCCTTACCATGAAATATTTGGTACGTATCTCTGGGACCTTTTTTGTATTTTGAGCTCACAGAGATAATGCGTCAACGTGACGATCAGCTTTTCGCTTCTGCCTTAAATAATATGGCATCGGGTTGTATGACAGCCGATGATATTGTCCTTTTCCAATCTAGAATATGCGAACCATCGGCAGTGCCCGATGATGCAATTCATCTGTTTAGTAATAATAATGAGGTTGATTTATTTAATGTAACGAAACTTAACTCAATTGCTACTGAGCAATTTTTCTCTACTGCTGAAGATTTTATTAAGGCGGGCCATTTGGAACCAGCTAGGAAATAAAGAATATTAGAAGAAGTGAAGGGTTTTAAAACTTCCGCTACACAGGGACTCTGTACGTCTCTTCTCCTAAAAAATACTGCCAAGTACATGATGACGGTCAATGTAGACACAGGGGATGGATTAGTAAACGGGGCATCAGGTGTGTTGATGAAAATAGATTTCAATACATCCAACACTCCCAACATTTTATGGATGAAATTTACAGAGGAAACTGTAGGAGAATCTGCGCGTTCGAAGTGTACACATCGTACAGATCCTTCATGGACTCCTATTCAGAAAATTGTTCGCAGTTTTCAATATTCAAATAACGCACAAATTAACATTGACCGTAGGCAGTTTCCAATTGTGCCTGCTGAAGGCATCACAATTCATAAGAGTCAGGGAGCTACGTATGGCAAAGTGGTAGTCCATGCTAATTCCAGAATGCAGCGTGCTGCATTATACGTAGCTTGCAGTAGAGCAACTACTGCTTTAGGATTATTCATTATTGGGGAATTTTGTTCCTCCTAAGTCTCCCCAAAATAATGATAAAGTGAAAGCCCAATTGAAGAAATTGCGGACTGAAAAACTACTGTGTACTCATTACGATTATTTAATTAACAGTTCTGCCCTTAACATTTTCTTCCATAATACTCAGAGCTTGAATTCCCATCTTGAAGATATTCGATCGGACAAGCTGATGCTTCAGTCATCAATATTATGTTTCGTTGAAACTTCCATAAGCAATGAAACTGTAGAAATACCTGGGTTCACTATTGTGGTTCAACTTGAATCAATTAGGCCTTTAACAGGCATCATAATTTATGTAAAGAACGAGCTAGTAGATAGAGTTTCCCATACCTTTAGCAGTAGAAAAACTTTTGGCTCAGTAGTTTTTGAGTTCGGCATATTTAGGTTTGATGCCATAAGTTTTCTTATATTATATAAAAGTCCAGACTTTCCTCTGTCCACATTTAAAATAGAATTTGAGGAGATAATTCATCAATTTTCTCGTTTAGGTGATTTAGGGGATAGCTTGCTAGTTTTAGGAGATTTTAATTTGTGCCTCAAAACCTTTAACAGGTGTAAGAGTATTTATAATTTTTTGATTAGCAAAGGATTAAGGAGTTTGTTAGATTTGAAAACGTCCACCACCAATATGGATACACATATTGATTGGGCGTTTTCAAATATACTAGATAATGAAAAGATTAGTGCTAGGACTTTTGAGGTTTTGCATAGCCATCACAATGGGATATCTGTTAGTATTCAGGCATGAGTTTGTAATGTTTGGAATAGGTTAGAAATTAAGAAATCTAAATGACAGGATATATGTAAATATGTATGTAGGCATATTTTAATAATTTAAATTTAATTATCTAATAGTTAAGTATAACCATTGAATGAAAAATTGGTTTGATAATTATTATTATTTTTTTATTTTTATACCCTTGGACCTTGTTATCGATATTAACCAATTTAAAATTTATAAAGAAATACCGATATCTACTGCTCACACCGCTTTAGGGAATTGCGGCGATAAATTATTGGCAAAATATCGAAATTGAAGCAAGGTGGCAGCGCACTCCAGTATTATTATTAATTTATAGCTTGCAATTAGTATTATACAATTAAATACTTTTTATGGCAACATACGTCCAAGGGTATCCTACTTGTCGTGTGCAACTCGACTTTTTCTCTTTTTTTTTTTTTTTTTTTTTTTTATTTTGGTATTTTTTTTTTTTGCCAATTTAAATTCAATTTAATTAAGAAAAAAAAATTAAATTTTTCCCAAAGGGGAGGAAAAGAAAATGGAGTGATAACAGGCAAAGTACAAAAACGAAAATTAATCTAAAAAAAAAAAAAAAAAAAAAAAATATAAAAAAAAATTTTAAAAAAAAAAAAAAAAAAAAAAAAAAAAAAAAAAAAAAAAAAAAAAAAAAAAAAAAAAAAAAAAAAAAAAAGTGCAGAAAAGGCATGGTTTGACCCACTGTCCAACCGTTGCCGAGTTAAAAATTCTCCTTTGCAGCATCTTCTGCGAAAGCGCCTTTGGAGGGCAGGGGCAAACGGGGTAAAATAAGAAGGAGTTTTTTTATTAAAAAAAAACACCCAGCCGACGAAAAAAAAAAAAAAACAAGAACCAAACTACCCCCCCTTTGTTTTTTTTTTTGGGGGGGGGGTTATATATAAAAAAAAAAAAAAGAATACGAAATGCTCTTTTGAGTGAGTCTTCAGTCTCCTTTTGCGTTTGGTTATTTTTTCACTTATGTCTTTATTCGCAATTTTACTTTTGGTTGTTGGGGGTTTTTTTTGTGTTTTTTTCCCACTTTTTTAATTACTCCCCCCCCCCTCTTTTGGTTTTAAAAGAAAGGGGGGGGGGCGCCCCCCCCCCCAGAATGTGCACGTGGATGCGTTCTGTTAAATAGCGCTCTAGCTTAAGAGAGCTTAAGAGAGCATGTAACATTTAACATAACATTTAACAGAATGTCTGCATTCTGTTACATAGCGCTCCAGCTTAAGAGAGCATAATTGCACATGTAATATTTAGCATAATTAGCATAACGTTTAGCATAAGCATAACCATCTCTCTCCACGATAAGCTTTAGGCTTACTTAGACACTAAGAATACAATGTCAAAAGAAGATTCAACTGAACGTTGGAAGCGGCACCTTCGCTGCCTCCAACTTCTAATCAAATAAAATAAAAAGTTAATTTTACCAATTCTCTGGCTTCACCATTTACATGGCGACCGTGACAGGACAGCCACATATACAAACTAAAAAAAAAAAGTTACAAAAACAAGGAGCGCATCAGGAGGAAGAAGAGATCCTCCCTCCTGGTAGACAAAGGTAGCAAAGCTGCAACCCGCACTCCTGCACCAGCCACGCCAACATCAGCAATCTTTGGTATACCATTGACCGAAGTAAAGCGTCAGCCTCGTGCACGTCCACAGCAGCAGCACGGCCAGCATCCGCAGCATTCGCAGCATCCACAGAAGCACCACGTGCGCGGGAGATCAGCAGCAACAACAACATAAGAAACAACAAGTGTGAGAGGCAAACCGCAAACACGTGCGGCGGAGATTGGAGACTGGATAAAGCCAAAAAAAACACTGAGTGAGTAGAGTGTGGCAATGAGTAAACGCGGAGGCCTTAAAAATAAAATAAATAAAAGAATAGCACATATCAAGTGGCTATTATATACCAACAAAACGCCGCCCCCATGGGCAACGGCACAGAAGTTAACTGCCGAACTTGATTTTCTAAGAGAAAACCTCCAGCAAAGAAAGCTCTGCCCCACAACTCACTCAGCAAATATAAAACACATTAACGAAACTTCGATTCAAAAACCACAATCTCCCAAGCCGTTGCCGAAAAAGCCGGACGTCTGCCCAAACGACTGCGCTGGACCGTTGTACGCAGCAACATGCGTATCCACATGTTTAGGACGAAAGACCAGTGCGAAGACCAGCGCCGGCCCCGCCTAATCCAATAGGCCCCGGACATCAGCAGCAGAAACAACAACAGCGAGAGGGGCACTCCGCCACTTTCGCACACCGCTACGAGGGAAGAAAGTGGCGCAACAATTTTTTTTTATATATAGCACTGCGATGCAAAATTTTTTTTGATTGCACTGCGATGTATATTTTTTTTTATCTATAAAAAATTTATAAAATTGTGCGGAACCATCTCCGCTCGATTAGAAGTATAGCCCGTAAAGCTATACAAAACACTAGGCAGGAAAAAAAAATGTAAAAAAAAAAAATATAAATGCAGTAATTAAAAAAAAAAATTTTACCGAAAATAGTAAAAAAAAAAAATATATTGTAAAAATATATATGTATATAATATACTAAAAATATATATACACAATAATACATACAATGTTAATAATAATTGCACAAATTGTCCTTAAAAATTATACATAAAAAAATGAAAAAACATAAAAATTTCAAAAAGGAGAGCACAAAAAAAAAAAAAAAAACATTGAAACAAATAATAACATATTTAGTTTGTTACCTTAAGAAATGAAATAAATTGAATATAATGAATTACAAAAACAAAAAAAAATATATTAATTAAAACATTGGCAAAAATTTTAAAATCAACTTAAAGTATGGCTACACTAAAAGCAATTAGAGAAAAACATGATAGAGTTGAGTTTAGCATTATCATAAAGAAAAAGTTCATATCCACAAAAGAATGGAATGGCATGAAATATGCACATTGATTAGAAACATAAAAATTCAATTCGATAAGTCTTATAAGTGCTTATCGCCGAATAGGCCTATACAGGCAGATACAATACAAAAACATGCGTCAATATTAGTCGATTGCTTTAATGAAGCACGAAAACTAATACATGAACATAGGAAAATAATCAATTCAGAAAACTGGTCTGAGCTATCAAGACTATTAATCAAACTTCGATTAAATTTAATAACAGTTAAAAGGAAATTTAGTTTGGAAATATCAATTCCAAAAATACTAAATACCCCTTTAACGATTTATGCAGACGAACAATCGGAATCAACAGAAACAGAAGAAATTGATTTAGAAGACACCAAGCTTGAAGAAAAATATACCGATATCAGGGAAAAAGATCTATTAAACTTAACTATTCCAGCTATATTAACATTAGCTGAACTATCAGGTCAAGAATTGTCCGATAATATAAAAACAGAACATACAATGGCACAAACCAATATTGATTTCCTAAATAGAGCATCAAAGCTTATACCTGACTTTGATGGTAAAGCTGAAAACTTGACAAGTTTTATAGATTTAAATATAATAAACATAATTAAAGGAGAATATGAATCTCTAGCTGTTTCGGTTCTAAAAACCAAACTAAAAGGCACAGCGAGAAATCTAATAAGCAGTGAAACTACAATAACACAGGTAATTTCAAGTCTTAGAAGAAACGTTAAAGGTGAATCAGTTGAAGTGATAACAGCAAAGCTGATGAACCTTCAACAAAAGAATAAAACTGCCAACCAATATACAAAAGAGGTTGAACATATGACTAAAGCTCTTGAAAGTGCATATATTAGTGATGGACTTCCACTCGAACTAGCCAATAAATATAGCACACAAATTGCTATCAAGGCTATGACCACAAATTGTTCCATAGAGAAAGTAAAGCTTATAATGCAAGCTGGTACTTTCAACACAATGAACGACGCTATCTCAAAGTTCGTTGGTAGCTGTACCGACGCAACTGGGAAGAGCGACACAGTATTGTTCTGTCGTCATAATAGAGGCAACCGTAATGGCAACTCAAATAGAGGCAGAAACAATAATGGAAATTTTAACAATTATAACAATTACTACAGAAATAGAAACAATAACCGAGGTAACCGAGGAAGCGGTAACCGCGGTAATAACAATCCCAATCGAGGTAGAAGTTATAACAACACAAATAACAATAACAACAATGTCCGAATTACACAAGGCTCTTCGGAAAACCAACAAGGACCTTTAGATACACAAAACTAGTTTATTCGATCAATCTCAATCTAAATATATATGCAAATTTTTCAAATGTAGAAACAAACAAAAACTTGACATTCCTAATAGACACTGGAGCAGACGTTTCACTTTTAAAAGAAAATGTCATAGAATCCACGAACGTTGATAATAATCAACAGATAAATATTCAAGGCATAGGCCAAGGAGTCGAACACTCCATAGGAATGATCAATACAGAAATTCAAACAGGAAAATTCGTAATACCACACAATTTTCACGTTGTTAATTTTAAATTTCCAATACCATGTGATGGTATACTAGGCATTGACTTTATTAAGAAGTACAATTGTCAACTTGACTTCAAAACGAATGAGGACTGGTTAATAATTAGACCCAATAACTTAAAATATCCGATTTATGTACCAATTACATATTATGCTGGAAATAACACAACTCTTCTACCAGCAAGATCCGAAGTAATCCGTAGAATTTCAATAAGTCCGTCTGATATTGATATATTAATACCTAATCAAGAAATTCAACCTGGTATTTTTATAGCGAATATGGTAGCAAAAGCTAACATGGCTATTGTCCGACTACTAAATACAACAGCAAATAACCAAATGGTGAACCTAGATAAAATAGAATATGAATCATTAGAAAATTACAACGTCATTAAATCCGACAAAAGAGAAAGAATGGAAAATGTATTGGCAAAGCTAAAAAAAAATTTTCCGCCACTTTTCAAAAACACACTTGAAAAATTATGCATACAATACAGTGATGTATTCGGACTTGAAACCGAATCAATTACAACAAATAATTTTTATAAACAAAAATTAAGATTGAAAGACAATGAACCAGTTTATATAAAAAACTACAGAAACCCTCATAACCACATAGAAGAAATAAAGTCCCAAGTACAAAAACTTATTAGAGACAAAATAGTAGAACCATCTGTATCAGAATACAACAGCCCACTGCTACTTGTTCCGAAAAAAGCTCTACCGGATTCTAATAATAAAAGATGGCGATTAGTAATAGACTATCGTCAAATAAATAAAAAACTACTGTCCGATAAATTTCCGCTCCCTAGAATAGACGATATACTCGATCAATTAGGAAGAGCAAAATATTTCTCATGTCTAGACTTAATGTCTGGTTTTCATCAAATAGAACTTGATGAAAATTGTAGAAATATAACGTCATTTTCAACGAGCAATGGCTCATATCGCTTCACGCGACTGCCATACGGCTTAAAAATAGCGCCCAATTCATTCCAACGAATGATGACTATAGCATTCTCTGGATTAGAACCTTCGCAAGCTTTCCTATACATGGACGACTTGGTTGTAATTGGTTGCTCCGAAAAACATATGGTTAAAAATTTAACAAACGTCTTTGACATATGTAGGAAGTATAACCTGAAATTACACCCAGAAAAATGTTCATTCTTCATGCATGAAGTAACCTTTTTAGGCCATAAATGCACTGATAAAGGAATCTTGCCTGATGACAAGAAATATGACGTCATCCAAAAGTATCCAATTCCCACAGATGCAGATAGCGCTAGACGATTTGTTGCATTCTGCAATTACTATCGACGTTTTATAAAAAACTTCGCCGACTATTCACGGCACATAACGAGATTATGTAAAAAGAATGTTCCTTTTGAATGGACAGAAGAATGCCAGAACGCATTCGATTATTTAAAGCAAGCGTTAATGAATCCAACCTTGCTACAATATCCTGACTTTAGCAAAGAATTTTGCATAATAACAGATGCAAGTAAGCAAGCATGCGGAGCAGTTTTAACTCAAAGCCATAATGGACTCCAACTTCCAGTTGCATACGCATCTAGATCATTCACAAAGGGTGAAAGTAATAAGAGTACAACAGAACAAGAGTTAGCAGCGATACACTGGGCAATAGTACATTTTCGACCATATATCTATGGCAAACACTTCCTAGTAAAAACCGATCACAGACCACTCACATATCTTTTTTCAATGGTTAATCCAAGTTCTAAATTGACACGCATGAGGTTGGAATTAGAAGAATATGATTTCACTGTAGAGTATCTAAAGGGAAAAGACAATTTTGTGGCAGATGCACTGTCACGTATTACAATAAATGAACTGAAGGATATGTCAGCAAACGTCTTAAAAGTCACTACAAGACAACAAAGTAAACAGAAAAATTTCTGCGCAGAAACAAATATAAATAAACGAGAAGAAACCCTTGTTAACGCTTCTAAGCCCAACGTATACGAAGTCATTAATAATGACGAAGTACGAAAAGTAGTGACCTTGCGAATAACTGAATCTAAATGTTTATTGAAACATGGAAAGAAAGTTATAGCAAGAATTGATGTTAGCGATTTGTACACCAATGGAATTCTAGACTTAGGTCAGTTCTTCCAAAGGCTTGAAATACAAGCCGGTATACTCGAAATCAGCCAACTCAAAGTGGCACCGAGCGAAAAGATCTTTGAAACTATTTCAATAGAATCTTTTAAAAATATGGGCAATAAAATATTAAAATTATTAAGAGTAGCGCTACTCAAGCCGGTGACCCAAATAAATGAAAAAGAAAAAGAAGCTATATTGTCTACATTCCATGACGATCCAATTCAAGGAGGTCATACAGGCATAACTAAAACGATAACAAAAATAAAAAGACAATATTATTGGAAAAACATGACACGTCATATAAAAGAGTACATAAAAAAATGTCAAAAATGCCTGACGTCTAAAACAACGACACATACAAAAACACCCCTTACACTAACAGAGACACCCACTTACGCTTTTGACAGAGTGATAGTAGACACTATTGGTCCACTACCTAAATCTGAAAATGGTAATGAATATGCAGTCACTCTAATCTGTGATTTAACAAAATATTTAGTTGCCATACCAATTCCCAATAAAAATGCAAATACAGTCGCAAAAGCTATATTTGAATCTTTTATTCTGCAGTACGGTCCAATGAAGACGTTCATTACGGACATGGGAACAGAATATAAAAATAGCATTATAACCGACTTGTGTAAATATTTAAAAATAGACAACATAACGTCTACAGCTCATCACCACCAAACACTAGGTACCGTCGAAAGAAGTCATAGAACCTTCAACGAATACATACGTTCATATATATCAGTAGATAAAACTGACTGGGACATATGGTTACAATATTTTGTTTATTGCTTTAACACTACACCATCCGTAACACATAATTACTGTCCATATGAACTTGTATTTGGTAAAACTAGTAACTTAGCAAAACAACTTAGTAGCATAGATAATATAGACCCTATATATAACGTAGATGACTACGCTAAAGAAGTTAAATTTAGACTAGAAAACGCGTACAAGAGGGCACGCATATTATTAGAAAGCAACAAAATAAAACAAAAAAACAATTATGATAAGAAAGTTAGCGATTTTAAACTAAAGGTAGGAGATAACGTTTTAGTAAAAAACGAAACAGGTCATAAACTAGAACCAATGTATATAGGACCATTTGAAGTAATTAGAATAGAAAAGAATAACAACATAGTAATTAGAAATAAAAAGAACAAAGAACAGAAAGTACATAAGGACAGGTTAAAAATGTTTATTTCACAATTGTAATTAGTATGGCCATGCTAAGACAAAAATACTTCATCTACGTTTCTATACTTATTTGTAATTCAATATATTAAAAAATAAAAAAAAAAAAAAAAAAGGAAAACAAACAAAAAGAAAAGAAAATCTTCCTTTGTTAATTAAAAATTAAAATTAAAATTAAAATAACTTCATATATTACGTTATTTTCCAAAAGGAGGGAGATGTAGTATGCATACATATTTAATAACTACTGTACACACCGTTAGAATGTTAACAGAAAGAGAGCGGATCGGCGCTCTCACAGAATGTGCACGTGGATGCGTTCTGTTAAATAGCGCTCTAGCTTAAGAGAGCTTAAGAGAGCATGTAACATTTAACATAACATTTAACAGAATGTCTGCATTCTGTTACATAGCGCTCCAGCTTAAGAGAGCATAATTGCACATGTAATATTTAGCATAATTAGCATAACGTTTAGCATAAGCATAACCATCTCTCTCCACGATAAGCTTTAGGCTTACTTAGACACTAAGAATACAATGTCAAAAGAAGATTCAACTGAACGTTGGAAGCGGCACCTTCGCTGCCTCCAACTTCTAATCAAATAAAATAAAAAGTTAATTTTACCAATTCTCTGGCTTCACCATTTACAATAGTACGAGAACACTGAATAAATACAACCTAAACTTTAAACTATAATATTATATACCATATATTTATTTATATTGGTTTTAAACTTTTAAATAATAGTATTCTATCGCAAATGCTTATATAAAATGCCATATTATTCACAGCCACATTCTCCCACTGTTTTTAATAAGATTATTTAACTGTATAATAATGAATTTTGCTAGATATAGGTATAATAATTATTGTTAATAAATGTCATTTAGTGAAATAAACTCGTGCTAGAATCTTTTTATAATAGGGTAGGGTACTAATCCATCAACTCGAGCCGAAGACGCTTAGCTATGTTTATGTTCTTTCCCTTTCCCTCTTCTCTACTTCTTGTCTTATATTGTCTTCTTATACTTTCGAACCAGGTGCATTTAAGCTTATCAATCCCTAACAAGCACGCGAAGTCAAATAAATTCTCTGTAGACTCAGCCAGCATATACATATAGCACACCAAATCAGATGACTACCCCACTTCTCTCATCCGAATCCTATTACGTGCAGTGCTACAATGTAATGACCATCCGCTGGTTATAAAATACTTACGTACTATTTCTACGTTAAATGTTACAGAATATTACTTGTGGCACCCAACATGTCGGCCAGAAACTGGCAAGCCGATTTTCAAAAGTATTCAAAAAATATTAGTCAACTCCATCGTATGACTTACTTAAGTGAATCTCTTCTTCTTTTACTTTTTTATCATTTCGTCAAATCAGCTGTTAAGAACGATGCTCCGACCTTGAGATGATAAAAAAGCTTTTTTCTGTTCCCCCTCTCTCTTCTCTCTCTTTTTTAAGTCTTCCTGTCTATGCGTCTGGATAGCAGAAAAGTTTCTGTTAACTATGCTCCGACGTTTCCTTTTTTTTTCGTCTTTTCTATCTCTATTTTATAAACTACAGCCATACAATCAATTTCACAACAATTCTGTCTACATTAAATGTATCCTAAAAACAATTATACCCACCAGGAAACTGAAACGTAGCATGACCCTTATGTTTTTTTTTTTGAATTGAGATAAGACTTTTTTTAGATATATTTTGAACAAAACATTTTCTTTAGTTTCTGTTAATAAAATCTTGCAATATGCCAGTCAGTCGTAGTCTAGCAGTAAATTCTAGGGAAGAATCCAACGACGATCTGCGTTCAGGTTCTAGACCCTCTTCTTTTAGCCAAAGTGGAATTACAACCAGGGGTAGAGCAATGGCGGATAGGGTAGAAGCCGAGAAGAATGCTAATAGGCAGCAGTCATCTAATGAGTCCCGTATTGGTAGGCAAGATACCGGTGCTGATAGTAATAACTTAGCGCTACTAATCACACAGCTTTGGGAGACGCCACTCAAAGGCAAACCAAAGCCTTAGCCGAGTTTTCTATTAGGCAAACTCAGCTGTTGTTCAGCGGATGTTTAATCAAACACCGGTGCAAACTGAAACAATACCAGCCGTCTTGACTCCCTCGAGTCAACACAATAGCCATTCCCATGTCACTCCAAGTGACACAACAGATCTAAGGACAGATGGTATTACCCAAATAATGACAAACTGGAAATTACGATTTACTGGCAAAGGATATCTGATTTCATCTACAGAGCTGAAGC
This sequence comes from Zaprionus ornatus, assembly GCA_018904035.1. NCBI lineage: Eukaryota > Metazoa > Arthropoda > Insecta > Diptera > Drosophilidae > Zaprionus > Zaprionus ornatus. The sequence continues at coordinate 264,888 of JAEIFZ010000011.1, forward strand.
TCTGACCAGACAAACATTAGAAGGGAAGTTCGATTTACTGGCACGATATTCTTGCAATTTGTTCGAGGGGAGCGCAGCTGAGTGGTTTTGGAGATACCACAAAGGTGTTAGTGAATTGAGATGGCCAGATCTTTGCGGAGCACTGAAAGTTTCGATGAGTTTTCGGAATCGGTAGCAGCTATGGCTGATCACCTGTCTGTACCGTTAACGGACTCTTACATGAGAGGGGTGCCCCGAGCAAATCTTTTGCCGGAAATTCAGCACGAATTGCTCCACATCCCAATACATAGTGTGGCCGAGTTGCGTCAAGCCGTTCGTAGGCACGAAATATTCAAGCAACAAATGGCGAGCATACCAAGCACTAGACCCATTCAAAAAAGTTGGTAAACGAATTGGCTGAACAGGCAGGTAGCGAATCAGAGAGTGAAGTCGCTGCGATTAAGATTGAATTCTGGAACTGCCTGAAAAAGGGACATAGAACGTTATATGGTAAATTACTGTCTGTCATAGTGGAAAATCCGTTAGACGTGACCATTTTAAGAAATAAATATACCGGATTGTTGGATACAGGGGCCTCCATTAGTTGTATAGGTGGTACCTTAGCTAACGAATTTATAAATGGGAACCATTCTTATATGCCATTATCATGTGCAGTGAAAACGGCCGATGGCAAGTCAAAGAAAATATTTGGCAGACTAGCTACTAAAGTAGGCTTTAAAACCAAACTCAAAGAATTATCCTTTTATATAGTACCTTCGCTATCGCAAAATCTTTACTTAGGTATAGATTTAGGAAAACGTTTGAATTACTCCCGTTCTGTTTTCAGCTGGCTGAATTGTCAACCTTAGATGATCCCATGGTTCGATCATTATCGGACAAACAGTGACACCAATTGGCATCTGCTATAAATTTATTTCCGTCCTTTACCAAAAAAGTGTAAGGGCGTACCTCTGTACTTTCTCACAGCATCAATGTCTCTGATGCAAACCCAATTAAGCAAAGGCATTTTCCAGTATCTCCAGCTATCGAAAAGCTAATATACGAGGAACTAGACCGAATGCTAGATTTAGGGGGGGGGAGATAAATAAGTTCAACCGCAGACGTTAACAGACGTGTTTTTTTTTTTTTTTGTTTTGTGCTACGGGAACTATCAGTTTTTCATCGTTATCAACAGTGAAACTACAACTATAAATAATCTCTTTAAATAAGCGAGAGGACGCTTAAGCGATGCAAACTCGCAAAATTTTTCTTCAAATATTCTTTATTCTTGTGTAACCAAAATTACTCTTAAATTTTGAATCTACAAGCAAATAAAAGTGCGCGCAGCTATGAGTCAACGCGATATTCGTGCTCAGAGACAAAATGAGCAAGACGAGCGTCGGCTCTCTTTGCACCGTAACAATGCGTACTTTACTTTCGTGTCCCCCCACCCCGACAAGCCTAGCTTGAACAACCAGGTCGACGAACCCAGGCCTGCTCGTAGCGAACAGCCGCGCTCGTGCTCGCCGACGCTGATGACAGCGCAGTTTGATGCTAAGAGTAATCAAAATAACTCTCTCTTACACTTGCAAGTGCCTCTCTTGCACATGCAAGTGCCAATACCGGTAAGCTCTGTAGCTGCTAGTACTGTGACCTCTCTGTCAACTACTAGCGCGCCCACACTCTCTACAACAACTACCTCGGTGCTCTGCACAACGACAACTGCCGAAACTATCTCTGCTGAGCCGACGACGTCAACCCGAAAGCCTCCTAAGACTCTCTCGCTGCCCAGTTGTAGCAACGAAAACAAAAACAACAGCGAAACGGAACCAAAACAAACTCGAGCAGCGCAACTGGTGCAAACTGGTATCGATCGGTACATACAGATCAAGCGCAAGCTGAGCCCGCAGAATAAAGGGGACGGCAACAAGTCGAAAATGAACCGCAACAACGCTTCTAATAGCGAGGGACAATACTCAAATAGATTCTCTCTCCTTGAAAACACCTCAGCGAATCAAATCGACGAGCCAGAAATGGAGACGAAGAGTCCAAAACCGCCGCCAATCTACGTCCGCGAGCATATTACAACTGCACTGGTCAGCAAAATAATCGCGCTCATTGGTGAGAACAATTTCCATGTCGTACCCCTAACAAAAGGAAAAATCAGCGAAACCAGGATCCAAACACAAACCGAAGCCAAGGGACTCCAAGTTGTAATAAAAGGAATTGAACCCACTGTGACGCCTGATGAAATTACTGAGGCATTAAAAGCTAAAAACTTTTACGCCAAATCAGTGATTAACATCCTGAACAGGAACAAACAACCTCAGCCACTCTTCAAAGTAGAGCTGGAGCCTGAAGCTAAAATGGTCAAGCGAAACGAAGTGCACCCGATATACAAGCTGCAACTCCTGCTCCACCGTCGAATCACTGTGGAAGAGCCACACAAAAGAAACCAACCAGTGCAGTGCATAAACTGCCAAGAATATGGCCACACCAAGGCCTACTGCACTCTGAGGTCAATCTGCGTTGTCTGCAGCGAGCCGCACAGTACTGCGAATTGTACAAAAAACAAGGAAGACATTACGGTTAAGATGTGCAGCAACTGCGGTGAGAACATCACAGCAAACTGGCGCGGCTGCGTAGTCTTCAAAGAGCTTAAAAATCGCCTCTACAAGCGCTTGCCGTCGCCAAGGTCCCACTCTAACACGCAATCATCAACCACCCTCCAAACGCAACACCAGCCTACTTCACGTACTGACTCAAACACCTCATATGCAAGTGCCCTGAAGTCAGGCGCCAAAACTTCTACTTCAGCATTAGAAGCCACGAGCAACCTCCACCCACCAATCGCCTCACCAAAGGACCAACTCCCACCCAAGTACCCGCCAAGTAGCTTGGAAGCGATGATGTCTACACTCCAACAAAGCCTGGAGAAGTTCATGTCATTTATGCAAACCACTCTGCAAGAGCTTATGAAGAACCAGAACACGCTGATCCAGCTGCTCGTATCCAGAAAATCAATATAATGGCTTCCCTAAAAATAGCTACGTGGAACGCCAATGGCGTCTCACAGCACAGGCTGGAACTAGCACAGTTCCTTAACAACAAAAATATTGATGTTATGTTACTTTCCGAAACGCACTTAACAAATAAACACAACTTCCAAATTCCTGGTTTCAAATTCTACTCCACTAACCACCCAGATGGCAAAGCCCATGGGGGTACTGGAATATTAATAAGATCTCGGCTAAAGCACTATCCTCAGAACACGTTTGAAAAAAACTGTCTGCAATCCACGTCGATCAGCATACAGACCAGAAATGGCCCTATCACACTTGCAGCAGTATACTGCCCTCCGCGGTTCACACTTACAGAAGACAACTTCATGGAATATTTTAAAACGCTAGGAGAGCGCTTTGTCGCAGCAGGGGACTACAATGCAAAACACACACACTGGGGATCTCGCCTGGTCACCCCCAAAGGGAAGCAACTTTACAATGCAATCATCAAACCAAACCGAAAGCTAAACTACGTTTCTCCGGGTAGACCTACATACTGGCCTGCAGACCCAAAGAAGCTTCCTGACCTCATTGACTTCGCTATAACCAAAGGAATTCCCCAGCACCTCATAACAGCAGAGTCACTTCCAGACTTGTCCTCAGATCACTCTCCTGTCATCTTTAGCTTTCTACAGCAGCCCCGGTTAATTGAGAAGCCCTATAGGCTTACAAATAACCATACTAACTGGGCCAAATATTCAAGATATGTCTGTTCTCATATCGACGACTCAGGATTGCCAAACACCGAAACAGACATCGATAACCTGAACGGCTCGCTTGTATCGACCCTAGTTGCAGCAGCACAAGTCTCTACTCCACCAGACCCACCTGCTCCTATGAGATATAACCAAACAAACAGAGATATCGAGAAACTGGTGCTTGAAAAACGACGCTTGCGCAGAGAGTGGCAAAAGCACCGATCGCCGACCTTGAAGCAAAAACTGAAAGCAGTTACGCGTTTGCTCTCCAGAACACTCAAGCTAGAGGAAGAAAAGGCACATTACGAGTACATCGAGCAGCTCTCACCAACCAGCACAAAACACTCCTTATGGAAAGCCCACCGACACCACCAGGCACCAACAGAGACTGTCACACCACTGCGAGATGCCCATGGAAACTGGTCCCGAAGCGATGAACAAAGAGCTCACACTTTTGCTGACCACCTGCAAAAAGTGTTTCAGCCTAATCCGCCTACAAACACCTTCATCCTCCCCTTGTCACGTAGCAATTGCGCACCGCTGGAGCCAATGGTCTTCCGGCCAGATGAAATAGCGAAGACGGTTAAGGAATTAAACCCTGGAAAATCACCTGGACACGACATGATAACTTCCATGATGATCAGCCATTTGCCCCGATGTGCGCTGAACCTGATTTGCAAACTCTTCAACGGAATTGCTAAGCTAGGATATATTCCTACTCAATGGAAAAAGTCAGTGGTAATAATGGTTCCCAAGCCAGGAAAAAAAAAACGTCACCAGCATCCTACAGGCCAATAAGTTTGCTAACCACCCTTTCCAAACTTTTTGAAAAGGTGCTTCTGCTACGTCTTATGCCTTACATAAATCTCCATGACATCATTCCTTCGCATCAATTCGGATTCCAAAAGAAGCATGGAACCATTGAGCAGGTGAACCGAATCACAACGGAAATACGCGCTACCTTTGAAAACCGTGAATACTGCTCTGCATTATTCTTGGATGTAGCTCAAGCTTTTGATAGAGTCTGGCTTGACGGTCTTATGTTCAAAATCCAGAAATTGCTGCCTCAAAGCACCCACAAGCTGTTGGAGACATACCTCTATAAGCGCACCTTCGCAGTTAGATGCAACAACAGTATGTCTTACGACCATAACATCAACGCTGGCGTCCCCCAAGGTAGCGTCCTGGGCCCTGTCCTCTATCTCCTGTTTACATCGGACATACCTACAAACTCCCAACTAACTACCCACACGTTCGCCGACGATACTGCGATCCTCAGCCGATCCAGATCTCCAATGGAAGCAACTGCGCAACTAGCTCGACACCTACTACTCGTGGAAACATGGTTTGCAGACTGGCGCATCTGTATCAACAAGGACAAGAGCAAACACGTAACATTCACGCTCAGCCGACAAACATGCCCTACTATACTTCTACACAACACACCAGTTCCACAAGTTAGCGAGGTGACGTACCTGGGAGTTCACCTAGACAGGCGGCTCACATGGCGTAGGCATATTGAAGCAAAAACTACAAATATGAAGCTCAAGGCAGCTAGTCTCCACTGGCTAATCAACGCCCACTCCCCCCTTAAACTAGAGCACAAGGTACTCATCTACAACTCGGTGATCAAGCCCATCTGGACATACGGCTCCGAGCTATGGGGATGCGCGTCAAAAAGCAGCTTAAACGTAGTACAGCGAGCACAAACAAAAATCCTGCGCACTATAACTGGAGCCCCATGGTACCTCCGTAACGAGAACATACATAGAGACCTGCAAATCAACCTAGTCGTAGATGAAATACTTAACAAAAGGATCAGATACTTGAACAAGCTCGACGCTCACCCTAACCCCCTTGCCAAGCAATTATTGCGAGCTTGCAGCTCATCTAGACTGCAGCGATTTGACCAATCTGCCCAGCTGTAACTTCTCGGAGCCGCTAAACAACAATTCAAATTAAATAAAAAATAATTGTATTCTAAAATAGATTAAGATTTGTAAACTTTTTGTTAGTCTCATAAACTGAGAAGATTCAATAAATAAGAAGAAATGTAAAAAAAAAAAAAAAAAGATTTAGGGGTAATTGAAGAGTCGAACAGTGCGTGGTCTTCTTGTTTTGGTCCGCAAGCCAGGAAAAGTCAGACTTTGTTTAGACAGCAGAAAAGTAAACGCAGTCACAGTCAAAGATGCATATCCAATGCCGTTTATAGACGGAATTTTGAGCAGACTTCCTAAAGCAGAATATATATCAAGTATTGACTTAAAGGATGCTTTTTGGCAAATTCCACTTGAGTCCAAATCTAGGGATATGACAGCATTTACTGTACCAGGTCGACCACTATATCAGTTCACTGTAATGCCATTTGGGCTTTGCAATGCACCGCAAACTATGACCATAAACTCTCCTCAAGGCAACGCGGCAGAAAGAGTTAATAGAACAGCCATAGCAGCGATCAAAGCCTGTATACAGGGGTGGTCAAAAGTATTTACACAACGTGCTTTTTTTTCAATTGTCAACTTTGATCGCTTATTGCTGCTGCTTTTGTACTCAGAAATAAACATAACGGTTTTTGTCGTGCTTCTACATCTATACAGAAGCAAACGAAAGAAGAAGTGGACAAAATAACTGTTCATGGGCTAAAAATAGAAGCATTGAACTGATGCTTGTCTGTTGTCAGAAGTATTTACACACAATTTTTACGCGTCAAAATTATTTACACAGTGCAAATTGAAGATTAGTCTTTGATTTGCATTGAGTAAGTGAAGTTCTAGTTGATGTTGATCGCTTAATTGGAACTTAAACTAACTGTTAACAGTTAAATTAATTTGTAAAATGGCAAAAACAAAGGAGCTATCAGTTGAGCATCGAGCCGAGATAATCACTAAATTTAAGGCTGGTACTTCTGCATCCAAATTAGCTGAGTTGTACAAAATATCACGTAAAACTGTGTACAACTTAGTTAAAAACGAGAGCAACAGTCGAGCGGCACGCGACAGTGGGATACCCTTGGACGTATGTTGCCATAAAAATTATCTAATTGTATAATATTAATCGTAAGCTACAAATTAATCATAACACTGCAGTGCGCTGCCACCTTGCATCAATTTCGATACGTTGTCAATAATATATCGCTGCAATTTTCCTAGCGCAAGACTGCAAAGAGCGGTGGGAGCAGTATATATCGGTATTTCTTTATAAATTTTAAATTGGCCAATATCGATAACTTGCAATATACGAGGGTCGTTTGATAAGTCCGTGACTTTTTGTATTTGCCGCGCACCTGCTCTAAATACAACACTGCTCCTGTCAGCAGTTATCGATTAACAGCTGACTGTAAAATTTTGAGAAAGCTGCGTTTCTTAGTTTGCGTTTTATAGGCATTGAAAGCAGACGATCTCGTGAATTTTAACGAAAATGGAAAAAAGTGAATTTCGTGTGCTAATTAAGCATTATTTTTTGCGTAAAAAATCCATCACCGAAACCAAGGAAAGACTTGATAAATATTATGGGGACTCTGCACCATCAATTTCAATGGTTAAGAAATGGTTTACTGAGTTCCGTTGTGGTCGTACCAGTACAAGTGATGCCGAACGTTCAGGTCGCCCAAAAGAGGTCGTCATGCCAGAAATCGTCGACAAAATCCATGGAATGATATTGGATGATCGGAGAATGAAAGTGCGTGAGGTAGCTGAGGCTGTAGGCATCTCAACTGAACGGGTACATCACATTTTACATGAATATTTGGACATGAAAAAGCTTTCCGCGCGATGGGTGCCGCGATTGCTCACACACGACCATAAGCGCAACCGTGTGACCATTTCAAAGGAGTGTTTGGCGATGTTCAACCGCAATCCAAACGAATTTTTGCGCCGTTTCGTTACCGTAGACGAAACATGGATCCACCACACCACACCAGAGACCAAAGAACAATCAAGACAGTGGGTTTCTCCGGGTGAACGTGCACCAAAGAAGGCCAAGGTGGGTCTGTCGGCCAACAAGGTCATGGCCACAGTTTTTTGGGATGCACAAGGTATCATTCACATCGATTACCTTGAAAAGGGTAAAACGATCACCGGCGAATATTATTCAGAGCTTTTGGACAGATTCGATATTGATTTGAAGCAGAAACGACCGCATTTGGCGAAAAAAAAGTGCTGTTCCATCAGGACAATGCACGGGTGCACACGTGTGTAGTCAGCATGGCAAAATTTCATAAATTGGGCTACGAACTGCTACCCCATCCAGCATATTCTCCAGATTTAGCCCCCTGTGACTATTTTTTGTTTCCAAACATGAAGAAATGGCTCGGCGGTAAGAGATTCGGGTCAAATGAAGAGGTCATCACAGAAACAAACGACTATTTTGAGGGCCTTGAGAAAACCTATTATTTGGAAGGAATAAAAAAATTGGAAAAACGCTGGACTAAATGTATAGAGCTAAAAGGAGATTATGTTGAGAAATAAAACGCTTCTTTGACGAAAAAAATATATTTTATTCAAAAAGTCACGGACTTATCAGACGACCCTCGTATCTAGTAATCAAAATTAATATTTATTTAATTGCATTTTATAATTTAGCATTTTCTATTGACCCTAAAATATGAATTATTAAATAATAATCATATGTGCACGTAAGCATATTATGAATATTATGAATATGTACACAAGCATGTAAATACTTGTATACATTCATATTCATTTACCACGCCACCTATTGGTTGAGTATTAGTATATATTTATGCACATGTATTTTCGGTAATTGACATGTGCATGAAAAAGAAGAGTCGAGAAAAAGCGCGTTCATCCAGACAGACAGACAGACGGACATGGCTCAATCGACTCGGCTATTGATCCTGAGCAAGAATATATATACTTTATGGGGTCTCCGACGCCTCCTTCTGCCCGTTATATACATTTGCACAAAGTTATTATTAATAGTATACCATTTTTTTGACCATTTTTAATGGTCCAAGAGTATAAAAAGGACACACTGGGAAATTTGGAAAATAAAAAGAGAACTGGCCGAAAAGTTGCATTGAACCCAAGAGACTGCAGACACATTATAGGACTTGTACTAAGTAATCGCACCATAAGTCCCGTTAAAATTGCCGCAGCTTCGAAAAATTTAATTGGAAAACATATTAGCGATAGTACACTGCGTCGCAGAATGAAGGAAGTTGACATCAACACCTCAACACCGAGCCAAAATAATTGGCTTTTTTAAGTAAGAATTTCATGGGGATATATTCTCTTCAGACGTCGGAGGGAAATGGGGTCAACGAGATCATTCGCCAACGTGTTCGGGTGGGCGGTAAGTCTGTCGGCATATCGGCGAAGTGAAAAAAACAAAATTAGTCTAAAAAACTAAATATACATAAATACACATAATAAAAGTTTTACGAAATAAACAAAAACTAATCTCAAATTAAACAAATATGGTAAGCAGCAAAAAGTTAAATGTTAAACATAAAGTGTGCAGAAAAGGCATGGTTTGACCCACTGTACAACCGTTGCTGAGTCAGATATTCTCTTTCGCAGCATCTTCGCCGAAAGCGCTTTCGTCGATGGACAGCGGCAAACGGAGTAAGTGACTAAGCGGTATTTCTATTACGAACTAACACCGAGCAAACGAAGCCAACGAATAAAGCACGAGCCAAGCTCCTCGCACTTTGATCGTTCTCTTGAAGGGCGCGAGTTACCATAACAGCGACAACCCTGTGGTTCATCTCGGACTCATCTCTACTCTGTGCACATCAACGATATATCAATATTGATGTATCGATATAGCTGCATCGATACGCATCCCTAATGCATAACATTTTTGCAATAAAGCTTCCTCTTTGAATTGGAACACCGAGCTGAACAGTCGATCGTGTCAGAGAAAAACAACATTTTAACAATTAAATAAATACATATACATATTTTAACATATATACATTGTTACCTCCCACCGTCTCGACCTAAGGCCATTTGGTAACTGGCGCAGCCGGCTCGTACTCCACATCCATTGGAAGGAGGGAACCACGAGTATAATTATCAAGAAGTAAGCGAACAAAGAAATTAAAATATAAATTGTGCATATTACTTATATACATATGTACATGTAAAAAAAGGAATATATATGTATGTATGTGTGTAATTCAAATGTACAATGTATTTAAGTGGTGCAAGAAGAGTAGGGCATATACACATGTAAATATATGAAAAAAGACAAATTCATGAAAAACAAAAAAAAAAGGGATATAATACAAAAATTAATGTGCATATAAGTGGCGTCACGTGGCTTGCAGTCAGTTACGGTGAAATTGTGCGAGTGTGTGTTCGAACTGGTGTGGTCGGCTGGATGCTACCATTTCGGCTGTGATGAAACACGTGTTTTAGAACTATGTACGTAGTACCAATTCGACCATGTGTGATCGAGTTTGGAGGTTAGAACCGAAACTGTCTGCAACTGCCATCAGACAATGCCAGTACACTTACAACTTAGTACATACAAAAAAAAGAGTAAGATGGGATATGTTGGTCTGCGCTGCTGATCACTTGGACTGTAGGTGTTGTGTATACAAAACTTGCATGCCGCTTTGAACACGTGTTCAATGTATAACCTATCTGGAGACGCAATAAGGCGGTTGCAATAAGGCAATATTAAAAACAAATGAAAACAAAACGCAATAAGGCGGTTGCAATAAAGCAACATTCAACGAAAAAAAAAAAACACAACAACTCAACTATATTCTTATTTATTCTTTTAACAGACATCTAAATTTCCATAAAATAATTAATCATTAGAATTAATAGTTACCTTGCAAATATATTAATTTAGTCTTTTATAAACTTGTATTAAACACAAAATATATATTTAAGCAATTAAAACGTAAACGTATCATATATATAAATCTAGCAAATATAAACTACGCAATACACACAATTTAAGGAAAATGTCTCAGTTAAATAAAACAAAACAAATATTAACCAGAAATATGACTAGACTAGACACTGGCTTGTCAACGGACGATATAACATCCGACTCGGGATCCCTCACAACCGATTCCACTTCGGTAGTCACACCTCAAGAGGTATTCAATTCCCTTCGTATACCGGATGCAATTAGGTTTCTACCAGTATACGAGGGTAACCCTAAGGCACTCAAGGAATTTATAGCAAACGTTGAGGAGATATTGATAATAATAAAGGGTACGGAGATGACTTCATATGGCAAAATGCTGTTAAGAGCTATTCGTAACAAGATTGATGGTAAGGCAAATGAAGCGCTATTATCGTCCGGTACTGCACTTGTATGGCACGACATCAAACAAAATCTGATTAATACATTTACAAACGCGACGAGTCTACGTTACTGTACGAATTGCATTCTTTATCTCTTCAAAATTTGTCAGTTACTAAGCTTTTTGAAACGATTACAGAAATCAAGACAAGCCTGTTTAATCAGGTTGAAAACCAAGATTTACCGAGTGCAGTAGCGAGTGCAAAAAAGGAGGCATTCAACAAAATATGTTTAAATACATTTGTTGCAGGTATAAAAGGACCTCTGAGATCTTTCATTATATCAGCTAAACCTACTTCCCTTATAGATGCTTATGAGTCTGCTATCAAGGAAAGAAACATTTATTATCAGAAACATTAATCACATATAATAATGCAGTCCATTCTGCTACTAAATTCACTCCATTTGAACTTTTCTCGGGAAGAACCCATTCTTTTAATAAAAATATTACATTTGATAACTATCATGACTATTTGACTAAATTAAATACATTTCGTAAAGACCTATACCCTAAAATTAAGAAACAAGTAGACCAGGCAAAAATAACAAAAATACAAAAACTTAACGAGGATAGACACGAACCACTCCCGGTTACCCCAAATCAAACCATACACAGAAAAGAAAACAGAAGGAATAAATTAACGGCAAGATTCACTCAACAAATAGTTGCTAACGTTGCCCAACGTTGCTAACTAAGAGAAATAAATCAAAGATAAGAAGGAATATTAATAGAATAGTCAATAAGGGTAGTAACATTACAGATCCGGATTCCACATCAACATCGAACACGACCTAAACGAAATAAAACATTAAACTGACAACTACAAAAATAAAAACGAATGAAATTGAATTATTGAAAACAATGAGACATTAACACAAAAATATATATATTATATAATACATTTTGTTTAAATAAACTTGTTAATATAAACAAGAGCAACAGTCGAGTTGCACACGACAGTAGGATACCCTTGGACGTATGTTGCCATAAAAAGTATTTAATTGTATAATACTAATTGCAAGCTATAAATTAATAATAATACTGGAGTGCGCTGCCACCTTGCTTCAATTTCGATATTTTGCCAATAATTTATCGCCGCAATTCCCTAAAGCGGTGTGAGCAGTAGATATCGGTATTTCTTTATAAATTTTAAATTGGTTAATATCGATAACAAGGTCCAAGGGTATAAAAATAAAAAAATAATAATAATTATCAAACCAATTTTCCATTCAATGGTTATACTTAACTATTAGATAATTAAATTTAAATTATTAAAATATGCCTACATACATATTTACATATATCCTGTCATTTAGATTTCTTAATTTCTAACCTATTCCAAACATTACAAACTCATGCCTGAATACTAACAGATATCCCATTGTGATGGCTATGCAAAACCTCAAAAGTCCTAGCACTAATCTTTTCATTATCTAGTATATTTGAAAACGCCCAATCAATATGTGTACCATATACATATTGGTAGTGGACGTTTTCAAATCTAACAAACTCCTTAATCCTTTGCTAATCAAAAAATTATAAATACTCTTACACCTGTTAAAGGTTTTGAGGCACAAATTAAAATCTCCTAAAACTAGCAAGCTATCCTCTAAATCACCTAAACGAGAAAATTGATGAATTATCTCCTCAAATTATATTTTAAATGTGGACAGAGGAAAGTCTGGACTTTTATATAATATAAGAAAACTTATGGCATCAAACCTAAATATGACGAACTCAAAAACTACTGAGCCAAAAGTTTTTCTACTGCTAAAGGTATGGGAAACTCTATCTACTAGCTCGTTCTTTACATAAATTATGATGCCTGTTAAAGGCCTAATTGATTCAAGTTGAACCACAATAGTGAACCCAGGTATTTCTACAGTTTCATTGCTTATGGAAGTTTCCACGAAACATAATATTGATGACTGAAGCATCAGCTTGTCCGATCGAATATCTTCAAGATGGGAATTCAAGCTCTGAGTATTATGGAGGAAAATGTTAAGGGCAGAACTGTTAATTAAATAATCGTAATGAGTACACAGTAGTTTTTCAGTCCGCAATTTCTTCAATTGGGCTTTCACTTTATCATTATTTTGGGGAGACTTAGGAGGAACAAAATTCCCAATAATGAATAATCCTAAAACAGTAGTTGCTCTACTGCAAGCTACGTATAATGCAGCACGCTGCATTCTGGAATTAGCATGGACTACCACTTTGCCATACGTAGCTCCCTGACTGTTATGAATTGTGATGCCTTCAGCAGGCACAATTGGAAACTGCCTACGGTCAATGTTAATTTGTGCGTTATTTGAATATTGAAAACTGCGAACAATTTTCTGAATAGGAGTCCATGAAGGATCTGTACGATGTGTACACTTCGAACGCGCAGATTCTCCTACAGTTTCCTCTGTAAATTTCATCCATAAAATGTTGGGAGTGTTGGATGTATTGAAATCTATTTGCATCAACACACCTGATGCCCCGTTTACTAATCCATCCCCTGTGTCTACATTGACCGTCATCATGTACTTGGCAGTATTTTTTAGGAGAAGAGACGTACAGAGTCCCTGTGTAGCGGAAGTTTTAAAACCCTTCACTTCTTCTAATATTCTTTGTTTCCTAGCTGGTTCCAAATGGCCCGCCTTAATAAAATCTTCAGCAGTAGAGAGAAAATTGCTCAGTAGCAATTGAGTTAAGTTTCGTTACATTAAATAAATCAACCTCATTATTATTACTAAACAGATGAATTGCATCATCGGGCACTGCCGATGGTTCGCATATTCTAGATTGGAAAAGGACAATATCATCGGCTGTCATACAACCCGATGCCATATTATTTAAGGCAGAAGCGAAAAGCTGATCGTCACGTTGACGCATTATCTCTGTGAGCTCAAAATACAAAAAAAGGTCCCAGAGATACGTACCAAATATTTCATGGTAAGGGTCAGTGGTATTTGGATCGAAAATCCAACTACCTCCTACGGGCTGTAACTGTCTAAGATCACCGAATACGATGATAGAAACACCACCAAAAGGAGAAGTATTTTTGAAAATTTGCTTCAAACGAGAATCTAAATAAGAAAACATTAGAGAGCTAACCATTGATATTTCATCAATAATAATTAATTTAAGATCGATTAACCTTGAATGAAGGCTATTAACTAAATCATGGCTTAAGGCCCTTAGAGGTGCTGAGCGAGATTGATTAACAGGAAGTGAAAACATGGAATGCAGTGTCGAACCACTAATTCCGAATGCTGCTTTTCCTGTTGGTGCACATAAGAGGATTTTAACAGATGTCGGATCAGCTCCTGGTATACTGTTATACATTACGGATAATGACTGAAAAATTGCTGATATAAGTCGACTCTTTCCGACTCCGGCGCCGCCTCCAACAAATTCATAAAAGACTGTATTGATTTTGGCATTATGCAAAGCATGTGTAAAATATAGCTTCTGCTTTAAATTAAGAGATCTAACTATATTAGCTAAGCTTTCCTGAGAAACTAAGGCTGGAAGCTTGATAAAACGGACATTACTATCTTCATCATTCATATCAATATTTCCATCCACATTTAAAACATTTAGATGTGGATCTATTTCAGGCAATCCTAAAACTGTGAAGCCATCATCTACCACTTCCTGTTCTCCTACTTGATTATTCTCATTTTCTGCTTCCTCTGTTAAGTGGCTCAGAGCATCTTCTAGTTCCCTATCATCTAGTAAATTATATTTTCTGCGATTGTTCTCTACTAACTCCGAATTTTCCCTACAGAACAATTCACAGTCATGTGTGACTAAATCCAAATGCTCATCTCGCCATGGGGCGTAAAGCATTTTTAGCTCTCTGAAATAGTCACTTGTTTCTGTATTGACATTAAATCTCCTATACCTAATTATGCACGCAGTGGTCCTCTTTCTGATGAAGCCACTATTATCGCGAAGAGCGTAAACTATGGATTCAGAAGCCCTAGGCACATCATCGTCAAAGTCATCGGCATTTTCTTGGCGAGCTCCTCGTTCTGATTTGCAGTAGCTATAAAAAGCGGATATCTCAGTGCCAAATATAAATTTGTTACCTAAATGTTGTAACTTTTGCTTAATAGTTACATTGTTATTGTCTTTAATCTCATTGATTGCCTCACGCATCAACATTGAGATACCTCTCTGAGACTTGTTAATATAATTAACGACGTAGCTGCAGCAAGCATAGGGGTCTAAAATAAACTGAATATCCATATTTGCTCGCTGCAACAAAAGGAGGTGCTTGTTATAAGCGTTAAGCTTGATTGCTGCAAAAGATCGCTTCAAAAAAACTTTTGGTTTCTTTATACTTGATCTTACAGCATTAATGTAGCCCTCATAACTAAGGTTAAGTTGATCGTGGGACAAAAAAAAGTTAAAATCGTTAAAATTTTCTACGCTTTCACGATCAAATGGGAAGTCGAGCAGACTTTGAATTTTTTCGAAATTCCTACGATGCTCGGCCAAATTTGGAGCATTTTCTTCTAAAGGGAG
Organism: Zaprionus ornatus; assembly: GCA_018904035.1. Classification (NCBI taxonomy): domain Eukaryota; kingdom Metazoa; phylum Arthropoda; class Insecta; order Diptera; family Drosophilidae; genus Zaprionus; species Zaprionus ornatus. The sequence continues at coordinate 280,436 of JAEIFZ010000011.1, forward strand.
AAGAATTTCTGTTTGAGGCATGGGAGGATATGGGATACCAAATCTACAAATTTGTTTTGACCTAATTTCTCGCCTGCAAGAGTGCCCGTGACTATGGAGTTGATACTCCAAATATGGAGCAACGTCCGGGCAACTAGATTCAGCAGTAATAAACTGATCAATAAAGGACTTCACAGGCATAAATGTGGACTCATTCTTTAGGTCGAGCTTTGGGGCGTCTTTCAGCCAGAACATGCCATGTATATGTGGAGAGCCTCTTTGCTGAAACTCCACTCGCCAATAAAACTTGATGACCTGGTGACAACCAAAGACACCGCCTTCCTTTTTCATCAGTTTTAAAGCCTGTCTATATCGAAAATCGAAATATCTGGCACAGGTCACTGGGTCTGCTCTAATGAGACGAGCTTTCTCATTAAACCCCAAATTTAACGCTTCTTCTTCGGATACTTCTAGCTTGTCTACATTTTTACATAGCAAGACTAAAAGCTCCGGCCACCTAGTTTCCGCTGCGGAAAATGTTATAAAAAAAGTTGGAAGCCCTACCTGCCTAATCATAGCCATCACTTTCTTTTTCTCGTCCTCCCAATGAGCAGGAGACGTGCGAATACCTTTTAAAAGCCTATAGCCATCATCATGAAGTATTAACCTATTTAAAGTTTCATCATTACGCACATCAGCAGCCGAAATGCCTTGAGTGCTTACGTAAGCAAATTGATGTGCTATTCCTAATGCTAATCATTTCTAACTTTTTGAAGTTATGAAATAATTTATCAGTTCTACAACCTCTTCTATCAAAATTCCTAAGCTCTGATCTAACTATAGTTGTAAAACTTTCCTGACATTTCCTTTTAATGCCTGCAAATATTGTGGGAAAAGCCAGCTCCTCTGAATCACAATCGGTTATCATGTCAAGAGGTCGCTGACCCTCTCCTGGTGCTATAGCAATTCGAGGAATATCTATGTTTTCAACAGGGACATTTTCCATGAAGGTTTCTTGACCTCCTGGATTCAACTCTACCTCTTCTTCTACTACTCTATGCTCATTAGGTTGTGCTGCCTTTTCTAACATTTGACACACAATGTCCCTGTCGTCTGCTGACGCAACAAATGGTACAGTCTCAGCTGAGTAAGAAGACAACCACTGCTCATTGATAGTAACCTGGTGCTTCTTATAAATTTCTGTGTTCACTAAATACCGAATTGCATCAACTATCTTTGAGGGCCTTATGGTTTCAGCCATGAAATCATGGTTATACTCCATCCTACGCTTAAGATGAATCTGAACTACTTCGGCTTCATTAAATGCCCTGGGAAGGGAAGTTACAACATTTGCAACTGGAATTGGCACATTGATCACTGCTCCTTTAATGGCACTTTGACGTCCATATCCAAGAGACTTTATGATCATAAAAGGAAGACGGGGAGAAATCAGCCTTTCTTCTAGAGGCGTCAAGCCTTTCAGGCATTCCGGAAGCTCCGGAAAATTTAGGCCATTTGTAATAGAAGCCTTTGGTTTTTTCCCTGACTTTATACTGCGGCTGCAGGTTTTGCAAAAGCTAAACCTATTATTATGGGATGGAAACATAGAGGAAAGATACAAAATATCAACACTATCTGCCTCACTACACTTTTCCTCTATGACCTCACGCGAAATTTTGTCCACTTGATGTGGAAACCACAAACCTTTGCAACATATGCAAACCTGATCGGGTCCCTGCTTGACTGTCTTATTAAAATTGGCTATTAGGCAATCTAAACTAGTTTTAACCTGCGATATCCTATCATCTGGAAGGGTATTCGCACGGTCCACTCTATTGCGGGACGCGTTTCTCCTATTCTCTGCTATCCTATTGGTGCAAATACTCCTATATAGACTCACTCTTTGCGACATATTCCTATGGGCTTCAAAGGCCTCACGTTGAGCTCGAATACGAGCACTGCGGCGTGCACTAGTATTGCGTGCCTGCTCAACAATCCTACGAATAGGATTGTTTCTAACCTGAGACCTTTGACTTCTATCTATTGCCCTTTCTAAAATTCGCGTCTCCTGATTTTGTCGCTGAATCGCCCTTCTAACAGCATCTCGTCCGCTTTCGTTGGACCTGAATTGTGGACATTGCCTGCGCCTCGATCGACGCAAAGTATTGGCAAGTTGTTCGGCATTTCTAGTTGAATGATCAGTTCGTCGAACACGGCGACGAACTGCATCCTGCTCTCTTTCCTGAGATCGAAACTCAGCATCTTGCCTGCGACTCGAACGACGCGAAGTGTTGGCAAGTTGTTCGACTGTTTTAATTGCAGAATCACTGCGACGTACACGGCGACGAACTGCATCCTGCTCTCTTTCCTGAGATCGAAACTCAGCATCTTGCCTGCGACTCGAACGACGCGAAGTGTTGGCAAGTTGTTCGTCTGTTTTAATTGCAGAATCACTGCGACGTACACGGCGACGAACTGCATCCTGCTCTCTTTCCTGAGGTCGAAACTCAGCATCTTGCCTGCGACTCGAACGACGCGAAGTGTTGGCAAGTTGTTCGTCTGTTTTAATTGCAGAATCACTGCGACGTACACGGCGACGAACTGCATCCTGCTCTCTTTCCTGAGATCGAAGGTCAGCATCTCGCTTGCGCCTCGAACGACGCGAAGTGTCAGCAAGTTGTTCTTGTAATCTGATTGGCGAAGAAGCCCGAATAGTAGTGTGACGAATTGTGTCCGGTAATTGCTCAACGGCCCTAAATGTTCTATTACTTCTGCGGACTCGATGCTGTTGACTATCTCTAACCCTTTCAGCTTCCCTAAATTCGAAATTTTGCCTACGTTCTCTATGTGCCTCTAGATTATTTACGCGTTCCTGCTCAGAAAAGTCTATATCTGACCTATTCAAACGATTTCTTTTTCGCTGTGTTTGACTCCTATTGCAAGCTGACTTTCTCTTAAGTCTAGGCATCTTCTAATATATAAGTTTTAAAATAATATATAGGTATGTTAAAAATAAAATTCTTATAAATTAATTTAATTTGAATATATATTTATCAAAAATTAATATATAGTTATATATATAAAATAAAGTTAGTATATTTATTTATATATATAAATATATTCATATATTTAAATAGATATATATATATTATAATTATATTCATATATTTAAATAAATATATGTATATTATTTAAAATAATTATATTATAAATGAAAATAAATATCTAATGAAAGAACAAATAATAATAAAATTTAATAAGGAAAATAAAAATAAACAAAATGTGGAAAAAAGAATAAATATAAATCAAAGAAATAATAAATTAAACCTGCAAGAAATTCCAGCGAAAATTCCAATTTGAATCGCGGAAACGAACCGATACCGATGTTCACGTACAATCACACACACTTCAGAAGAGTCTATACACATATATGTATGCATGCACAAAAATACGTTACGCTGTGTACCGCACTTTTCTAAAATTGCGCGCCACGTTCCGGGCAGGGCGCAATCATTCACACGCATAAAAAATGTTCCGTTAACGCATAACAATCACACACGAGGATTTACTTATTATATACTCGACTTATATTAATTTGCATTAAATGTTAAATGTATCACGAACACGCGAATTAATTATATATTATTTTATATTTACTATCGAAAATACAAATGATAATCGACAATCGACGACGACACCGAACACGCCAATCGCAAACTACAAATTAACATAACACTGAAGCGCGCTGCCACCTTGCAACAATTTTGATACGTTGCCAATAATTTATCGCCGCAATTAAAAAGTGCGCGAAACCTTAAATTTATAATAATGATCTATAGAATCTAATATACATACAAAATATACATATATTAAAAAAAAAAACTAGAAGAAATGTCAGTACATTTTTTTCAAACATAGTTTCAATAGACGTGGGGATATAATATAATTTACACATATTAATATGATTTATATGCAAAAAATATGAAATATATATCGATATGTTTAATATATATTAAAAGCTATCGATATGATAGCTCATAATATATCGTGAAATCTAAATTAATATTTATTTAATAAAAAGTCAATATATAAATTATTAAATAATAATAATAATATGTCTATATTAGAAATCTAGTAAATACCTGCATTCATGCATGCCGATCAACCACGCTATTGGTTGTATATAATTTTACATATGTATGTGTGAACACAAATTAAGTATGTATAAGTGTTTGCATTTATGCACATGTATTTTGGGTAATTGACATGTGCATGAAAAAGAAGAGTCGAGAAACAGCTCGCGCTTCGCGCTCGCATCGTTTATCCTTTTCTTTCATGCACAAGTAATTTAGTTCTGACGTCATCGACAACTTCTTTGCTTTCTTCATATTCATATATACGCCACCTATTGGTTGAGTGTTAGCATATATTTATGCACATGTATTTTCGGTAATTGACATGTGCATGGAAAAGAAGAGTCGAGAAACCGCTCGCGCTCGCATCGTTGTCCTTTTCTTTCATGCATAAGGAATTTAGTTCTGACGTCATCGACAAGTTCTTTGCTGGTCGAAGTGTCGAAATGGTTTATCTAATAACTTCAGTGTTTATTGTCTGATCGGATTGCAATTTGGAGGATAAGTTCATATATTATTTATCTATATATATGCTAAAGCAGAACGTTAAGAAATGAGTTCTTCGAATGTAAATAGCAATGTAAACCAAAATAGGCGAAATGTTATAAAAAAAAGTTGGAAGCCCTACCTGCCTAATCATAGCCATCACTTTCTTTTTCTCGTCCTCCCAATGAGCAGGAGACGTGCGAATACCTTTTAAAAGCCTATAGCCATCATCATGAAGTATTAACCTATTTAAAGTTTCATCATTACGCACATCAGCAGCCGAAATGCCTTGAGTGGCAGAGTGCTTACGTAAGCAAATTGATGTGCTATTCCTAATGCTAATCATTTCTAACTTTTTGAAGTTATGAAATAATTTATCAGTTCTACAACCTCTTCTATCAAAATTCCTAAGCTCTGATCTAACTATAGTTGTAAAACTTTCCTGACATTTCCTTTTAATGCCTGCAAATATTGTGGGAAAAGCCAGCTCCTCTGAATCACAATCGGTTATCATGTCAAGAGGTCGCTGACCCTCTCCTGGTGCTATAGCAATTCGAGGAATATCTATGTTTTCAACAGGGTCATTTTCCATGAAGGTTTCTTGACCTCCTGGATTCAACTCTACCTCTTCTTCTACTACTCTATGCTCATTAGGTTGTGCTGCCTTTTCTAACATTTGACACACAATGTCCCTGTCGTCTGCTGACGCAACAAATGGTACAGTCTCAGCTGAGTAAGAAGACAACCACTGCTCATTGATAGTAACCTGGTGCTTCTTATAAAGTTCTGTGTTCACTAAATACCGAATTGCATCAACTATCTTTGAGGGCCTTATGGTTTCAGCCATGAAATCATGGTTATACTCCATCCTACGCTTAAGATGAATCTGAACTACTTCGGCTTCATTAAATGCCCTGGGAAGGGAAGTTACAACATTTGCAACTGGAATTGGCACATTGATCACTGCTCCTTTAATGGCACTTTGACGTCCATATCCAAGAGACTTTATGATCATAAAAGGAAGACGGGGAGAAATCAGCCTTTCTTCTAGAGGCGTCAAGCCTTTCAGGCATTCCGGAAGCTCCGGAAAATTTAGGCCATTTGTAATAGAAGCCTTTGGTTTTTTCCCTGACTTTATACTGCAGGTTTTGCAAAAGCTAAACCTATTATTATGGGATGGAAACATAGAGGAAAGATACAAAATATCAACACTATCTGCCTCACTACACTTTTCCTCTATGACCTCACGCGAAATTTTGTCCACTTGATGTGGAAACCACAAACCTTTGCAACATATGCAAACCTGATCGGGTCCCTGCTTGACTGTCTTATTAAAATTGGCTATTAGGCAATCTAAACTAGTTTTAATCTGCGATATCCTATCATCTGGAAGGGTATTCGCACGGTCCACTCTATTGCGGGACGCGTTTCTCCTATTCTCTGCTATCCTATTGGTGCAAATACTCCTATATAGACTCACTCTTTGCGACATATTCCTATGGGCTTCAAAGGCCTCACGTTGAGCTCGAATTCGAGCACTGCGGCGTGCACTAGTATTGCGTGCCTGCTCAACAATCCTACGAATAGGATTGTTTCTAACCTGAGACCTTTGACTTCTATCTATTGCCCTTTCTAAAATTCGCGTCTCCTGATTTTGTCGCTGAATCGCCCTTCTAACAGCATCTCGTCCGCTTTCGTTGGACCTGAATTGTGGACATTGCCTGCGCCTCGATCGACGCAAAGTATTGGCAAGTTGTTCGGCATTTCTAGTTGAATGATCAGTTCGTCGAACACGGCGACGAACTGCATCCTGCTCTCTTTCCTGAGATCGAAACTCAGCATCTTGCCTGCGACTCGAACGACGCGAAGTGTTGGCAAGTTGTTCGTCTGTTTTAATTGCAGAATCACTGCGACGTACACGGCGACGAACTGCATCCTGCTCTCTTTCCTGAGATCGAAACTCAGCATCTTGCCTGCGACTCGAACGACGCAAAGTGTTGGCAAGTTGTTCGTCTGTTTTAATTGCAGAATCACTGCGACGTACACGGCGACGAACTGCATCCTGCTCTCTTTCCTGAGGTCGAAACTCAGCATCTTGCCTGCGACTCGAACGACGCGAAGTGTTGGCAAGTTGTTCGTCTGTTTTAATTGCAGAATCACTGCGACGTACACGGCGACGAACTGCATCCTGCTCTCTTTCCTGAGATCGAAGGTCAGCATCTCGCCTGCGCCTCGAACGACGCGAAGTGTCAGCAAGTTGTTCTTGTAATCTGATTGGCGAAGAAGCCCGAATAGTAGTGTGACGAATTGTGTCCGGTAATTGCTCAACGGCCCTAAATGTTCTATTACTTCTGCGGACTCGATGCTGTTGACTATCTCTAACCCTTTCAGCTTCCCTAAATTCGAAATTTTGCCTACGTTCTCTATGTGCCTCTAGATTATTTACGCGTTCCTGCTCAGAAAAGTCTATATCTGACCTATTCAAACGATTTCTTTTTCGCTGTGTTTGACTCCTATTGCAAGCTGACTTTCTCTTAAGTCTAGGCATCTTCTAATATATAAGTTTTAAAATAATATATAGGTATGTTAAAAATAAAATTCTTATAAATTAATTTAATTTGAATATATATTTATCAAAAATTAATATATAGTTATATATATAAAATAAAGTTAGTATATTTATTTATATATATAAATATATTCATATATTTAAATAGATATATATATATTATAATTATATTCATATATTTAAATAAATATATGTATATTATTTAAAATAATTATATTATAAATGAAAATAAATATCTAATGAAAGAACAAATAATAATAAAATTTAATAAGGAAAATAAAAATAAACAAAATGTGGAAAAAGAATAAATATAAATCAAAGAAATAATAAATTAAACCTGCAAGAAATTCCAGCGAAAATTCCAATTTGAATCGCGGAAACGAACCGATACCGATGTTCACGTACAATCACACACACTTCAGAAGAGTCTATACACATATATGTATGCATGCACAAAAATACGTTACGCTGTGTACCGCACTTTTCTAAAATTGCGCGCCACGTTCCGGGCAGGGCGCAATCATTCACACGCATAAAAAATGTTCCGTTAACGCATAACAATCACACACGAGGATTTACTTATTATATACTCGACTTATATTAATTTGCATTAAATGTTAAATGTATCACGAACACGCGAATTAATTATATATTATTTTATATTTACTATCGAAAATACAAATGATAATCGACAATCGACGACGACACCGAACACGCCAATCGCAAACTACAAATTAACATAACACTGAAGCGCGCTGCCACCTTGCAACAATTTTGATACGTTGCCAATAATTTATCGCCGCAATTAAAAAGTGCGCGAAACCTTAAATTTATAATATTGATCTATAGAATCAAATATACATACAAAATATACATATATTAAAAAAACAAACTAGAAGAAATGTTAGTACATTTTTTTCAAACATAGTTTCAATAGACGTGGGGATATAATATAATTTACACATATTAATATAATTTATATGCAAAAAATATGAAATATATATCGATATGTTTAATATATATTAAAAGCTATCGATATGATAGCTCATAATATATCGTGAAATCTAAATTAATATTTATTTAATAAAAAGTCAATATATAAATTATTAAATAATAATAATATGTCTATATTAGAAATCTAGTAAATACCTGCATTCATGCATGCCGATCAACCACGCTATTGGTTGTATATAATTTTACATATGTATGTGTGAACACAAGTTAAGTATGTATAAGTGTTTGCATTTATGCACATGTATTTTGGGTAATTGACATGTGCATGAAAAAGAAGAGTCGAGAAACAGCTCGCGCTTCGCGCTCGCATCGTTTATCCTTTTCTTTCATGCACAAGTAATTTAGTTCTGACGTCATCGACAACTTCTTTGCTTTCTTCATATTCATATATACGCCACCTATTGGTTGAGTGTTAGCATATATTTATGCACATGTATTTTCGGTAATTGACATGTGCATGGAAAAGAAGGGTCGAGAAACCGCTCGCGCTCGCATCGTTGTCCTTTTCTTTCATGCATAAGGAATTTAGTTCTGACGTCATCGACAAGTTCTTTGCTGGTCGAAGTGTCGAAATGGTTTATCTAATAACTTCAGTGTTTATTGTCTGATCGGATTGCAATTTGGAGGATAAGTTCATATATTATTTATCTATATATATGCTAAAGCAGAACGTTAAGAAATGAGTTCTTCGAATGTAAATAGCAATGTAAACCAAAATTGGCGGTTTGCGGGGGCGGTAGGCGTGTTATTCTAAATTGAAAATAAACTTGATCTGCGTATGGTATACAGGAATCTTTATGCTAAATTTGGTGTCCGAAGCTTTTGTAATAGCTGAGATCGGCGCGTTTATCCAGACAGACGGACAGACAGACGGACATGGCTCAATCGACTCGGCTATTGATCCTGAGCAAGAATATATATACTTTATGGGGTTTCCGACGCCTCCTTCTGCCTGTTACATACATTTGCACAAAGTTAGTATACCCTTTTTTGACAATTTTCAATGGTCCAAGGGTATAAAAATATTAGTATACACGTAACCTTCATAAATTTGAAAAAAGTTTACGTTAAAAACAAAACAGAAGTATAAATAATATAAGATAAATAAAAAATATATATATATTTATATTAAAAAAAAAAAAAATAAATAAATAAAAAAAAAAACAAGAGCAACAGTCGAGTTGCACACGACAGTAGGATACCCTTGGACGTATGTTGCCATAAAAAGTATTTAATTGTATAATACTAATTGCAAGCTATAAATTAATAATAATACTGGAGTGCGCTGCCACCTTGCTTCAATTTCGATATTTTGCCAATAATTTATCGCCTCAATTCCCTAAAGCGGTGTGAGCAGTAGATATCGGTATTTCTTTATAAATTTTAAATTGGTTAATATCGATAACAAGGTCCAAGGGTATAAAAATAAAAAAATAATAATAATTATCAAACCAATTTTCCATTCAATGGTTATACTTAACTATTAGATAATTAAATTTAAATTATTAAAATATGCCTACATACATATTTACATATATCCTGTCATTTAGATTTCTTAATTTCTAACCTATTCCAAACATTACAAACTCATGCCTGAATACTAACAGATATCCCATTGTGATGGCTATGCAAAACCTCAAAAGTCCTAGCACTAATCTTTTCATTATCTAGTATATTTGAAAACGCCCAATCAATATGTGTATCCATATTGGTAGTGGACGTTTTCAAATCTAACAAACTCCTTAATCCTTTGCTAATCAAAAAATTATAAATACTCTTACACCTGTTAAAGGTTTTGAGGCACAAATTAAAATCTCCTAAAACTAGCAAGCTATCCTCTAAATCACCTAAACGAGAAAATTGATGAATTATCTCCTCAAATTCTATTTTAAATGTGGACAGAGGAAAGTCTGGACTTTTATATAATATAAGAAAACTTATGGCATCAAACCTAAATATGCCGAACTCAAAAACTACTGAGCCAAAAGTTTTTCTACTGCTAAAGGTATGGAAAACTCTATCTACTATCTCGTTCTTTACATAAATTATGATGCCTGTTAAAGGCCTAATTGATTCAAGTTGAACCACAATAGTGAACCCAGGTATTTCTACAGTTTCATTGCTTATGGAAGTTTCCACGAAACATAATATTGATGACTGAAGCATCAGCTTGTCCGATCGAATATCTTCAAGATGGGAATTCAAGCTCTGAGTATTATGGAAGAAAATGTTAAAGGCAGAACTGTTAATTAAATAATCGTAATGAGTACACAGTAGTTTTTCAGTCCGCAATTTCTTCAATTGGGCTTTCACTTTATCATTATTTTGGGGAGACTTAGGAGGAACAAAATTCCCAATAATGAATAATCCTAAAGCAGTAGTTGCTCTACTGCAAGCTACGTATAATGCAGCACGCTGCATTCTGGAATTAGCATGGACTACCACTTTGCCATACGTAGCTCCCTGACTGTTATGAATTGTGATGCCTTCAGCAGGCACAATTGGAAACTGCCTACGGTCAATGTTAATTTGTGCGTTATTTGAATATTGAAAACTGCGAACAATTTTCTGAATAGGAGTCCATGAAGGATCTGTACGATGTGTACACTTCGAACGCGCAGATTCTCCTACAGTTTCCATCCCCTGTGTCTACATTGACCGTCATCATGTACTTGGCAGTATTTTTTAGGAGAAGAGACGTACAGAGTCCCTGTGTAGCGGAAGTTTTAAAACCCTTCACTTCTTCTAATATTCTTTGTTTCCTAGCTGGTTCCAAATGGCCCGCCTTAATAAAATCTTCAGCAGTAGAGAAAAATTGCTCAGTAGCAATTGAGTTAAGTTTCGTTACATTAAATAAATCAACCTCATTATTATTACTAAACAGATGAATTGCATCATCGGGCACTGCCGATGGTTCGCATATTCTAGATTGGAAAAGGACAATATCATCGGCTGTCATACAACCCGATGCCATATTATTTAAGGCAGAAGCGAAAAGCTGATCGTCACGTTGACGCATTATCTCTGTGAGCTCAAAATACAAAAAAAGGTCCCAGAGATACGTACCAAATATTTTATGGTAAGGGTCAGTGGTATTTGGATCGAAAATCCAACTACCTCCTACGGGCTGTAACTGTCTAAGATCACCGAATACGATGATAGAAACACCACCAAAAGGAGAAGTATTTTTGAAAATTTGCTTCAAACGAGAATCTAAATAAGAAAACATTAGAGAGCTAACCATTGATATTTCATCAATAATAATTAATTTAAGATCGATTAACCTTGAATGAAGGCTATTAACTAAATCATGGCTTAAGGCCCTTAGAGGTGCTGAGCGAGATTGATTAACAGGAAGTGAAAACATGGAATGCAGTGTCGAACCACTAATTCCGAATGCTGCTTTTCCTGTTGGTGCACATAAGAGGATTTTAACAGATGTCGGATCAGCTCCTGGTATACTGTTATACATTACGGATAATGACTGAAAAATTGCTGATATAAGTCGACTCTTTCCGACTCCGGCGCCGCCTCCAACAAATTCATAAAAGACTGTATTGATTTTGGCATTATGCAAAGCATGTGTAAAATATAGCTTCTGCTTTAAATTAAGAGATCTAACTATATTAGCTAAGCTTTCCTGAGAAACTAAGGCTGGAAGCTTGATAAAACGGACATTACTATCTTCATCATTCATATCAATATTTCCATCCACATTTAAAACATTTAGATGTGGATCTATTTCAGGCAATCCTAAAACTGTGAAGCCATCATCTACCACTTCCTGTTCTCCTACTTGATTATTCTCATTTTCTGCTTCCTCTGTTAAGTGGCTCAGAGCATCTTCTAGTTCCCTATCATCTAGTAAATTATATGTTATAAAAAAAGTTGGAAGCCCTACCTGCCTAATCATAGCCATCACTTTCTTTTTCTCGTCCTCCCAATGAGCAGGAGACGTGCGAATACCTTTTAAAAGCCTATAGCCATCATCATGAAGTATTAACCTATTTAAAGTTTCATCATTACGCACATCAGCAGCCGAAATGCCTTGAGTGGCAGAGTGCTTACGTAAGCAAATTGATGTGCTATTCCTAATGCTAATCATTTCTAACTTTTTGAAGTTATGAAATAATTTATCAGTTCTACAACCTCTTCTATCAAAATTCCTAAGCTCTGATCTAACTATAGTTGTAAAACTTTCCTGACATTTCCTTTTAATGCCTGCAAATATTGTGGGAAAAGCCAGCTCCTCTGAATCACAATCGGTTATCATGTCAAGAGGTCGCTGACCCTCTCCTGGTGCTATAGCAATTCGAGGAATATCTATGTTTTCAACAGGGACATTTTCCATGAAGGTTTCTTGACGTCCTGGATTCAAATCTACCTCTTCTTCTACTACTCTATGCTCATTAGGTTGTGCTGCCTTTTCTAACATTTGACACACAATGTCCCTGTCGTCTGCTGACGCAACAAATGGTACAGTCTCAGCTGAGTAAGAAGACAACCACTGCTCATTGATAGTAACCTGGTGCTTCTTACAAAGTTCTGTGTTCACTAAATACCGAATTGCATCAACTATCTTTGAGGGCCTTATGGTTTCAGCCATGAAATCATGGTTATACTCCATCCTACGCTTAAGATGAATCTGAACTACTTCGGCTTCATTAAATGCCCTGGGAAGGGAAGTTACAACATTTGCAACTGGAATTGGCACATTGATCACTGCTCCTTTAATGGCACTTTGACGTCCATATCCAAGAGACTTTATGATCATAAAAGGAAGACGGGGAGAAATCAGCCTTTCTTCTAGAGGCGTCAAGCCTTTCAGGCATTCCGGAAGCTCCGGAAAATTTAGGCCATTTGTAATAGAAGCCTTTGGTTTTTTCCCTGACTTAATACTGCGGCTGCAGGTTTTGCAAAAGCTAAACCTATTATTATGGGATGGAAACATAGAGGAAAGATACAAAATATCAACACTATCTGCCTCACTACACTTTTCCTCTATGACCTCACGCGAAATTTTGTCCACTTGATGTGGAAACCACAAACCTTTGCAACATATGCAAACCTGATCGGGTCCCTGCTTGACTGTCTTATTAAAATTGGCTATTAGGCAATCTAAACTAGTTTTAACCTGCGATATCCTATCATCTGGAAGGGTATTCGCACGGTCCACTCTATTGCGGGACGCGTTTCTCCTATTCTCTGCTATCTTATTGGTGCAAATACTCCTATATAGACTCACTCTTTGCGACATATTCCTATGGGCTTCAAAGGCCTCACGTTGAGCTCGAATTCGAGCACTGCGGCGTGCACTAGTATTGCGTGCCTGCTCAACAATCCTACGAATAGGATTGTTTCTAACCTGAGACCTTTGACTTCTATCTATTGCCCTTTCTAAAATTCGCGTCTCCTGATTTTGTCGCTGAATCGCCCTTCTAACAGCATCTCGTCCGCTTTCGTTGGACCTGAATTGTGGACATTGCCTGCGCCTCGATCGACGCAAAGTATTGGCAAGTTGTTCGGCATTTCTAGTTGAATGATCAGTTCGTCGAACACGGCGACGAACTGCATCCTGCTCTCTTTCCTGAGATCGAAACTCAGCATCTTGCCTGCGACTCGAACGACGCGAAGTGTTGGCAAGTTGTTCGTCTGTTTTAATTGCAGAATCACTGCGACGTACACGGCGACGAACTGCATCCTGCTCTCTTTCCTGAGATCGAAACTCAGCATCTTGCCTGCGACTCGAACGACGCGAAGTGTTGGCAAGTTGTTCATCTGTTTTAATTGCAGAATCACTGCGACGTACACGGCGACGAACTGCATCCTGCTCTCTTTCCTGAGATCGAAACTCAGCATCTTGCCTGCGACTCGAACGACGCGAAGTGTTGGCAAGTTGTTCTTCTGTTTTAATTGCAGAATCACTGCGACGTACACGGCGACGAACTGCATCCTGCTCTCTTTCCTGAGATCGAAGGTCAGCATCTCGCCTGCGCCTCGAACGACGCGAAGTGTCTGTTTTAATTGCAGAATCACTGCGACGTACATGGCGACGAACTGCATCCTGCTCTCTTTCCTGAGATCGAAACTCAGCATCTTGCCTGCGACTCGAACGACGCGAAGTGTTGGCAAATTGTTCGTCTGTTTTAATTGCAGAATCACTGCGACGTACACGGCGACGAACTGCATCCTGCTCTCTTTCCTGAGATCGAAGGTCAGCATCTCGCCTGCGACTCGAACGACGCGAAGTGTCAGCAAGTTGTTCTTGTAATCTGATTGGCGAAGAAGCCCGAAGAGTAGTGTGACGAATTGTGTCCGGTAATTGCTCAACGGCCCTAAATGTTCTATTACTTCTGCGGACTCGATGCTGTTGACTATCTCTAACCCTTTCAGCTTCCCTAAATTCGAAATTTTGCCTACGTTCTCTATGTGCCTCTAGATTATTTACGCGTTCCTGCTCAGAAAAGTCTATATCTGACCTATTCAAACGATTTCTTTTTCGCTGTGTTTGACTTCTATTGCAAGCTGACTTTCTCTTAAGTCTAGGCATCTTCTAATATATAAGTTTTAAAATAATATATAGGTATGTTAAAAATAAAATTCTTATAAATTCATTTAATTTGAATATATATTTAGCAAAAATTAATATATAGTTATATATATAAAATAAAGTTAGTATATTTATTTATATATATAAATATATTCATATATTTAAATAGATATATATATATTATAATTATATTCATATATTTAAATAAATATATGTATATTATTTAAAATAATTATATTATAAATGAAAATAAATATCTAATGAAAGAACAAATAATAATAAAATTTAATAAGGAAAATAAAAATAAACAAAATGTGGAAAAAGAATAAATATAAATCAAAGAAATAATAAATTAAACCTGCAAGAAATTCCAGCGAAAATTCCAATTTGAATCGCGGAAACGAACCGATACCGATGTTCACGTACAATCACACACACTTCAGAAGAGTCTATACACATATATGTATGCATGCACAAAAATACGTTACGCTGTGTACCGCACTTTTCTAAAATTGCGCGCCACGTTCCGGGCAGGGCGCAATCATTCACACGCATAAAAAATGTTCCGTTAACGCATAACAATCACACACGAGGATTTACTTATTATATACTCGACTTATATTAATTTGCATTAAATGTTAAATGTATCACGAACACGCGAATTAATTATATATTATTTTATATTTAATATCGAAAATACAAATGATAATCGACAATCGACGACGACACCGAACACGCCAATCGCAAACTACAAATTAACATAACACTGAAGCGCGCTGCCACCTTGCAACAATTTTGATACGTTGCCAATAATTTATCGCCGCAATTAAAAAGTGCGCGAAACCTTAAATTTATAATAATGATCTATAGAATCTAATATACATACAAAATATACATATATTAAAAAAACAAAGTAGAAGAAATGTTAGTACATTTTTTTCAAACATAGTTGCAATAGACGTGGGGATATAATATAATTTACACATATTAATATAATTTATATGCAAAACATATGAAATATATATCGATATGTTTAATATATATTAAAAGCTATCGATATGATAGCTCATAATATATCGTGAAATCTAAATTAATATTTATTTAATAAAAAGTCAATATATAAATTATTAAATAATAATAATAATATGTCTATATTAGAAATCTAGTAAATACCTGCATTCATGCATGCCGATCAACCACGCTATTGGTTGTATATAATTTTACATATGTATGTGTGAACACAAATTAAGTATGTATAAGTGTTTGCATTTATGCACATGTATTTTGGGTAATTGACATGTGCATGAAAAAGAAGAGTCGAGAAACAGCTCGCGCTTCGCGCTCGCATCGTTTATCCTTTTCTTTCATGCACAAGTAATTTAGTTCTGACGTCATCGACAACTTCTTTGCTTTCTTCATATTCATATATACGCCACCTATTGGTTGAGTGTTAGCATATATTTATGCACATGTATTTTCGGTAATTGACATGTGCATGGAAAAGAAGAGTCGAGAAACAGCTCGCGCTTCGCGCTCGCATCGTTGTCCTTTTTTTTCATGCATAAGGAATTTAGTTCTGACGTCATCGACAAGTTCTTTGCTGGTCGAAGTGTCGAAATGGTTTATCTAATAACTTCAGTGTTTATTGTCTGATCGGATTGCAATTTGGAGGATAAGTTCATATATTATTTATCTATATATATGCTAAAGCAGAACGTTAAGAAATGAGTTCTTCGAATGTAAATAGCAATGTAAACCAAAATTGGCGGTTTGCGGGGGCGGTAGGCGTGTTATTCCAAATTGAAAATAAACTTGATCTGCGTATGGTATACAGGAATCTTCATGCTAAATTTGGTGTCCGTAGCTTTTGTAATAGCTGAGATCGGCGCGTTCATCCAGACAGACAGACAGACGGACAGACAGACGGACATGGCTCAATCGACTCGGCTATTGATCCTGAGCAAGAATATATATACTTTATGGGGTCTCCGACGCCCCCTTCTGCCTGTTATATACATTTGTACAAAGTTAGTATACCCTTTTTTGACCATTTTCAATGGTCCAAGGGTATAAAAATGAAGAAATTAATAAGTTTAAATACCAAAAGTCTGTACCGATTGTTAGAAGTAAGATAAAATTCAGGAATAATGAAATTCCCTTTAAAATACCAATATTTAAGCAAAAAGAAATTATATTTATTAAAATTATTATTAATATTAAGATTATTTCATTATCTGTAAACAAACTACCTATGTAATTACTTACAAGTCTATCAACAAAAATCTTCAACTGAGCAAACAAAAATAAACAAATCAGAAAAGCTATAATTCAAACCTATTCGAAGACAAACAAAATTAAGTCAAACAAATGCATAGCAAAATAAACTATAATAAATGTCAACTAGAAATTAAGGTTAACAGTCCAAGTATTTTAGAACAAAAAATCTAAAGATCATCATGCCGCAAATACACCATATACCTGAACAAGCAAACACAATCTGCAACACTAAAAAATCAAAATATGTTCAGATTGTCGTCGCCAGTGAACTAAGGCTTATACCTACAGATGTTCCAAAGGATAGGCCAGTGATCCTCGTTCAACCCATAAATTCTTTACGGGCCTCACTCCGTGCTAGGGGGGGAGGAGTTACCATAACAGCGACAACCCTGTCGTTCATCTCGAACTCATCTCTACTCTGTGCACATCAACGATATATCGATATTGATGTATCGATATAGCTGCATCGATACGCATCCCTAATGCATAACATTTTTGCAATAAAGCTTTCTCTTTGAATTGGACCGCCGAGCTGAACAGTCGATCGTGTCAGAGAAAAACAACATTTTAACAATTAAATAAATACATATACATATTTTAACATATATACATTGTTACCTCCCACCGTCTCGATCTAAGGCCATTTGGTAACACGCGCTCTTAGAGAGAGAAAGAATAAAAGAATACGAAATGCTCTCTTGAGTGAGTCTTCAGTCTCCTTTTGTGTTTGGTTATTTTTCACGTCTGTCTATATTCGCAATTTTACCTTTGGTTGCTGATTTGTTACTCTAGTATGAGAACACTGAATACCCTAACTTAAATATAGAATGAATACAACCTAAACTTTAAACTATAATATTATATATATTTATTTATATTGGTTTGAAACTTTTAAATAATAGTATTCTATTGCAAATGCTTATATAAAATGCCATATTATTCCTCCACAGTCACATTCTCCCACTGTCTTTAATAAGATTATTTAACTGAATAATAATGAATTTTGATAGATATACATATGTATAATAATTATTGTTAATAAATGTCATTTAGTGAAATAAACTCGTGCTAGAAAACTTTTTATAGGGTCATGCTCCGTGAAAAAAAGGTAGGGTACTAATCCATCGACTCGATCGTAGGGACCTTTTGAGACTGGAGACAAAACAAAAACTGATGAAATGGTCAAGGTAAGGCTGGCAAGCTAATCAGCTGGAAAACATCACGCTTAGCTATGTTTATGTTCTTTCCCTATCCCTCTTCTCTACTTCTTCTCTTATATTGTCTTTTTATAGTTTCGAATCAGCGTATTGAGCTTATCAATCCCTAACAAGCACGCGAAGTCAAATAAATTCTCTGTAGACTCGGCCAGCATATATGTACATATAGCACATCAAATCAGATGACCCCCCACTTCTCTCACCCAAAGCCTAGCCAGTTTTATCGCGGGCAGTGTTGCAATGTAATGACCATCCGCTGGTTATGAACTACTTAAATATTTCGAGATATAATGTTACAGACTTAAGAGGTACAGTGCTCATTGATAGGGAAGAGACAACCTTGGACGGAACGTTGATAATCCAAATTTAGAAGTCCACAATCGTCACAGCAAACGACGTGTAGGAGACCAAGATGATGACGTATGCCGAGGCTGCACCCCCCGTGTTACATCTCCAAGCACGAGAGATCAAGATAGATGAAGTTCATTTACAACAAATGCTGAAAGAATTAAACATCAATAATACCAAGGAAATGATAAGAGACGAAAACACCACGTCTCGGTGTCAGGGACTCTGCTCTTAGCACATATCGCAGGAATTGGCAGGGTAGTGAAACAACCAGTGGAATGTTACAGTCAGGCGCTGACTATATAAGGCCGTGGGATATAGTACAATATACCGTAAAAAACTTTTGTTAATAACGGTATAGAATCGCCGCTCGTATTTGGTATCCACTACCAAAAAAAAACGAGAGCAACAGTCGAGCGGCTCGCGACAGTTGAATACCCTTCGACCTGTGTACACATGTTGCCATAAAATGTATCTAATTGTATGATAATAATCGCTATTTGCGATTCGCAAGCGACATAAAAATTAATCATAACACTGCAGTGCGCTTCCACCTTGCATAAATTTCGAGACGTTGTACACTGGTTCCCATTGTATGGGGAAAGCGGCCAAAAATTCTTCTAGATGAGGTAGACACTTGAAACTTAGCACAAAATTTTCTTATTTTTGTAGCAAAATTATATGAAAAAATCAGCCGGATCGGACCACTATATCATATAGCTGTCATATGAACGATCAGTTTGAAATTAAGTGTTAGTATGGAAAACTTTTTTGTTGATGAAAATTTTTCATTCATTTAATAACAACAACCAAAAAATTATTTTTTAGGTTATATACATTAATATACTTATATTTTAATTATTCAAAATTCAAAAAATATATATTACATTTATATGTGCATATGTACAAGGTGAAAAAATATATAATTTAAAAAGATTGCTCAAGTAAATCAACGGCTGATTTTAAAAGCTTTGACTTGGGTTTGCATGGAAGTTTTCTTTGACCAGTGATAAATGGATCAGAGCTCAATAGAAGTCTGTTCAAAAGGTCCGTATTTGTCAGTACTCTTGATATTTTTCGCGTATGTCTCATTCTAAACAATTTTATGTCCTTATTTTTTGCCTCAGCAGCTTCTTCGGAAAGTTCTCCAATGGACACTAAGCAATTTTGTATTATTTCTGGTGCATGTAATAAAACTATGTGCACTGAGGGGGGGGAGGTAGTACCAAGGATATTTCTCAATCAGAAGTTTTGCGGTGTCTAGAGCATAGTCACTGAATTTTGATGGATTTATGTTGTAGCCCGATGACATGGCTTGCAAAATCGATGAGCATTTTATAATCAAGTTTTTGTCAAGGCCTGTTATATTGGCAGACATATCAGGATCGCTAAAAAATTTCCTGGCAGTATTTCCATCATTAGACGTCCCGCTTCCGCCTGCCTTCGGTTTGTCTACGATTAAGCCCATTTTTATTCTGAACTCAGCCTGAATATTTACCCCTTTTATTTTTACCCCTAAGAATTTTTTGGTAGCTAGGTAGTAAGTCATATGCAGCTTTTGAATTTACAAATTTACGAATTGACAAGTATTGATGTTTTGTTAAATTTGTTTCCATCAATAGTGATATCACTTCTTCAATATTAGGTTGAGAATGTGATTTGAAATCAGATGAGCGCATATCAGAAGCAGCAGAGTCATCATGTTTTGCGACCTCGGCTATTCGTCGACGCTTCGTCCTTTTTGAACATTCTGCAAAACTTTTCTTCGGACGGCCACGAGCCAAATTTGAAATTGTTTGAGCATTCGCAGAAATGGATTCGCTTTGAGCCAGCCAATCCGAATAATTTTTCAACACGGTTAAGCGTGTCCGCTTGCACTTTTGCTAAAACTGCACGAACTTTATGCAAATGTAATTAACGCATTTTTCAAGCCCATCCTGGTCTACCTCGTATCCCATATCTTTAGTGCGTGTTACTTTTTCTTTAGGAGATTCTTCTTTTCCACACCAAATACCAAATGCATGAATACGGGAAAATTGGCATTGATAAGTTGTACCTTATGTATGAAAATAATAATAAACTATGAGCATGAGCAAACCGAAAATAAACACAAATCAACACTACAACAACAACAATACAACAACCCACCAACACAAAATAAAAAGGAAACAGGCAGCACGTGCTTTTTAAAAATTGAGGTTAGGTTACTTTTTTGTACATATATTGCACGTGGGCACCTGTCGGCACTTGAATTAAACGTTTTCTTAATTTTAAAATGTTAATAAACAATGCACAAAAAGAATTATTAAGTTAAGTGGAAATGGACATAACGAAAACTCCAACGAAAGATAGCAAACATAAACAAAGAAAATCTGCAACTGTATACTAATCACAACACTAATTTACGCAAAACACAGAACGTTGTACTTATAATTTTTGTTTTAAAAATAAACTAAATACCATTATTTATTATATGAATGCCTTCCATTGCAGAGTAATGTCGATTTATAAGGTTTTTTATTAACTTTACGGACAGCTTCACTTGCAAGTTGCTCACGCTGCAATAATCGATTGATATCATGCTGTCTCTTTCGATGCTATTCTTGAAGCGGACAGTTAGAGCAAAACAAAAACATGAATAAATTTGAATAGCTAGACCAATTATGAGAAAGTAATGATACATTTAAAGTCAAAATTTGGACTTTGATTTTTTTATTTTTGGCCTATGGGGGGAACCACTGTGCGTTGCCAATAACTTATCGTCGCAATTTCCTAATGCGCGAAAGACTGCAAAAAGCGGTGTGAGCTTATCGGTATTTTTTTATAAATTTTAAATTGTTAATTTTTTTTTAAACTTATGGGGGTTCAAGCGATATGTGTCAAAGAAGTCCCCGACTTCTAAACCGCAGGTTTGGGAATTCGTGCAGGAGGCTTGGGGTTCCCCTCAAGCGATGTCAAGTTTTGGTTAACTCCATGCCACGAAGGTGTAAGGTTATGATAGCTAATAAAGGCTATTTAACAAAATATTAGGTCACAAGCAAATTATATATTAGTAGGATAAGGTTATTTATAAGATATTTTCAGATTTATTAAATTTTTTTCTAATTGATTACTTTAACTCCTATTTCAAGGATCAGCATAATATATACTTTTTGTTTTGTTATTAGCTATATATGTCATATGTCGATACTTACTCGTGGTGGTTGGACGTGTTTCGCTTTTGCTCCCTGTGTTTCTTAATAATTCTGTTTAATTGATCTGCTTATGTGCTTTCATTATTACTGCTGTATTTTACTAGTGCTAACCCTGTGAGTAAAAGCTTAAAGTAGCATACTAATCCTGCCTTATTAGTGAATTCGCTTACAAAAATTTTAATTCTTTTCACTTGCGCGTCTTGGCGTCAAGTTTTTTTTTTGTTTTTGTTTTTACTAATATTCTTACACTTTCCTGCTCTCCCGCTCTCCCGCTCACGAAAGTTAATTTCGCTCTCTGAGTAAGTTGTGTAGTGCTTTTGTTGTAGACGTAACAGCTGCTGTTGTTTTGTTTACCTCGAGTGCTCGCTATATTTGTTTTTTTTATTTTCGTTCTCGCTTGCTTGCCTGTTTTCGGCGCTGTAACTGTTTCTTGCTCTCTCAAGAAATTTGTCTTAATATTCTATTGCTCTCTTCGTTGTCCCCTACTATTCGAAGGCATATCTATTTTATTAACATGGTGTCGTGCTCTGCAGCAAATTGCAAATGCTCTTCAGATGCTAATGCGGACTACATTGGATGCTGGCTCTGTGACAATTTTAGTCACTTAAAATGCTGTGGCCTAACTGTGCGGGTTAGAGATGCCGTCAACGCCAATGTAGGCCTTAAATGGTCGTGCGAAGCGTGCCGTGTGGGTGAATCCGATCTACGGAAAATCCACAATAAAACCAAACTCGGGTTTTATCGGATACGCACAGCTTTCTCTAATCTCCAATCTGAATTTTTGGAGATGGAGACCCAATTCAACGCCTTTACGGCTCTTAGTAAGCCACCTGCTCCTCTTAATATTCCTTTAGATTCAGTTACTACGAATCTAAAGACCACCAATCTACCTTCTTCCAAGGCTTCTTCTTCTGATCTTCTAAGTCTAATTTCCCCTATACCGTCTTGCTCTTCTAGTTGCACAAAAAAAAAAAAAACTAGCAGCAATGTTACCGCACCGAAACCTCTCGCTGCCCCTCTTGTGCCTACTCCCATTACGAGCAATGATAACAACGTAACGGGTAATGTTCCCGCAATCATGCCTGCTAGTCAGGCACCGAGTATAAAACCTCTGATTACGATTAAACCCAAAAAATTGGTGTTTATCTCTCGCTTGGCTCCAGACACAACCATAGAAGATGTACAATCGTACATTCTCGAAAGAATGCCTGTAAATGATTTTATAGTTAAAAAATTCAACTTCAAATTAAAGCGCGACATTTCTTCTTTCAAAATTATTCTCCCTGCAGAACAGTTTAAAGACGTTTGCGCAGCTTCTTTCTGGCCGCCCGACCTTATTGTTAAGGAGTTCACTCCAAAACAAAAAAGCCGAACGACCGTCACTCTTCCCACATTGGCCGTTACATCGCCAAGTGGACCTACAACAAGTGCAAAGTCCTCAAAAAACTGAAGTTCTCTTCTCTTCATGCCTTTGAAAATGCTAGGGGACACACAAATATTCTTTCTTCCTTAATTCTTTCCTATCAAAATGTTAGAGGCCTCTGTAGTAAGATCTCTAGTCTTTATCTTCATAGTCTTGCCTTTACTTCCCAAATTTTTGCCTTTACCGAAACCTGGTTAAAACCAGAGATTCTAAGCTCTGAAGTCTTTCCAGATAGGTATACAACTTACAGGCTTGATCGACCTGACCGACGGGGTGGTGGAGTACTGATTGCAGTAGACTCCTCCATTATGTCGGACCTCTTACAGCCGGAGTTTCAATTCGACATCGAATTAATCTGTGTAAAACTACACTTTCCCGGTTTTTTCTTGTATATAACCTGCTCCTATTTTCCGCCGTCATCGGAATTATCAGTCTACTCGCAACATTTGTCTGCAATTAAGACTATTTTTAATCTGTTATCAGACAGAGATCATTTCATAGTCCTGGGTGACTTTAATATCCCGGAATGTAATTGGACATCCATTGCGGAGGGAAACTTCCTTCTGCCCTCCCGGCAACATGATCTGTTTGACGGTTTGTTTGACATGTCTTTGTCGCAGGTTAATCATGTCAAAAACACTTTAAACAGATCGCTTGATCTATGTTTCGTCTCAGATCCTTCCAGGGTGATTTTAGACAGGGCACAACCTCTTTCCCTACCTGAAGATCCTTATCATCCCACTTTCGAAGTGAATCTCGACTTGGGTATTAGCTTTGTGGATAAAAGTGTAAAGCCGTGCAATCGCGTGCGCTGCTTTAAGAAAGCAGACTTTGAATACTTAAATTATTTAATTTCATATTGCGATTGGTCTGACTTTTATCTATCAACTGATATGTCAGTGGCTATCAATATATTTTATAAAACCCTTAACTCTGCTTTTGATATCTGTGTTCCGTTTTTCTATCCGACAAGCTCAAGTAGGCCTCCTTGGTATACAAAAGAGTTGTCTCGCTTAAAAAACTTAAAGAGTAGCTTATTTAAGAAGTACAAGCTGAAAAACTCACCGCTTGTCTTTTCCCGCTACCTAACTGCTCGGGCAAATTTTACCGTGCTTAACGCGAAGTGTTATAAAAACTATTTGACCAGATGTAGGATTCAGTTCTTTCAGAATCCTAAACAGTTTTATAGTTTTGTTAACATGAAGCGTAGGTCAGCCGGCTTTCCTTCTAAACTTATGTTCGATAACGCTGAGGCGAACACAGATCAGGCCATTGCCGATATGTTTGCCAAGTTTTTTCAAACAACTTATTCTTCCTCTACGCCAAACATTCACTCCTATCCATATAGCGTACCAAGCTCGAATGGCATCTTCACACCTTTACTGAATGAAAGTTCACTTATTAGGGATCTTCGATTGGTTAAACCAGTCTTCTCACCAGGTCCCGATGGTATCCCCGCCTGTGTACTTCGATACTGTGCCAACTCCTTATGTAAGCCATTGCTCAAACTATTTTCGCTGTCCTTAGTAACTGCCTCGTTTCCATCCATATGGAAGGAATCCTTTATCATCCCTTTACATAAAAAGGGCAGCAAGTCTGATGCAAGCAATTATAGAGGTATCTCTAAATTGTCGGCTATACCGAAATTCTTCGAGAATGTTATTACTCCTCACTTGCAGCATTTTAGTAGATCCGTTATATCCCCTTTTCAACACGGATTTGTGAAGCGTCGTTCTACCACGACAAATCTGCTTGAGCTGACATCCTTTGTGGTAAAAGGATTTCAGGAAAATCTTCAAACTGATGACATTTATACTGATTTCAGTAAGGCATTTGACTCAGTCAACCATTCCCTTCTTGCGCATAAACTAAATCTTCTCGGTTTCTCACCAAAACTTCTTAGTTGGATTGTGAGCTATTTGGGTGACAGAACCCAACGAGTCCTCTTTAAAAATACTCGTTCCTATCCCGTTCATGCCACATCTGGTGTTCCTCAGGGAAGCCACTTAGGTCCCCTGCTTTTTACACTTTTCATCAATGACCTCCCAACGGTCATACTTAACTCACGTACTCTCATGTACGCGGATGACGTCAAGCTCTGTTTTCAATTTAGAGACGACTCCTGTCATTCTCGCCTTCAATCTGACCTAGATTGTTTCTTTTCTTGGTGTCGTGCAAATCTCCTTAATCTGAACAGTTCAAAATGCAAGCTGATGACATTCTCACGTGCCTGCCCAAAGTACGTATCATACTCTCTTTGTGGTTGTACCTTGGAAAGAATTTCCCTGGTTGATGATCTAGGTGTCCGTTTGGACCGAAAACTCAAGTTTTTTGAACATATATCATCAATGGTTAATAAAGCTATGGGTGTACTCGGCTTTATTAAGAGATGGTCCAAGGAGTTTGACGATCCTTACTTAACTAAGACTCTCTTCACTTCGCTTGTTCGTCCAATTCTCGAGTACGGATCATGTGTCTGGAACCCTCAGTACACAGTTCATAGAGACCGCATTGAATCCGTACAGAAAAACTTCTTAATGTTTGCCTTGCGAGGCCTTAACTGGGATGTAAATTCAAGACTTCCTTCCTATCCTAGTAGACTTTTGTTACTTAATCTGCCTTCTCTAGCTAATCGTAGAACCATGCTTGGTGTTATATTTATTAACAACCTTATCCAAGGTGACATAGATAGTAGCGACTTACTTAGTAGACTACACTTTTCTGTCCCTGGTAGAATCACCCGTAATTACCTTCCTCTAAAACTTCCCAATTGTAGCTCGAACTATGCCCTGCATGAGCCATTCAGGGTATTATGTTCGGACTATAATAAACTATACTTAATTGTAGCTAACAATAACAACTTGATATCTAGCTTAAAATTACAACTCCTCGCCCACTTATCTAGAATTTAGTCAAACACATAATTGTCTTCTTTGTATTCATAGTAGTACTTTCAACATACTGCATGCTTTAACACTCTACTCATAATTTTATTTACATTTGGTTACTAACACTAACTCTCCTGATCTGATTGGGTTTTTCTGGGTTTTCCCCAATCCTCTGCAACAAATGTTGGATCGGCTTTTCTTTATCCCAGTTTGCACATTTGCACAATTTTTAATTTTTTCTTTTTTTTTTACATTTAAGGTTTTACCCTTAATTTAAAATTACCTCTAGTTTAAAATTCAACTTAAATAATTTAAATCTAATTTTAATTGTTTCTTTACTTTTAAAAAAGTCGACTGTTCATAGTTCGACTATAAACTAAACTAAATAAATAAAAAATATCATCTAAAATGTTTAAGTTACCCAAATGGAATAATTGTTGTAAAGTTTATAATTATATTTGTCGCGGAACGGATCGGCTGATTATCGATAGTTCATCTTAATTTGTTTGAATGTCGTTTCTAGTATTTATATTGTATGTCATTTTACTGTTGCGATATTCGGGCACACTAATTCAGCTTAAATCGTGTTTAATAATGTCGCATGATATTAGTGCGTCTGCGATATCCAAAGAGAGGGGAAAGAAACTGCGGTATGTTATAAGAATATGTTTAGACTTAAAGTAATATAATTGTATTTTCCCCAAAGAATAAAACACATCGAATACTCTGTGCCATCATAACTCTGAGTCACACACCAAAGCTTACGCTGCGCCAGGCAAAGATATTCTGAAGTCGGCCAGAGTTTGTTAAAAGGCATCCCCCGGATATTCGCGGCGGCTCTACGACACCTTTTATTCGCATCTTTATACGCACTCTTCGAGATGTAACGTCCATTCGCCCCGGCGCAGCCCTCGATTGCTTCAATCAAGTGCTTCTACCGCAACGACGATCACGCCAACGGTTACTCCAGCCAGTCTTACGAGTGCGGCTTGTGATCAGCAGCGGCCTCAAACTTCAATGGAAAACGGAACTCTCGGTAGGAATCCAAATGGTACTCCGCAGCCTGAAAGGACTGGGCAAAATACCAGTTCACAACTGTGAAGGTAGACGCTCTACTAGAAAGGATCGCCACCTTGAAAAAGGAGTTGACCAAGGCCAGGGCAAACGGAGGGCAAGCAGAAACCGAAAGGAATCCCGTAGAAAACGGATTAAGCGGCAACAGAGTAAGCGGTACGGCGAATACACCGTTATGTTTGAGTGCAAATATGCAACGGGAATTGAAAGTGACGCCATCTTTAAATGGACGGTTGCCCGCAGGTTTGAGTGGAAACTTGCCGCCACAGTTGAGTAGAAACTTGGCGCCAACGCAAGGCAGCCATTTTGCAATTGGGCCACATGTTACTGTACAACTGCAAGTCCATCACCGTCTTACTGCGTTTCGGCCACAGTGCAGCCAGAGCCAGGCTTTGCTCATGCATTTCGGGCGCCACAACGCAGCTTTATGGTATATCCCGGATTTCGATGGTCAGCCCGAGGAATGGCCCTTATTCCAGTGCTTTTACAAGGAGACAACGGCGACATACCAGTCTTGGAAACCAATCAAAGACTAGTGAAGGCCTTGAAAGGTGAGGCTCGAGAGGCAGTAAAGGCGCTGCTCATACATCCGAACAACGTGCAAGCCGTTATGGAGCAGCTGCGATTCCGTTATGGACGCCCCGAGCAACTGATTCGAAGCCAACTAGAGAGCGTGCGCGATGTGACGCCCATATCGGAGCAAAACAAGATCGTGCCAACACCTCACCCTAATGGATGAGCTGATCACCAAGCTGTCTATGAGCAAGAGGTTGGAATGGGCAAGGCATGCAGCTACGATCGAGCCATACCCGACAGTGGTGCACCTTAGCGAATGGTTAAACCAGCTCGTTAAATTGGTGTGCACCATCACAGATATTGGAAAAAAGGAGCAAAAGCGACGATTACCAGTCATCAGAATGAACAGCGCACAGACTGTCCCAAAGGTTGACCAGTATGTCAGGGGCAGCATGCTATCAAGGAATGCGAGGAGTTTCTCCAAGTGTCGCCAGCAGCGTGAATCGAGCTGTTGAGGAAGCTGAGGATCTGCTTCTCGTGCCTGAAGATTGGACACATGGCCGGGTTTTGCAAGAAGGGCAGCAAATGCAGTACCTATGGATGCCAAAGGAGACACCACTACCGACTGCACGACAGAGACGGGAATCCCAAGTCATCACAGTCGAACAGTGGCCACGTGAGGGAGGAACGGAGTACCAGCAATAACAATCGGGAGCTGCAAAGGGACAACAGTCAGCGACGCCGAAATCCTTTTACGTCAGCGCCCGGCAGGCAAGATGCTGGACGCAAGGAGGTCGGCAAAGGATCGCCGCACCGAAATCTGAGCTGCGTCGCTTCGAAAGGAAGTCATCTGCTTTTCCGGACTTTGTACGGTAATAATAAACAAGTTGAGACCTACGCACTGCTCGATGAAGGATCGTCCGTCACGCTTCTTGACGACGATCTCATTCGGAGTTTGGACCTGAAAGGCGAACACCGACAGCTTAACGTGCAGTGGTTTGGCGGCAAATCCGCCAGAGAAAACGCAACGGAAGAAGAGATGCCATGCGAGTATGCATTGGTCATGGCGAACACGCCGTTCAACTCTCTAGAACAGTTTTTGAATTTCAATCGGTTGGTCAGGACAAAAACGTGGGTCCTAAGGTTTATTCGACGGTGTCGCGGGCGATGCCACGAACGAGAGAAGCACGGACTCACATCGGTTGTGTAAGGTAGCGTCTGAAGGCTGGGGTGGGCTCAGTCGCGCCAGGGCCACTTTACAGGAATAATTTGTAAAATTTGCTGAGACCCGAGCCGAAACAAAGAGGGTGACCTTCTGGGGTTTTGGGGTCATAGCAGAGACGAACACGTGTCCAGCTGAGCCGGCATGGCCGACTTTGCCGCGTGTGTGTGTCGTTGAAAATCGTGCGCAACGGCCAACAAATGGGTCCAACCAACAAATCAACCATGTGGCGGCTCGCTCACCTTGGTCCACGCGTCTTTACTTATATGTTTCTGCTTGTCCCACTTTTGCTTCCGCACGGTCTAAGTTCGCCACTTCGAGTGTCAAAATTATCGCGTGCCGCAATTAATTTCCCCCTCCATGTGCCGGCTTTAATCCCAGCAGCGCAGTCGCCAAGCTTAAGCTATCCACGCATTCTGCCAGCGCTCTCTCGGCTGCGGTGACTGCAGCGCTCTCTCTGTCGTTCGGCTGCGCTTGCTCTGTCGTTCGGCTGCGCTTGCTTTGTCGTTCCGCTCGCTCTGCTGCGGCGCTCGCTCTGTCGTTCGGCTGCGCTCGCTCTGTCGTTCCGCTCGCTCTGCTGCGGCGCTCGCTCTGTCGTTCGGCTGCGCTTGCTCTGTCGTTTGGCTGCGTTCGCTCTGCTGCGGCGCTCGCTCTATCGTTTGGCTGTGTTCGCTCTGTCGTTCGACGCTCGCTCTGTCGTTTGGCTGCGCTCGCCTTTTCCCATTGCCTGACTGTATTGCTCTCTCCGTTATTTTTCGGCTGCACCTGTTGTTTTCCCGTTACTTTCGAGCTGCGCTCGCTCTGTCCGTTGTTTTGTCTGCGTCTTCTTCCATTGTTCGGCTGCGCCTGTTGTTTTTCCCGTTGCTTTCGAGCTGAGCTTGCTCTCTCTGCTGGTGTTCGACGTCCGCGTGGTGAGCGAGCCTATACCCTGTAACCTCTTACACCTACTCTTGGGGTAGTCTGACTCGACTAAAACGACGGGTTTTATCTAATTACATGCTAATGTGGGAATGATCTGGCAACGCCGAGTCAGTCAGGCCTAAGCAACAGTCGACGGACTGGCAACGACGTAGATGTAGAAGAAGAAGAGCGGAAAGTTCTTGAGGAAGACGCGAAGAGAAAAGACGTGACGAGTACAGACGAAAAAGAGCAAGGCTGACGCTCAACCAATTATTAAATAACGACGACACTAAAGAATAAAACGATTAACTACAATTACTATAACTAACTAATTATAAGAAACATACATTGAAGTATTACAAATAAAACCATAAATTTTAATACTTAAAAACCAACGTGTATTTTACACAACAACTGGGACTAAACTTAGCCCAAGTCCCACAAATTTAGGGGCTCAACCTCAGAAACACAATAAGTTGAGGGCTCAACCTAAAAAACACAATAATTTAAAGACTCAACGTTAAGAAAAACAATAATTCAAAATCGGTGGTATAAAAATATAAATTGTATAACAAGCGCAAGTTTCAAGAATAATTTCATCATATTGCGTTTTCAACGACGTCAAGAATAACGGTTTAAAGAGAAACGAAAAACGCATGTACATTAGGCGTCGCGCGCGAAATAAGAAATAAAAAATAAGAACTAAAAAACAAGAAACGAGAAAAGTGAAAAATGTCGCGACTTGCAGAATACGATGTAATAAAGCAGATGCTAAGGAAAGAAAGAAAAGAGAATGTTGAACTTCTTCATAAATTTGTATTCGAAAAAAATGGTGACAGACAAAATCGAAATCGGCTACGAGAGTTTGAAGGATTTGAATATGACGAAATAAATGAAAAATTTATTAAAAAAAATTGATTACATAAACGATAATTTAACAGAAGCAGATCTGGTGTTAATATGTCATTTATTAAACATTCCACATAATAAAAGTAACGTTGCCTTGCATATTTTTTGCAATTTGAAAAAAGGAAATTTACTGAGGGACGCCAATTTCAATGCCAACGACGATGAAGATGAAGACGAAAACGAATACGATGATAACGAAGACGATCAAAGTGAAGACTACGAGCACGCACAAAGTAGGCTGGTAGGCTGTGACAATCAGTGCGAAACGGTGGAATTGGAACAAGCGAATATCAGAAACAAAGGAGAACGAGTGAACTCTACAGCGATGGCACAAAATAGTGATGCTGGTATATATGCTGGTTTAGCGACTCCGAGGTTCGCTTTAAACTTTCATGACATTGAAGACTCGATTCGTAAATTCGGTGGTGATGACACACATTCGATTGAAGTACGGTTAGAAGACTTTGAAGACACTGCACAAGTAATGCAATGGGATGATTTACAAAAATATATTTTTGCCAAACGATCGTTGAAAGGACTGGCACGAATGTTTGTAGCTAGTGAACGCGGTATATCAAGCTGGCACAATTTAAGAAAAGCCTTATTAAACGAATTTAAAACAACAACAGTGCTCAACTACATAAACTAATGAATGATCGTAAATTAAAGAAAGGTGAAAGCCTTCAAGAATATTTTTGATAATGAAAGAACTATCATCTCGCGGTGATATTGACAATAATTCATTAATGGAATATGTGATTGATGGCATAAACGATTTAAGTGTTAATAAATCAATTTTATATGATGCAAATAATCTAAAAGAATTTAAACAAAAACTCAAGTGCTACGAAACAATGCGTAAGAAATATCAGTCGAACCGCCGTTACGATAAAAATAAAATTGACAATGAAAAAGAAAATACAGTAAATAAAAATGATCATGAAATAAAATGTTTTAATTGTGGTGAGAAAGGACACACATCTAATAACTGCGCCGATAAACTAAAAGGAAAAAAGTGTTTCAAGTGCAACAATTTCGGTCACATTTCCAAAGAATGTCAAAGTTCAAAAAACAATTCTAACGTTGCAAATATGAACAAGATAGCTGATGATTCAATGATGTGTAAGACTGTGAAAATTAAAGAAAATGAATTTGAAGCGCTTATTGATACGGGAAGTAAACATAATATAATGACGGTGGAAACTTATAAAAACTTAAATGTTAAACTTGCTAAAACTAACGTATATCTTATTGGATTTGGGAATAAGAATAATAAAGACAGAGTGAAACCTTTTGGTGAATTTGAACAATCTTTTATAATAGACAATGAAGAATTTATCAGTAATTTTTTGGTAGTAAGCACAGAGCTTCTACACATTGATATAATTCTCGGTGAACAGTTTTGCAAACAAGCAGAAATCAAAATAACGCGTAATAGAATAACGATTAAAAAGATTAAAGACGAAAAAGAAGAAGAAAACTTTCTAATGAAAATAGATAGTAGTGAAGAGATTGAACTTAATATCGACGAAAGGGCAAGTCCACAAATAAAAAGTAAAGTCGTTAACCTAATAAACAATTATAAACCGATTAAAACTAAAACAACTCAAATCCAAATGCGCATAACATTGTTGGACGTTGAATACAATGAATGTATTAGCAAGTGGTCCAAACGACACCAAGCCGATGCTTGTTGCGCGCGGAACCCAGACGAAGTCCACCTCCCGCCTGACAGACCGAGAGGCACCGTCGCATAACGGACGACACGGAAACGCGGTAAAAATGCGAGTAGAAACGCGAGAGGAAGAAAATTAACGCGATAGGGAATAAAAAGTCGAATAGAGGATACACGCGACATGCAAGTGAAGAATGAAAATTAAGAAAAAGAAGATAGAATGACGAGGAATACTATTAGGAGGATACTATTACTAATTAATACTAATACTAATTACGTGCTAGATAGACAAGAATTAAAGACTTCATAGCAGCGATAGAGTTAGTGCTAGCTATGACGTGTTGAAGTTTATTGTAGTCCGAACATAATACCCTGAACGGATCGTGCAGTGCATAGTTCGATCTACAATAAGGAAGAGTTAGTGGAAGGTAATTACGTGTCGTTCTGCAAGGGACAGAGAAGTGTAGCTGCCTTACCAGGGTCTCACTGTCAATGTCACCTTGCATAAGGTTGTTAATAAATAAGACACCTAGCATGGTTCTGCGATTGGTTAGGGAAGGCAGGTTTAATAATAGAAGTCTATTAGTATAGGAAGGCAGTCTTAAATTTTCATCCCAGTTAAGGCCACGTAAGGCAAAAAGTAAAAAGTTCTTCTGTACAGATTCTATGCGTTCCTTATGAATAGTGTACTGGGGACACCATACGCATGACCCGTATTCGAGAATGGGACGAACAAGTAAGATGTAGAGGGTCTTTGTAAGATAAGGATCGTCAAATTCCTTAGACCATCTCTTTATAAAGCCTAAGACACCCATGGCTTTATTGACCATATTAGAAATATGATTGGAAAACTTAAGTTTCCGGTCCAAAAGAACCCCCAAATCATCAACTAGGGTGATTCTTTCCAAGGCACAACCACAAAGAGTATAAGAAGCATACTTTGGACTGGCTCGAGAGAATGTCATCAGCTTGCATTTAGAGCTGTTCAGGTTTAAAAAATTGGCACAACACCAAGAATAAAAACTATTTAGGTCGGCTTGTAAGAGTGAGTGACAGTGGTCGTCTTTAAATTGGTAACAAAGCTTTACATCATCTGCATACATGAGAGTACGGGAGTTACGTATGACCAAAGGAAGGAAGACGAAGACACGCCGATGTTTTCACGACCTCATCGATTGCCCTACTCCGAGAGACGCATTGTGGACAACCAGATTGAAGAATGGCTCAAAGACGATATTATTCAGACATCGGAATCAGAATACAGTAGCCCAGTAGTATTGGTGCGAAAACGCGATGGATCACCACGACTCTGCATAGATTACAGACGCATCAATAAAGTGATTATACGAGACCATTTCCCTTTGCCGCTTATCGAAGATCAGCTGGATCGACTACAAGACGCTAAAATTTTTAGCACAATTGATCTCAAAAACGGATTTTTTCATGTTGACGTAGAAAAGAACAGTCGTAAGTTTACTTCATTTGTAACTCACAATGGTCAGTTTGAGTTCAAGAGAGTTCCGTTTGGTTTATCCAACTCTCCGAGTGTTTTTCAACGACACGTTAATGCAGTATTTAGAGATCTGACAAGTCAAGGTATAGCTTTACCTTATATTGATGATGTCATTATACCAGCGAAAGACGATGACGAAGCGATTAAAAACCTGGAAATAGTTATTCAAAGAAGCCGGTATTAAAGATTTATCACCAACAACACGAGACGGAATTGCACACAGATGCTTCGATGGAAGGATATGGAGCGGTCCTTTTACAAAAATCACCTTACGATGACCTAATGCACCCTGTATATTGGATGAGTGCATAAGTTCGTGCCCGATTTCAAGTGCAAACTAAATTTGAAATTTTTTGAAGAAAGCGTTTTTATGAATCAATTATGTATTCGCCATCATGTTCGGCAATCCACTCCCAACGTTCAACCAATTTACGGATGCCTGATTCATAGAAATCGCGCGGTTTCTCGTTGAAAAAGGTGTCAAGGTGGTTTTTGACGTCTTCCACATTTTTAAATTTTTATACCCTTGGACCATTGAAAATGGTCAAAAAAGGGTATACTAACTTTGTGCAAATGTATGTAACAGGCAGAAGGAGGCGTCGGAGACCCCATAAAGTATATATATTCTTGCTCAGGATCAATAGCCGAGTCGATTGAGCCATGTCCGTCTGTCTGTCCGTCTGTCTGTCTGTCTGGATGAACGCGCCGATCTCAGCTATTACAAAAGCTACGGACACCAAATTTAGCATGAAGATTCCTGTATACCATACGCAGATCAAGTTTATTTTCAATTTGGAATAACACGCCTACCGCCCCCGCAAACCGCCAATTTTGGTTTACATTGCTATTTACATTCGAAGAACTCATTTCTTAACGTTCTGCTTTAGCATATATATAGATAAATAATATATGAACTTATCCTCCAAATTGCAATCCGATCAGACAATAAACACTGAAGTTATTAGATAAACCATTTCGACACTTCGACCAGCAAAGAACTTGTCGATGACGTCAGAACTAAATTCCTTATGCATGAAAGAAAAGGACAACGATGCGAGCGCGAAGCGCGAGCTGTTTCTCGACTCTTC
The DNA here is from genome assembly GCA_018904035.1 of Zaprionus ornatus. Taxonomy (NCBI): domain Eukaryota; kingdom Metazoa; phylum Arthropoda; class Insecta; order Diptera; family Drosophilidae; genus Zaprionus; species Zaprionus ornatus. The sequence continues at coordinate 315,411 of JAEIFZ010000011.1, forward strand.
TTTTCCATGCACATGTCAATTACCGAAAATACATGTGCATAAATATATGCTAACACTCAACCAATAGGTGGCGTATATATAAATATGAAGAAAGCAAAGAAGTTGTCGATGACGTCAGAACTAAATTACTTGTGCATGAAAGAAAAGGATAAACGATGCGAGCGCGAAGCGCGACCTGTTTCTCGACTCTTCTTTTTCATGCACATGTCAATTACCCAAAATGCATGTGCATAAATGCAAACACTTATACATACTTAATTTGTGTTCACACATACATATGTAAAATTATATACAACCAATAGCGTGGTTGATCGGCATGCATGAATGCAGGTATTTACTAGATTTCTAATATAGACATATTATTATTATTAATTAATAATTTATATATTGACTTTTTATTAAATAAATATTAATTTAGATTTCACGATATATTATGAGCTATCATATCGATAGCTTTTAATATATATTAAACATATCGATATATATTTCATATGTTTTGCATATAAATTATATTAATATGTGTAAATTATATTATATCCCCACGTCTATTGAAACTATGTTTGAAAAAAATGTACTAACATTTCTTCTACTTTGTTTTTTTAATATATGTATATTTTGTATGTATATTAGATTCTATAGATCATTATTATAAATTTAAGGTTTCGCGCACTTTTTAATTGCGGCGATAAATTATTGGCAACGTATCAAAATTGTTGCAAGGTGGCAGCGCGCTTCAGTATTATGTTAATTTGTAGTTTGCGATTGGCGTGTTCGGTGTCGTCGTCGATTGTCGATTATCATTTGTATTTTCGATATTAAATATAAAATAATATATAATTAATTCGCGTGTTCGTGATACATTTAACATTTAATGCAAATTAATATAAGTCGAATATATAATAAGTAAATCCTCGTGTGTGATTGTTATGCGTTAACGGAACATTTTTTATGCGTGTGAATGATTGCGCCCTGCCCGGAACGTGGCGCGCAATTTTAGAAAAGTGCGGTACACAGCGTAACGTATTTTTGTGCATGCATACATATATGTGTATAGACTCTTCTGAAGTGTGTGTGATTGTACGTGAACATCGGTATCGGTTCGTTTCCGCGATTCAAATTGGAATTTTCGCTGGAATTTCTTGCAGGTTTAATTTATTATTTCTTTGATTTATATTTATTCTTTTTTCCACATTTTGTTTATTTTTATTTTCCTTATTAAATTTTATTATTATTTGTTCTTTCATTAGATATTTATTTTCATTTATAATATAATTATTTTAAATAATATACATATATTTATTTAAGTATATGAATATAATTATAATATATATATATCTATTTAAATATATGAATATATTTATATATATAAATAAATATACTAACTTTATTTTATATATATAACTATATATTAATTTTTGATAAATATATATTCAAATTAAATGAATTTATAAGAATTTTATTTTTAACATACCTATATATTATTTTAAAACTTATATATTAGAAGATGCCTAGACTTAAGAGAAAGTCAGCTTGCAATAGGAGTCAAACACAGCGAAAAAGAAATCGTTTGAATAGGTCAGATATAGACTTTTCTGAGCAGGAACGCGTAAATAATCTAGAGGCACATAGAGAACGTAGGCAAAATTTCGAATTTAGGGAAGCTGAAAGGGTTAGAGATAGTCAACAGCATCGAGTCCGCAGAAGTAATAGAACATTTAGGGCCGTTGAGCAATTACCGGACACAATTCGTCACACTACTCTTCGGGCTTCTTCGCCAATCAGATTACAAGAACAACTTGCTGACACTTCGCGTCGTTCGAGGCGCAGGCGAGATGCTGAGTTTCGATCTCAGGAAAGAGAGCAGGATGCAGTTCGTCGCCGTGTACGTCGCAGTGATTCTGCAATTAAAACAGACGAACAACTTGCCAACACTTCGCGTCGTTCGAGTCGCAGGCAAGATGCTGAGTTTCGATCTCAGGAAAGAGAGCAGGATGCAATTCGTCGCCGTGTACGTCGCAGTGATTCTGCAATTAAAACAGACGAACAACTTGCCAACACTTCGCGTCGTTCGAGTCGCAGGCAAGATGCTGAGTTTCGATCTCAGGAAAGAGAGCAGGATGCAGTTCGTCGCCGTGTACGTCGCAGTGATTCTGCAATTAAAACAGACGAACAACTTGCCAACACTTCGCGTCGTTCGAGCCGCAGGGAAGATGCTGAGTTTCGATCTCAGGAAAGAGAGCAGGATGCAGTTCGTCGCCGTGTTCGACGAACTGATCATTCAACTAGAAATGCCGAACAACTTGCCAATACTTTGCGTCGATCGAGGCGCAGGCAATGTCCACAATTCAGGTCCAACGAAAGCGGACGAGATGCTGTTAGAAGGGCGATTCAGCGACAAAATCAGGAGACGCGAATTTTAGAAAGGGCAATAGATAGAAGTCAAAGGTCTCAGGTTAGAAACAATCCTATTCGTAGGATTGTTGAGCAGGCACGCAATACTAGTGCACGCCGCAGTGCTCGAATTCGAGCTCAACGTGAGGCCTTTGAAGCCCATAGGAATATGTCGCAAAGAGTGAGTCTATATAGGAGTATTTGCACCAATAGGATAGCAGAGAATAGGAGAAACGCGTCCCGCAATAGAGTGGACCGTGCGAATACCCTTCCAGATGATAGGATATCGCAGGTTAAAACTAGTTTAGATTGCCTAATAGCCAATTTTAATAAGACAGTCAAGCAGGGAGCCGATCAGGTTTGCATATGTTGCAAAGGTTTGTGGTTTACACATCAAGTGGACAAAATTTCGCGTGAGGTCATAGAGGAAAAGTGTAGTGAGGCAGATAGTGTTGATATTTTGTATCTTTCCTCTATGTTTCCATCCCATAATAATAGGTTTAGCTTTTGCAAAACCTGCAGCCGCAGTATTAAGTCAGGGAAAAAACCAAAGGCTTCTATTACAAATGGCCTAAATTTTCCGGAGCTTCCGGAATGCCTGAAAGGCTTGACGCCTCTAGAAGAAAGGCTGATTTCTCCCCGTCTTCCTTTTATGATCATAAAGTCTCTTGGATATGGACGTCAAAGTGCCATTAAAGGAGCAGTGATCAATGTGCCAATTCCAGTTGCAAATGTTGTAACTTCCCTTCCCAGGGCATTTAATGAAGCCGAAGTAGTTCAGATTCATCTTAAGCGTAGGATGGAGTATAACCATGATTTCATGGCTGAAACCATAAGGCCCTCAAAGATAGTTGATGCAATTCGGTATTTAGTGAACACAGAAATTTATAAGAAGCACCAGGTTACTATCAATGAGCAGTGGTTGTCTTCTTACTCAGCTGAGACTGTACCATTTGTTGCGTCAGCAGACGACAGGGACATTGTGTGTCAAATGTTAGAAAAGGCAGCACAACCTAATGAGCATAGAGTAGTAGAAGAAGAGGTAGAGTTGAATCCAGGAGGTCAAGAAACCTTCATGGAAAATGTCCCTGTTGAAAACATAGATCTTCCTCGAATTGCTATAGCACCAGGAGAGGGTCAGCGACCTCTTGACATGATAACCGATTGTGATTCAGAGGAGCTGGCTTTTCCCACAATATTTGCAGGCATTAAAAGGAAATGTCAGGAAAGTTTTACAACTATAGTTAGATCAGAGCTTAGGAATTTTGATAGAAGAGGTTGTAGAACTGATAAATTATTTCATAACTTCAAAAAGTTAGAAATGATTAGCATTAGGAATAGCACATCAATTTGCTTACGTAAGCCCTCTGCCACTCAAGGCATTTCGGCTGCTGATGTGCGTAATGATGAAACTTTAAATAGGTTAATACTTCATGATGATGGCTATAGGCTTTTAAAAGGTATTCGCACGTCTCCTGCTCATTGGGATGACGAGAAAAAGAAAGTGATGGCTATGATTAGGCAGGTAGGGCTTCCAACTTTTTTTTATAACATTTTCCGCAGCGGAAACTAGGTGGCCGGAGCTTTTAGTCTTGCTATGTAAAAATGTAGACAAGCTAGAAGTATCCGAAGAAGAAGCGTTAAATTTGGGGTTTAATGAGAAAGCTCGTCTCATTAGAGCAGACCCAGTGACCTGTGCCAGATATTTCGATTTTCGATATAGACAGGTTTTAAAACTGATGAAAAAGGAAGGCGGTGTCTTTGGTTGTCACCAGGTCATCAAGTTTTATTGGCGAGTGGAGTTTCAGCAAAGAGGCTCTCCACATATACATGGCATGTTCTGGCTGAAAGACGCCCCAAAGCTCGACCTAAAGAATGAGTCCACATTTATGCCTGTGAAGTCCTTTATTGATCAGTTTATTACTGCTGATTCTAGTTGCCCGGACGTTGCTCCATATTTGGAGTATCAACTCCATAGTCACGGGCACTCTTGCAGGCGAGAAATTAGGTCAAAACAAATTTGTAGATTTGGTATCCCATACCCTCCCATGCCTCAAACAGAAATTCTTCTCCCTTTAGAAGAAAATGTCCAAATTTGGCCGAGCATCGTAGGAATTTCGAAAAAATTCAAAGTCTGCTCGACTTCCCATTTGATCGTGAAAGCGTAGAAAATTTTAACGATTTTAACAACTTTTTGTCCCAAGATCAACTTAACCTTAGTTATGAGGGCTACATTAATGCTGTAAGATCAAGTATAAAGAAACCAAAAGTTTTTTTGAAGCGATCTTTTGCAGCAATCAAGCTTAACGCTTATAACAAGCACCTCCTTTTGTTGCAGCGAGCAAATATGGATATTCAGTTTATTTTAGACCCCTATGCTTGCTGCTGTTAATTATATCAACAAGTCTCAGAGAGGTATCTCAATGTTGATGCGTGAGGCAATCAATGAGATTAAAGACAATAACAATGTAACTATTAAGCAAAAGTTACAACATTTAGGTAACAAATTTATATTTGGCACTGAGATATCCGCTTTTTTTAGCTACTGCAAATCAGAACGAGGAGCTCGCCAAGAAAATGCAGATGACTTTGACGATGATGTGCCTAGGGCTTCTGAATCAATAGTTTACGCTCTTCGCGATAATAGTGGCTTCATCAGAAAGAGGACCACTGCGTGCATAATTAGGTATAGGAGATTTAATGTCAATACAGAAACAAGTGACTATTTCAGAGAGCTAAAAATGCTTTACGCCCCATGGCGAGATGAGCATTTGGATTTAGTCACACATGACTGTGAATTGTTCTGTAGGGAAAATTCGGAGTTAGTAGAGAACAATCGCAGAAAATATAATTTACTAGATGATAGGGAACTAGAAGATGCTCTGAGCCACTTAACAGAGGAAGCAAAAAATGAGAATAATCAAGTAGGAGAACAGGAAGTGGTAGATGATGGCTTCACAGTTTTAGGATTGCCTGAAATAGATCCACATCTAAATGTTTTAAATGTGGATGGAAATATTGATATGAATGATGAAGATAGTAATGTCCGTTTTATCAAGCTTCCAGCCTTAGTTTCTCAGGAAAGCTTAGCTAATATAGTTAGATCTCTTAATTTAAAGCAGAAGCTATATTTTACACATGCTTTGCATAATGCCAAAATCAATACAGTCTTTTATGAATTTGTTGGAGGCGGCGCCGGAGTCGGAAAGATTCGACTTATATCAGCAATTTTTCAGTCATTATCCGTAATGTATAACAGTATACCAGGAGCTGATCCGACATCTGTTAAAATCCTCTTATGTGCACCAACAGGAAAAGCAGCATTCGGAATTAGTGGTTCGACACTGCATTCCATGTTTTCACTTCCTGTTAATCAATCTCGCTCAGCACCTCTAAGGGCCTTAAGCCATGATTTAGTTAATAGCCTTCATTCACGGTTAATCGATCTTAAATTAATTATTATTGATGAAATATCAATGGTTAGCTCTCTAATGTTTTCTTATTTAGATTCTCGTTTGAAGCAAATTTTCAAAAATTATGTTGGACGTTGAATACAATGAATGTATTAGCAAGTGGTCCAAACGACACCAAGCCGATGCTTGTTGCGCGCGGAACCCAGACGAAGTCCACCTCCCGCCTGACCGACCGAGAGGCACCGTCGCATAACGGACGACACGGAAACGCGGTAAAAATGCGAGTAGAAACGCGAGAGAAAGAAAATTAACGCGATAGGGAATAAAAAGTCGAATAGATACACGCGACATGCAAGTGAAGAATGAAAATTAAAAAAAGAAGATAGAATGACGAGGAATACTATTAGGAGGATACTATTACTAATTAATACTAATACTAATTACGTGCTAGATAGACAAGAATTAAAGACTTCATAGCAGCGATAGAGTTAGTGCTAGCTATGACGTGTTGAAGTTTATTGTAGTCCGAACATAATACCCTGAACGGATCGTGCAGTGCATAGTTCGATCTACAATAAGGAAGAGTTAGTGGAAGGTAATTACGTGTAGTTCTGCAAGGGACAGAGAAGTGTAGCTGCCTTACCAGGGTCTCACTGTCAATGTCACCTTGCATAAGGTTGTTAATAAATAAGACACCTAGCATGGTTCTGCGATTGGTTAGGGAAGGCAGGTTTAATAATAGAAGTCTATTAGTATAGGAAGGCAGTCTTAAATTTTCATCCCAGTTAAGGCCACGTAAGGCAAAAAGTAAAAAGTTCTTCTGTACAGATTCAATGCGTTCCTTATGAATAGTGTACTGGGGACACCATGTAGAGGGTCTTTGTAAGATAAGGATCGTCAAATTCCTTAGACCATCTCTTAATAAAGCCTAAGACACCCATGGCTTTATTGACCATATTAGAAATATGATTGGAAAACTTAAGTTTTCGGTCCAAAAGAACCCCCAGATCATCAACTAGGGTGATTCTTTCCAAGGCACAACCACAAAGAGTATAAGAAGCATACTTTGGACTGGCTCGAGAGAATGTCATCAGCTTGCATTTAGAGCTGTTCAGGTTTAAAAAATTGACACAACACCAAGAATAAAAACTATTTAGGTCGGCTTGTAAGAGTGAGTGACAGTGGTCGACTTTAAATAGGTAACAAAGCTTTACATCATCCGCATACATGAGAGTACGGGAGTTACGTATGACCAAAGGAAGGTCATTGATGAAAAGCGTAAAAAGTAGGGGACCGAGGTGACTCCCTTGAGGAACCCCAGATGTGGCATGAAGTGGGTTTGAAAGGGTGGTTTTAAAGAGGACTCTTTGAGTTCTGTCAGTCAGATAGCTAACAATCCAACTAAGTATTTTTGGTGAAAAACCTAGAAGGTCAAGCTTATGTGCCAGAAAGGAGTGATTCACTGAGTCAAAAGCTTTACTGAAATCAGTATAAATAACATCAGTTTGAAGATTTTCCTGAAATCCTTTTACCACAAAGGATGTCAGCTCAAGTAAATTTGTCGTAGTTGAACGACGCTTTATAAATCCGTGTTGAAAAGGAGAAATAACGGACCTACAGGAATGTTGCAATTGAGGAGTTATAACATTCTCGAAAAATTTAGGTATAGCCGACAATTTAGAGATACCTCTATAATTGCTTGCATCAGACTTGCCCTTTTTATGAAGGGGAATAATAAAAGATTCTTTCCAAATAGAAGGAAAGAGTGAAGATTCTAACGACAGCGAAAATAGTTTGAGCAATGGCTTACTTAAGGAGTTGGCACAGAACCGAAGTATACAAGCGGGAACACCGTCAGGGCCTGGTGAGAAAACTGGCTTAACTAAATAAAGATCCTTGACAAGTGAGCTTTCGTTTAGAAAGGGAGTGAAAATACCATTCGAACTTGGAATGTTGTATGGATAAAAGTGAGTGTGATGTGTAGAAGGTGAATATGTCGTTTGAAAAAACTTTGCAAACAAATCGGCCATGGTTTGGTCGGTATCTGCACAAGCATTTTCAAACGTTAATTTCGTTGGAAATGCGGTAGACTTACGCTTCGTGTTAACAAAACTATAAAACTGTTTGGGGTTCTGAGTAAACTGAACTTTGCAACGAGTTAAATAGGTCTTATAACATTTCGCGTTTAAGACTGTAAAATCTGACCGCGCGCTTAAGTAGCGAGAAAAGGCTGAAGGCGAATTATTGTTTTTATACTTTTTAAATAGACTCGACTTTAAATTTTTTAACCGTGACAACTCTCTTGTGAACCATGGCGGCTTACTCGAGGAAGTTGGATAAAAGCACGGAACACAAATATCAAAAAATGAATTAATTGTGTTATAAAAAATATTGGTCGCTACTGAAATATCTGTAGACAAATATAGTTCCGACCAATCAAAATTGGAAATTAACGAATTTAATAAGTTAAAATCTGCTTTTCTAAAGCAGCGTACACGATTACACAGTTTTTCATGTTTATCCATACACGCGACAAACTCAAAAGTAACTTCAAGAGTGGGATAGACTCACTCTAGATGGATCGGAGACAAAGCATAAATCTAACGATCTGTTACTACAGTTTAAGATATGATTGACCTGTGACAATGACATATCAAACAGACCGTCGAAAAGGTCATGTTGCCGTGAAGGCAACAGAGTATTTGAGTCAACACTTGTTGTCCAATTACAATTAGAAATATTAAAGTCCCCAAGGACTGAAAAGTGATCTCTGTCTGATAACAGATTAAATATAGTCTTTATTGCCGACAAATGTTGCAAATAGACTGATAACTCCGATGACGGCGGAATATAAGAACAGGTTATATAATGAAAGAAGCCGGGGAAGTGTAATTTTACACAAAGTAATTCAATAGCAGATTGAATCTCCGGTTGTAAAAGTTCCGAATTGATGGTGGAATCAACTGCAATAAGAACTCCACCACCACGACGGTCAGGTCGATCACACCTGTAGGTTGTGTACTTATTTGGAAAGACTTCAGAGTTAAGGATCTCCGGCTTTAACCAAGTCTCAGTAAACACAACAACTTGAGAAGAAAAAGAGAGACTGTTTAAATATAAAGTTGAAAGTTTAGTACAAAGACCTCTAACATTTTGATATGAAAGAGTTAAGAAGCTTGTTAGTTTGTTTTTGCTCGGATTTTTCTTGGCAGATGCTAAAGAAGGCAAAGGAAGTTTAATCGGTGGGCGATTTTTTTTCTTCTTTGCTTCGAACTCTTTAAAAATTACGTGTTCCGGCCAAAATTGTGCGGAACATATAATGTTAATAAAGAGTTCGTTGGGGACACTTATTTTGAAGGACGATATGTCCCTCTCATAAGAAAACTTAAATTTTTCCACTTTTATATTCAAGGCTTGAATTTTTGCTTGAATATAATACCAGAGCAGAGGTTCTCTTCTGGTAATCCAGAACTTGAACACGCCCTATGAAAATCTAATAACTGTGGCACAGGCAACGAGACCACAGCAGACATATCGGATGGTTTAGGCGTCACTGATTGCACACCCCCAATGACATTCTCTAGAAGAACCGCAGATCTCGTTGGAGGATTGGTGAACGGCATCAGCGGCTGTGTCACTGGCGTACCTGGCTGGTCAATTAGAGGGAGCTGGGTGGCGCTAACAGAAGACTTCTCTATCCGTGTGGATTTCTTACGCTTTGATGATTCATTCAATAACTTAAGGTTATTGAAAGAAGAATCCAGCGCCGAGAACTGGTCGCAAAGTTTACGAAAACTTCCAAGCAGTTCCTTAAATCCAGTCTTCGTTTGACGCATAAACGAACACATGTCGTTCTCCACCTCCCTACACACATCACAGCAATAACGCAAACCAGTGCGCTTGGCTACGGCGTCAGCCGTCGGGCCAGAAAATCCGGCACACTTCGCGTGTACTACGTTGGTACATAGCCAGCACGAAATGCTTGCCTGGGCGGCAGTCACCTGCTTAAGGCAGGATTTTTTGAAACAGATTACCCCGTCCATTATAGTGGGCACCTACTGTACAACGAGAAATGCCAAAAAGAAAACGAACAAAAACAAGAAGAGGTATGTGCGCGAGAGAAAGAATTTGCGCGCGTAAAGAGCAGTGAGCACAGAGAGCAGAAAGATAGAGCAACAACAGTGCAGCAAAGAGAGCGGCAAAGCGTGAGAGCTGCTTAGGCGCACTCAAAGAATTAGGAGAGATAAAGAGAGAGCTATAGCGGTGAACTAACTACAACAACGTCGCTTACCGAAAATAAGAAGACCAAAACAAAACACTGGACAAGCAGAACCAATGCACGACAAATGTAAAATTAGCAAAGTTTAGTTTGACTAATCTACAATATAAGGCATGCACACGCGTCGTGAACGGGCTAGCAAAAGAGAAATTTAAATTTAGATATTTAAACAAAACACCGGTTGTTTTGAATTCAAATCAAAAAATCAAATCGAAGCGCACAAAAAAAACACGTCCGTTCACTGTGAAAGTTGATAGATGATATGAATACTTCTCCTTTTGGTGGTGTTTCTATCATCGTATTCGGTGATCTTAGACAGTTACAGCCCGTAGGAGGTAGTTGGATTTTCGATCCAAATACCACTGACCCTTACCATGAAATATTTGGTACGTATCTCTGGGACCTTTTTTTGTATTTTGAGCTCACAGAGATAATGCGTCAACGTGACGATCAGCTTTTCGCTTCTGCCTTAAATAATATGGCATCGGGTTGTATGACAGCCGATGATATTGTCCTTTTCCAATCTAGAATATGCGAACCATCGGCAGTGCCCGATGATGCAATTCATCTGTTTAGTAATAATAATGAGGTTGATTTATTTAATGTAACGAAACTTAACTCAATTGCTACTGAGCAATTTTTCTCTACTGCTGAAGATTTTATTAAGGCGGGCCATTTGGAACCAGCTAGGAAACAAAGAATATTAGAAGAAGTGAAGGGTTTTAAAACTTCCGCTACACAGGGACTCTGTACGTCTCTTCTCCTAAAAAATACTGCCAAATACATTATAACGGTCAATGTAGACACAGGGGATGGATTAGTAAACGGGGCATCAGGTGTGTTGATGCAAATAGATTTCAATACATCCAACACTCCCAACATTTTATGGATGAAATTTACAGAGAAAACTGTAGGAGAATCTGCGCGTTCGAAGTGTACACATCGTACAGATCCTTCATGGACTCCTATTCAGAAAATTGTTCGCAGTTTTCAATATTCAAATAACGCACAAATTAACATTGACCGTAGGCAGTTTCCAATTGTGCCTGCTGAAGGCATCACAATTCATAAGAGTCAGGGAGCTACGTATGGCAAAGTGGTAGTCCATGCTAATTCCAGAATGCAGCGTGCTGCATTATACGTAGCTTGCAGTAGAGCAACTACTGCTTTAGGATTATTCATTATTGGGAATTTTGTTCCTCCTAAGTCTCCCCAAAATAATGATAAAGTGAAAGCCCAATTGAAGAAATTGCGGACTGAAAAACTACTGTGTACTCATTACGATTATTTAATTAACAGTTCTGCCCTTAACATTTTCTTCCATAATACTCAGAGCTTGAATTCCCATCTTGAAGATATTCGATCGGACAAGCTGATGCTTCAGTCATCAATATTATGTTTCGTGGAAACTTCCATAAGCAATGAAACTGTAGAAATACCTGGGTTCACTATTGTGGTTCAACTTGAATCAATTAGGCCTTTAACAGGCATCATAATTTATGTAAAGAACGAGCTAGTAGATAGAGTTTCCCATACCTTTAGCAGTAGAAAAACTTTTGGCTCAGTAGTTTTTGAGTTCGGCATATTTAGGTTTGATGCCATAAGTTTTCTTATATTATATAAAAGTCCAGACTTTCCTCTGTCCACATTTAAAATAGAATTTGAGGAGATAATTCATCAATTTTCTCGTTTAGGTGATTTAGCAAGCTATCCCTTGCTAGTTTTAGGAGATTTTAATTTGTGCCTCAAAACCTTTAACAGGTGTAAGAGTATTTATAATTTTTTGATTAGCAAAGGATTAAGGAGTTTGTTAGATTTGAAAACGTCCACTACCAATATGGATACACATATTGATTGGGCGTTTTCAAATATACTAGATAATGAAAAGATTAGTGCTAGGACTTTTGAGGTTTTGCATAGCCATCACAATGGGATATCTGTTAGTATTCAGGCATGAGTTTGTAATGTTTGGAATAGGTTAGAAATTAAGAAATCTAAATGACAGGATATATGTAAATATGTATGTAGGCATATTTTAATAATTTAAATTTAATTGTCTAATAGTTAAGTATAACCATTGAATGGAAAATTGGTTTGATAATTATTATTATTTTTTTATTTTTATACCCTTGGACCTTGTTATCGATATTAACCAATTTAAAATTTATAAAGAAATACCGATATCTACTGCTCACACCGCTTTAGGGAATTGCGGCGATAAATTATTGGCAAAATATCGAAATTGAAGCAAGGTGGCAGCGCACTCCAGTATTATTATTAATTTATAGCTTGCAATTAGTATTATACAATTAAATACTTTTTATGGCAACATACGTCCAAGGGTATCCTACTGTCGTGTGCAACTCGACTGTTGCTCTTGTTTTCCATTCAAATTGTTCTGCAGCGATCGAAACAAATGATAATCAGAAGGTGCAATGTCGGGTGAATATGGGGGATGCGGCATGATTTCCCAATTCATCTCCTTCAGTTTGGCCAGGGTCGGTTTTGCAACATGTGGCCTGGCGTTGTCATGATGGAAAAGAACTCCTTTGCGATTGGCCAAAATCGGACGTTTTTCATTAATTGCTTTTTCAATTCGACCAATTGCTGACAATACTTGTTGGCAGTGATCGTTTCTCCAGCTGGCAAGAGCTCAAAATAGATCACGCCGCGGATATCCCACCAAATGCACAGCGGTACCTTCATCGGATGCAGTCCACCTTTCGACATTGGTTCCGCCCCTTCGTGTGCCTGTTTCCATGTTCTTTTGCGTTCAACATTGTTGTACAGGACCCATTTTTCATCACCAGTCACGAGCCGATCCAAAAAAGGTTCGTTTTTGATCCGTCGAAGCAAAGAAATTGCTGTTGACATACGGTCCACTTTGTTTTTTTCACTCAACTGATGTGGCACCCATGTATCGAGCTTCAAAGTGTACCCAACCTTTTTAAACGACGAAACGCAGTTGATTTGTTGACATTCAATTCACTGGCAACCTCTTCCGTCGAAATACGTGAGTTATTCGCAACTAAAGTCCTTAGAACATCGTCATCAAGCTCAGAAAGCCGTCCACTGCGAGGTTGATCTTCGAGGTTAAAATCTCCAGAACGAAATTTCGCGAACCATTTCTTTACTGTGCGGAGTGCTGGAGCACGGTCCAAATAAACTTCGCGAATATCTTTAGTTGCAGCGCCCACTGTTTTTCCTTTGTGGAATTCGTATAACATAATATGACGCATATGATGTTTTTCGTTGTCCATCTTCCATGCGTCTTTTCACTAAGCAACTCAAATCAAAATTAAGTTATTTTATGCTTGATTTACAGTTCGGACTGTCACCTTTCCAACGATATATAATATGTATATATTTCTTTCACGAGCGCCACTCTCAAACGATTCGAACGGCATCCAGCGAAATCGGGCACGAACTTATGCACTCATCCAATATTATATGAGCAAAAAAACGTCCGAAGCTGATAAAAAGCTGTCTAGTTATCATTTGGAGATTCTTGCAGTTGTAGAAGCACTAAACAGGTTTCGTGTTTATCTTCTAGGTATTCGTTTCAAACTTATAACAGACTGTAATGCCTTTGCCAAAACGTTGGACAAAAAGAATCTTTTATCTACACGAGTTGCTCGATGGGTTCTTTTGCTACAGGAATTTAATTACGACATTGAACCCAGGAGTGGAACACGAATACGACACGTCGATGCTTTAAGCCGTCACCCGATTATGATTATAAAGGACGACACTGTACATAGCAAAATAAAATATGTGCAAAATCAAGATGACGAATTACGTGCGATTATGGACATCCTTACAGAGAAGAAATCACACAATGGATATTTAATGAAATTTGGTATTTTGCACAGGGTGGTCAACGACGACGAGCTAATTGTAGTGCCTTTTGGGATGCAAAACGAAATCATAAAGCAAGCGCATGAAAGAGGACACTTTTCCGTTAAAAAAACAAAAGACTTTTATATTCCCAGACTTGACGAAAAAATCCAAAAGCATATTAGTCACTGTATACCCTGTATTGTGTCTAATAGGAAACAAGGCAAGAAGGAAGGTGAACTTAATCCAATTCCGAAAGACGAGCAGCCACTTCAGACGTATCATATAGACTTTCTTGGACCTTTGGAATCTACGCATGTAACGTCCAGTTCAAACTGAAACGGGAAAAAAAAGAAAAATATGAATAAAGCGCCATCTATGGTTAAAAGTCAGTATGTCTACTTATCCGGGATGTTGCCAAAGATTTTGAGGCACGAAGAGAGCGAGGTTAACATGGCAGGCCATCGTTCGCTGGGTCCCAAGCGGTACTTTGCCATTTTTTTTCCCCAAGTCAGTCGTTCCGAGTCAGCCATTGTGAGTGCAAGTAAATCTGCAAAGTTATCCAGAAATTTTAGTGTCCAGTGATTTTGTGGGAAAAATTAATTAAATACTTACCTGTATCCATTGCCGATTATACTGCATCTGGTCGAGCGGTACCTATTGGCCGCGACTGCGTGCATTATTTCGGCAGCAGGAAGTTTGGCATCGTCATCCCTGCTCCCAGCAGCCATCACGACGGCTAGAGAAATTCTGGACTGGCACCAACAAAAAAAAAAATGGAAAAAAATTTTACTTGTATCGCACATTAATTCCCGCCAAAATCCCAGCAGCCATCACGACGGCTAGGGAAATTCTTAAACCACCAGCACCTTAAATACCGCCAAAATCATAGCAGCCATCACGACGGCTAGGGAAATTCTTAAACCACCAGCACCTTAAATACCGCCAAAATCATAGCAGCCATCACGACGGCTAGGGAAATTCTTAAACCACCAGCACCTTAAATACCGCCAAAATCATAGCGGCCAACACGTCAGACATCCTTTTGCGAAGTTAATACAAATTTAAGCAAACGGCACCACAAAAAAAACATTTTAAATCATTTTTTTTATTTTTTAATTTAGTTAAAAAATTTTTCCTTGTTTAATTGAAATTTTCACATTATTTAAATAATTTATTAAAAGTTTCGTTAGTATTTGTCCCTCTACTTTATATTTGTTCTGCTGCAAATTTGTCAGCTGTTGTATTTAGGGCTCGAAATGTAGGTCATTGACTTGAGTGAATTAAGAATTGAGTTTGAAACGCGAGAAAAGAATATACACAAAAGCACTCAGGAGACATACAAGAAAATTTAGAGTAAAGAGGAGACAGAATTAAAACATACAACTGTATGTGGCTATGTACGTGTATGCAAGCGCATAGGCATACATAATTACATATGTTTTAATTTCGTGGTATTTCAAGGTCGGTTTGTGTATGTGCATATGTAAATTATAAACCTTTTTTTCTTAGCACCTCTTCGAAAGCGCTTTCGTCGCGGGATGTGGAAAACAAAGTGAGTAAACAACACATAAACACTTTCATGGCTAACATATGTTAGAATATGCACTTAAATTTTTAAAACAAATCACAATCATCACAAAACAAAAAAAAGTAACCTTTGAAACATCCACGTAACTAAAGTATGCTCCGCCACCAATAAAACTACTTACCTACTTTTTTTATTTATCACATCCGAGCAAAAATTAAGAAAATAATCAATTTGCGATCACACTACACGCACTTTTTTTAAAGTATTACGCGACACTGATTCTCTCGATTACAATTCTCCATTCTCTCCATTCAGTTAATTTGAGTGAAAATAGGAATGTGACCATGTCACATTTCTTTCTTTGACCCTCAGCTGATTTAGCCAGTAGACTTTATTTTTAAATTAATTATTTATACAATTTCGTTTTATATTTAGTGTCATGTCAGGTTATAAGTTTAAATTGTTTAAATGTTAGGTGTAATTTTTTTAAATATGAAATAAATTAATTATAACGATTGAACCCAAGCTAATGTAATCTCTAAAAGGGGTCGCCATCCAAGATGCCCCCACAGGAATGGGGCGACCAAAGGCAGGGCGGGCTAAACTGGCCACATAACATCTGTGTGCCAACCTTATACTCCAGTTTGCCAATATTACCTATGCAAAGTGAAGGGTTGCAGATATCTCTCCGACGTCTTAGTTCGTTATCGTCAGCACGTAATTTTATATAAATTATATTGTAGGTCTTGGACTTGGCCATTTTAAGGATCACCACCCCTTAGCCGACGAGCAGGAGCCGGAAATTTAAACGTGCGGTCAAGTCCATGAATTCCAACAGCCTATAGGGAATGGCAACCAATTGCCAACCGTTACAGTTATAATTTATTTTGGCGCCCAACGTGGGGCCTTACTTTGGTAGGACTCACTAATGCAACCCAAAACTTTTCTATAATTTTAAATTTCCTGTCCATTGCCATTGTCACAAATAGATGGAATGCATTTAATTTGCAGCAGGCAGAAAATGCCCACTGTTGATGTCAAGGTATTGGTCTCTCTTCAAGCTGAAATTTGATACGGCCAATTTGGATTCTCGATACAAATATTAAGGATTTGTCGAGCCAGTTGGTACGGGTTAAATTGTCAGTCTTGAATATAATCGCTTCGAGTTGTAGATCGGACCTGAAGGGTGGTGTTGGATGGATTCAAGCAGCTGATTATAAATTAGGGTTTGCCAGCAACATCAAAGTTCAACGGAGTTTTGATCACACGAGTGATTTTTATCTAATCAAATTTTTATTTTTTCAATAGACGCAAACAAAAGTATAAGGAATAAAGAGATTACAGCAGTGAGGGTTCAATTTACTTATGAATTTTATTATTTGATTTATTACAATTTTATTAGTGTTTGATTTATTATTTGAATAATTATTATATTTTATTTTTGTCTTTTATTTGAAGGAATTCGAGTAATCGAATTTATACAAATTTTTTTTTAAATCGATTCATTATTTTTATTTTGTGTCTAGTACTTGAATGAAACATTTTAATTGTCTATCTAAAAAAAATTTCTTTTGCTTATCAATTTGTTTTACATTTATTTAAATTTTTTCTTTTAAACATTTATCAATTATTTAATTAGGATTTTTCATTATTACAATAAATTTCGTGTTCGAGCGATTAGTTCTATTCGTTACTTATTTTAATTTATGGTTGTCAAGAGTTTACATTTTGCGTTTCTTAATTTTGTTAACAATTTGAGTGCGGGTTCCTGATCAGATTACATTTTATTACAGTGTTTTGATTAATTTTGATTCTCCTTTAGAATTACAATTACAAATCATTAGTAGTTATGCCGCTAACAAGGTCAAACGAAGACTTAACTGCAACTGGCAATCAGACTGTCTGTGGCATATGTTCTGCGATAGTGCTAAACCCAAGTGATAGCCAAAAGACACCCTGCGGTCACGAATTTCATAAAACGTGTATAAAATCGCACATTAAGTCGAGTAGCAACTGTCCCATTTGCAAAGTTAGTTGGACCCCAGCTGCTAAACAGGCGACAAATTCTCCTGCATACGGAACCAGATCTCAATCGGCAGTAGCGACGGTTACAGCAGCTAGTATGGCAGAGGAGCCAGCGTCTTCATCAGCATCTGCGAAGTTAACATCAGATTTAATTAGTAGAATGCAAAATCAGATTATGTCCGCACTTACTGTGCAAATAACCAAGCTGATAGAGGAAAATGTCGAAGCTTGTGTCAGCCGTAGGAGCGTGACGCCTCAGCGCAGTGAAAACGAGTACACTGGTTCGAATGGACTGGTAGGATTGCTGGAAGAAGTTCCTCCTGTGATTATTCCACCTGCCAGACCAGCGTCAATATCTCAGGGTAGTTACCAATCCGATCTGCTGCAAAGACCAGACAAAGTTGGTCACATTTTGAATGGTTGGAAACTGAAATTTACGGGTGAGGGGTTATCCATAGACAATTTTATATATAGAGTGGAAGCATTAACTCACCAAACGTTAGACGGAAATTTTAGTATCCTTTGCAATAATGCAAGCTCGCTATTTGAGGGAAAGGCAGCTGAATTCTACTGGCGACATCACAAAGCAGTAGGCCAAGTGCGTTGGGACATATTATGTGAAGCGCTTCGTAAGCAATTTCGGGATCAACGGGATGACGCGGATGTGGAAGACCTTATCCGTGGTCGAAAACAAAAGGCAAATGAGTCCTTTGAGGCATTTTATGATGATATAGCCCGATTAATTGATCAAATGGAGAGACCGATAACAAAAACAAGTTTGGTTAGAATTTTAAAAGCAAACTTACTCCCAGATATAAGGCATGAGATCTAACATTTGGATATCAGTTCCGTATCCGAACTGCGTGATGTTTGCAGGAGACGAGAGGCGTTCCTTGAAGACATCAAACCACAAATGAGTAGCAGCAAAGCGGTTTCGTTTAGGCGTAACGTGGCAGAAATAGTCGAGTGCGATGAGGCATTAGATCAAGAGGAGCGAGAGAAAGAAGAAGTAGGAGCACTGGCGTTAATTTGTTGGAATTGTAGGAAAGAAGGCCATAGGTATCAAGATTGTTTGGCTGAACGACGAGTCTTTTGTTACGGGTGTGGGGCAGATAAAATCTACAAGCCCAATTGTGCCCGCTGCCAAGCAAAAAACTCGAAAGGCAGCACACCGTTTTCACACAGACAAATGAACTCGAGTGTGCAGCCTCGAACAATTCAAAACAAGGATTAGAGGATTCGTCAATAATTCCTGCCATTTCTTATGCAGAGCCCAGTATGAACATACCACGAATATTAATTCCAACCATATCCTATAGTTGCAAGTCGCACTCACGCAGTTCTAAACGCCTTAGATCATTTTGGAAAGGAGTAAAGAATATAGGGAAGGCTGTGAGTAGATTGTCGGCGCTAGAACTAAATGCTGCAGATCCACGTCCATATGCTAGAGTTAAATTATTAGAGCGCGAAATTTTCGGATTATTAGATTCGGGCGCTACGATGACCTGCATCGGTGGAAGCTTAGCCAAGGAACTGTTAGAGAAAAAAATCACGTTTAAAAGGCTTCACTCAGATGCGAGTACAGCAGATGGAAATAAGCAACAAATAGTAGGAATTTTGCGAACCGAAATTAATTACAGAAATTTAAATAAATTAATAAGTATATATATAATTCCAACTTTACGGTTAGATTTATATTTAGGTATAGATTTTTGGCAGCTATACGACTTACTGCCAACTGATTTATCAGTGTCAGCATTTAGCCAAGAAGAAAATAAGCATAAACTCTCTAGTGTACAAAAACAAAAGTTGGAAAAAGTTATAAAATTATTTCCATCTTTTGCAGAGGATGGATTAGGTAGGACAACCATATTGTCACATAATATAGATGTAGGAACAGCTAAGCCGATAAAACAGAGACACTATCCAGTGTCGCCAGCCATGGAGAAACTTATGTATACCGAAGTAGACAGGATGTTGCAGTTAGGGGTGATTGAGGAATCGGAAAGCGCATGGTCCTCGCCAATTGTGATTGTAAATAAGCCAGGAAAGATTCGATTATGCCTAGACAGTCGGAAAATAAAGTCAGTAACGGAAAAGGATGCGTTTCCTCTGCCTCAAATTGGGGGTATACTTAGCAGATTGCCTAGAGCTGAATTCATAACCAGTCTAGATTTAAAAGACGCTTTTTGGCAGATACCCTTAGACATAAATTCTCGACCTATAACTGCTTTCACAGTCCCCGGACGCCCACTTTACCAATTTAAAGTAATGCCTTTTGGGCTTTGCAATGCACCGCAAACAATGTCACGCTTAATGGTTACGAAATGAGGCATAAGGACTGATCCCGAAAAGATTTCAGCAATAAAGAACTTCCCAGTTCCTAAAACAATTAAAGCCTTGAGGAGTTTCTTGGGCTTATGTGGCTGGTATCGCAAATTTATCGCAAACTTTGCTGATGTAACAGCTCCTTTAACAGACCTGTTATCTACAAAAAAACAGCGGAGGTCTTGTCTGCTTTTGATAATTTAAAATCCAAACTCAGTGAAGCACCAATCCTGCAAAGCCCAGACTTCTCAAAGCCGTTCTTTATCCATTGCGACGCTTGTAAAACAGGAGTAGGAGGGGTGTTGGTTCAAGTATCAGAAGAGGGCGATGAAATGCCTATCGCCTATGTCTCCAAGAAATTAAACAAAGCACAGCAAGCATATTCGGTAACTGAGCAGGAATGCTTAGCTGCTCTGGTTTGCCTAAAAACTTTTCGGCCATATGTCGAAGGCCATGAGTTTACAATTATCACTGATCACGCTTCGCTAAAATGGTTGATGACTCAAACTGACCTGAGCAGTAGATTGGCAAGGTGGGCTCTAAAATTACAAGGCTATAAATTTCAAATAGTGCATAGGAAGGGAAAGCTTAATGTGGTACCGGATACTTTGTCACGTATTACCGACGAAAATATAGCGTCAGTGGACGGTCAAGACGGTACATTAGTGGATTTAAAATCCCCACATTTCGTCTCTGAAGAGCATGTGAAATTTAGAGAACGAATTGAGACCATGCAAGCAAAATTTCCCGACTTAAAAGTTGAAGATGGTTATGTGTATCGGCGAACTGAACATACTATTGGCGAGGTCCTACACGACGTTTATGTTTGGAAGCTATGGATACCGAAGGCAATGACAAAAGAAGTCATAGCCAAAGCACATGACTCGGTCTTATGTGCACATGGAGGTATCCACAAAACCATTGAGAGGTTGAGAAAATATTATTTCTGGCCAGGATTGGTGGAAGACGTAAAGGCTTTTATCAACAATTGTGAAGTTTGCAAAACTTCAAAAGCACCGAACAAAGTACTTCGACCACCAATGGGAAAGTTAATTGAGAGTCAAAGGCTCTTCCAGCGCCTTTATATCGACTTTCTTGGGCCTTATCCACGTTCACGCGGTGGGAAAATAGGTATTTTTATAGTGCTGGATCACTTCTCAAAGTTTGTGTGCCTTAAGGCAGTTAAGAAAATGTCAGCGGATGTAATATTAGATTACATGGAGAAGGAGCTTTTTTATACATTCGGTGTGCCTGAAGTAGTGTTTTCAGACAATGGTTCACAGTTTAGGTCTGACAAGTTTAAAAAACTGCTAATTCGTTTTCAAATAAGTCACATGCTGTCTGCTGTGCATGCACCTCAGGCAAACGCTTCCGAACGCGTAAACCGGTCAATTATTGCAGCTATAAGGTCATATATAAAACCAGATCAGAAGGACTGGGATGCAAGCCTGAGCCAAATATCGTGCGCTTTAAGTTTGGGTATACATTCAGCAATTGGCACTACGCCATATTATATGGCATTTGGTCAACAAATGATATTGTCTGGATCCACTTACTCTCTGTTGAGAAAATTAGAGTTGCTAGAGGATAGATCGCTGCCTTTTACACGGGAAGATTCTTTAGAAATTATACGGAAAAGAGCAGGAGATGTTATGAAAAGGCAACATGACAAAAACGAAAGATTGTATAATTTACGCTCAAAGGCCATTGAATTTAAAGAAGGAGACGAAGTGTTCAGGCGGAACTTTAAACAGAGCGACTTTCAAACTGGTTATAATGCTAAACTGGGGCCAAAGTTTGTAAAAGCTAGAATTCGGAGAAAGTTGGGGAATGCCAATTACGAGCTTGAGGACTTGCAGGGTAACTTTATCGGCAACTACCATGCCAAAGATATTCGGCAGTAGCTTTGAGGTTACAGATGATCAGCCTTGTGAATAAAATGATCCCCAAGTCTGATTTTAGCAGGGGGGAATTTGTAACGTCCAGTTCAAACTGAAACGGGGAAAAAAAGAAAAATATTAATAAAGCGCCATCTATGGTTAAAAGTCAGTATGTCTACATATCCGGGATGTTGCCAAAGATTTTGAGGCACGAAGAGAGCGAGGTTAACATGGCAGGCCATCGTTCGCTGGGTCCCAAGCGGTACTTTGCCATTTTTTTTTCCCCAAGTCAGTCGTTTCGAGTCAGCCATTGTGAGTGCAAGTAAATCTGCAAAGTTATCCAGAAATTTTAGTGTCCAGTGATTTTGTGGGAAAAATTAATTAAATACTTACCTGTATCCATTGCTGGTGAGTCCTCCGGATAAGATCTGGAAGAGAAGAACAGATTTGTATTGTTAAATTCTGACAAAATCATGGTTGCAGAACTGGACCCAGGAGTCCAAAGGGCACGCCACTTGAACTGCCAGGAGACAAAGGGCAGCCGATTATACTGCATCTGGTCGAGCGGTACCTATTGGCCGCGACTGCGTGCATTATTTCGGCAGCAGGAAGTTTGGCATCGTCATCCCTGCTCCCAGCAGCCATCACGACGGCTAGAGAAATTCTGGACTGGCACCAACCAAAAAAAAAAATGGAAAAAAATTTTACTTGTATCGCACATTAATTCCCGCCAAAATCCCAGCAGCCATCACGACGGCTAGGGAAATTCTTAAACCACCAGCACCTTAAATACCGCCAAAATCATAGCAGCCATCACGACGGCTAGGGAAATTCTTAAACCACCAGCACCTTAAATACCGCCAAAATCATAGCAGCCATCACGACGGCTAGGGAAATTCTTAAACCACCAGCACCTTAAATACCGCCAAAATCATAGCGGCCAACACGTCAGACATCCTTTTGCGAAGTTAATACAAATTTATTTTTTAATTTTTTTATTTTTTAATTTAGTTAAAAAATTTTTCCTTATTTAATTGAAATTTTCACATTATTTAAATAATTTATTAAAAGTTTCGTTAGTATTTGTCCCTCTACTTTATATTTGTTCTGCTGCAAATTTGTCAGCTGTTGTATTTAGGGCTCGAAATGTAGGTCATTGACTTGAGTGAATTAAGAATTGAGTTTGAAACGCGAGAAAAGAATATACACAAAAGCACTCAGGAGACATACAAGAAAATTTAGAGTAAAGAGGAGACAGAATTAAAACATACAACTGTATGTGGCTATGTACGTGTATGCAAGCGCATAGGCATACATAATTACATATGTTTTAATTTCGTGGTATTTCAAGGTCGGTTTGTGTATGTGCATATGTAAATTATAAACCTTTTTTTCTTAGCACCTCTTCGAAAGCACTTTCGTCGCGGGATGTGGAAAACAAAGTGAGTAAACAACACATAAACACTTTCATGGCTAACATATGTTAGAATATGCACTTAAATTTTTAAAACAAATCACAATCATCACAAAACAAAAAAAAGTAACCTTTGAAACATCCACGTAACTAAAGTATGCTCCGCCACCAATAAAACTACTTACCTACTTTTTTTATTTATCACATCCGAGCAAAAATTAAGAAAATAATCAATTTGCGATCACACTACACGCACTTTTTTAAAGTATTACGCGACACTGATTCTCTCGATTACAATTCTCCATTCTCTCCATTCAGTTAATTTGAGTGAAAATAGGAGTGTGACCATGTCACATTTCTTTCTTTGACCCTCAGCTGATTTAGCCAGTAGACTTTATTTTTAAATTAATTATTTATACAATTTCGTTTTATATTTAGTGTCATGTCAGGTTATAAGTTTAAATTGTATAAATGTTAGGTGTAATTTTTTTAAATATGAAATAAATTAATTATAACGATTGAACCCAAGCTAATGTAATCTCTAAAAGGGGTCGGCATCCAAGATGCACCCACAGGAATGGGGCGACCAAAGGCAGGGCGGGCTAAACTGGACACATAACATCTGTGTGCCAACCTTATACTCCAGTTTGCCAATATTACCTATGCAAAGTGAAGGGTTGCAGATATCTCTCCGACGTCTTAGTTCGTTATCGTCAGCACGTAATTTTATATAAATTATATTGTAGGTCTTGGACTTGGCCATTTTAAGGATCACCACCCCTTAGCCGACGAGCAGGAGCCGGAAATTTAAACGTGCGGTCAAGTCCATGAATTCCAACAGCCTATAGGGAATGGCAACCAATTGCCAACCGTTACACGCACAAGCAGTATAAGCACATACTTGCGATAATAGATGGATTTACCAAGTTCTGTTGGTTGTATCCTAAAAAGACAACGACAGCGATTGAAGTTACGACGATTCTTAAAACGCAGAGTATGATCTTTGGGAATCCAACGCTTATAATTTCCGACCGAGGAGCTGCTTTCACTTCAGAAGAGTTTAAGCAATACTGCGAAGATGAAGGAATTAAACATCACGTAGTTACAACAGGATTACCACGTGCTAACGGACAAGTGGAGAGACTCAATGCGATCATTGTACCTGTTTTAGCTAAGCTTGCTATAGACGACCCCTGTAAATGGTACAAGTTTGTTGATAAGGTTCAGCAAAATATAAATTCAACATTTTGTCGAAGTACCCAAAAGACGCCGTTCGAACTCCTTATTGGTACCAAAATGCGGACAAAAGCTGATGTGGATATACAAAAAAAAATACACGCGGAGATGATCCAGATATTTGATGACAACCGAGAAGAAATCCGACGACAAGCAAAACAGCAAATAATCAAAATGCAGAACGAAAATAAACATAAACATGACGAGTACAGACGAAAAAGAGCAAGGCTGACGCTCAACCAATTATTAAATAACGACGACACTAAAGAATAAAACGATTAACTACAATTACTATAACTAACTAATTATAAGAAACATACATTGAAGTATTACAAATAAAACCATAAATTTTAATACTTAAAAACCAACGTGTATTTTACACAACAACAGGGACTAAACTTAACCCAAGTCCCACACTAATAATAAGGGAAAGAAAGATAATATATATAAAAATAACAAAAAAATGTGGGGGCTCAAATTTGAGTTTTCACAGTTGAATGCGCCGACGCAGAGCGCGCGATATGGCAAGTGCAAAGTGAAGCGTTCGTCGAGGAGGTTCATGGAAGGAAGGTCGACAAGAGCAGCCAATTGTCGGGACTTTTGCCGTAATTCAACGAAGACAGGATTATGCGTGCGAGTGGGAGGATTGACGCTGCGACATGTGTACCATACGGTGCTCGCCATCCAATCATACTGTCCCATAAAAACGCACTGGCGGAGATAATCGTGCATCACCATCACGAAAGGATGTGTCGTCAAAACTTGGAGGCCACCATCGGCGAGATCCGCCGAAAGTTCTGGATCACAAATACAGCCATAGGCGTATAATTGGCACACCAAAATTTTGTTTTTTTATTTGCGTATTGAATAAAAAGTTTGACGTTTGGACTCGAAATGTTGGATGCAGCTGATGACGAAAACCACTGCTTTCAAAGAAAAATATTGCAAAACGCTTGCACTTTGATAAAACCAACAAGGACAAAGACCCATTATTTTGAAGGAACGTGTTGTAGAGCGACGAAACAAAAATAAATAGGATGGGACCCGATTGAAAAACCATTGTGCGTCGTCCAAAAGGTCAAGCTCTTAATCCAAAGTACACAATGAAGTCCATAAGGCATGGAGGAGGCAGAATACTTTGTTGGGGAGCATTTTCCTGGCACGGTGTGAGTCCGATGTTCCGAATCAATGGAATAATGGATCAATTCCAATATTTAGATATTTTAAGAAACACAATAGAGCCATATGCATTTGAAAACATGTCTTTTAAGTGGACATTTAGGCATGATAATGACCCAAAGCATTCCTCAAAAATTGTGAAGAAGTGGTTGCAGGAGGAGAAATAAAGGTTATGGATTGGCCAGCACAATGTTCAGACTTGAACCCAATCGAAAACCTTTGAAATGATGTAAAAGTGGCCATTTCTCAAAAAAAATTTAAAAATTTTGATGATCTGTGGGATGGTGAAATGAAATAATGGTTACAGTAACAAGTACTAATACCAAGAACAAATTACTAATTCAAAATAATAATAGTTTTAATTTTATAACAATTTAAATGAATCTGTGCCAATTATATGAGCAGGCAACTTTTGATTTTTTTTTAATACTTTAAAAATATCTTTTGAAATTTTATGTTATTGTAATTTGAAATTTTTCTTTCTTATTTAAGAGCCCACAGCATAGGCTTAAAAATGTCATTTCAGTTTGTTTCTTTTCATCAACATTAAATAAAACAAGAGCAACAGTCGAGTTGCACACGACAGTAGGATACCCTTGGACGTATGTTGCCATAAAAAGTATTTAATTGTATAATACTCATTGCAAGCTATAAATTAATAATAATACTGGAGTGCGCTGCCACCTTGCTTCAATTTCGATATTTTGCCAATAATTTATCTCCGCAATTCCCTAAAGCGGTGTAAGCAGTAGATATCGGTATTTCTTTATAAATTTTAAATTGGTTAATATCGATAACAAGGTCCAAGGGTATAAAAATAAAAAAATAATAATAATTATCAAACCAATTTTCCATTCAATGGTTATACTTAACTATTAGATAATTAAATTTAAATTATTAAAATATGCCTACATACATATTTACATATATCCTGTCATTTAGATTTATTAATTTCTAACCTATTCCAAACATTACAAACTCATGCCTGAATACTAACAGATATCCCATTGTGATGGCTATGCAAAACCTCAAAAGTCCTAGCACTAATCTTTTCATTATCTAGTATATTTGAAAACGCCCAATCAATATGTGTATCCATATTGGTAGTGGACGTTTTCAAATCTAACAAACTCCTTAATCCTTTGCTAATCAAAAAATTATAAATACTCTTACACCTGTTAAAGGTTTTGAGGCACAAATTAAAATCTCCTAAAACTAGCAAGCTATCCCCTAAATAACCTAAACGAGAAAATTGATGAATTATCTCCTCAAATTCTATTTTAAATGTGGACAGAGGAAAGTCTGGACTTTTATATAATATAAGAAAACTTATGGCATCAAACCTAAATATGCCGAACTCAAAAACTACTGAGCCAAAAGTTTTTCTACTGCTAAAGGTATGGGAAACTCTATCTACTAGCTCGTTCTTTACATAAATTATGATGCCTGTTAAAGGCCTAATTGATTCAAGTTGAACCACAATAGTGAACCCAGGTATTTCTACAGTTTCATTGCTTATGGAAGTTTCCACGAAACATAATATTGATGACTGAAGCATCAGCTTGTCCGATCGAATATCTTCAAGATGGGAATTCAAGCTCTGAGTATTATGGAAGAAAATGTTAAGGGCAGAACTGTTAATTAAATAATCGTAATGAGTACACAGTAGTTTTTCAGTCCGCAATTTCTTCAATTGGGCTTTCACTTTATCATTATTTTGGGGAGACTTAGGAGGAACAAAATTCCCAATAATGAATAATCCTAAAGCAGTAGTTGCTCTACTGCAAGCTACGTATAATGCAGCACGCTGCATTCTGGAATTAGCATGGACTACCACTTTGCCATACGTAGCTCCCTGACTCTTATGAATTGTGATGCCTTCAGCAGGCACAATTGGAAACTGCCTACGGTCAATGTTAATTTGTGCGTTATTTGAATATTGAAAACTGCGAACAATTTTCTGAATAGGAGTCCATGAAGGATCTGTACGATGTGTACACTTCGAACGCGCAGATTCTCCTACAGTTTCCTCTGTAAATTTCATCCATAAAATGTTGGGAGTGTTGGATGTATTGAAATCTATTTGCATCAACACACCTGATGCCCCGTTTACTAATCCATCCCCTGTGTCTACATTGACCGTCATCATGTACTTGGCAGTATTTTTTAGGAGAAGAGACGTACAGAGTCCCTGTGTAGCGGAAGTTTTAAAACCCTTCACTTCTTCTAATATTCTTTGTTTCCTAGCTGGTTCCAAATGGCCCGCCTTAATAAAATCTTCAGCAGTAGAGAAAAATTGCTCAGTAGCAATTGAGTTAAGTTTCGTTACATTAAATAAATCAACCTCATTATTATTACTAAACAGCTGAATTGCATCATCGGGCACTGCCGATGGTTCGCATATTCTAGATTGGAAAAGGACAATATCATCGGCTGTCATACAACCCGATGCCATATTATTTAAGGCAGAAGCGAAAAGCTGATCGTCACGTTGACGCATTATCTCTGTGAGCTCAAAATACAAAAAAAGGTCCCAGAGATACGTACCAAATATTTCATGGTAAGGGTCAGTGGTATTTGGATCGAAAATCCAACTACCTCCTACGGGCTGTAACTGTCTAAGATCACCGAATACGATGATAGAAACACCACCAAAAGGAGAATTATTTTTGAAAATTTGCTTCAAACGAGAATCTAAATAAGAAAACATTAGAGAGCTAACCATTGATATTTCATCAATAATAATTAATTTAAGATCGATTAACCTTGAATGAAGGCTATTAACTAAATCATGGCTTAAGGCCCTTAGAGGTGCTGAGCGAGATTGATTAACAGGAAGTGAAAACATGGAATGCAGTGTCGAACCACTAATTCCGAATGCTGCTTTTCCTGTTGGTGCACATAAGAGGATTTTAACAGATGTCGGATCAGCTCCTGGTATACTGTTATACATTACGGATAATGACTGAAAAATTGCTGATATAAGTCGACTCTTTCCGACTCCGGCGCCGCCTCCAACAAATTCATAAAAGACTGTATTGATTTTGGCATTATGCAAAGCATGTGTAAAATATAGCTTCTGCTTTAAATTAAGAGATCTAACTATATTAGCTAAGCTTTCCTGAGAAACTAAGGCTGGAAGCTTGATAAAACGGACATTACTATCTTCATCATTCATATCAATATTTCCATCCACATTTAAAACATTTAGATGTGGATCTATTTCAGGCAATCCTAAAACTGTGAAGCCATCATCTACCACTTCCTGTTCTCCTACTTGATTATTCTCATTTTCTGCTTCCTCTGTTAAGTGGCTCAGAGCATCTTCTAGTTCCCTATCATCTAGTAAATTATATTTTCTGCGATTGTTCTCTACTAACTCCGAATTTTCCCTACAGAACAATTCACAGTCATGTGTGACTAAATCCAAATGCTCATCTCGCCATGGGGCGTAAAGCATTTTTAGCTCTCTGAAATAGTCACTTGTTTCTGTATTGACATTAAATCTCCTATACCTAATTATGCACGCAGTGGTCCTCTTTCTGATTATCGCGAAGAGCGTAAACTATTGATTCAGAAGCCCTAGGCACATCATCGTCAAAGTCATCTGCATTTTCTTGGCGAGCTCCTCGTTCTGATTTGCAGTAGCTATAAAAAGCGGATATCTCAGTGCCAAATATAAATTTGTTACCTAAATGTTGTAACTTTTGCTTAATAGTTACATTGTTATCGTCTTTAATCTCATTGATTGCCTCACGCATCAACATTGAGATACCTCCCTGAGACTTGTTAATATAATTAACAGCAGCAAGCATAGGGGTCTAAAATAAACTGAATATCCATATTTGCTCGCTGCAACAAAAGGAGGTGCTTGTTATAAGCGTTAAGCTTGATTGCTGCAAAAGATCGCTTCAAAAAAACTTTTGGTTTCTTTATACTTGATCTTACAGCATTAATGTAGCCCTCATAACTAAGGTTAAGTTGATCGTGGGACAAAAAGTTGTTAAAATCGTTAAAATTTTCTACGCTTTCACGATCAAATGGGAAGTCGAGCAGACTTTGAATTTTTTCGAAATTCCTACGATGCTCGGCCAAATTTGGAGCATTTTCTTCTAAAGGGAGAAGAATTTCTGTTTGAGGCATGGGAGGGTATGGGATACCAAATCTACAAATTTGTTTTGACCTAATTTCTCGCCTGCAAGAGTGCCCGTGACTATGGAGTTGATACTCCAAATATGGAGCAACGTCCGGGCAACTAGAATCAGCAGTAATAAACTGATCAATAAAGGACTTCACAGGCAAAAATGTGGACTCATTCTTTAGGTCGAGCTTTGGGG
This sequence comes from Zaprionus ornatus, assembly GCA_018904035.1. Taxonomy (NCBI): domain Eukaryota; kingdom Metazoa; phylum Arthropoda; class Insecta; order Diptera; family Drosophilidae; genus Zaprionus; species Zaprionus ornatus. The sequence goes on from JAEIFZ010000011.1 coordinate 345,261, forward strand.
CGTCTTTCAGCCAGAACATGCCATGTATATGTGGAGAGCCTCTTTGCTGAAACTCCACTCGCCAATAAAACTTGATGACCTGGTGACAACCAAAGACACCGCCTTCCTTTTTCATCAGTTTTAAAACATGTCTATATCGAAGATCGAAATATCTGGCACAGGTCTGCTCTAATGAGACGAGCTTTCTCATTAAACCCCAAATTTAACGCTTCTTCTTCGGATACTTCTAGCTTGACTACATTTTTACATAGCAAGACTAAAAGCTCCGGCCACCTAGTTTCCGCTGTGGAAAATGTTATAAAAAAAGTTGGAAGCCCTACCTGCCTAATCATAGCCATCACTTTCTTTTTCTCGTCCTCCCAATGAGCAGGAGACGTGCGAATACCTTTTAAAAGCCTATAGCCATCATCATGAAGTATTAACCTATTTAAAGTTTCATCATTACGCACATCAGCAGCCGAAATGCCTTGAGTGGCAGAGTGCTTACGTAAGCAAATTGATGTGCTATTCCTAATGCTAATCATTTCTAACTTTTTGAAGTTATGAAATAATTTATCAGTTCTACAACCTCTTCTATCAAAATTCCTAAGCTCTGATCTAACTATAGTTGTAAAACTTTCCTGACATTTCCTTTTAATGCCTGCAAATATTGTGGGAAAAGCCAGCTCCTCTGAATCACAATCGGTTATCATGTCAAGAGGTCGCTGACCCTCTCCTGGTGCTATAGCAATTCGAGGAATATCTATGTTTTCAACAGGGACATTTTCCATGAATGTTTCTTGACCTTCTGGATTCAACTCTACCTCTTCTTCTACTACTCTATGCTCATTAGGTTGTGCTGCCTTTTCTAACATTTGACACACAATGTCCCTGTCGTCTGCTGACGCAACAAATGGTACAGTCTCAGCTGAGTAAGAAGACAACCACTGCTCATTGATAGTAACCTGGTGCTTCTTATAAAGTTCTGTGTTCACTAAATACCGAATTGCATCAACTATCTTTGAGGGCCTTATGGTTTCAGCCATGAAATCATGGTTATACTCCATCCTACGCTTAAGATGAATCTGAACTACTTCGGCTTCATTAAATGCCCTGGGAAGGGAAGTTACAACATTTGCAACTGGAATTGGCACATTGATCACTGCTCCTTTAATGGCACTTTGACGTCCATATCCAAGAGACTTTATGATCATAAAAGGAAGACGGGGAGAAATCAGCCTTTCTTCTAGAGGCGTCAAGCCTTTCAGGCATTCCGGAAGCTCCGGAAAATTTAGGCCATTTGTAATAGAAGCCTTTGGTTTTTTCCCTGACTTAATACTGCGGCTGCAGGTTTTGCAAAAGCTAAACCTATTATTATGGGATGGAAACATAGAGGAAAGATACAAAATATCAACACTATCTGCCTCACTACACTTTTCCTCTATGACCTCACGCGAAATTTTGTCCACTTGATGTGGAAACCACAAACCTTTGCAACATATGCAAACCTGATCGGGTCCCTGCTTGACTGTCTTATTAAAATTGGCTATTAGGCAATCTAAACTAGTTTTAACCTGCGATATCCTATCATCTGGAAGGGTATTCGCACGGTCCACTCTATTGCGGGACGCGTTTCTCCTATTCTCTGCTATCCTATTGGTGCAAATACTCCTATATAGACTCACTCTTTGCGACATATTCCTATGGGCTTCAAAGGCCTCACGTTGAGCTCGAATTCGAGCACTGCGGCGTGCACTAGTATTGCGTGCCTGCTCAACAATCCTACGAATTGGATTGTTTCTAACCTGAGACCTTTGACTTCTATCTATTGCCCTTTCTAAAATTTGCGTCTCCTGATTTTGTCGCTGAATCGCCCTTCTAACAGCATCTCGTCCGCTTTCGTTGGACCTGAATTGTGGACATTGCCTGCGCCTCGATCGACGCAAAGTATTGGCAAGTTGTTCGGCATTTCTAGTTGAATGATCAGTTCGTCGAACACGGCGACGAACTGCATCCTGCTCTCTTTCCTGAGATCGAAACTCAGCATCTTGCCTGCGACTCGAACGACGCGAAGTGTTGGCAAGTTGTTCGTCTGTTTTAATTGCAGAATCACTGCGACGTACACGGCGACGAACTGCATCCTGCTCTCTTTCCTGAGATCGAAGGTCAGCATCTTGCCTGCGACTCGAACGACGCGAAGTGTTGGCAAGTTGTTCGTCTGTTTTAATTGCAGAATCACTGCGACGTACACGGCGACGAACTGCATCCTGCTCTCTTTCCTGAGATCGAAACTCAGCATCTTGCCTGCGACTCGAACGACGCGAAGTGTTGGCAAGTTGTTCGTCTGTTTTAATTGCAGAATCACTGCGACGTACACGGCGACGAACTGCATCCTGCTCTCTTTCCTGAGATCGAAGGTCAGCATCTCGCCTGCGCCTCGAACGACGCGAAGTGTCAGCAAGTTGTTCTTGTAATCTGATTGGCGAAGAAGCCCGAAGAGTAGTGTGACGAATTGTGTCCGGTAATTGCTCAACGGCCCTAAATGTTCTATTACTTCTGCGGACTCGATGCTGTTGACTATCTCTAACCCTTTCAGCTTCCCTAAATTCGAAATTTTGCCTACGTTCTCTATGTGCCTCTAGATTATTTACGCGTTCCTGCTCAGAAAAGTCTATATCTGACCTATTCAAACGATTTCTTTTTCGCTGTGTTTGACTCCTATTGCAAGCTGACTTTCTCTTAAGTCTAGGCATCTTCTAATATACGAGGGTCGTTTGATAAGTCCGTGACTTTTTGAATAAAATATATTTTTTTCGTCAAAGAAGCGTTTTATTTCTCAACATAATCTCCTTTTAGCTCTATACATTTAGTCCAGCGTTTTTCCAATTTTTTTATTCCTTCCAAATAATAGGTTTTCTCAAGGCCCTCAAAATAGTCGTTTGTTTCTGTGATGACCTCTTCATTTGACCCGAATCTCTTACCGCCGAGCCATTTCTTCATGTTTGGAAACAAAAAATAGTCACAGGGGGCTAAATCTGGAGAATATGCTGGATGGGGTAGCAGTTCGTAGCCCAATTTATGAAATTTTGCCATGCTGACTACACACGTGTGCACCCGTGCATTGTCCTGATGGAACAGCACTTTTTTTTCGCCAAATGCGGTCGTTTCTGCTTCAAATCAATATCGAATCTGTCCAAAAGCTCTGAATAATATTCGCCGGTGATCGTTTTACCCTTTTCAAGGTAATCGATGTGAATGATACCTTGTGCATCCCAAAAAACTGTGGCCATGACCTTGTTGGCCGACAGACCCACCTTGGCCTTCTTTGGTGCACGTTCACCCGGAGAAACCCACTGTCTTGATTGTTCTTTGGTCTCTGGTGTGGTGTGGTGGATCCATGTTTCGTCTACGGTAACGAAACGGCGCAAAAATTCGTTTGGATTGCGGTTGAACATCGCCAAACACTCCTTTGAAATGGTCACACGGTTGCGCTTATGGTCGTGTGTGAGCAATCGCGGCACCCATCGCGCGGAAAGCTTTTTCATGTCCAAATATTCATGTAAAATGTGATGTACCCGTTCAGTTGAGATGCCTACAGCCTCAGCTACCTCACGCACTTTCATTCTCCGATCATCCAATATCATTCCATGGATTTTGTCGACGATTTCTGGCATGACGACCTCTTTTGGGCGACCTGAACGTTCGGCATCACTTGTACTGGTACGACCACAACGGAACTCAGTAAACCATTTCTTAACCATTGAAATTGATGGTGCAGAGTCCCCATAATATTTATCAAGTCTTTCCTTGGTTTCGGTGATGGATTTTTTACGCAAAAAATAATGCTTAATTAGCACACGAAATTCACTTTTTTCCATTTTCGTTAAAATTCACGAGATCGTCTGCTTTCAATGCCTATAAAACGCAAACTAAGAAACGCAGCTTTCTCAAAATTTTACAGTCAGCTGTTAATCGATAACTGCTGACAGGAGCAGTGTTGTATTTAGAGCAGGTGCGCGGCAAATACAAAAAGTCACGGACTTATCAAACGATCGTATAAGTTTTAAAATAATATATAGGTATGTTAAAAATAAAATTCTTATAAATTCATTTAATTTGAATATATATTTATCAAAAATTAATATATAGTTATATATATAAAATAAATTTAGTATATTTATTTATATATATAAATATATTCATATATTTAAATAGATATATATATATTATAATTATATTCATATATTTAAATAAATATATGTATATTATTTAAAATAATTATATTATAAATGAAAATAAATATCTAATGAAAGAACAAATAATAATAAAATTTAATAAGGAAAATAAAAATAAACAAAATGTGGAAAAAAGAATAAATATAAATCAAAGAAATAATAAATTAAACATGCAAGAAATTCCAGCGAAAATTCCAATTTGAATCGCGGAAACGAACCGATACCGATGTTCACGTACAATCACACACACTTCAGAAGAGTCTATACACATATATGTATGCATGCACAAAAATACGTTACGCTGTGTACCGCACTTTTCTAAAATTGCGCGCCACGTTCCGGGCAGGGCGCAATCATTCACACGCATAAAAAATGTTCCGTTAACGCATAACAATCACACACGAGGATTTACTTATTATATACTCGACTTATATTAATTTGCATTAAATGTTAAATGTATCACGAACACGCGAATTAATTATATATTATTTTATATTTAATATCGAAAATACAAATGATAATCGACAATCGACGACGACACCGAACACGCCAATCGCAAACTACAAATTAACATAACACTGAAGCGCGCTGCCACCTTGCAACAATTTTGATACGTTGCCAATAATTTATCGCCGCAATTAAAAAGTGCGCGAAACCTTAAATTTATAATAATGATCTATAGAATCTAATATACATACAAAATATACATATATTAAAAAAACAAACTAGAAGAAATGTTAGTACATTTTTTTCAAACATAGTTTCAATAGACGTGGGGATATAATATAATTTACACATATTAATATAATTTATATGCAAAACATATGAAATATATATCGATATGTTTAATATATATTAAAAGCTATCGATATGATAGCTCATAATATATCGTGAAATCTAAATTAATATTTATTTAATAAAAAGTCAATATATAAATTATTAAATAATAATAATAATATGTCTATATTAGAAATCTAGTAAATACCTGCATTCATGCATGCCGATCAACCACGCTATTGGTTGTATATAATTTTACATATGTATGTGTGAACACAAATTAAATATGTATAAGTGTTTGCATTTATGCACATGTATTTTGGGTAATTGACATGTGCATGAAAAAGAAGAGTCGAGAAACAGCTCGCGCTTCGCGCTCGCATCGTTTATCCTTTTCTTTCATGCACAAGTAATTTAGTTCTGACGTCATCGACAACTTCTTTGCTTTCTTCATATTCATATATACGCCACCTATTGGTTGAGTGTTAGCATATATTTATGCACATGTATTTTCGGTAATTGACATGTGCATTCTTTCATGCATAAGGAATTTAGTTCTGACGTCATCGACAAGTTCTTTGCTGGTCGAAGTGTCGAAATGGTTTATCTAATAACTTCAGTGTTTATTGTCTGATCGGATTGCAATTTGGAGGATAAGTTCATATATTATTTATCTATATATATGCTAAAGCAGAACGTTAAGAAATGAGTTCTTCGAATGTAAATAGCAATGTAAACCAAAATTGGCGGTTTGCGGGGACGGTAGGCGTGTTATTCCAAATTGAAAATAAACTTGATCTGCGTATGGTATACAGGAATCTTCATGCTAAATTTGGTGTCCGTAGCTTTTGTAATAGCTGAGATCGGCGCGTTCATCCAGACAGACAGACAGACGGACATGGCTCAATCGACTCGGCTATTGATCCTGAGCAAGAATATATATACTTTTTGGGGTCTCCGACGCCTCCTTCTGCCTGTTACATACATTTGCACAAAGTTAGTATACCCTTTTTTGACCATTTTCAATGGTCCAAGGGTATACAAAAATTGTTTTTTATACGTAAATTTTTTTGTGCCAATTATCCGCCCATAGCTGTATATGAAGGCTGCTACGGAAGATAGTGGCAAACTGTAACGTATGCAAGTTGCGCAAGGCGCGACGTACACAGCCCGAGATGGGTCCTTTGCCAGAAGATTGGCTCGAGGCAAATAAATGGCCCTTTAAGTACACTGGCCTGGATTATTTTGGACCACTGCACGTTTCTATCGGCCGTCGCACGGAGAAGAGGTGGGTGGCCCTATTCACCTGCTTAACAACGAGAGCCATCCACTTGGAGATGGCCCATGACTTATCGACGGATTCATGCATCATCGCAATAAGGAACTTCATGTGCCGCCGCGGTCCGATGGTTAGAATAAGGAGCGATTATTATTATTATTATTATTATAGAAGAGGGAGTCTCCCAGCGGAGAAAGCGCGAGGCACTGCGACCAATATGATCTTTTGTACCCAGAATGCTCTCCCTGTCATGACAAAAGCTGTTCTGCTTCCCTAATGAAGCATAACAGATCTTTCGTCGAGGAACGGACAATCTGCTCTGGAGTTGCGATTTCCACGTGCAGATGTTTCCTCCTTGTCCATACCAAGGCCGGACAGTCACATAGAATGTGTTTAGTAGTTTCATCGTCCTCTTTGCAGAGCCTGCACTCCGCGTCCGAGGACAAACGCATTTTTTTGAGGTGGTAGTTCACCAAGTGGTGGCCACTTAGGTAGCCAACAAGGAGATAGAGGTCTCTCCTGAAAAGTAGCTTGGTCCTTCGATCAACTTTGGGATTGGTAAGCTCTTTAGCCTGCCGCATCCCTGCTTGGAAGAACCAGTAGCGTTCAGTCAATCTTCCAGCCCAGGTTTTCACAAGGGAGGAGATAGTAGACCACCCCACGCCACAGAAGTGTTCGGGGCCGAACAAGGTGGCTGATGACCCAGCCCTCGCTAGTTCGTCCGCCAGATCATTGCCCTGGAAGCCAGAGTGCCCAGGTACCCAAATTAGGGTGACTTTATTCCTTATTGACAGCCTCTGGAGACAATTCCAGCAGTCAGCCACCATACGCGAGCCTACTCTTTTGGAGGAGAGGGTTAGTATGGCCGCTTGGCTGTCCGAGAAGATGTATATTTTCGCTCCTCTAGTCCCCTTCTCAAGGATAAGACGGCAGCAGAACTCAATGGCGTGTACCTCTGATTGGAAAACTGTGGGCCAGTTGCCCATAGCAATCGAGGTCCTGGAGTTGGGACCATGTATCCCAGCTCCAACCCCCTGTTCAGTCTTTGACCCGTCGGTGTACCAATGTATACCATTTGGGTCTCTGATGGGGTTGCCAGCATCCCAAACCCTGCGGTCCGGGATGAGGGTTCTAAATTTTGCACCAAAGAAGAGTTCCTTGGTCATAGAATCTGATCTAGTGCAGATCTCTAAGCCAGGAATATCTTTGAGTAGGCTAGCATGCCCAGATTCGGTAGCTAGAAGCCCAGATTGGAGGTTGATTCTAATAAGGCTCATAGCAGCAACTTCTTTTATACGGATATGCAGCGGAGTCAGATTCAAAATCGATTCCATTGCTGCAGTGGGACAGGTGCGGAGTGCACCCGTCAAGGAAAGGCAAAGCAGCCTATGCAACTTCGTGCATTTATTGATGGCAGTGACCTGCGTAACCTTGGGCCACCACACAATAGCAGCGTAGGTTACGATCGGTCTTACCATCATTTCAAAAAGCCACCTAATGGTGCAGGATTTGAGACCCCATATTTTACCGAAAAGCCTTCTACATGCCCACATGGCATGAGTGGCCTTTGATAGAGTGTTATGCAGGTGGGAGTTCCAGTTTAGTCGCTTATCAAGGGTTACCCCTAGATATTTGACTTCGTTGGAAAGTTCCACAGGAGAGCCGCCAATATGTAATTGACCAATGTCAATAGAGTAACGCTTAGTGAAGGGAACAATGATTGCCTTTTGAGGATTGATGCTAAGACCTACATCATCGCACCATCTACTGACCGTGTTCAGAGCTGATTGCATCAGCTCTCTTACGGTGTTGGCATAGTTCCCGTTCACTACGAGAGCCAGGTCGTCGGCATAGCCAATTGCTTCCACGCCCTGTTTTGCGAGTATGATTAGTAGTTCGTCAACTACTAGGGACCAGAGCAGAGGGGATAGAACCCCTCCCTGGGGACACCCTTTTACCGCACTAATATGGGCGGTCGTCGTGTCCAGGGTAGAGGAGATAGTCCGGTGTTTGAGCATGGCGTCAATCCACCGGATTATGGGACGGGCAATGTTCCTGCGCTCAAGCGCAGTAGAGATAGACCCGTAGCCGGTATTATCGAAAGCACCCTCTATATCAAGAAAAGAGCACAGAGCAATGTTCTTTGATACGAAGGCCTTTTCGATCTTACTCACTAATTTGTGGAGAGCGACCTCTGTCGATCTACAGGCTATATACGCGAACTGCGTGGGGTGCAGAGGGTTGTTTTCCTGCAGAGAGCACCGAATGTGCAAGTCTAGGAGCCTTTCCGCAGTCTTGAGCAGAAAGGAGGTAAGGCTGATCGGCCGGTAGGACTTAGGCTGGTCAAGAGGACGATTCCCCTGTTTGGGGATGAATACCACATTGACTCTCCTCCAAGAGTTGGGTATGTGTCCCCACGTGAGACTGGCTCTAAGAAGGCCGACCAGTGGATCGAGGATATGATCCAGACTGTTTTGGAGAAGGGCTGGAAAGATTTGATCACCCCCTGGGGCTTTGAAGGGAGCGAAGGAATCTACAGCCCATTTGACCTTTTCAGGATCGAAGATGGTACCAGATAAACTGGTTCCACGTGAGTCAGGTGACCAGGTGGCGTCAACGTGACTGGAGAGATCTGGGTTGGCCACGGAACCTGGGAAGTGAACTAGTAGTAAAAGTTCAAGTGCTTCCCTACGATCTTGAGTGAAAGAGCCATCTGCTCTTTTTAGAAGCCCTATACCATTAGACGATCCTTTGGCTAATACCTTGTGGAGTCTCGCTGCCTCTGGCAGAGATTCTATGCTACCACAGTAGCTGCGCCACGTATCGCGTTTGGAGCGTCTAATGTTCTTATTATAGTTTGTGAGAGCGTCCCTATAGACGTCCCAACTTATACGGTTAGATCTGGCCTTGTTGAAAAGGCTTCTAACCTTCCTTCTTTGAGCAGCCAGCTCTTCGTTCCACCAAGGAACTTTACGGTTGACCGTTAGTGTCTTCCGAACTGAGCTGGCTTCGAAGGACGTAATAAGCACATCTTGGAGCAGGTTGGCAGCAAGTTCTATCTCACTGACAGAGTTAGGATTGCTGATCAACATGTCAGCTTTCAAAGCCACAGAGGCTTTGAAGAGTTCCCAATTTGTCTTTTTAGGACAAAAGGAGTTCTGGCGGATCTCGACTTGGCCAGGAAGGTCGAACCTGATGTGCTGATGGTCCGACAAGGTGGCTTCGTCTGTGACCCGCCAGTTTATAAGCGAACTCGCAATTGAGTTGCTTATTAGGGTGAGATCTAATACCTCTTCCCTAATAGATTTAATAAACGTCGGTTTACACCCGACGTTCGCTATGTCTAAATGACAACACATTAGATAATCAAGGAGAGACTCACCACGTTTGTTGACGTCGCTGCTCCCCCAGATTGTGTGATGGGCGTTGGCATCACAGCCAATCACGAGCGGCTTGTTGTGGAGGCGGCAGAATCCCAGAAGCCGCTGAACCTCTGCGGGGGGTACGTCATCCACATCGCCCGGGAAGTAAGCAGAGGCGATCACCACTTCCCGGACGCCATCAGCAGTGGCTACCTCCATAGCCGTTGCCACCAGGTCTCTGTGAATGAAGTTGGTTAAAGGAAAGTGTCTCACACTGTTATTGATCAGTATAGCAGTGCGAGGGGCACCTCCCATACGGTCATATAATAACTTACATGATCCGCATGATAGTCCACGGACGAGGCCACCTATTAACCATGGCTCTTGGAGAGACAGGTCAAGGGTGGCTGACGCTCCTCTGGCGTGGTGCAGGTTCGCCTGGAGCACTCTAGTTGCGCTCCGCATCCTCTCTCAGCGCCTTGGTGACAAGGCCACATGACTTGCCCCCCCCCGAGAGTCGTTGCCTCGGATGCCCTTCGGCAGTCTGGCTGAGCTTCTCGGGGGAGGTCGCCTAGCGATCCCAGTCGCGGGAGGTGCCCTTGCGGGTTGTTTGCGCCCAGCGCTGACTGTGGGTCTGGCAGGGGCCAGGAGGCGCCCGCTGCCAGCCACCGGCCTGGTGCGGCCCGTTGAGGGGTTGGGGGCGGAGACCAGAATGGTCGGGGGTTTGGGGATGGGGGCTTTCAGCGCCACTGCGGCCGCAGCACTGGTGGACGCTACCGGTGCGGCAGCCACTGCTGCCGCATAGGTAGGGGCCACCTTTGACGCTTCCGGAGGGGCGCTGGAAGGGGGGGAATGGTTGGAGAGGGGGATGAGGGACGGGCCGGGGAGGGAGAGGCTCTGGGGACGGAGTTCTTCAGGAGAAGTTTGACTCGTCCAAAGACGAATTTCACCTTCCCGTTGCACTCCGTCAGAGCCTTATACGACTCCTCGTCGACCAACATCGCGAGGTGGGTCGTAGTACCGTTGAGGGTATGCTGGACCACCCGCCACTGTTTTGTCGAGAACAACTCCTCGTTTTGGATACCAAGGTATCGCAAAATATCAGCGGGTGTGAGTCCAGCACTACTGGGGAAGTATCCTCTAATGAGGTGAGCTTTGGGGAACTCGGACTCCTCCAGTAGTTTAATGTCAAGGGAGCTGATGGACCTGATGTGTCCCCTGACCCAGTCAGCAGTGCGGCTATCCTCGCACACCAGGAGCAGCCATTCATTTCGAGGTATGCAACCCTCGAAACCCGGACTGGCACCCGATGTGGGATGAAGCAGCAGAGCCTTGGCAATGCTAGCTTTCACCGTGGCCACTTGCTCCGGTGAAAGCGTGTTTTTAGAGTCAGCCGAAGTGAAGCCCAGTTTCACGCTGCTCGACACCTGGCTGAGAGGTGGCTTTGTGGACTCCACATGAGTCTTTTTGGGCTTCTTTGAAGACCCTTGAGGTTCGAGGACGGTATCGTCAGCGCGCGTCCGTTTGGCCTTGGTTTCCACGGGGGGCGCGGTGGCGATAGCCAGAGCTTCTGCTCTGCTCGAACCCTTTGCGAGTGCTGCTTTGAAAAGCCTCTTCTCACGGGTCTTCATTTTCACAAAGGCGTTCTCAGAGAGCCTGCTTCCGTGAGACCTGACCTCTGCGAGGCCACGGAAGCGTCGTCAACGAGGCTGATCAGGTCGGCGTCAGCTTCAGCGTCAGAGGACATCACCTCGACGAGCTGCTGCCGGCCTGAGCAGCTATTGGACGAGAAATCAGCACTGGCGAACTCATCGTCCAAGGGAGTCCGTGGCCTGTCCGGGTCCCCTAAAGTACCAGGGCCAAGACCCGTAGTATTGGGGGTGGAAGCCAGCAGCCCACTGGCTGCAGTGCTGTTGTTGGGGTCGGCCGTTAAGGCCTCGCCCTGGGTGCTGTCGAAGTCGCATCGGACTTATCTTTTATAAAATTTATATCCATAGTTTGGACCCACGAGTAGGCGGGAAGGTCGCCCACGGCATAGCCCGCGTGCCGTGGGAAGTCTAGACGAAACTGGAGGGCGACAGGTATCCAGAGTCCGCATACTAACGACCGGGCTACCCCCCGGCCATGCATCCCTTGGCGTATGCTGTTCCGCCTTGGATTGGGGTGATTTATAGAATCACAATCTTCGCCCGACTACAATTAGTCAGCACCCCTAGCAGAGACATGACCGTGCTAGGGGCCTGCTTCCAGCCGCCCTCACGTGGAGAGTATAGCCGCACTTCCGACAGTAGGAGCAAGGACGGCACGTACCTCAGCCAAAGCTAGGGTTCCATGTGATTCCCCTTACTGTCTCTGACGGCTGACGGCCAATAAGGAGCGATAATGGAAAGAACTTCGTGGAAGCAGATCGAGAGGCTAAGAGGTTCGGCGAGGGAGTAGAATGGATATTAAACTGTCCGGCGAACCCAGCCGAGGGTGGCGTCTGGGAAAGAATGGTCCAGTGTGTGAAGAAGGTGCTGGCGCACACAATGAAGGAGCTCGCGCCTAGAGAGCATGTGCTCGAAAATTTGTTAATCGAGGCGGAGAATATAGTGAACTCTCGCCCTCTTACACATCTGCCGATTACGGTGGATCAGGAGGCTCCGCTGACACCAAACGATTTATTAAAGAAAATTCCGAATCTTCCCGGAGAAGATGGGACGGCTTATGCGAAATGCACCACACGGAAGCAGTGGCGCCTTGCGAGGATGATGCGGGACAGATTCTGGAAGCGATGGGAACATGAGTACCTGCCCACTCTCGTCCGCAGGGAGAAATGGTTCCAGCGCGCCGAACCGATGCGCGTTGGAAATCTGGTGTTTATCTGTGATCCGGCCATACCTCGCAGGGAGTGGAAAAGAGGCGTCATTGAGGAAGTGTTCACTGGAGAGGATGGAGTGCCACGCCCCGCGTCAGTAAGGACTGGTGATCAAACAAAGCTGATTATGCGTCCCGGTTCGAAGTTAGAAGTTTTAGATGTGGTGAATGCTCTTGCTAGAGCTGGGTTTCGATTCGATTTAATCGATGTTTTTTTTCTTAAAAAACATTCGATTTTTTTTTTAGAATCGATTTTCATACCCTTGGACCATTGAAAATGGTCAAAAAAGGGTATACTAACTTTGTGCAAATGTATGTAACAGGCAGAAGGAGGCTTCGGAGACCCCATAAAGTATATATATTCTTGCTCAGGATCAATAGCCGAGTCGATTGAGCCATGTCCGTCTGTCTGTCCGTCTGTCTGTCTGTCTGGATGAACGCGCCGATCTCAGCTATTACAAAAGCTACGGACACCAAATTTAGCATGAAGATTCCTGTATACCATACGCAGATCAAGTTTATTTTCAATTTGGAATAACACGCCTACCGCCCCCGCAAACCGCCAATTTTGGTTTACATTGCTATTTACATTCGAAGAACTCATTTCTTAACGTTCTGCTTTAGCATATATATAGATAAATAATATATGAACTTATCCTCCAAATTGCAATCCGATCAGACAATAAACACTGAAGTTATTAGATAAACCATTTCGACACTTCGACCAGCAAAGAACTTGTCGATGACGTCAGAACTAAATTCCTTATGCATGAAAGAAAAGGACAACGATGCGAGCGCGAAGCGCGAGCTGTTTCTCGACTCTTCTTTTCCATGCACATGTCAATTACCGAAAATACATGTGCATAAATATATGCTAACACTCAACCAATAGGTGGCGTATATATGAATATGAAGAAAGCAAAGAAGTTGTCGATGACGTCAGAACTAAATTACTTGTGCATGAAAGAAAAGGATAAACGATGCGAGTGCGAAGCGCGATCTGTTTCTCGACTCTTCTTTTTCATGCACATGTCAATTACCCAAAATACATGTGCATAAATGCAAACACTTATACATACTTAATTTGTGTTCACACATACATATGTAAAATTATATACAACCAATAGCGTGGTTGATCGGCATGCATGAATGCAGGTATTTACTAGATTTCTAATATAGACATATTATTATTATTATTTAATAATTTATATATTGACTTTTTATTAAATAAATATTAATTTAGATTTCACGATATATTATGAGCTATCATATCGATAGCTTTTAATATATATTAAACATATCGATATATATTTCATATGTTTTGCATATAAATTATATTAATATGTGTAAATTATATTATATCCCCACGTCTATTGAAACTATGTTTGAAAAAAATGTACTAACATTTCTTCTAGTTTGTTTTTTTAATATATGTATATTTTGTATGTATATTAGATTCTATAGATCATTATTATAAATTTAAGGTTTCGCGCACTTTTTAATTGCGGCGATAAATTATTGGCAACGTATCAAAATTGTTGCAAGGTGGCAGCGCGCTTCAGTGTTATGTTAATTTGTAGTTTGCGATTGGCGTGTTCGGTGTCGTCGTCGATTGTCGATTATCATTTGTATTTTCGATATTAAATATAAAATAATATATAATTAATTCGCGTGTTCGTGATACATTTAACATTTAATGATACATTTAATTATTTTAAATAATATACATATATTTATTTAAATATATGAATATAACTATAATATATATATATCTATTTAAATATATGAATATATTTATTTATATAAATAAATATACTAACTTTATTTTATATATATAACTATATATTAATTTTTGATAAATATATATTCAAATTAAATTAATTTATAAGAATTTTATTTTTAACATACCTATATATTATTTTAAAACTTATATATTAGAAGATGCCTAGACTTAAGAGAAAGTCAGCTTGCAATAGGAGTCAAACACAGCGAAAAAGAAATCGTTTGAATAGGTCAGATATAGACTTTTCTGAGCAGGAACGCGTAAATAATCTAGAGGCACATAGAGAACGTAGGCAAAATTTCGAATTTAGGGAAGCTGAAAGGGTTAGAGATAGTCAACAGCATCGAGTCCGCAGAAGTAATAGAACATTTAGGGCCGTTGAGCAATTACCGGACACAATTCGTCACACTACTCTTCGGGCTTCTTCGCCAATCAGATTACAAGAACAACTTGCTGACACTTCGCGTCGTTCGAGGCGCAGGCGAGATGCTGACCTTCGATCTCAGGAAAGAGAGCAGGATGCAGTTCGTCGCCGTGTACGTCGCAGTGATTCTGCAATTAAAACAGACGAACAACTTGCCAACACTTCGCGTCGTTCGAGTCGCAGGCAAGATGCTGAGTTTCGATCTCAGGAAAGAGAGCAGGATGCAGTTCGTCGCCGTGTACGTCGCAGTGATTCTGCAATTAAAACAGACGAACAACTTGCCAACACTTCGCGTCGTTCGAGTCGCAGGCAAGATGCTGAGTTTCGATCTCAGGAAAGAGAGCAGGATGCAGTTCGTCGCCGTGTACGTCGCAGTGATTCTGCAATTAAAACAGACGAACAACTTGCCAACACTTCGCGTCGTTCGAGTCGCAGGCAAGATGCTGAGTTTCGATCTCAGGAAAGAGAGCAGGATGCAGTTCGTCGCCGTGTACGTCGCAGTGATTCTGCAATTAAAACAGACGAACAACTTGCCAACACTTCGCGTCGTTCGAGTCGCAGGCAAGATGCTGAGTTTCGATCTCAGGAAAGAGAGCAGGATGCAGTTCGTCGCCGTGTACGTCGCAGTGATTCTGCAATTAAAACAGACGAACAACTTGCCAACACTTCGCGTCGTTCGAGTCGCAGGCAAGATGCTGAGTTTCGATCTCAGGAAAGAGAGCAGGATGCAGTTCGTCGCCGTGTACGTCGCAGTGATTCTGCAATTAAAACAGACGAACAACTTGCCAACACTTCGCGTCGTTCGAGTCGCAGGCAAGATGCTGAGTTTCGATCTCAGGAAAGAGAGCAGGATGCAGTTCGTCGCCGTGTTCGACGAACTGATCATTCAACTAGAAATGCCGAACAACTTGCCAATACTTTGCGTCGATCGAGGCGCAGGCAATGTCCACAATTCAGGTCCAACGAAAGCGGACGAGATGCTGTTAGAAGGGCGATTCAGCGACAAAATCAGGAGACGCGAATTTTAGAAAGGGCAATAGATAGAAGTCAAAGGTCTCAGGTTAGAAACAATCCTATTCGTAGGATTGTTGAGCAGGCACGCAATACTAGTGCACGCCGCAGTGCTCGAATTCGAGCTCAACGTGAGGCCTTTGAAGCCCATAGGAATATGTCGCAAAGAGTGAGTCTATATAGGAGTATTTGCACCAATAGGATAGCAGAGAATAGGAGAAACGCGTCCCGCAATAGAGTGGACCGTGCGAATACCCTTCCAGATGATAGGATATCGCAGGTTAAAACTAGTTTAGATTGCCTAATAGCCAATTTTAATAAGACAGTCAAGCAGGGACCCGATCAGGTTTGCATATGTTGCAAAGGTTTCCACATCAAGTGGACGAAATTTCGCGTGAGGTCAAAGAGGAAAAGTGTAGTGAGGCAGATAGTGTTGATATTTTGTATCTTTCCTCTATGTTTCCATCCCATAATAATAGGTTTAGCTTTTGCAAAACCTGCAGCCGCAGTATTAAGTCAGGGAAAAACCCAAAGGCTTCTATTACAAATGGCCTAAATTTTCCGGAGCTTCCGGAATGCCTGAAAGGCTTGACGCCTCTAGAAGAAAGGCTGATTTCTCCCCGTCTTCCTTTTATGATCATAAAGTCTCTTGGATATGGACGTCAAAGTGCCATTAAAGGAGCAGTGATCAATGTGCCAATTCCAGTTGCAAATGTTGTAACTTCCCTTCCCAGGGCATTTAATGAAGCCGAAGTAGTTCAGATTCATCTTAAGCGTAGGATGGAGTATAACCATGATTTCATGGCTGAAACCATAAGGCCCTCAAAGATAGTTGATGCAATTCGGTATTTAGTGAACACAGAAATTTATAAGAAGCACCAGGTTACTATCAATGAGCAGTGGTTGTCTTCTTACTCAGCTGAGACTGTACCATTTGTTGCGTCAGCAGACGACAGGGACATTGTGTGTCAAATGTTAGAAAAGGCAGCACAACCTAATGAGCATAGAGTAGTAGAAGAAGAGGTAGAGTTGAATCCAGGAGGTCAAGAAACCTTCATGGAAAATGTCCCTGTTGAAAACATAGATATTCCTCGAATTGCTATAGCACCAGGAGAGGGTCAGCGACCTCTTGACATGATAACCGATTGTGATTCAGAGGAGCTGGCTTTTCCCACAATATTTGCAGGCATTAAAAGGAAATGTCAGGAAAGTTTTACAACTATAGTTAGATCAGAGCTTAGGAATTTTGATAGAAGAGGTTGTAGAACTGATAAATTATTTCATAACTTCAAAAAGTTAGAAATGATTAGCATTAGGAATAGCACATCAATTTGCTTACGTAAGCACTCAAGGCATTTCGGCTGCTGATGTGCGTAATGATGAAACTTTAAATAGGTTAATACTTCTTAATACTTTAAAAGGTATTCGCACGTCTCCTGCTCATTGGGAGGACGAGAAAAAGAAAGTGATGGCTATGATTAGGCAGGTAGGGCTTCCAACTTTTTTTATAACATTTTCCGCAGCGGAAACTAGGTGGCCGGAGCTTTTAGTCTTGCTATGTAAAAATGTAGACAAGCTAGAAGTATCCGAAGAAGAAGCGTTAAATTTGGGGTTTAATGAGAAAGCTCGTCTCATTAGAGCAGACCCAGTGACCTGTGCCAGATATTTCGATTTTCGATATAGACAGGTTTTAAAACTGATGAAAAAGGAAGGCGGTGTCTTTGGTTGTCACCAGGTCATCAAGTTTTATTGGCGAGTGGAGTTTCAGCAAAGAGGCTCTCCACATATACATGGCATGTTCTGGCTGAAAGACGCCCCAAAGCTCGACCTAAAGAATGAGTCCACATTTATGCCTGTGAAGTCCTTTATTGATCAGTTTATTACTGCTGATTCTAGTTGCCCGGACGTTGCTCCATATTTGGAGTATCAACTCCATAGTCACGGGCACTCTTGCAGGCGAGAAATTAGGTCAAAACAAATTTGTAGATTTGGTATCCCATACCCTCCCATGCCTCAAACAGAAATTCTTCTCCCTTTAGAAGAAAATGCTCCAAATTTGGCCGAGCATAGTAGGAATTTCGAAAAAATTCAAAGTCTGCTCGACTTCCCATTTGATCGTGAAAGCGTAGAAAATTTTAACGATTTTAACATCTTTTTGTCCCACGATCAACTTAACCTTAGTTATGAGGGCTACATTAATGCTGTAAGATCAAGTATAAAGAAACCAAAAGTTTTTTTGAAGCGATCTTTTGCAGCAATCAAGCTTAACGCTTATAAAAAGCACCTCCTTTTGTTGCAGCGAGCAAATATGGATATTCAGTTTATTTTAGACCCCTATGCTTGCTGCAGCTACGTCGTTAATTATATTATCTCAATGTTGATGCGTGAGGCAATCAATGAGATTAAAGACAATAACAATGTAACTATTAAGCAAAAGTTACAACATTTAGGTAACAAATTTATATTTGGCACTGAGATATCCGCTTTTTATAGCTACTGCAAATCAGAACGAGGAGCTCGCCAAGAAAATGCAGATGACTTTGACGATGATGTGCCTAGGGCTTCTGAATCAATAGTTTACGCTCTTCGCGATAATAGTGGCTTCATCAGAAAGAGGACCACTGCGTGCATAATTAGGTATAGGAGATTTAATGTCAATACAGAAACAAGTGACTATTTCAGAGAGCTAAAAATGCTTTACGCCCCATGGCGAGATGAGCATTTGGATTTAGTCACACATGACTGTGAATTGTTCTGTAGGGAAAATTCGGAGTTAGTAGAGAACAATCGCAGAAAATATAATTTACTAGATGATAGGGAGCTAGAAGATGCTCTGAGCCACTTAACAGAGGAAGCAGAAAATGAGAATAATCAAGTAGGAGAACAGGAAGTGGTAGATGATGGCTTCACAGTTTTAGGATTGCCTGAAATAGATCCACATCTAAATGTTTTAAATGTGGATGGAAATATTGATATGAATGATGAAGATAGTAATGTCCGTTTTATCAAGCTTCCAGCCTTAGTTTCTCAGGAAAGCTTAGCTAATATAGTTAGATCTCTTAATTTAAAGCAGAAGCTATATTTTACACATGCTTTGCATAATGCCAAAATCAATACAGTCTTTTATGAATTTGTTGGAGGCGGCGCCGGAGTCGGAAAGAGTCGACTTATATCAGCAATTTTTCAGTCATTATCCGTAATGTATAACAGTATACCAGGAGCTGATCCGACATCTGTTAAAATCCTCTTATGTGCACCAACAGGAAAAGAAGCATTCGGAATTAGTGGTTCGACACTGCATTCCATGTTTTCACTTCCTGTTAATCAATCTCGCTCAGCACCTCTAAGGGCCTTAAGCCATGATTTAGTTAATAGCCTTCATTCAAGGTTAATCAATCTTAAATTAATTATTATTGATGAAATATCAATGGTTAGCTCTCTAATGTTTTCTTATTTAGATTCTCGTTTGAAGCAAATTTTCAAAAATACTTCTCCTTTTGGTGGTGTTTCTATCATCGTATTCGGTGATCTTAGACAGTTACAGCCCGTAGGAGGTAGTTGGATTTTCGATCCAAATACCACTGACCCTTACCATGAAATATTTGGTACGTATCTCTGGGACCTTTTTTTGTATTTTGAGCTCACAGAGATAATGCGTCAACGTGACGATCAGCTTTTCGCTTCTGCCTTAAATAATATGGCATCGGGTTGTATGACAGCCGATGATATTGTCCTTTTCCAATCTAGAATATGCGAACCATCGGCAGTGCCCGATGATGCAATTCAGCTGTTTAGTAATAATAATGAGGTTGATTTATTTAATGTAACGAAACTTAACTCAATTGCTACTGAGCAATTTTTCTCTACTGCTGAAGATTTTATTAAGGCGGGCCATTTGGAACCAGCTAGGAAACAAAGAATATTAGAAGAAGTGAAGGGTTTTAAAACTTCCGCTACACAGGGACTCTGTACGTCTCTTCTCCTAAAAAATACTGCCAAGTACATGATGACGGTCAATGTAGACACAGGGGATGGATTAGTAAACGGGGCATCAGGTGTGTTGATGCAAATAGATTTCAATACATCCAACACTCCCAACATTTTATGGATGAAATTTACAGAGGAAACTGTAGGAGAATCTGCGCGTTCGAAGTGTACACATCGTACAGATCCTTCATGGACTCCTATTCAGAAAATTGTTCGCAGTTTTCAATATTCAAATAACGCACAAATTAACATTGACCGTAGGCAGTTTCCAATTGTGCCTGCTGAAGGCATCACAATTCATAAGAGTCAGGGAGCTACGTATGGCAAAGTGGTAGTCCATGCTAATTCCAGAATGCAGCGTGCTGCATTATACGTAGCTTGCAGTAGTGCAACTACTGCTTTAGGATTATTCATTATTGGGAATTTTGTTCCTCCTAAGTCTCCCCAAAATAATGATAAAGTGAAAGCCCAATTGAAGAAATTGCGGACTGAAAAACTACTGTGTACTCATTACGATTATTTAATTAACAGTTCTGCCCTTAAGATTTTCTTCCATAATACTCAGAACTTGAATTCCCATCTTGAAGATATTCGATCGGACAAGCTGATGCTTCAGTCATCAATATTATGTTTCGTGGAAACTTCCATAAGCAATGAAACCGTAGAAATACCTGGGTTCACTATTGTGGTTCAACTTGAATCAATTAGGCCTTTAACAGGCATCATAATTTATGTAAAGAACGAGCTAGTAGATAGAGTTTCCCATACCTTTAGCAGTAGAAAAACTTTTGGCTCAGTAGTTTTTGAGTTCGGCATATTTAGGTTTGATGCCATAAGTTTTCTTATATTATATAAAAGTCCAGACTTTCCTCTGTCCACATTTAAAATAGAATTTGAGGAGATAATTCATCAATTTTCTCGTTTAGGTGATTTAGCAAGCTATCCCTTGCTAGTTTTAGGAGATTTTAATTTGTGCCTCAAAACCTTTAACAGGTGTAAGAGTATTTATAATTTTTTGATTAGCAAAGGATTAAGGAGTTTGTTAGATTTGAAAACGTCCACTACCAATATGGATAAACATATTGATTGGGCGTTTTCAAATATACTAGATAATGAAAAGATTAGTGCTAGGACTTTTGAGGTTTTGCATAGCCATCACAATGGGATATCTGTTAGTATTCAGGCATGAGTTTGTAATGTTTGGAATAGGTTAGAAATTAAGAAATCTAAATGACAGGATATATGTAAATATGTATGTAGGCATATTTTAATAATTTAAATTTAATTATCTAATAGTTAAGTATAACCATTGAATGGAAAATTGGTTTGATAATTATTATTATTTTTTTATTTTTATACCCTTGGACCTTGTTATCGATATTAACCAATTTAAAATTTATAAAGAAATACCGATATCTACTGCTCACACCGCTTTAGGGAATTGCGGCGATAAATTATTGGCAAAATATCGAAATTGAAGCAAGGTGGCAGCGCACTCCAGTATTATTATTAATTTATAGCTTGCAATTAGTATTATACAATTAAATACTTTTTATGGCAACATACGTCCAAGGGTATCCTACTGTCGTGTGCAACTCGACTGTTGCTCTTGTTTTATTTGCAATATTGCGTGAGTTTTTCTTTTTGTTTTTCTTTTAATTCCAGCAATTTGTGATGACGTCAACCGATTTCTAGACATTATTCTTAAATTAAAACAGACAAACATCTTGTTTGTACTAATAAAAGTAATATGAACATAAAACACGGAAAACGAACACGTATACATTGGGACAAACACATAGATCATCATGTTGATCAAACAAATCACAAAACGTTATTTTCCAAGATCAGGCTGAAAATTATATTCATGGTTGTTAGTATTTTTTAATATGTAAAGCTACTTTGATGCATATCTGCAACAAACTGAAATTGTTGATTTATTCATATTCTTATGCAACAAACACAAAAAATCGACAATAATCAAATAAACATAATATTTACCTTTTTATAAATGCAAATTGTTTCCACTAAATCACTTTATTATAATTTTTATTTTTATAAGAAACTGCATAACCAATTGAGTTTAGCGCATTCACAAAATTGGCGGGAAAAGTAATCACCTGTTTAGTATTTTAAATAATTTAGTGTTACCAACACTTTTTATATAATAAACGAATGTTGTTGATCTGCATCAAATACATTTTTGACAATTTTATGACGCACATTGAAAAATAATTGTACTCAAACGGTATGATGCAGATATGCATCACCACCATGTTAAGGGTTAAGTGCGATACACGTAAAAGGTATGTAAAATTGAATTGTGTTAAATTCATTGTTTAAATTATACTTTTTAATCATACAGATTGCGAATTGGTAGCCTGCAATAAAGAGGATGATGGATGGAAGTTCGAAGTCAGGATATTCAGGTATGTTATTAATTATGTATGTATGTACCATGTGCTTATTTCTCGTGTAGCGAGAAATTACTTTTAGTGTTTATTGCATTTCACTATTTTAACTTATTATTCTAATTTAGTTCACTCTGCCTTCTTTTTAGCTTCGAGGAAAAGACTACAGAAGGCTGTAGAAAATGATGAGAACGAGGGAATCGAATGTGTCAAAAAAGGCCGTTCGGGAGTATGGAATCATTTTTCTGGAGTCAATAGCAACTCCGCCAAATGTAATATTTGCAAACATTTTTTCAAGAGGTGCGGAAACACGACAAATTTAACAAATCATTTAAAAAGGTCGCATTCCACAGAATTGGCAGGTACAAATTCGGAAAGCATTAAACAGTTTTTCGATGGGACCCAAGGAAAAAAAAAAAAAAGTGAAAAAAAAATCGAATCGAACTCAGCTCTAGCTCTTGCTTCACGATGAGGAGATGTCGCGGAACGGATCATTGTCGTTTCTAGTATTTTTATTGTATGTCATTTTACTGTTGCGATATTCGGTCACACTAATTCAGCTTAAATCGTGCTTAATAATGGCGTATGATATTAGTGCGTCTGCGATATCCAAAGAGAGGGGAAAGAAACTGCGGTATGTTATAAGAATATGTTTAGACTTAAAGTAATATAATTGTATTTTCCCTAAAGAATAAAACACATCGAATACTCTGCGCCACACACCAAAGCTTACTCTGTGCCAGGCAAAAGATATTCTGAAGACGGCCAGAGATTGTTAAAAGTCACTCCCCGGATATTCGCGGCGGCTCCAACCTTGATTTTTAAGCAGTGTTTGTACTAGTATATTACTGTAAGCACTTCTATTTCAGTGAACACAGGTATATATATCAGGATCACTAGCCGTCCGTCTGGATAAACGCGCCGATTTCAGCTATTACAAAAGCTGGGGACATCAAATTGACCATGAAGATTCCTGTATACCATACGCAGATCAAGTTTATTTTCAATGTGGAATACCACGACTACCAATTTTAATATTTAAATTCGAAGTACTCAATTCTTAACGTTCTGCTTCAACATAGATATAGATAAATACTAAATTAATCTATCCTTTAAATTGCAATCCGTTCGGATAATAAACGCGGAATTTATTAGATACTGATTTCAGTAAAGCTTTTGACTCAGTGAATCATTCCCTTCTGGCACATAAGCTTGACCTTCTAGGATTTTCACCAAAAATACTTACTTGGATTGTTAGCTATCTGACTGACAGAACTCAAAGAGTCCTCTTTAAAACCACCCTTTCAAACCCACTTCATGCCACATCTGGTGTTCCTCAAGGGAGTCACTTCGGTCCCCTACTTTTTACGCTTTTCATCAATGACCTTCCTTTGGTCATACGTAACTCCCGTACACTCATGTATGCGGATGATGTAAAGCTTTGTTACCAATTTAAAGACGACCACTGTCACTCACTCTTACAAGCCGACCTAAATAGTTTTTATTCTTGGTGTTGTGCCAATTTTTTAAACCTGCTCTAAATGCAAGCTGATGACATTCTCCCGAGCCAGTCCAAAGTATGCTTCTTATACTCTTTGTGGTTGTGCCTTGGAAAGAATCACCCTAGTTGATGATTAGGGGGTTCTTTTGGACCGAAAACTTAAGTTTTCCAATCATATTTCTAATATGGTCAATAAAGCCATGGGTGTCTTAGGCTTTATTAAGAGATGGTCTAAGGAATTTGACGATCGTTATCTTACAAAGACCCTCTACATCTCACTTGTTCGTCCCATTCTCGAATACGGGTCATGCGTATGGTGTCCCCAGTACACTATTCATAAGGAACGCATAGAATCTGTACAGAAGAACTTTTTACTTTTTGCTTTACGTGGCCTTAACTGGGATGAAAATTTAAGACTGCCTTCCTATACTAATAGACTTCTATTATTAAACCTGCCTTCCCTAACCAGTCGCAGAACCATGCTAGGCGTCTTATTTTTTAACAACCTTATGAAAGGTGACATTGACAGTGAGACCCTGGTAAGGCAGCTACACTTCTCTGTCCCTTGCAGAACTACACGTAATTACCTTCCACTAACTCTTCCTTATTGTAGATCGAACTATGCACTGCACGATCCGTTCAGGGTATTATGTTCGGACTACAATAAACTTCAACACGTCATAGCTAGCACTAACTCTATCGCTGCTATGAAGTCTTTAATTCTTGTCTATCTAGCACGTAATTAGTATTACTATTAACTAATAATAGTATCTTCCTCGTCATTCTATCTTCTTTTTCTTAATTTTCATTCTTCATTTGCATGTCGCGTGTATCCTCTATTCGACTTTTTATTCCCTATCGCGTTAATTTTCTTTCTCTCGCGTTTCTACTCGCATTTTTACCGCGTTTCCGTGTCGTTCGTTATGCGACGGTGCCTCTCGGTCTGTCAGGCGGGAGGTGGACTTCATCTGGGTTCCGCGCGCAACAAGCATCGGCTTGGTGTCGTTTGGACCACTTGCTAATACATTCATTGTATTCAACGTCCAACATCAGTGAAAAAAAAATAAACCATTTTAACACTTCGACCAGCAAACAAGTTGTCGATGACGTCATAACTCTATTACTTATGCAGGAAGAAAAAGAGCAACAGTCGAGTTGCACACGACAGTAGGATACCCTTGGACGTATGTTGCCATAAAAAGTATTTAATTGTATAATACTAATTGCAAGCTATAAATTAATAATAATACTGGAGTGCGCTGCCACCTTGCTTCAATTTCGATATTTTGCCAATAATTTATCGCCGCAATTCCCTAAAGCGGTGTGAGCAGTAGATATCGGTATTTCTTTATAAATTTTAAATTGGTTAATATCGATAACAAGGTCCAAGGGTATAAAAATAAAAAAATAATAATAATTATCAAACCAATTTTCCATTCAATGGTTATACTTAACTATTAGATAATTAAATTTAAATTATTAAAATATGCCTACATACATATTTACATAAATCCTGTCATTTAGATTTCTTAATTTCTAACCTATTCCAAACATTACAAACTCATGCCTGAATACTAACAGATATCCCATTGTGATGGCTATGCAAAACCTCAAAAGTCCTAGCACTAATCTTTTCATTATCTAGTATATTTGAAAACGCCCAATCAATATGTGTATCCATATTGGTAGTGGACGTTTTCAAATCTAACAAACTCCTTAATCCTTTGCTAATCAAAAAATTATAAATACTCTTACACCTGTTAAAGGTTTTGAGGCACAAATTAAAATCTCCTAAAACTAGCAAGCTATCCCCTAAATCACCTAAACGAGAAAATTGATGAATTATCTCCTCAAATTCTATTTTAAATGTGGACAGAGGAAAGTCTGGACTTTTATATAATATAAGAAAACTTATGGCATCAAACCTAAATATGCCGAACTCAAAAACTACTGAGCCAAAAGTTTTTCTACTGCTAAAGGTATGGGAAACTCTATCTACTAGCTCGTTCTTTACATAAATTATGATGCCTGTTAAAGGCCTAATTGATTCAAGTTGAACCACAATAGTGAACCCAGGTATTTCTACGGTTTCATTGCTTATGGAAGTTTCCACGAAACATAATATTGATGACTGAAGCATCAGCTTGTCCGATCGAATATCTTCAAGATGGGAATTCAAGTTCTGAGTATTATGGAAGAAAATCTTAAGGGCAGAACTGTTAATTAAATAATCGTAATGAGTACACAGTAGTTTTTCAGTCCGCAATTTCTTTAATTGGGCTTTCACTTTATCATTATTTTGGGGAGACTTAGGAGGAACAAAATTCCCAATAATGAATAATCCTAAAGCAGTAGTTGCTCTACTGCAAGCTACGTATAATGCAGCACGCTGCATTCTGGAATTAGCATGGACTACCACTTTGCCATACGTAGCTCCCTGACTCTTATGAATTGTGATGCCTTCAGCAGGCACAATTGGAAACTGCCTACGGTCAATGTTAATTTGTGCGTTATTAGAATATTGAAAACTGCGAACAATTTTCTGAATAGGAGTCCATGAAGGATCTGTACGATGTGTACACTTCGAACGCGCAGATTCTCCTACAGTTTCCTCTGTAAATTTCATCCATAAAATGTTGGGAGTGTTGGATGTATTGAAATCTATTTGCATCAACACACCTGATGCCCCGTTTACTAATCCATCCCCTGTGTCTACATTGACCGTCATCATGTACTTGGCAGTATTTTTTAGGAGAAGAGACGTACAGAGTCCCTGTGTAGCGGAAGTTTTAAAACCCTTCACTTCTTCTAATATTCTTTGTTTCCTAGCTGGTTCCAAATGGCCCGCCTTAATAAAATCTTCAGCAGTAGAGAAAAATTGCTCAGTAGCAATTGAGTTAAGTTTCGTTACATTAAATAAATCAACCTCATTATTATTACTAAACAGCTGAATTGCATCATCGGGCACTGCCGATGGTTCGCATATTCTAGATTGGAAAAGGACAATATCATCGGCTGTCATACAACCCGATGCCATATTATTTAAGGCAGAAGCGAAAAGCTGATCGTCACGTTGACGCATTATCTCTGTGAGCTCAAAATACAAAAAAAGGTCCCAGAGATACGTACCAAATATTTCATGGTAAGGGTCAGTGGTATTTGGATCGAAAATCCAACTACCTCCTACGGGCTGTAACTGTCTAAGATCACCGAATACGATGATAGAAACACCACCAAAAGGAGAAGTATTTTTGAAAATTTGCTTCAAACGAGAATCTAAATAAGAAAACATTAGAGAGCTAACCATTGATATTTCATCAATAATAATTAATTTAAGATCGATTAACCTTGAATGAAGGCTATTAACTAAATCATGGCTTAAGGCCCTTAGAGGTGCTGAGCGAGATTGATTAACAGGAAGTGAAAACATGGAATGCAGTGTCGAACCACTAATTCCGAATGCTGCTTTTCCTGTTGGTGCACATAAGAGGATTTTAACAGATGTCGGATCAGCTCCTGGTATACTGTTATACATTACGGATAATGACTGAAAAATTGCTGATAAAAGTCGACTCTTTCCGACTCCGGCGCCGCCTCCAACAAATTCATAAAAGACTGTATTGATTTTGGCATTATGCAAAGCATGTGTAAAATATAGCTTCTGCTTTAAATTAAGAGATCTAACTATATTAGCTAAGCTTTCCTGAGAAACTAAGGCTGGAAGCTTGATAAAACGGACATTACTATCTTCATCATTCATATCAATATTTCCATCCACATTTAAAACATTTAGATGTGGATCTATTTCAGGCAATCCTAAAACTGTGAAGCCATCATCTACCACTTCCTGTTCTCCTACTTGATTATTCTCATTTTCTGCTTCCTCTGTTAAGTGGCTCAGAGCATCTTCTAGTTCCCTATCATCTAGTAAATTATATTTTCTGCGATTGTTCTCTACTAACTCCGAATTTTCCCTACAGAACAATTCACAGTCATGTGTGACTAAATCCAAATGCTCATCTCGCCATGGGGCGTAAAGCATTTTTAGCTCTCTGAAATAGTCACTTGTTTCTGTATTGACATTAAATCTCCTATACCTAATTATGCACACAGTGGTCCTCTTTCTGATGAAGCCACTATTATCGCGAAGAGCGTAAACTATTGATTCAGAAGCCCTAGGCACATCATCGTCAAAGTCATCTGCATTTTCTTGGCGAGCTCCTCGTTCTGATTTGCAGTAGCTATAAAAAGCGGATATCTCAGTGCCAAATATAAATTTGTTACCTAAATGTTGTAACTTTTGCTTAATAGTTACATTGTTATTGTCTTTAATCTCATTGATTGCCTCACGCATCAACATTGAGATACCTCTCTGAGACTTGTTAATATAATTAACGACGTAGCTGCAGCAAGCATAGGGGTCTAAAATAAACTGAATATCCATATTTGCTCGCTGCAACAAAAGGAGGTGCTTGTTATAAGCGTTAAGCTTGTTTGCTGCAAAAGATCGCTTCAAAAAAACTTTTGGTTTCTTTATACTTGATCTTACAGCATTAATGTAGCCCTCATAACTAAGGTTAAGTTGATCGTGGGACAAAAAGTTGTTAAAATCGTTAAAATTTTCTACGCTTTCACGATCAAATGGGAAGTCGAGCAGACTTTGAATTTTTTCGAAATTCCTACGATGCTCGGCCAAATTTGGAGCATTTTCTTCTAAAGGGAGAAGAATTTCTGTTTGAGGCATTTCTCGCCTGCAAGAGTGCCCGTGACTATGGAGTTGATACTCCAAATATGGAGCAACGTCCGGGCAACTAGAATCAGCAGTAATAAACTGATCAATAAAGGACTTCACAGGCATAAATGTGGACTCATTCTTTAGGTCGAGCTTTGGGGCGTCTTTCAGCCAGAACATGCCATGTATATGTGGAGAGCCTCTTTGCTGAAACTCCACTCGCCAATAAAACTTGATGACCTGGTGACAACCAAAGACACCGCCTTCCTTTTTCATCAGTTTTAAAACCTGTCTATATCGAAAATCGAAATATCTGGCACAGGTCTGCTCTAATGAGACGAGCTTTCTCATTAAACCCCAAATTTAACGCTTCTTCTTCGGATACTTCTACCTTGTCTACATTTTTACATAGCAAGACTAAAAGCTCCGGCCACCTAGTTTCCGCTGCGGAAAATGTTATAAAAAAGTTGGAAGCCCTACCTGCCTAATCATAGCCATCACTTTCTTTTTCTCGTCCTCCCAATGAGCAGGAGACGTGCGAATACCTTTTAGAAGCCTATAGCCATCATCATGAAGTATTAACCTATTTAAAGTTTCATCATTACGCACATCAGCAGCCGAAATGCCTTGAGTGGCAGAGTGCTTACGTAAGCAAATTGATGTGCTATTCCTAATGCTAATCATTTCTAACTTTTTGAAGTTATGAAATAATTTATCAGTTCTACAACCTCTTCTATCAAAATTCCTAAGCTCTGATCTAACTATAGTTGTAAATCTTTCCTGACATTTCCTTTTAATGCCTGCAAATATTTTGGGAAAAGCCAGCTCCTCTGAATCACAATCGGTTATCATGTCGCTGACCCTCTCCTGGTGCTATAGCAATTCGAGGAAGATCTATGTTTTCAACAGGGACATTTTCCATGAAGGTTTCTTGAACTCCTGGATTCAACTCTACCTCTTCTTCTACTACTCTATGCTCATTAGGTTGTGCTGCCTTTTCTAACATTTGACACACAATGTCCCTGTCGTCTGCTGACGCAACAAATGGTACAGTCTCAGCTGAGTAAGAAGACAACCACTGCTCATTGATAGTAACCTGGTGCTTCTTATAAAGTTCTGTGTTCACTAAATACCGAATTGCATCAACTATCTTTGAGGGCCTTATGGTTTCAGCCATGAAATCATGGTTATACTCCATCCTACGCCTTGGACAGTATGAAACACTTCACGAGCCTGCGAATTGTGCCAGTTAAACTTAATGCAGATGGTGTCGATCTAAAGGATCTTGAGGAGAAGGTGAAGGAGCGATCTTTCAAGTCACAAAATAAGGAATTTTGGGGCATTTACTACACCATACCTACGTACCATAATCCAACTGGCATATTGTTCTCTCCCGATGTTTGTCGTGGCATTGTAAAGATTGCCCGGAAATACGATTTCTTGGTGCTCTGCGACGATGTCTATAATATACTCAACTTTGGCGAGAAACCCTTACATTCTCGTCTGATGGCCTGTGATGCACGAACAGATGCTGATTATGCTGGCAATGTGATTTCGAATGGAAGTTTTTCAAAGATTATTGGACCCGGTGTACGATTGGGTTGGTTAGAGGTGCCTCCACGTCTAAAGATGCAGTTGGATACGAGTGGCATTATTCGAAGCGGAGGATGCTTCAATAACTACACAGCTGGCATTATTGCCAGTTTGTTTGAGCTGCAATTGGCGCAGTCGCACATTGCAAGGCTCTACCAGGCATATAGGGAACGCATGTTGGCTACCATCGAGGTACTTAAAACTGAGCTGCCTGAAGGCTGCAGCTATACGCCAACCAGCGGCGGTTACTTTATCTGGATTTCTTTGCCAAATCACTTGGATGCTTCGAAGTTCTTAGAGTATAGTCTGGAACACGTGAAGATTTCTTTCATTGCGGGACCACGGTTTGCTGTCGAAGATGGCAAAGGCAAAATTCTCTTTCGCATATCCATAGCATTTCATGCCAAAGAGAAACTGGAGGATGGTATCAGACGTTTATGTCTGGCACTGAAGGAATTCATAAGGATTAACCCATCTGCAAACTGAAGACTAACTTTTGACTTGATAATATGGCAAAATCTTTTATTGCTTTTTGTTGTTCGTTATCGTATTTTAAATAATCCTTATAAGATACGACTTAGAGTAGACTTATCTATACAAACTGTTATAAATTACGATCATATAGTAAAACATATATGTATCTTACAAATTTTTGGGCACAATGCTTAAAAATATCACAAAATTTGAATTTTATACAAATAAGATGAATCTGAACTACTTCGGCTTCATTAAATGCCCTGGGAAGGGAAGTTACAACATTTGCAACTGGAATTGGCACATTGATCACTGCTCCTTTAATGGCACTTTGACGTCCATATCCAAGAGACTTTATGATCATAAAAGGAAGACGGGGAGAAATCAGCCTTTCTTCTAGAGGCGTCAAGCCTTTCAGGCATTCCGGAAGCTCCGGAAAATTTAGGCCATTTGTAATAGAAGCCTTTGGTTTTTTCCCTGACTTAATACTGCGGCTGCAGGTTTTGCAAAAGCTAAACCTATTATTATGGGATGGCAACATAGAGGAAAGATACAAAATATCAACACTATCTGCCTCACTACACTTTTCCTCTATGACCTCACGCGAAATTTTGTCCACTTGCGACACTCTTTGCGACATATTCCTATGGGCTTCAAAGGCTTCACGTTGAGCTCGAATTCGAGCACTGCGGCGTGCACTAGTATTGCGTGCCTGCTCAACAATCCTACGAATAGGATTGTTTCTAACCTGAGATCTTTGACTTCTATCTATTGCCCTTTCTAAAATTCGCGTCTCCTGATTTTGTCGCTGAATCGCCCTTCTAACAGCATCTCGTCCGCTTTCGTTGGACCTGAATTGTGGACATTGCCTGCGCCTCGATCGACGCAAAGTATTGGCAAGTTGTTCGGCATTTCTAGTTGAATGATCAGTTCGTCGAACACGGCGACGAACTGCATCCTGCTCTCTTTCCTGAGATCGAAACTCAGCATCTTGCCTGCGACTCGAATGACGCGAAGTGTTGGCAAGTTGTTCGTCTGTTTTAATTGCAGAATCACTGCGACGTACACGGCGACGAACTGCATCCTGCTCTCTTTCCTGAGATCGAAACTCAGCATCTTGCCTGCGACTCGAACGACGCGAAGTGTTGGCAAGTTGTTCGTCTGTTTTAATTGCAGAATCACTGCGACGTACACGGCGACGAACTGCATCCTGCTCTCTTTCCTGAGATCGAAACTCAGCATCTTGCCTGCGACTCGAACGACGCGAAGTGTTGGCAAGTTGTTCGTCTGTTTTAATTGCAGAATCACTGCGACGTACACGGCGACGAACTGCATCCTGCTCTCTTTCCTCAGATCGAAGGTCAGCATCTCGCCTGCGCCTCGAACGACGCGAAGTGTCAGCAAGTTGTTCTTGTAATCTGATTGGCGAAGAAGCCCGAAGAGTAGTGTGACGAATTGTGTCCGGTAATTGCTCAACGGCCCTAAATGTTCTATTACTTCTGCGGACTCAATGCTGTTGACTATCTCTAACCCTTTCAGCTTCCCTAAATTCGAAATTTTGCCTACGTTCTCTATGTGCCTCTAGATTATTTACGCGTTCCTGATCAGAAAAGTCTATATCTGACCTATTCAAACGATTTCTTTTTCGCTGTGTTTGACTCCTATTGCAAGCTGACTTTCTCTTAAGTCTAGGCATCTTCTAATATATAAGTTTTAAAATAATATATAGGTATGTTAAAAATAAAATTCTTATAAATTAATTTAATTTGAATATATATTTATCAAAAATTAATATATAGTTATATATATAAAATAAAGTTAGTATATTTATTTATATATATAAATATATTCATATATTTAAATAGATATATATATATTATAATTATATTCATATATTTAAATAAATATATGTATATTATTTAAAATAATTATATTATAAATGAAAATAAATATCTAATGAAAGAACAAATAATAATAAAATTTAATAAGGAAAATAAAAATAAACAAAATGTGGAAAAAAGAATAAATATAAATCAAAAAAATAATAAATTAAACCTGCAAGAAATTCCAGCGAAAATTCCAATTTGAATCGCGGAAACGAACCGATACCGATGTTCACGTACAATCACACACACTTCAGAAGAGTCTATACACATATATGTATGCATGCACAAAAATACGTTACGCTGTGTACCGCACTTTTCTAAAATTGCGCGCCACGTTCCGGGCAGGGCGCAATCATTCACACGCATAAAAAATGTTCCGTTAACGCATAACAATCACACACGAGGATTTACTTATTATATACTCGACTTATATTAATTTGCATTAAATGTTAAATGTATCACGAACACGCGAATTAATTATATATTATTTTATATTTAATATCGAAAATACAAATGATAATCGACAATCGACGACGACACCGAACACGCCAATCGCAAACTACAAATTAACATAACACTGAAGCGCGCTGCCACCTTGCAACAATTTTGATACGTTGCCAATAATTTATCGCCGCAATTAAAAAGTGCGCGAAACCTTAAATTTATAATAATGATCTATAGAATCTAATATACATACAAAATATACATACGAGTATATTAAAAAAACAAAGTAGAAGAAATGTTAGTACATTTTTTTCAAACATAGTTTCAATAGACGTGGGGATATAATATAATTTACACATATTAATATAATTTATATGCAAAACATATGAAATATATATCGATATGTTTAATATATATTAAAAGCTATCGATATGATAGCTCATAATATATCGTGAAATCTAAATTAATATTTATTTAATAAAAAGTCAATATATAAATTATTAAATAATAATAATAATATGTCTATATTAGAAATCTAGTAAATACCTGCATTCATGCATGCCGATCAACCACGCTATTGGTTGTATATAATTTTACATATGTATGTGTGAACACAAATTAAGTATGTATAAGTGTTTGCATTTATGCACATGTATTTTGGGTAATTGACATGTGCATGAAAAAGAAGAGTCGAGAAACAGCTCGCGCTTCGCGCTCGCATCGTTTATCCTTTTCTTTCATGCACAAGTAATTTAGTTCTGACGTCATCGACAAGTTCTTTGCTGGTCGAAGTGTCGAAATGGTTTATCTAATAACTTCAGTGTTTATTGTCTGATCGGATTGCAATTTGGAGGATAAGTTCATATATTATTTATCTATATATATGCTAAAGCAGAACGTTAAGAAATGAGTTCTTCGAATGTAAATAGCAATGTAAACCAAAATTGGCGGTTTGCGGGGGCGGTAGGCGTGTTATTCCAAATTGAAAATAAACTTGATCTGCGTATGGTATACAGGAATCTTCATGCTAAATTTGGTGTCCGTAGCTTTTGTAATAGCTGAGATCGGCGCGTTCATCCAGACAGACAGACAGACGGACATGGCTCAATCGACTCGGCTATTGATCCTGAGCAAGAATATATATACTTTATGGGGTCTCCGACGCCTCCTTCTGCCTGTTACATACATTTGCACAAAGTTAGTATACCCTTTTTTGACCATTTTCAATGGTCCAAGGGTATAATTTTGTTTTGTTATGTTGGTACACTCTTCCCGAACATCTGTTCCAAGGTTGAAGTGAATGGCATTTTTTGTTTGGTTGTGAGAAGCGTTATAAGTGTTTTGCGTGCTCTACGGTTTTTTGCTAAATTTTGACCAAAAAAACCGTCGCATGAGCTCAAGAGCTGTTGAATGACGTCAACGATGACCCAGATTTACTCAAAAGGGTAATAGCTGGTGACGAATCATGGGTATATGGTTATGATATTGAAACCAAAGCCCAATCGAAGAGCCCAATGGAAGAGCCCAGGTGAGTCAAGACCGAAAAAAGCACGCTAAGTTCAATCAAATGTCAAAGTTTTGCTCACTGATTTCTTCGATTACCATGGCGTGGTGCATCAGTAGTAAACAGTATTATCTTGAAGTTATGCGAGAAGCAATACGAAGAAAACGTCCAGAATAGTGAAAAAACTATGGCTTTTGCATCAAGATAATGCCCCTGCTCACTCATCTTTGCTTGTGAGAGATTTTTTGGCCAAAAAAAAACACCACAATCGTGCCTAAGCCAGAATATTCACTGGATTTTGACCCATGTGACTTTTTCTTGTTCCCAAAACTAAAGAGACCTACAGGACATGTGTAGTAAGAAGATTAAATGAAGCCTCGTTCTTTGGACGCTTCAGCAGACGAAAACCACTGCTTTCAAAGAAAAATATTGCAAAACGCTTGCACTTTGATAAAACCAACAAGGACAAAGATCCGTTATTTTGGAGGAACGTGTTGTGGAGCGACGAAACAAAAATATATAGGATGGGACTCGATGGAAAAACATTTGTGCGTCGTCCAAAAGGTCAAGCTCTTAATCCAAAGTACACAATGAAGTCCATAAAGCATGGAGGAGGCAGAATACTTTGTTGGGGAGCATTTTCCTGATACGGTGTTGGTCCGATCTTCCAATATTTAGGTATTTTAAAAAACACAATGGAGCCATATGCATTTGAAAACATGCCTGTTAAGTGGACATTTATGCATGATAACGACCCAAAGCATTACTCGAAAATTGTGAAGAAGTGGTTGCAAGAGAAGAAAATAAAGGTTTTGGATTGGCCAGCACAAAGTCCAGACTTGAACCCAATCGAAAATCTTTGGAATGATGTAAAAGTGCCATTTCTCAAAAAAAAATTGTTCAAAATGTTCAAGAAGCCTGGAATTCTTTCCCCAAGGATCGGTGCAAAAAGCTGGTGGAGAGTATGAGCAGCAGATGTGTAGCAGTACTCCGAAATAATGGTTACAGTACCAAGTCCTAATACCAAGAGCAAATTAATAACTCAAATAATAATAATTTTAATTATATGAGCAAGCAACATGTGATTTTTTTTTTGAATATTTTGGAAAAATCTTTTGAAATTTTATGTTAATTTGAAATTTTTCTTCCTTATTTAAGAGCCCACAGCATAGGCTTATAAATGTCATTTCAGTTTGTTTCTTTTCATCAACATTTAATAAAAAAAAATTGTTTTTTATACGTAAAGGACGGAGGAAAATGGCCCAGCCTACGTTCTGTGAAGAGTATAAGAATGTATTTGATGGACTCTTAGATAGTGAGCTATGTTATGCCATGAATGCTGCGATGCAAATGGAAGGTCATGCACCGTTACCCTTTACAGCAGATGATCCCATCTAGCAGGCAGCTTAATATATACTTAATACTATACTGCGTGATTTCCATACCGATCTCAGTGATGATCTATGCGCCATGTCTGTCGTGATCGCTCGCATTGATAACTTTCTGTGCGATGCAAAGGTGTTCTGTACGAAACAGTTATCTTATTAACTTGCGTATTCTCTTACAGAAAGCTGTGCCAATTATTCCATTTGCGCGTGAAAGCAACACGATGCCGGCGGCAACCCCAAAGACATCGACCCACAAAACTCACGCCTGCTTGCTCGCTCACCTCCCTGGTGGTTGGCCAGGTGGGTGAGCAGGGCAAACAGAATCCCATCCAAATGCCGCACATGACTCGGACTGAGGTTGTCTTTATTGAACATTATTTGGTCAAGTTTAAGCGCGATCTACAATACTTGTCGGCCTGGACAAACAAGTCTTTGCAGCCATCCAGTGTCACTTCGAAAATCACATTATGGATGTGATTTGGTTGTTCAATCAAATTGCAATAGGAATACTTAGCTATGCAGTCAATCCTCCTAATTTCGAGACAGCTCTAATATTAGCGATCAATGTCCTGTGCAGCGAAATCATTTGGGAGTTGCAGCAGTCACTGCTCAAGGCTGGCATCGATCCACGTGCAACATCGCATCCAATCAGCTGTGGCACCGAACGAGAACGGGAGGTGGGGTTAAAAGGCTGTATCGCTTAATATAAGTGTACTTGCTGTTTTTTACTCACTATTATGGTGGGTTCCTGTCCGATATATTTTTATTTTTACCAATATACAACAAACTGAAGCATGGTCGTGAACGTAACGGCTGGTCTTCCCCCTAGCGCTGTACACGCCTTAGTATTTATCAACAATATAGACCAAGTACTTGCAGACGTAACAGGTCGGTAACCAAGTGCAGTACTGCACGTGGTGACCGACGTGTGCCATGTCTCACGTCAAGTTATAATTAAACATTTAAAATAGTTAATATGAATTGCTTTTACAAAAAATTTGGATTGCATTTATTGAACTTCTACAATAGCTTTTTTTTAATATATGGATAATTCGCCAAATTGGTTAACCCGGAGCAAAATCAAAAAACAAAAAAACAAAAAAATATTTGTTTGTTGAAGAAGCTTGTGAAGTTTACTAAATAAAAAGTGTAAATTTGGTTAATTGAAAAAAAATAATATAACAAATGTCTGCTTAAGTTCCTATAACAAAGTAGGAAATCAAACATTTAAAAATTTTCAAATTCTAATCTCAAATCAAAGCTTTGTTGTTCATATTTCAAATAACATTTGTTACATTGGAATATCTAGATACAGTGCGCTGGGTTTTGTACATGCGACAAAAACCGACTTAATTTTCGCTGTCAATTTAAGTTGTTATGAGTAACATGTATCTTAAATGGCGAATGGCCATCAGATTAAATTTACAACAAACTTGATCAATTTTTATTGATATACAGGCAAAATATATGTTTAGAACTTACTTAATTATTTGGGAAAATTAAATTGAGTCCCATAGGAATACATCAGTGAATTGTATAGGGCGCCGGCAGCCAACATTGAATATGGAAATGCCGCTGCCGGTGTCAGGTTAAAAGTTCGTTCGGTTTTATGATTTGATTGATTTCTTTGATGGAATTTTACTTTGTATACATTTTTCCGATTTAAGTCAAATATGCGCCGTTATGCTATTTTATGCGCCGTTATGCTATTTTATGCGCCGTTATGCTATATATGCGTTCGTAAACTTGTTGCCCCCGAGATGCCAACTTCATTATACCCCTCTCGTAGAAGGCTGTATCTCTATTGGTCAAAAACTCGGAGCTCCAATTTTCACAGGTCACTACTTCTCACTATTAACCGCGTTCGCCGTGGACAGTAAGAGATGGTAATCACTTGGTGCCAGGTCCGGAATATAAGGTGGGAGTATTAGGACCTCCCATCCGAGCTCCCGGAGCTTCCGTCACCAAAAACGTGTGTGGCCTGGCTTTGTCCTGATGGAACACAATTCGGCCTCTGTTGATCAAAGATGGCCTCTTCTGGATGAGTGTTGTCTTCAAGCGGTCTAGTAGTTGGCAGTAGAGGGCCGAATTGAGCGTTTGGCCAGTGGGGAGCAGCTCCTTGCCAATCCCACCAAACACAGTAAAACCTTCCTGGCCGTCAAACCGGCCTGGGCCGCTTGTGCTTGATGTTGTCGTAAGTGACCCATTTTTCATCGCCAGTCACAATCCGCTTCAGAAACGGGTGGATTTTGTTGCGATTCAGCTGCGACTCGCAGATGGAAACTCGGTCCATTCTGTTTTTTGCGCTAGTTCGAGTGGCACCCAAACATCGAGCTTCTTTTCGAATCCAAAGTTATGCAAATGGTTGCAAACGGTTTTCTGGCTTATCTTTAGTTCCTCAGCAATTAAATAATAATTCCATGATTTTATCGCAATTTTCGACGACAGGCCGCCGAACGCGTGGTGCGTCTTTGACATCAGAATAAAACCTAGCAAACCACATATTCGATTACTGAATCGGACCCATAAACTAATTTCTTCAGCCGCTTTGGCTGCTTTTTTGCCTTGATTGAAGAAAAATTGTAAAATAATAACGAATTTTCTCTTTGCTGGTGTCCATCTTTGACGAGCGCTCACAACGTACTGAGTCAATCAATCGAAAAACTGTCAAAGACAAACTTTTAGCGCAAATACTTGATGCGACACTAGTACTATGGACATCTCTTAGATAAAAACCAAACGAACTTTTGACCTTTTGCACCCGGAGGTTGTTGTATGGAACTGCGTGTCCGCTTCGATTTTTTAACCGCAGTTTGTGGTTCGGCACTGGAAGCACTTTTGCTATCGCTTTATGTTACATCTGGTGACTGTCACTGTCTTTAGTCTCGATTTAGATTTTCTTTTTCAGAGTTTTCTTTGACTTCTTAACAGCAACGCGTTAAGAACTGAAAGCAGTTCTTGAAGCTGTGATAAGGCATCGAACAGTTCCTGTAAATCATGTGGCATTGAAAGTAGGGCTGACCCTGCAGTGAATCGAACTCAATATAGTATTAATTGTTCACCATAAGGCACTATATACATACCTTCGTATCACATATGCCGCACTCCAGTTCCTGCAGTTTGCTATTCATTTCGGAAGGTGATGATGGTGGGGGAGGGGCAGCAGCTACAGGTTTAGCAATTATTTCAGTCTTAATTTTTGCTTGAAGTTGGGATTTTTTCGCTGGTGTCTTTACTACTTCGCCGGTTTCACTACTTTTGATGACGATTCTGAGGCGACTGTTGCTGGCTTGCTTCTCCAAATTTCGTAAACAAATCGGAGTTATTTGTTTGATCACCGTCGAACTCACGCCGTCGATTGTTATTGTTGTTGCTGTGTTGGTTGTGGTCACCACCACGTCCGCCCCCCACCAGCTCCCATGTTCTTTGCGTTCCAAGTTCTGTTACCATGATCACCGTTGTTTGGATAGGGGTAACCCGAGTGGGCATTGTTTTGCCGATTGCCGCTTGAACAACTTTCTCTGTT
Source organism: Zaprionus ornatus (assembly GCA_018904035.1). NCBI lineage: Eukaryota > Metazoa > Arthropoda > Insecta > Diptera > Drosophilidae > Zaprionus > Zaprionus ornatus. The sequence continues at coordinate 384,413 of JAEIFZ010000011.1, forward strand.
GTTGTCCATCTCCTACCGTTTAATAAAATATCCTCCAAACGCTTCACGTGTTGAATAGGCATCGATAAACATCTATCACAAAAATACTTCAATATTATGTAGTATGCACACATATCGAATAACTACTGTACCAAGAAGAACACACCGTTGCAATGTTTACAGAAAGAGAGTCGATCGACGCTCTCACAGAATGTGCATGTGGCTGCATTCTGTTACACAGCGCTACAGCTTAAGAGAGCATAATAATATGTATGTAACATTTAGCATAACATTTAACAGAATGTGCACGTGTCTGCATTCTGTTACACAGCGCTACAGCTTAAGAGAGCATAATAATATATGTAACATTTAGCATAACGTTTAGCATAAGCATAACCGTCTCTCTCCACGATAAGCTTTAGGCTTACTTAGACAATAAGAAAACTATGTCAAGGGCAGATTCAACTGAACGTTGGAAGCGGCACCTTTGCTGCCTCCAACTCTTCAATTAAATAAAGAAGACACAAAGTATTATATATTGTGAATCATTACATGGCGACCGTGACAGGACACGAGTCCTGTATAAGTTAAAAAAAAAAAAACAACAAGCAACTCCATGTGGCTGCAGGCATCATCATCATCATCATCATCATCATCATCATCATCATCATCATCATCATCATCATCATCATCATCATCATCATCATCATCATCATCATCATCATCATCATCATCATCATCATCATCATCATCGTCATCATCATCATCATCATCATCATCATCATCATCATCATTATCATCATCATCGTCGACATCAGCAACAGCAACTGTACCAAGCAAGCGGCAACGGGTCCGAGGAATCTAAAGTCTGAGTGAGTAGAGTGTGCGTGTGATGGGTAAGAATAGGGGCGGAGTGCAAAATAAGGCGAAAAAGAGAATAGCGCACTTAAAGTGGCTATTATATACAAACACTCCAGCGCCCGAATGGTCGAAAGCTCAAAAGCTACAAGATGAGCTAGACCACTATGTTAGATTTCTCGAAACAAAAAAAACCCCACCACACCCGCTCACTCAGTTAACGCTATAAATAAAGTAAATACTAATAAAATTGAACCTCCCCAGCCAAAAAGCTTGCCGGAATTCCGGAAAAAGTGCCCAGACGACTGCGAGGGACCGCTATTCACAGCATATTGTGAATACACGTGCAGGCATTGCAGGCCTGTCACACCATAAAGAAAAAAAAGCGACATCAACATCAACGTGGTGAGCAGCCCGCTCACTACGTCAACGAGGGAGTGTCAGCGTGCCAGCACCGGCGACGACCAGCTGACACGCAGCAGAACTATCAACGTGGTGAGCAGCCCGCGCACTACGCCAACGCGGGATACCCTCAATATTCACACTGTGGTGCGCTATCCGCACACTACAGCAACGGTGGATCATTCATCACCCATAATAATACATGGGAAAACCGACAGCGCTTCAAAGAGCGCAAAATTTTTTTTTTAAATAGCACTGTGTGCAAAATTTTTTTTGATTGCACTGCGATGCATATTTTTTTTCTAATCAATTGTAACATTGAGCGGAATCTTTTCCGCCCGATGAGAAGTTCGGCCTGCAAAGCCAAACGAAATATTAGGAAGGGAATCTGTAAATTCACACGGGTGAATTAATTTTAAACTTCTCACCGCAGCAAGGCGTTTTAAACATATTAAATTTCTGAAATTAAAAACAATTAAAAACAAAAAAAAAAACACAAAAAAAAATGTTTGAAAATAAATTAATAACTAATTAAATTAAAAATTAATTAATTTTCAAAAATAAGAATATAAATAAAGAAAAAAATAAATAAGAGCCATAAAACAAAACAAAATATATTTTGAAATCATTAACAACATAGCAGAATTTTTAGATTTGTTAAATGACAGCGATAGGTGCGAAATCGAATGATTCGTCTATAATGATTCACAATATATAATACTTTGTGTCTTCTTTATTTAATTGAAGAGTTGGAGGCAGCAAAGGTGCCGCTTCCAACGTTCAGTTGAATCTGCCCTTGACATAGTTTTCTTATTGTCTAAGTAAGCCTAAAGCTTATCATGGAGAGAGACGGTTATGCTTATGCTAAACGTTATGCTAAATGTTACATACATATTATTATGCTCTCTTAAGCTGTAGCGCTGTGTAACAGAATGCAGCCACATGCACATTCTGTGAGAGCGCCGATCGACTCTCTTTCTGTAAACATTGTAACGGTGTGTTCTTCTTGGTACAGTAGTTATTCGATATGTGTGCATACTACATCTCCCTCCTTTTGAAAAATAACGTAACTTAGTGTAGTTATTTTATTTACCTATATATATATATTATTTTTGTTATGTTTTTGTTTTTTTTTTTTTTAATAATAAAAAAAAAATTTTTGAAAATTTAAGAAAGTATTGAAAATTTAAAAATATTGATATTAACAATTTAAAAAAAGATAAAAATAAATGGTTTTTTTTTTTTTTTTATATTTAATTAAAAATTTTTTTTGTTTAATCAAAATTAAATTTTATGTTTGCAAAGATCAAAAATAAAGAAAATAAAGAAAAATGTATTTTTGTATATTTAGTATAATTGTTTTGTTCTTATGGGTGGCCAACCCTACAAAATATATTAAGAATTGAAAATTTTTAACCTATCTTTATGGACTATTTGTTTTTTATTTTTATTTCCTAATATTGTAATGTTATTATTTTCTCCTATCTCTGAAACTAAATATGGTCCTAAATAGTTATTATCTAGCTTATGACCTGTTTCGTTTTTTAATACAACCTTATCTCCTAACTTTAATTCCAAATTACTGACATTTCTATCATATTTAAATTTTCTATCGGCTTTTGCCTTTTCTAACATATTCCTAGCTCTTTTATAAGCTACTTCTAATCTTAATTTTACCTCTTTTGAATAGTCATCCATGTTATAAATGGGATCTATTCTGTCTATTTTGTTGAAATCTACGAACTGTCTTGGTAATCTTCCAAATACTAGTTCATATGGACAATATTCGTGAACTACTGATGGTGTTGTATTGAAACAATAAGTAAAATATTGTATCCAAACATCCCAATCAGTTTTGTCAACAGAAATGTAAGAGCGAACATACTCGTTAAATGTTCTGTGACTTCGTTCTATTGTTCCTAAAGTCTGGTGATGGTGTGCGGTTGAAGTAATGTTCTTTATCTTCATATATTTGCACAAGTCGTCTATTATTTGATTTTTATACTCTGTTCCCATGTCCGTAATGATTGTTTTCATTGGACCGTACTTGAGTATAAAATTTTCAAATATAGCCTTAGCAACTGATTTTGCACTTTTGTTTGGTATGGGTACCGTAACCAAATACTTAGTTAAATCACATATTATAGTGACAGCATACTCATTTCCATCTTCTGATCTTGGAAGTGGACCAATGGTATCTATCAAAACTCTATCAAATGCTGTTGCTGGCGTTTCAGTTATAATCATTGGCATTTTCGTGTGTTTCAACGTTTTAGCCTGTTGGCATTTTAAACATGTCTTAACGTATTTACTTATTGCCTTGGTCATCTGTGGCCAGTAGTAAAAGTTTTTTATTTTCCTCAGGGTTCTAGAAATTCCTGAGTGGCCTCCTTCTGACGGATCGTCATGATATTTAGACAGTATTGCTTTAATTTGAACCTTATCATCTTTATCTACCTTAGTCACCTTGTTTAATAGCGCTATTTTTAAATTTTTTAATATTTTATTGCCCTTTTCTTTAAAATTCTTAATAGTGACAAACTCGAAGATTTGTTCACCTGGTGACAATTGTGTTCGAATGATCTTATTTATTCTTGCTTCTTCATTAAGCCTTTGAAAAAACTGATCTAAATCGATTTTTTCATTAGAATAAAAATTAGTCATATCGAAACGTGTTATAATATTTTTTCCTCTTTTAAACAAACACTTATGTTTGTCTATTTTGAGAACAATATATTTCTTGGCATCAATGTTATTGATTACCTGATAGATATTGGGCATTTCCGTTTTTTCTTTATTTACTTCTGGTTCTTGCAATTTTTCTCCTGCGCAGGAATTTTTCTGTCTTACAGAAGCTCTCGTTTCGACCTTCAGTATCTGTCTATTCATTTCTTTTAACTCTCCGATAGTTATTCGGGAGAGAGCATCTGCTATGTAATTATTTTTCCCCTTGAGGTACTCTACACTAAAATCATATTCCTCAAGGTCCAGACGCATTCTGGTCAACTTGGAACTCGGGTTTCTCATCGAGAACAAATATGATAGTGGCCTATGGTCACTCTGTACTAAGAAATGCCTACCATATATATATGGTCTAAAATGGTTTATTGCCCAATGAATAGCTGATAGTTCTTGTTCTGTAGTGGACTTATTACTTTCACCTTGTGTAAAGGTTCTGGAAGCGTATGCCACTGGTAGCTGTTGACCGTTGTGGTCCTGAGATAGTACCGCTCCACATGCCTGTTTACTGGCATCTGTGGTTATGCAAAATTGTTTGCTGAAGTCTGGGTACTGAAGAAGTGTAGGTTTCATTAATTCCCTTTTAAGATATTCGAATGCTACGTTGCATTCGCTTGTCCATTCGAATGGAACATTCTTCTTACAAAGCCTCGTTAAGTGGCGTGATTTCTCTGAGAAGTTCTTAATAAATCTTCTGTAGTAATTACAAAATGCGACGAATCGTCTAGCTTCGTCTGCATTCGCTGGTTGTGGGTAGTTTTTAATTACCTCATATTTAGAGTCATCTGGTAATATACCTTTATCAGTACATTTATGACCTAAATATGTAACCTCTTTCATAAAGAAAGTACATTTTTCTGGATGTAGTTTTAAATTATGTTGTCTACATAATTTGAAAACATCGGTTAAATTCTTAAGCATATGCTTTTCAGAACAACCGACTACGACTAAATCATCCATATACAGAAAGGCTTGCGAAGGCTTTAGGCCTGTGAATGCAAGTGTCATCATTCTTTGAAATGAATTGGGGGCTATCTTTAAGCCAAATGGTAATCGCGTGTAACGATATGAACCTGTCGAAGTTGAGAATGATGTTATATTTCTTGACCTTTCGTCTAGTTCGATTTGGTGAAATCCTGACATAAGGTCTAGGCACGAGAAATATTTTGCTCGTCCTAACTGATCAAGAATATCTTCTATTCTTGGAAGTGGGAATTTATCTGCTAGCAGTTTCTTATTGATCTGACGATAGTCAACTACTAATCGCCATCTTTTTTCCGCCGAATTAGGCAGTGATTTCTTGGGTACCAAGAGAAGTGGGCTATTATATTCTGATATAGACGGCTCAACAATGCCGTCTCTTATTAATTTGTCAACTTGCCTTTGAATTTCTGGCTTTTGACTTTCTGGCATTCTATAATTCTTAATATATACAGGGGTCTTATCGTTCAATCTCAATTTTTGCCTATAGAAATTATTAGCTGATATGGTTTCTGTTTCGAGACCAAAAATATCGCTAAATTCGGTGCATAATTCTGTTAGCTCGTTTTTGAATAACGATGGAAATTTAAGAAGTTTCAGTACTTCTGAAGTTCTTTGCGGACTATTTTCGGTATTTGCATTGTAAACATCATAATCGTCTAATGATTCGCTTTTTATATTTGCGCTGTTTACAATAGCGTCTTTTTCAGTTGTGTTTATAATGCGAATTAACACGTTCTGAGTGTTTACTAGTGCACTTGCTACTATTATGCCAGGTTGCAATTCCTGGTTGGGTATAAGAACATTTGTGTCAGTAGACGTAAGGTGAATCTTTCGAATTACCTCTGATCTAGCTGGCAAAACTATTTCGTTATCAAGTGAATGTATTATAGGAATGTTTATATTCCTGAAATTATCGGGCCTCAAAGTGAACCAATCTTCCTGGTCGTGGAATTCTAAAATACAATTGTATTTTTTAATGAAGTCCAAACCAATTATACCATCCCCTGGTATAGGAAAATTGTCAGGTACGATATGGAATTTATGTGGTATTGCTGCGTTTGCAATACTCATTTCCAAATCTATAGAAATTATTTATCTATTGTATGCCGTCGATTAGTATTCCGGCTACATTTGACGAATCGGTACTGATAGCCGATAACCTTTCCGAAAATATCGATTCTTTAGATATGATAGAATCAGAGAAACCGAGCACTATGGCACAATCAGCCGCCGTTTCTCGGGAATATGTGCGACAAATTTCGTCCACAATACCAGAGTTTGACGGCAAGAAAATAAATTTAAATAGATTCCTCACGGCACTCCGATTAACAGATCTCACGAAAGGAGATCAGGAGATGTTAGCCGTTGAAGTCATAAAGACAAAAATAATTGGCCCTCTGTCATACAAAGTTGAAAATGAAAGGACGATTATTGGAATCATAAGTGTATTAAAGGCATCAGTTAAAGGCGAATCGCCTGATGTCATTAAAGCAAAATTGCTAAATACACATCAACGTGGTAAAACTGCAGCGCAGTATACCACAGAAATCGAAAATCTACGTAGGTCGCTTGAGGCAGCCTACATAGATGACGAACTAGACTCAAACAATGCAGAAAAATTCGCTACAAAAGAAGCGATCTCTGCAATAATAAAGAATTGTGAGCACGAAAAGCTCAAGACCATTTTAGAAGCAGGAAATTTCAACACGATGAATGCCGTGATTGAAAAATATATACAAGGCTGTACAGAAATAACCGGCAACTCGAACAATGTTTTCTTCTATAACAATAGAGGACATTCTCGAGGAAATAGTTATCGCGGAAATTATCAAAACTATAACTATAATAACAATTATAGAGGCCGAGGTGGTTATCGCGGAGGAAATAGAGGCCGCGGCGGTAACCAGAACAACAACAGAGGTGGAGGCTACCATAGGGGTAACCAAAACCAAAACTCAAACAGGAACAATAACACCGTCAGAAACATACAGACGGAAAACCAGCAGGTCCCCTTGAGCAACAGCCAACAGTAAGGCTGTATCGAATCAATCTCAATTTAAGTATTTTTATAAAGTTAAAAAATATGAGTACCAATTCAATGGTAACTATATTAATTGATACAGGTGCAGAAATTTCACTGCTTAAATGCAGTAATAATAATCTAAATAATTTAAACACAAGAAACACAACAAATTTATCAGGAATAGGGCAAGGGACAATTCAGTCTCTAGGTACTATAGATTTGGAAATGAGTATTGCAAACGCAGCAATACCACATAAATTCCATATCGTACCTGACAATTTTCCTATACCAGGGGATGGTATAATTGGTTTGGACTTCATTAAAAAATACAATTGTATTTTAGAATTCCACGACCAGGAAGATTGGTTCACTTTGAGGCCCGATAATTTCAGGAATATAAACATTCCTATAATACATTCACTTGATAACGAAATAGTTTTGCCAGCTAGATCAGAGGTAATTCGAAAGATTCACCTTACGTCTACTGACACAAATGTTCTTATACCCAACCAGGAATTGCAACCTGGCATAATAGTAGCAAGTGCACTAGTAAACACTCAGAACGTGTTAATTCGCATTATAAACACAACTGAAAAAGACGCTATTGTAAACAGCGCAAATATAAAAAGCGAATCATTAGACGATTATGATGTTTACAATGCAAATACCGAAAATAGTCCGCAAAGAACTTCAGAAGTACTGAAACTTCTTAAATTTCCATCGTTATTCAAAAACGAGCTAACAGAATTATGCACCGAATTTAGCGATATTTTTGGTCTCGAAACAGAAACCATATCAGCTAATAATTTCTATAGGCAAAAATTGAGATTGAACGATAAGACCCCTGTATATATTAAGAATTATAGAATGCCAGAAAGTCAAAAGCCAGAAATTCAAAGGCAAGTTGACAAATTAATAAGAGACGGCATTGTTGAGCCGTCTATATCAGAATATAATAGCCCACTTCTCTTGGTACCCAAGAAATCACTGCCTAATTCGGCGGAAAAAGATGGCGATTAGTAGTTGACTATCGTCAGATCAATAAGAAACTGCTAGCAGATAAATTCCCACTTCCAAGAATAGAAGATATTCTTGATCAGTTAGGACGAGCAAAATATTTCTCGTGCCTAGACCTTATGTCAGGATTTCACCAAATCGAACTAGACGAAAGGTCAAGAAATATAACATCATTCTCAACTTCGACAGGTTCATATCGTTACACGCGATTACCATTTGGCTTAAAGATAGCCCCCAATTCATTTCAAAGAATGATGACACTTGCATTCACAGGCCTAAAGCCTTCGCAAGCCTTTCTGTATATGGATGATTTAGTCGTAGTCGGTTGTTCTGAAAAGCATATGCTTAAGAATTTAACCGATGTTTTCAAATTATGTAGACAACATAATTTAAAACTACATCCAGAAAAATGTACTTTCTTTATGAAAGAGGTTACATATTTAGGTCATAAATGTACTGATAAAGGTATATTACCAGATGACTCTAAATATGAGGTAATTAAAAACTACCCACAACCAGCGAATGCAGACGAAGCTAGACGATTCGTCGCATTTTGTAATTACTACAGAAGATTTATTAAGAACTTCTCAGAGAAATCACGCCACTTAACGAGGCTTTGTAAGAAGAATGTTCCATTCGAATGGACAAGCGAATGCAACGTAGCATTCGAATATCTTAAAAGGGAATTAATGAAACCTACACTTCTTCAGTACCCAGACTTCAGCAAACAATTTTGCATAACCACAGATGCCAGTAAACAGGCATGTGGAGCGGTACTATCTCAGGACCACAACGGTCAACAGCTACCAGTGGCATACGCTTCCAGAACCTTTACACAAGGTGAAAGTAATAAGTCCACTACAGAACAAGAACTAGCAGCTATTCATTGGGCAATAAACCATTTTAGACCATATATATATGGTAGGCATTTCTTAGTACAGAGTGACCATAGGCCACTATCATATTTGTTCTCGATGAGAAACCCGAGTTCCAAGTTGACCAGAATGCGTCTGGACCTTGAGGAATATGATTTTAGTGTAGAGTACCTCAAGGGGAAAAATAATTACATAGCAGATGCTCTCTCCCGAATAACTATCGGAGAGTTAAAAGAAATGAATAGACAGATACTGAAGGTCGAAACGAGAGCTTCTGTAAGACAGAAAAATTCCTGCGCAGGAGAAAAATTGCAAGAACCAGAAGTAAATAAAGAAAAAACGGAAATGCCCAATATCTATCAGGTAATCAATAACATTGATGCCAAGAAATATATTGTTCTCAAAATAGACAAACATAAGTGTTTGTTTAAAAGAGGCAAAAATATTATAACACGTTTCGATATGACTAATTTTTATTCTAATGAAAAAATCGATTTAGATCAGTTTTTTCAAAGGCTTAATGAAGAAGCAAGAATAAATAAGATCATTCGAACACAATTGTCACCAGGTGAACAAATCTTCGAGTTTGTCACTATTAAGAATTTTAAAGAAAAGGGCAATAAAATATTAAAAAATTTAAAAATAGCGCTATTAAACAAGGTGACTAAGGTAGATAAAGATGATAAGGTTCAAATTAAAGCAATACTGTCTAAATATCATGACGATCCGTCAGAAGGAGGCCACTCAGGAATTTCTAGAACCCTGAGGAAAATAAAAAACTTTTACTACTGGCCACAGATGACCAAGGCAATAAGTAAATACGTTAAGACATGTTTAAAATGCCAACAGGCTAAAACGTTGAAACACACGAAAATGCCAATGATTATAACTGAAACGCCAGCAACAGCATTTGATAGAGTTTTGATAGATACCATTGGTCCACTTCCAAGATCAGAAGATGGAAATGAGTATGCTGTCACTATAATATGTGATTTAACTAAGTATTTGGTTACGGTACCCATACCAAACAAAAGTGCAAAATCAGTTGCTAAGGCTATATTTGAAAATTTTATACTCAAGTACGGTCCAATGAAAACAATCATTACGGACATGGGAACAGAGTATAAAAATCAAATAATAGACGACTTGTGCAAATATATGAAGATAAAGAACATTACTTCAACCGCACACCATCACCAGACTTTAGGAACAATAGAACGAAGTCACAGAACATTTAACGAGTATGTTCGCTCTTACATTTCTGTTGACAAAACTGATTGGGATGTTTGGATACAATATTTTACTTATTGTTTCAATACAACACCATCAGTAGTTCACGAATATTGTCCATATGAACTAGTATTTGGAAGATTACCAAGACAGTTCGTAGATTTCAACAAAATAGACAGAATAGATCCCATTTATAACATGGATGACTATTCAAAAGAGGTAAAATTAAGATTAGAAGTAGCTTATAAAAGAGCTAGGAATATGTTAGAAAAGGCAAAAGCCGATAGAAAATTTAAATATGATAGAAATGTCAGTAATTTGGAATTAAAGTTAGGAGATAAGGTTGTATTAAAAAACGAAACAGGTCATAAGCTAGATAATAACTATTTAGGACCATATTTAGTTTCAGAGATAGGAGAAAATAATAACATTACAATATTAGGAAATAAAAATAAAAAACAAATAGTCCATAAAGATAGGTTAAAAATTTTCAATTCTTAATATATTTTGTAGGGTTGGCCACCCATAAGAACAAAACAATTATACTAAATATACAAAAATACATTTTTCTTTATTTTCTTTATTTTTGATCTTTGCAAACATAAAATTTAATTTTGATTAAACAAAAAAAAAATTTTTAATTAAATATAAAAAAAAAAAACCATTTATTTTTATCTTTTTTTAATTGTTAATATCAATATTTTTAAATTTTCAATACTTTCTTAAATTTTCAAAAATTTTTTTTTTATTATTAAAAAAAAAAAAAAACAAAAACAACAAAAATAATATATATATATAGGTAAATAAAATAACTACACTAAGTTACGTTATTTTTCAAAAGGAGGGAGATGTAGTATGCACACATATCGAATAACTACTGTACCAAGAAGAACACACCGTTGCAATGTTTACAGAAAGAGAGTCGATCGACGCTCTCACAGAATGTGCATGTGGCTGCATTCTGTTACACAGCGCTACAGCTTAAGAGAGCATAATAATATGTATGTAACATTTAGCATAACATTTAACAGAATGTGCACGTGTCTGCATTCTGTTACACAGCGCTACAGCTTAAGAGAGCATAATAATATATGTAACATTTAGCATAACGTTTAGCATAAGCATAACCGTCTCTCTCCACGATAAGCTTTAGGCTTACTTAGACAATAAGAAAACTATGTCAAGGGCAGATTCAACTGAACGTTGGAAGCGGCACCTTTGCTGCCTCCAACTCTTCAATTAAATAAAGAAGACACAAAGTATTATATATTGTGAATCATTACAATTACTTTTCTTTATTTTAAATCTAAAATTGTATATAAAAATTAAATAAATAAGCACTCTTTCAATTAATTAACAAGTTAAAATCTTCATAAACTTTTTTTAAAATGCCGTTCATGGAATATCTCGTTTGAAATTGTTATCAACTATAGCTTGCAAGAATATATCAACATATTGTTGTCATTTCAACAACAACAACAAACGATTATTTAACAAAATTTCTCGTAATTTAACGACTACGACAGAAGAAAGTACGTGCAAAAATTGCGTATGCAGAGAAGAACGCAAAACGCTCACAAGCATGGGGAAAAAAGAAATTTACACCTGCATCTGTATTGCAAGTATGATGAAGAGGAGCAATGAAATTTGCAGCGTTTTAATCAGAAGAGCCGCGAGACCAAAGACGTTATGAAGTAACGTGAAATAAAGCATATGCGCAACGTTATCGTAGCTAAGCGCAACGAAGAGACCAAATGGGAAACATTCGATGATGAATCCGTATCCATATCTGCTGCTTCGGCAGTGTCAGTAAAAGGCAACCAAAGTTGGATCGAGCAAAACTTACGTGAACTACAGCACGTAAGATAGCAACGAGTAGTCTAAAGGAAGCCATTCGTGATTTACAAAGAAGTCAATCGAAAATAGAAAACGCAAAATGGGGAAAAATAAAATAATCATCAAATAAAAGAAGTCATTTTATTATTTTTTTTTATATTTGTGAAATCAATTCGACGAAAATAACTTAATGTTTCTCATATTCGGAATGGTGTCCACCATAACGGAAATGCGGTAGAATTGGCTAAAACTGATCAGTTTTTTAGTTTTCTTTTTCTTGGGAAATAAATGAGAAATTTATACAGAACATACAATACATAAGTACTACACACACTTTATGTAACTCACCTTAGCAATGGGAGTTCGAGTATTATGTGGATTCAGGATTTTTGCAAAAATTAATATATGTAAACTAAACAGATTGGGACACGCAATTGCCTCTAGTTCAAATTCAAAGTACAACCATTCGCATTGGCCAACTTGGCAATTAACTGATTGTATTTACTGTTACTGGTAATGCTCTTTTTGGAGTTCCGCGACTTTTCGGTCGCATGTTGCAGAAAGTAAATGACAATAAACTCGAGTGTTTGATTGGCTTCCTTGGGGTACATCATGTTGAAGGTATAATAGTAGCAGAGCAATTGGGCAATAATATCCGGCAAATCGTCATCGCTAGCAGCAAATGTGCTGTATCTGCCCCTCAATGTACACCATTGCCTCTGCCTTGGCAAAATTAGTGCTATCGGCAGCTGCAGACGTATCTGCAAAGAATTTCGAAATTTAGAAACGACTCAAGACTCAGCCAAGAATAGGGACTACTTACTTACTAGAGCCACCCAAGGCGCATTCGTTGGATTAGTGCGCTGGAGTACATTCTTTGAAAAGGGTCCGCTGTCCAGCTCTCTGAATATGTAATCGGGATTCTCGTTGAAATTTTCCAGCAAGCGCGGATCAATTGACATGAACAGTTCAAAATGCTGATACAATAAATCCTTGGTGAATACATGTGGCCAGTTATCCTTGATGGCATTTATGTCTGGTATGTTTTCCCTATTGTTGATGAATGCCCATTGCAGGGGAAAGCATTTCTTCATGTACTCAGAAATTGTGGCTGTCTCAACGTTGGCAATGCAACTATAACTAGCTATGAGTAACTCCTTCTTCTCCTCCAGATCACGATTGAGTGCTAGTGATGACTTGGCATTACCATTGAATGCCACACCACCAGCTGTAGCAGTGCCTGCGCCAATCGACTTACGCTTCTTGCTGCTACGAGTCCCAACCACTATTAATTCGAACAGTATGTGTTTTTGGCAGTGTGCAATGTTCAACACACGATATTTTCAATACTATTACAGATAACGTATGTCAATGTAATTTGTCTAAAAGAGAATTTTATTCTCTTTACGATGACAAAAAAAAATTTCTTGTACTTCCAACAACAACAACAATATGACTAGCTCATTCAAACGGTAGATAGATAAGAAAAATTTGACCACTATTAATTCGAACGCTGCGCAAGCTTACCGTTATCTTAAAAGAAGAACAAAGCAAAAGCAACCAATGTAACGAAATCACTACCTAGTCATAATCTGCTAATAATAACACAATGCAGAATGCAAAATATTTAGAATTACTGCAGATCAGTAAAAGTTTAGCAACGATGGTACGTGGTAAGCCTATTTGCACCGAAATCAGAGTTTTGATTAGAGATTACTTCAAATCTGGGAAGACAATTAGTGAAATAAGCAAACAATTAAATTTGTCAAAATCGTCGGTGCATGGGGTGATCCAATTATTCAAGAAAACTGGGAGTATTGAAAATAATATCGCGAATAGAGGCCGAACTTCAGCAATAACACCCCGTGACAAAAGAGAACTGGCCAAAATTGTGAAGGTTGATCGTCGCCAATCCCTAAGAAATGTGGCTTCAGAGTGGTCGCAGAAAATTGGCAAAACTGTCAAGAGAGAATGGACGCGACTGCAGTTAAAAAATATTGGATATGGTTTCTATAAAGTATGTTTTGTTTTTATTTATGTATCATACCAAATATCTTATCTGACTTGTAGGCCATGGAAAAACCCTTGGAAAAACCCTTGCTTCTTCAAAAAAAAAAGCGTTTGCAATGGGCACGGGAAAGGATGTCTTGGACTCAACGGCAATGGGACACCATCATATTTAGCGATGAAGCTAAATTTGATGTTAGTGTCGGCGATATGAGGAAACGCATCATCCGTACAAAGACAGAAACATACTATAAAGACTGCCTTAAAAGGACTGTAAAGTTTCCTGCAAGCACTATGGTATGGGGATGTATGTCTGCCAAAGGATTAGGGAAGCTGCATTTTATTGAAGGGACGGTTAATGCTGGAAAATATATTAATATTTTGGAAGAAAGTTTGCTGCCATCAATACCAAAACTGGCAGATTGTGGTGAATTCACTTTTCAGCAGGACCGGAGCATCATCGCACACAGCCAAAATAACCAAAAATTGGCTGCAATAGTATAAGCAAATGGAGGTTTTAGATTGGCCATCAAATAGTCCAGATCTAAGTCCCATAGAAAATATTTGGTGGCTAATGAAAAGCAAGCTTCGAAATGACCCACAAAGGAGCATTTCTGACCTTAAAATTAAGTTGCAAGAGATGTGGGACTCGATTTCTCGAGAACATTGCGAAAATGTATTAAAATCAATGCCAAAACGTGTTAAATGTGTAATACAGGCCAGGGGCGATGTTACAAAATTATAATATTAATTAATTTGTTATATTACGCAGCGTTCGAATTAATAGTGGTCATTTTTTTCTTATCTCTTAGGCTACCGTTTGAATAAATTACTCATGCTGTTGTTGTTGTTGGAAGTACAAGAAATTTTTTTTTTGTCATCGTAAAGAGAACAAAATTCTCTTTTAGACAAAATACATTGGCATAAGTTATCTGTAATAGTATTGAAAATATCGTGTGTTGAACATTGCACACTGCCAAAAACACATACTGTTCGAATTAATAGTGGTTTGGGCTCGTACTACTGCTGCTGTTTATGTGAGTTTCCGAGCTGCTCGAGCTGTCACGTTTCTCTGGTAGATTTAGCGCATTGTTTCGATTGATCATCTTCAAGATTAATGAATGTGGCGTTGTGGTAATCTGTTGACCTTCGCGATCCTTTTCCAACAGAGATTCTGGATACATTTCAGCCGCCTGATGAGCAACATCACGAACTACACGTGTGTGTATGAGTGCTGACCGTTCACGTAACTCATCCACCACAAAATTGGCCAACGTATTGAGCCATTTGCCTAAATTTTTTTTGCAGCGCAGCAATTTCATTATATGTTTTGGTACCTTGGACCAAGGTATCGAGAATTCCTCGACATGTATCGCTGTGGTTTTTGAATTGTTACTGGGTGTCACACTCGCTAGCGAGAGTGTTTCGTCATTAGACACCGTCGAATCGTTGGCATTCGAAACAAAGCTCGGATCGATCGAACTGTGCCCACACGATCCGAGCGATTTAACGGCGAGGTAGGTAGTATTACGTATTCATCATTTTCAGCCAATAACAATAACATCTCTTTAGCGAACAGGAGCACTTCATCCTCGCAGATTTCACAACCATTGTTCCCCAGTACAATGGTGCTGCCAACTAGGCCGTATTTGTGTGCTAAGAACCGTAGAATAAACATTGTTGAATAAACAGTATTAACTAAAGTTAGGATCCCTTAATATTTGAAAGATGACGATGCAAAACTACTTCAAACAAACCCTAAAAACTTTGTTTACACACCTTTTTCAATAACGCCCATTCTACTTGGCAAAGACATGAATGTTTTCTTAATCTTACGATCGGCGCTGCATATTGTAATCAAAACTTTCGCAGAAGTTAATTCGGGTTTAATTTCGTTTTTTTCGTCTCTTGCACTTTCCCAGCCTCAACTTTGGAATGCATTTCTGTGTATTAATTACAAAAATAAACATATGTTAAACAATTCAACAAAAATAAAAGAATTGTAGAAGCGCATGCACGAACCTGAAGAGCCACTGCCTATCCCATCGATGGCTGTCGTTGTTTCAGAATTTTTTGCTGTTGTTGTTTGGTTGGCGGAGGGTTGGGTTTGAGCTTCTTCCTCGTTAGCAATTTCTACAGCTGGAGCGGTATCCATGACTTCAATTAGTAGCCGAAGAGTTTAACAAATGCACAAGTTTTATTTAAATTGAATCCTTTTTTATTAAAATTTGCACATGCCAAATTGCGGCCAGGGTTATAAAATAACGCGTCCAGGGCTGCATATCGATAGCATGAATCGATAGCGCGAATATCGTCTCGTTTGCGCCTAACCTAACAACGATAGAAATCGAGGTATCGATACCTGTTTACTTTGTGGGTGGTCTTCACTCAAACACTCCTTTGGTTGCTTTTGGTTGTGTGTTTGTTTATGCGGCGACGAGTTTTATTTTGTTTCCTCTTCGGTTTTTTAATTTTTTTTTCAATTTCTTGTATTAACTCTGCAAGAAATTTTAAAATATAATCTGTTACCAAAGCATTGACGTAAAAATACAAACAAGGCGTCGTTCAATCGTACTACAAAATGAAGACGTAAGTATGCATCATGCGTCGTTGTCTCTTTATTGGTAATGAATATAAATGTGAATTCCCAATTTTGTTTACCAGGAGCACATTTGTGATTTGTTCTTTGTCTATGGCTGGCATCAACAATCTTCTGACTTCCGTCTGTCGTCGACTATGCCACAAAATTCCGCTCTAGAACAACAAATTCGCCACAAGTTGAACTGGAGCTTATAAATGGCACAGAGAACTTTCGGCTTTATAGCAAAAAGGATGATAAGCCCGGGTTCGATAGAATCAAGCCGGAAAGTACAGTTTGTGTGTCGTTGACCTTGCTTGGAACAATACATGTTAGGGCTCAAAATTACCCTATTCACAAAGCAGCCAGGGACTGACCGACTTTCGTAAAATCAAGGATCTCAACGAGGCCCTGAGCGCTTACTACGCGCTAAGGAATGTACCCAAGTGTCAAATTTGAAACTAATTCCCTATCCCACTATATATTCCCGAAATGCCTGCATTGTAATGAGACGCTATTTCCGATGAAATTTAGCAATTATGCATGCGAAGTGAAATTCAATGAAACCGGGAAATGTATGCTACCTCTGGTGCCGGCAGATAATGCAGCCAGCTACTATCCGGTTATTGAGGTTTGTTGTGTGCATTGCAAGGATCCACTGTAAACAGACGATGAGCATCGACAGATACACTAGATAATTGGCTGTGATGGTTTTCTACATAATTATTTGTTTTCTCATTTCCTATTTGGGTGAGTGTTGAATGAATCATCCTTTTAGTGATTATAATAAACTTTCTCTCATTTACAGTTGGTTAGTGCAATTCTGGTCCGGGTGGCGCGAGGATATTGTCTGGCGCAAGGACGGCACTCTCCATTACTCGGAGCCCACAGCTAGCTAGAATCTTTCGTGCATTGTGATATTTGTAATGTTTTATTATTTCCTCACGGCCGGCATGGTATGCCATGGGTCATGTACAGGATCGTATCGATAAGAAGGGATCATACATTCATCTGGTAGCCTGATCCCTACCATTAGTGTTGACCATCACGACTATGGCACTCAGTGATATCATCGGCAAAGGCATTGTGGTTATCTGATTTGTCGGCTACATTAATCACCCGATGCGTGCAGGACTGTTGCTTGGACCGCTGGCTACTTCATTATGCACGGCATGATTATGTTAGCCGAAAGCTTTAGGCATTACATCATGTAAGAAATTTTCATTAACTTCTATTTAACTCATTTCTTACTCAGATTTTGTTGTCATTTTCCAGTTGTCGCCTTAGCAAAATGCCAGAGCACACGGTGATCTCACAGACTTGGACCAAGCAGAAAGACTGATGACAAAGACAGGCTGTCCAAAACACTCTATAATACGCTTACGGATCCTGTGGGCCTTCATTTCGATGTAAACGATCTTAATCGGAAACGAATGAAATTAGTTCCACGTGGGTGAATTATTTGCCACAAATTCGAATGGCGCTAACTGGTACCACCACTGGCAACACAAACTCTTCCAGTCAAGGCCAGGCTGGACACAAGAAGTCCTTGGATTCGGAGTTTAGTGTGAGTGTGCGCCATGTGTCTGTAGGATCGCAACTCGGTCGATTCGCAGTTTAGCGTTAAAATTGCTGAAATAAACACCAAAGTTGCCTAACGCACACAGCAACATGGCAAACACGGTTACTACTCCAGCAGCAACAAGAGAACCCAACGACGACTGGATTTTATTGCCGCCAGCAGTGGACGTACCGCCAAGTACAGTGTTTCGAAGAAACGTGCCGTGGCCGGAACGAGAGCAACCATCGGTAAAATCTCAGGTTATAGCATTGAAGAAGACAACTTACCCGAATGCTATTCACAAAGTTTGCCCTTCAGAGCACTGCTGGACTAGATGCAACCATTATTATATTTCCATTTCTGCAGAGTCAGGTGATGACAACTTCGTCGGATGAGGATGAGAATTCACGTGCCTCTTTCAAAATACACGATCAGCATGTGGTTCAAGCAGGAGGTAAACGATGATGACGATGCAGACGATGGAGCTCAGCACCAAATGCAAGAGTTACTCAGCAATGCCAGCAATTCGCAGACCTCGGAACAGTTCATTAAACACATGCAGAAGTCTATCGAATCCAATCGACTCGCAACGGAGTCGCAAATCACGGAACAAGGATCATGCAGGATCAACATCTCGATCTGGACTTGGAAGGCGATTCGAATTCAATCAGCATTATGTGCGACAATTGACCACTGCCTTTGATGCAAATGCTGATTCGCTTAGCTGCTCGTCCGTCGAACGTCCCACAGAGAAGGAGTCTTCTGCACAGTTTCCGAAACAGCAAGACCAGCTGCGATATGGGCATTCAGGCCAATTCCTTTGAGATTGTCATATACACTTTGCCCACCTATGGCAATGAGAAACTGCAGCAAGCGATGCGTCTGCTCAATGCCGCAAGTCGACAGCGCATCGAACAAAATTTCGGAGATGCCACCGAAATACAATCCCTGCACGGTGCACGGTATCATCACAAAGAGCCAACGCTAATGAGTGAATCTGATAAGCTCAAAATGTTATTGTATCCCTCAAAATAAGGAAGTCTTGATTCCTATTATTTAAGTTTCTAAAACTTAGCTTCCTTTTCGGATACTAAAATAAAACTAGGAATACGAATACACATTATAAATAGGATTAAGAAACGTATGCAATCACATTTTATGTAGAGTTTAAGTTCTATTATCCTTTCGTGTATGGATGGATGCAGTCAGTATCCTTAAACTATATGTTAAGAACTTATATAATCTTACGTATATGTCCCGATCATCTAAATATATCTGCCCAAATATAACTCGACTTATGTTTTTTTTAAGTGTACAAAATAAATCGCCCTTTCGGTAACCCATTACACGCATAATGAAAAACTAACTTGTTGTGTTACAAAGGGCCTAACAAAGACAAAAGCGTACAATTTCTAACAATTTTGTAACTAATAAACCAATTTTAAATCTTGTCAACTAACACTCGGTGTAAATTATATATTTATTCTTTTTGGCTCGAATTATTTTTACAGTTCGACAAAAACATCCACTGGGGTCTCCAAGAAATATTAATAACAACTAAAAAATTTATTTGTTTCTACTCCCAGTATTATGGATGCAACCTCACGTATCTTTACTGTAGAATGGGAAAAAATAATAAAATAACAATTGCTCTCAAGGTTAAAAGCATAAACAACACTTTTATTTTTGCGCTTTTATACCCTTGGACCATTGAAAATGGTCAAAAAAGGGTATACTAACTTTGTGCAAATGTATGTAACAGGCAGAAGGAGGCGTCGGAGACCCCATAAAGTATATATATTCTTGCTCAGGATCAATAGCCGAGTCGATTGAGCCATGTCCGTCTGTCTGTCCGTCTGTCTGTCCGTCTGTCTGTCTGTCTGGATGAACGCGCCGATCTCAGCTATTACAAAAGCTACGGACACCAAATTTAGCATGAAGATTCCTGTATACCATACGCAGATCAAGTTTATTTTCAATTTGGAATAACACGCCTACCGCCCCCGCAAACCGCCAATTTTGGTTTACATTGCTATTTACATTCGAAGAACTCATTTCTTAACGTTCTGCTTTAGCATATATATAGATAAATAATATATGAACTTATCCTCCAAATTGCAATCCGATCAGACAATAAACACTGAAGTTATTAGATAAACCATTTCGACACTTCGACCAGCAAAGAACTTGTCGATGACGTCAGAACTAAATTACTTGTGCATGAAAGAAAAGGATAAACGATGCGAGCGCGAAGCGCGAGCTGTTTCTCGACTCTTCTTTTTCATGCACATGTCAATTACCCAAAATACATGTGCATAAATGCAAACACTTATACATACTTAATTTGTGTTCACACATACATATGTAAAATTATATACAACCAATAGCGTGGTTGATCGGCATGCATGAATGCAGGTATTTACTAGATTTCTAATATAGACATATTATTATTATTATTTAATAATTTATATATTGACTTTTTATTAAATAAATATTAATTTAGATTTCACGATATATTATGAGCTATCATATCGATAGCTTTTAATATATATTAAACATATCGATATATATTTCATATGTTTTGCATATAAATTATATTAATATGTGTAAATTATATTATATCCCCACGTCTATTGAAACTATGTTTGAAAAAAATGTACTAACATTTCTTCTACTTTGTTTTTTTAATATACTCGTATGTATATTTTGTATGTATATTAGATTCTATAGATCATTATTATAAATTTAAGGTTTCGCGCACTTTTTAATTGCGGCGATAAATTATTGGCAACGTATCAAAATTGTTGCAAGGTGGCAGCGCGCTTCAGTGTTATGTTAATTTGTAGTTTGCGATTGGCGTGTTCGGTGTCGTCGTCGATTGTCGATTATCATTTGTATTTTCGATATTAAATATAAAATAATATATAATTAATTCGCGTGTTCGTGATACATTTAACATTTAATGCAAATTAATATAAGTCGAGTATATAATAAGTAAATCCTCGTGTGTGATTGTTATGCGTTAACGGAACATTTTTTATGCGTGTGAATGATTGCGCCCTGCCCGGAACGTGGCGCGCAATTTTAGAAAAGTGCGGTACACAGCGTAACGTATTTTTGTGCATGCATACATATATGTGTATAGACTCTTCTGAAGTGTGTGTGATTGTACGTGAACATCGGTATCGGTTCGTTTCCGCGATTCAAATTGGAATTTTCGCTGGAATTTCTTGCAGGTTTAATTTATTATTTCTTTGATTTATATTTATTCTTTTTTCCACATTTTGTTTATTTTTATTTTCCTTATTAAATTTTATTATTATTTGTTCTTTCATTAGATATTTATTTTCATTTATAATATAATTATTTTAAATAATATACATATATTTATTTAAATATATGAATATAATTATAATATATATATATCTATTTAAATATATGAATATATTTATATATATAAATATAATTATATTTATAATATAATTATTTTAAATAATATACATATATTTATTTAAATATATGAATATAATTATAATATATATATATCTATTTAAATATATGAATATATTTATATATATAAATAAATATACTAACTTTATTTTATATATATAACTATATATTAATTTTTGATAAATATATATTCAAATTAAATTAATTTATAAGAATTTTATTTTTAACATACTTATATATTATTTTAAAACTTATATATTAGAAGATGCCTAGACTTAAGAGAAAGTCAGCTTGCAATAGGAGTCAAACACAGCGAAAAAGAAATCGTTTGAATAGGTCAGATATAGACTTTTCTGAGCAGGAACGCGTAAATAATCTAGAGGCACATAGAGAACGTAGGCAAAATTTCGAATTTAGGGAAGCTGAAAGGGTTAGAGATAGTCAACAGCATCGAGTCCGCAGAAGTAATAGTACATTTAGGGCCGTTGAGCAATTACCGGACACAATTCGTCACACTACTCTTCGGGCTTCTTCGCCAATCAGATTACAAGAACAACTTGCTGACACTTCGCGTCGTTCGAGGCGCAGGTGAGATGCTGACCTTCGATCTCAGGAAAGAGAGCAGGATGCAGTTCGTCGCCGTGTACGTCGCAGTGATTCTGCAATTAAAACAGACGAACAACTTGCCAACACTTCGCGTCGTTCGAGTCGCAGGCAAGATGCTGAGTTTCGATCTCAGGAAAGAGAGCAGGATGCAGTTCGTCGCCGTGTACGTCGCAGTGATTCTGCAATTAAAACAGACGAACAACTTGCCAACACTTCGCGTCGTTCGAGTCGCAGGCAAGATGCTGAGTTTCGATCTCAGGAAAGAGAGCAGGATGCAGTTCGTCGCCGTGTACGTCGCAGTGATTCTGCAATTAAAACAGACGAACAACTTGCCAACACTTCGCGTCGTTCGAGTCGCAGGCAAGATGCTGAGTTTCGATCTCAGGAAAGAGAGCAGGATGCAGTTCGTCGCCGTGTTCGACGAACTGATCATTCAACTAGAAATGCCGAACAACTTGCCAATACCCTGCGTCGATCGAGGCGCAGGCAATGTCCACAATTCAGGTCCAACGAAAGCGGACGAGATGCTGTTAGAAGGGCGATTCAGCGACAAAATCAGGAGACGCGAATTTTAGAAAGGGCAATAGATAGAAGTCAAAGGTCTCAGGTTAGAAACAATCCTATTCATAGGATTGTTGAGCAGGCACGCAATACTAGTGCACGCCGCAGTGCTCGAATTCGAGCTCAACGTGAGGCCTTTGAAGCCCATAGGAATATGTCGCAAAGAGTGAGTCTATATAGGAGTATTTGCACCAATAGGATAGCAGAGAATAGGAGAAACGCGTCCCGCAATAGAGTGGACCGTGCGAATACCCTTCCAGATGATAGGATATCGCAGGTTAAAACTAGTTTAGATTGCCTAATAGCCAATTTTAATAAGACAGTCAAGCAGGGAGCCGATCAGGTTTGCATATGTTGCAAAGGTTTGTGGTTTACACATCAAGTGGACAAAATTTCGCGTGAGGTCATAGAGGAAAAGTGTAGTGAGGCAGATAGTGTTGATATTTTGTATCTTTCCTCTATGTTTCCATCCCAAAATAATAGGTTTAGCTATTGCAAAACCTGCAGCCGCAGTATTAAGTCAGGGAAAAAACCAAAGGCTTCTATTACAAATGGCCTAAATTTTCCGGAGCTTCCGGAATGCCTGAAAGGCTTGACGCCTCTAGAAGAAAGGCTGATTTCTCCCCGTCTTCCTTTTATGATCATAAAGTCTCTTGGATATGGATGTCAAAGTGCCATTAAAGGAGCAGTGATCAATGTGCCAATTCCAGTTGCAAATGTTGTAACTTCCCTTCCCAGGGCATTTAATGAAGCCGAAGTAGTTCAGATTCATCTTAAGCGTAGGATGGAGTATAACCATGATTTCATGGCTGAAACCATAAGGCCCTCAAAGATAGTTGATGCAATTCGGTATTTAGTGAACACAGAACTTTATAAGAAGCACCAGGTTACTATCAATGAGCAGTGGTTGTCTTCTTACTCAGCTGAGACTGTACCATTTGTTGCGTCAGCAGACGACAGGGACATTGTGTGTCAAATGTTAGAAAAGGCAGCACAACCTAATGAGCATAGAGTAGTAGAAGAAGAGGTAGAGTTGAATCCAGAAGGTCAAGAAACCTTCATGGAAAATGTCCCTGTTGAAAACATAGATCTTCCTCGAATTGCTATAGCACCAGGAGAGGGTCAGCGACATGATAACCGATTGTGATTCAGAGGAGCTGGCTTTTCCCACAATATTTGCAGGCATTAAAAGGAAATGTCAGGAAAGTTTTACAACTATAGTTAGATCAGAGCTTAGGAATTTTGATAGAAGAGGTTGTAGAACTGATAAATTATTTCATAACTTCAAAAAGTTAGAAATGATTAGCATTAGGAATAGCACATCAATTTGCTTACGTAAGCACTCTGCCACTCAAGGCATTTCGGCTGCTGATGTGCGTAATGATGAAACTTTAAATAGGTTAATACTTCATGATGATGGCTATAGGCTTTTAAAAGGTATTCGCACGTCTCCTGCTCATTGGGAGGACGAGAAAAAGAAAGTGATGGCTATGATTAGGCAGGTAGGGCTTCCAACTTTTTTATAACATTTTCCGCAGCGGAAACTAGGTGGCCGGAGCTTTTAGTCTTGCTATGTAAAAATGTAGACAAGGTAGAAGTATCCGAAGAAGAAGCGTTAAATTTGGGGTTTAATGAGAAAGCTCGTCTCATTAGAGCAGACCCAGTGACCTGTGCCAGATATTTCGATTTTCGATATAGACAAGTTTTAAAACTGATGAAAAAGGAAGGCGGTGTCTTTGGTTGTCACCAGGTCATCAAGTTTTATTGGCGAGTGGAGTTTCAGCAAAGAGGCTCTCCACATATACATGGCATGTTCTGGCTGAAAGACGCCCCAAAGCTCGACCTAAAGAATGAGTCCACATTTATGCCTGTGAAGTCCTTTATTGATCAGTTTATTACTGCTGATTCTAGTTGCCCGGACGTTGCTCCATATTTGGAGTATCAACTCCATAGTCACGGGCACTCTTGCAGGCGAGAAATTAGGTCAAAACAAATTTGTAGATTTGGTATCCCATACCCTCCCATGCCTCAAACAGAAATTCTTCTCCCTTTAGAAGAAAATGCTCCAAATTTGGCCGAGCATCGTAGGAATTTCGAAAAAATTCAAAGTCTGCTCGACTTCCCATTTGATCGTGAAAGCGTAGAAAATTTTAACGATTCTAACAACTTTTTTTTCCACGATCAACTTAACCTTAGTTATGAGGGCTACATTAATGCTGTAAGATCAAGTATAAAGAAACCAAAAGTTTTTTTTAAGCGATCTTTTGCAGCAATCAAGCTTAACGCTTATAACAAGCACCTCCTTTTGTTGCAGCGAGCAAATATGGATATTCAGTTTATTTTAGACCCCTATGCTTGCTGCAGCTACGTCGTTAATTATATTATCTCAATGTTGATGCGTGAGGCAATCAATGAGATTAAAGACAATAACAATGTAACTATTAAGCAAAAGTTACAACATTTAGGTAACAAATTTATATTTGGCACTGAGATATCCGCTTTTTATAGCTACTGCAAATCAGAACGAGGAGCTCGCCAAGAAAATGCAGATGACTTTGACGATGATGTGCCTAGGGCTTCTGAATCAATAGTTTACGCTCTTCGCGATAATAGTGGCTTCATCAGAAAGAGGACCACTGCGTGCATAATTAGGTATAGGAGATTTAATGTCAATACAGAAACAAGTGACTATTTCAGAGAGCTAAAAATGCTTTACGCCCCATGGCGAGATGAGCATTTGGATTTAGTCACACATGACTGTGAATTGTTCTGTAGGGAAAATTCGGAGTTAGTAGAGAACAATCGCAGAAAATATAATTTACTAGATGATAGGGAACTAGAAGATGCTCTGAGCCACTTAACAGAGGAAGCAGAAAATGAGAATAATCAAGTAGGAGAACAGGAAGTGGTAGATGATGGCTTCACAGTTTTAGGATTGCCTGAAATAGATCCACATCTAAATGTTTTAAATGTGGATGGAAATATTGATATGAATGATGAAGATAGTAATGTCCGTTTTATCAAGTTTCCAGCCTTAGTTTCTCAGGAAAGCTTAGCTAATATAGTTAGATCTCTTAATTTAAAGCAGAAGCTATATTTTACACATGCTTTGCATAATGCCAAAATCAATACAGTCTTTTATGAATTTGTTGGAGGCGGCGCCGGAGTCGGAAAGAGTCGACTTATATCAGCAATTTTTCAGTCATTATCCGTAATGTATAACAGTATACCAGGAGCTGATCCGACATCTGTTAAAATCCTCTTATGTGCACCAACAGGAAAAGCAGCATTCGGAATTAGTGGTTCGACACTGCATTCCATGTTTTCACTTCCTGTTAATCAATCTCGCTCAGCACCTCTAAGGGCCTTAAGCCATGATTTAGTTAATAGCCTTCATTCAAGGTTAATCGATCTTAAATTAATTATTATTGATGAAATATCAATGGTTAGCTCTCTAATGTTTTCTTATTTAGATTCTCGTTTGAAGCAAATTTTCAAAAATACTTCTCCTTTTGGTGGTGTTTCTATCATCGTATTCGGTGATCTTAGACAGTTACAGCCCGTAGGAGGTAGTTGGATTTTCGATCCAAATACCACTGACCCTTACCATGAAATATTTGGTACGTATCTCTGGGACCTTTTTTTGTATTTTGAGCTCACAGAGATAATGCGTCAACGTGACGATCAGCTTTTCGCTTCTGCCTTAAATAATATGGCATCGGGTTGTATGACAGCCGATGATATTGTCCTTTTCCAATCTAGAATATGCGAACCATCGGCAGTGCCCGATGATGCAATTCATCTGTTTAGTAATAATAATGAGGTTGATTTATTTAATGTAACGAAACTTAACTCAATTGCTACTGAGCAATTTTTCTCTACTGCTGAAGATTTTATTAAGGCGGGCCATTTGGAACCAGCTAGGAAACAAAGAATATTAGAAGAAGTGAAGGGTTTTAAAACTTCCGCTACACAGGGACTCTGTACGTCTCTTCTCCTAAAAAATACTGCCAAGTACATGATGACGGTCAATGTAGACACAGGGGATGGATTAGTAAACGGGGCATCAGGTGTGTTGATGCAAATAGATTTCAATACATCCAACACTCCCAACATTTTATGGATGAAATTTACAGAGGAAACTGTAGGAGAATCTGCGCGTTCGAAGTGTACACATCGTACAGATCCTTCATGGACTCCTATTCAGAAAATTGTTCGCAGTTTTCAATATTCAAATAACGCACAAATTAACATTGACCGTAGGCAGTTTCCAATTGTGCCTGCTGAAGGCATCACAATTCATAAGAGTCAGGGAGCTACGTATGGCAAAGTGGTAGTCCATGCTAATTCCAGAATGCAGCGTGCTGCATTATACGTAGCTTGCAGTAGAGCAACTACTGCTTTAGGATTATTCATTATTGGGAATTTTGTTCCTCCTAAGTCTCCCCAAAATAATGATAAAGTGAAAGCCCAATTGAAGAAATTGCGGACTGAAAAACTACTGTGTACTCATTACGATTATTTAATTAACAGTTCTGCCCTTAACATTTTCTTCCATAATACTCAGAGCTTGAATTCCCATCTTGAAGATATTCGATCGGACAAGCTGATGCTTCAGTCATCAATATTATGTTTCGTGGAAACTTCCATAAGCAATGAAACTGTAGAAATACCTGGGTTCACTATTGTGGTTCAACTTGGATCAATTAGGCCTTTAACAGGCATCATAATTTATGTAAAGAACGAGCTAGTAGATAGAGTTTCCCATACCTTTAGCAGTAGAAAAACTTTTGGCTCAGTAGTTTTTGAGTTCGGCATATTTAGGTTTGATGCCATAAGTTTTCTTATATTATATAAAAGTCCAGACTTTCCTCTGTCCACATTTAAAATAGAATTTGAGGAGATAATTCATCAATTTTCTCGTTTAGGTGATTTAGGGGATAGCTTGCTAGTTTTAGGAGATTTTAATTTGTGCCTCAAAACCTTTAACAGGTGTAAGAGTATTTATAATTTTTTGATTAGCAAAGGATTAAGGAGTTTGTTAGATTTGAAAACGTCCACCACCAATATGGATACACATATTGATTGGGCGTTTTCAAATATACTAGATAATGAAAAGATTAGTGCTAGGACTTTTGAGGTTTTGCATAGCCATCACAATGGGATATCTGTTAGTATTCAGCCATGAGTTTGTAATGTTTGGAATAGGTTAGAAATTAAGAAATCTAAATGACAGGATATATGTAAATATGTATGTAGGCATATTTTAATAATTTAAATTTAATTATCTAATAGTTAAGTATAACCATTGAATGGAAAATTGGTTTGATAATTATTATTTTTTTATTTTTATACCCTTGGACCTTGTTATCGATATTAACCAATTTAAAATTTATAAAGAAATACCGATATCTACTGCTCACACCGCTTTAGGGAATTGCGGCGATAAATTATTGGCAAAATATCGAAATTGAAGCAAGGTGGCAGCGCACTCCAGTATTATTATTAATTTATAGCTTGCAATTAGTATTATACAATTAAATACTTTTTATGGCAACATACGTCCAAGGGTATCCTACTGTCGTGAGCAACTCGACTGTTGCTCTTGTTTGTTTTAGAATCGATTTTCCTGCATAGTCTATTTCATTCCGCTAGGGCACTGTGGCGAATAAGTCTCTCTGCATCCCCAGTAACATTTTTTTTTAAATACCACCTCTTTTAAATGATGGGTATCGTTGTGGCTTCATGAATCATTTTCCTAAACATGTCATGAAATTGGTGCCATTTTAGGTAGTCTCCATCAAATTTCGGAATGGAGACCTTTGGTAGCGGAAGTGCGGCTTGTGATAATAATGAAGCTACCATTTACATCACGCGCTGCTTGGTTTGTGACCACAGCGATTTCGCCCGTCAGGTAATTTTTAGGATTAAAACCGACACTTACTGGGTCGGCAAACCTCTTATAAATTTGCACATGGATATTCTTAATATCATTCCAATATTGTGCTATTATTTGCTTGAAACTAGCTTCTACAACCATTTCCATGATGTGCATCTGCTTCTTGAATATCTCCAAATATTCAATTGCATTTTGCTGTATGACATTGTAATACTTATCCAAGAAGTGTACGTGTAAAAAATTTCAAAATTTTCTGTTCATTTACTTGGAACTGTTGCCTTTTGCTTTTCAACGCTTCAATACTGTCGCCGAAGTATTTGGCGTTTGTTTCCGTTTGGCAGGAAACTTCTTGTAATTTCCTATTAGGTTCTGCATTTCCTTGCCAATGTTCAGCTGCTGAGATGCTTGAGGATGCCATTATTAAATATTTGTTTATTTTTTGTTTATATTGGACTTTAAGAGGTAATTTATTCCTCGACTCACACCGTGTTCTTATAAACCAAAAAAAATTTCTTTTGCTAATCGCCTATTGATCGTAAGCAGCTTAATTTTGCCGATGAAAATTTATTTGTTGAAATAAATATGTATGCCTTGTTATGAAATGTTAATTAGCATAAAAATAAATCAGCTGATCTCGAAAACCTTAATGTAATATTAAATAACATAATCTAAAAATGTCAAAAGGAATGGAAGTGCACGAAGCACAAACTCTTTAATAAATAAATAATCAAAATTAAATAAAGTAATCCAGAACCAGCAGTGCGAACAAGAACGGAAGGTAATGAAACAACATGGATGAAAACAGATTTTAAAGCAAAAGCAATTTTAATCAGTACAATATCAGATAAACAGTTCGAATATGTTAGTGAGTGTCAAACGATATTAGAAATTATGAACAAGTTAAACGAAATGTATTCTATAAAGTCAGCAGCCATGCAAATACTGTGCAGAGGAAAAATTGACGAAATCAAACTAAAAGACTATGAAACAGTGGAAAAATTTTTTATAGAATTCGAGTAAGCAGTGAATCAATTTAAAAACGCTGGAGGCACCATAGACGAAAACGAATCAAGAGAAACAGTCGAGTTGCACACGACAGTAGGATACCCTTGGACGTATGTTGCCATAAAAAGTATTTAATTGTATAATACTAATTGCAAGCTATAAATTAATAATAATACTGGAGTGCGCTGCCACCTTGCTTCAATTTCGATATTTTGCCAATAATTTATCGCCGCAATTCCCTAAAGCGGTGTGAGCAGTAGATATCGGTATTTCTTTATAAATTTTAAATTGGTTAATATCGATAACAAGGTCCAAGGGTATAAAAATAAAAAAATAATAATAATTATCAAACCAATTTTCCATTCAATGGTTATACTTAACTATTAGATAATTAAATTTAAATTATTAAAATATGCCTACATACATATTTACATATATCCTGTCATTTAGATTTCTTAATTTCTAACCTATTCCAAACATTACAAACTCATGCCTGAATACTAACAGATATCCCATTGTGATGGCTATGCAAAACCTCAAAAGTCCTAGCACTAATCTCTTCATTATCTAGTATATTTGAAAACGCCCAATCAATATGTGTATCCATATTGGTAGTGGACGTTTTCAAATCTAACAAACTCCTTAATCCTTTGCTAATCAAAAAATTATAAATACTCTTACACCTGTTAAAGGTTTTGAGGCACAAATTAAAATCTCCTAAAACTAGCAAGCTATCCCCTAAATCACCTAAACGAGAAAATTGATGAATTATCTCTTCAAATTCTATTTTAAATGTGGACAGAGGAAAGTCTGGACTTTTATATAATATAAGAAAACTTATGGCATCAAACCTAAATATGCCGAACTCAAAAACTACTGAGCCAAAAGTTTTTCTACTGCTAAAGGTATGGGAAACTCTATCTACTAGCTCGTTCTTTACATAAATTATGATGCCTGTTAAAGGCCTAATTGATTCAAGTTGAACCACAATAGTGAACCCAGGTATTTCTACAGTTTCATTGCTTATGGAAGTTTCCACGAAACATAATATTGATGACTGAAGCATCAGCTTGTCCGATCGAATATCTTCAAGATGGGAATTCAAGCTCTGAGTATTATGGAAGAAAATGTTAAGGGCAGAACTGTTAATTAAATAATCGTAATGAGTACACAGTAGTTTTTCAGTCCGCAATTTCTTCAATTGGGCTTTCACTTTATCATTATTTTGGGGAGACTTAGGAGGAACAAAATTCCCAATAATGAATAATCCTAAAGCAGTAGTTGCTCTACTGCAAGCTACGTATAATGCAGCACGCTGCATTCTGGAATTAGCATGGACTACCACTTTGCCATACGTAGCTCCCTGACTCTTATGAATTGTGATGCCTTCAGCAGGCACAATTGGAAACTGCCTACGGTCAATGTTAAATTGTGCGTAATTTGAATATTGAAAACTGCGAACAATTTTCTGAATAGGAGTCCATGAAGGATCTGTACGATGTGTACACTTCGAACGCGCAGATTCTCCTACAGTTTCCTCTGTAAATTTCATCCATAAAATGTTGGGAGTGTTGGATGTATTGAAATCTATTTGCATCAACACACCTGATGCCCCGTTTACTAATCCATCCCCTGTGTCTACATTGACCGTCATCATGTACTTGGCAGTATTTTTTAGGAGAAGAGACGTACAGAGTCCCTGTGTAGCGGAAGTTTTAAAACCCTTCACTTCTTCTAATATTCTTTGTTTCCTAGCTGGTTCCAAATGGCCCGCCTTAATAAAATCTTCAGCAGTAGAAAAAAATTGCTCAGTAGCAATTGAGTTAAGTTTCGTTACATTAAATAAATCAACCTCATTATTATTACTAAACAGATGAATTGCATCATCGGGCACTGCCGATGGTTCGCATATTCTAGATTGGAAAAGTACAATATCATCGGCTGTCATACAACCCGATGCCATATTATTTAAGGCAGAATCGAAAAGCTGATCGTCACGTTGACGCATTATCTCTGTGAGCTCAAAATACAAAAAAAGGTCCCAGAGATACGTACCAAATATTTCATGGTAAGGGTCAGTGGTATTTGGATCGAAAATCCAACTACCTCCTACGGGCTGTAACTGTCTAAGATCACCGAATACGATGATAGAAACACCACCAAAAGGAGAAGTATTTTTGAAAATTTGCTTCAAACGAGAATCTAAATAAGAAAACATTAGAGAGCTAACCATTGATATTTCATCAATAATAATTAATTTAAGATCGATTAACCTTGAATGAAGGCTATTAACTAAATCATGGCTTAAGGCCCTTAGAGGTGCTGAGCGAGATTGATTAACAGGAAGTGAAAACATGGAATGCAGTGTCGAACCACTAATTCCGAATGCTGCTTTTCCTGTTGGTGCACATAAGAGGATTTTAACAGATGTCGGATCAGCTCCTGGTATACTGTTATACATTACGGATAATGACTGAAAAATTGCTGATATAAGTCGACTCTTTCCGACTCCGGCGCCGCCTCCAACAAATTCATAAAAGACTGTATTGATTTTGGCATTATGCAAAGCATGTGTAAAATATAGCTTCTGCTTTAAATTAAGAGATCTAACTATATTAGCTAAGCTTTCCTGAGAAACTAAGGCTGGAAGCTTGATAAAACGGACATTACTATCTTCATCATTCATATCAATATTTCCATCCACATTTAAAACATTTAGATGTGGATCTATTTCAGGCAATCCTAAAACTGTGAAGCCATCATCTACCACTTCCTGTTCTCCTACTTGATTATTCTCATTTTCTGCTTCCTCTGTTAAGTGGCTCAGAGCATCTTCTAGTTCTCTATCATCTAGTAAATTATATTTTCTGCGATTGTTCTCTACTAACTCCGAATTTTCCCTACAGAACAATTCACAGTCATGTGTGACTAAATCCAAATGCTCATCTCGCCATGGGGCGTAAAGCATTTTTAGCTCTCTGAAATAGTCACTTGTTTCTGTATTGACATTAAATCTCCTATACCTAATTATGCACGCAGTGGTCCTCTTTCTGATGAAGCCACTATTATCGCGAAGAGCGTAAACTATTGATTCAGAAGCCCTAGGCACATCATCGTCAAAGTCATCTGCATTTTCTTGGCGAGCTCCTCGTTCTGATTTGCAGTAGCTATAAAAAGCGGATATCTCAGTGCCAAATATAAATTTGTTACCTAAATGTTGTAACTTTTGCTTAATAGTTACATTGTTATTGTCTTTAATCTCATTGATTGCCTCACGCATCAACATTGAGATAATATAATTAACGACGTAGCTGCAGCAAGCATAGGGGTCTAAAATAAACTGAATATCCATATTTGCTCGCTGCAACAAAAGGAGGTGCTTGTTATAAGCGTTAAGCTTGATTGCTGCAAAAGATCGCTTCAAAAAACTTTTGGTTTCTATATACTTGATCTTACAGCATTAATGTAGCCCTCATAACTAAGGTTAAGTTGATCGTGGAAAAAAAAGTTGTTAGAATCGTTAAAATTTTCTACGCTTTCACGATCAAATGGGAAGTCGAGCAGACTTTGAATTTTTTCGAAATTCCTACGATGCTCGGCCAAATTTGGAGCATTTTCTTCTAAAGGGAGAAGAATTTCTGTTTGAGGCATGGGAGGGTATGGGATACCAAATCTACAAATTTGTTTTGACCTAATTTCTCGCCTGCAAGAGTGCCCGTGACTATGGAGTTGATACTCCAAATATGGAGCAACGTCCGGGCAACTAGAATCAGCAGTAATAAACTGATCAATAAAGGACTTCACAGGCATAAATGTGGACTCATTCTTTAGGTCGAGCTTTGGGGCGTCTTTCAGCCAGAACATGCCATGTATATGTGGAGAGCCTCTTTGCTGAAACTCCACTCGCCAATAAAACTTGATGACCTGGTGACAACCAAAGACACCGCCTTCCTTTTTCATCAGTTTTAAAACTTGTCTATATCGAAAATCGAAATATCTGGCACAGGTCACTGGGTCTGCTCTAATGAGACGAGCTTTCTCATTAAACCCCAAATTTAACGCTTCTTCTTCGGATACTTCTAGCTTGTCTACATTTTTACATAGCAAGACTAAAAGCTCCGGCCACCTAGTTTCCGCTGCGGAAAATGTTATAAAAAAGTTGGAAGCCCTACCTGCCTAATCATAGCCATCACTTTCTTTTTCTCGTCCTCCCAATGAGCAGGAGACGTGCGAATACCTTTTAAAAGCCTATAGCCATCATCATGAAGTATTAACCTATTTAAAGTTTCATCATTACGCACATCAGCAGCCGAAATGCCTTGAGTGGCAGAGTGCTTACGTAAGCAAATTGATGTGCTATTCCTAATGCTAATCATTTCTAACTTTTTGAAGTTATGAAATAATTTATCAGTTCTACAACCTCTTCTATCAAAATTCCTAAGCTCTGATCTAACTATAGTTGTAAAACTTTCCTGACATTTCCTTTTAATGCCTGCAAATATTGTGGGAAAAGCCAGCTCCTCTGAATCACAATCGGTTATCATGTCAAGAGGTCGCTGACCCTCTCCTGGTGCTATAGCAATTCGAGGAATATCTATGTTTTCAACAGGGACATTTTCCATGAAGGTTTCTTGACCTCCTGGATTCAACTCTACCTCTTCTTCTACTACTCTATGCTCATTAGGTTGTGCTGCCTTTTCTAACATTTGACACACAATGTCCCTGTCGTCTGCTGACGCAACAAATGGTACAGTCTCAGCTGAGTAAGAAGACAACCACTGCTCATTGATAGTAACCTGGTGCTTCTTATAAAGTTCTGTGTTCACTAAATACCGAATTGCATCAACTATCTTTGAGGACCTTATGGTTTCAGCCATGAAATCATGGTTATACTCCATCCTACGCTTAAGATGAATCTGAACTACTTCGGCTTCATTAAATGCCCTGGGAAGGGAAGTTACAACATTTGCAACTGGAATTGGCACATTGATCACTGCTCCTTTAATGGCACTTTGACGTCCATATCCAAGAGACTTTATGATCATAAAAGGAAGACGGGGAGAAATCAGCCTTTCTTCTAGAGGCGTCAAGCCTTTCAGGCATTCCGGAAGCTCCGAAAAATTTAGGCCATTTGTAATAGAAGCCTTTGGTTTTTTCCCTGACTTAATACTGCGGCTGCAGGTTTTGCAAAAGCTAAACCTATTATTATGGGATGGAAACATAGAGGAAAGATACAAAATATCAACACTATCTGCCTCACTACACTTTTCCTCTATGACCTCACGCGAAATTTTGTCCACTTGATGTGGAAACCACAAACCTTTGCAACATATGCAAACCTGATCGGGTCCCTGCTTGACTGTCTTATTAAAATTGGCTATTAGGCAATCTAAACTAGTTTTAACCTGCGATATCCTATCATCTGGAAGGGTATTCGCACGGTCCACTCTATTGCGGGACGCGTTTCTCCTATTCTCTGCTATCCTATTGGTGCAAATACTCCTATATAGACTCACTCTTTGCGACATATTCCTATGGGCTTCAAAGGCCTCACGTTGAGCTCGAATTCGAGCACTGCGGCGTGCACTAGTATTGCGTGCCTGCTCAACAATCCTACGAATAGGATTGTTTCTAACCTGAGACCTTTGACTTCTATCTATTGCCCTTCCTAAAATTCGCGTCTCCTGATTTTGTCGCTGAATCGCCCTTCTAACAGCATCTCGTCCGCTTTCGTTGGACCTGAATTGTGGACATTGCCTGCGCCTCGATCGACGCAAAGTATTGGCAAGTTGTTCGGCATTTCTAGTTGAATGATCAGTTCGTCGAACACGGCGACGAACTGCATCCTGCTCTCTTTCCTGAGATCGAAACTCAGCATCTTGCCTGCGACTCGAACGACGCGAAGTGTTGGCAAGTTGTTCGTCTGTTTTAATTGCAGAATCACTGCGACGTACACGGCGACGAACTGCATCCTGCTCTCTTTCCTGAGATCGAAACTCAGCATCTTGCCTGCGACTCGAACGACGCGAAGTGTTGGCAAGTTGTTCGTCTGTTTTAATTGCAGAATCACTGCGACGTACACGGCGACGAACTGCATCCTGCTCTCTTTCCTGAGATCGAAGGTCAGCATCTCACCTGCGCCTCGAACGACGCGAAGTGTCAGCAAGTTGTTCTTGTAATCTGATTGGCGAAGAAGCCCGAAGAGTAGTGTGACGAATTGTGTCCGGTAATTGCTCAACGGCCCTAAATGTTCTATTACTTTTGCGGACTCGATGCTGTTGACTATCTCTAACCCTTTCAGCTTCCCTAAATTTTGCCTACGTTCTCTATGTGCCTCTAGATTATTTACGCGTTCCTGCTCAGAAAAGTCTATATCTGACCTATTCAAACGATTTCTTTTTCGCTGTGTTTGACTCCTATTGCAAGCTGACTTTCTCTTAAGTCTAGGCATCTTCTAATATATAAGTTTTAAAATAATATATAGGTATGTTAAAAATAAAATTTTTATAAATTAATTTAATTTGAATATATATTTATCAAAAATTAATATATAGTTATATATATAAAATAAAGTTAGTATATTTATTTATATATATAAATATATTCATATATTTAAATAGATATATGTATATTATAATTATATTCATATATTTAAATAAATATATGTATATTATTTAAAATAATTATATTATAAATGAAAATAAATATCTAATGAAAGAACAAATAATAATAAAATTTAATAAGGAAAATAAAAATAAACAAAATGTGGAAAAAAGAATAAATATAAATCAAAGAAATAATAAATTAAACCTGCAAGAAATTCCAGCGAAAATTCCAATTTGAATCGCGGAAACGAACCGATACCGATGTTCACGTACAATCACACACACTTCAGAAGAGTCTATACACATATATGTATGCATGCACAAAAATACGTTACGCTGTGTACCGCACTTTTCTAAAATTGCGCGCCACGTTCCGGGCAGGGCGCAATCATTCACACGCATAAAAAATGTTCCGTTAACGCATAACAATCACACACGAGGATTTACTTATTATATACTCGACTTATATTAATTTGCATTAAATGTTAAATGTATCACGAACACGCGAATTAATTATATATTATTTTATATTTAATATCGAAAATACAAATGATAATCGACAATCGACGACGACACCGAACACGCCAATCGCAAACTACAAATTAACATAACACTGAAGCGCGCTGCCACCTTGCAACAATTTTGATACGTTGCCAATAATTTATCGCCGCAATTAAAAAGTGCGCGAAACCTTAAATTTATAATAATGATCTATAGAATCTAATATACATACAAAATATACATATATTAAAAAAACAAAGTAGAAGAAATGTTAGTACATTTTTTTCAAACATAGTTTCAATAGACGTGGGGATATAATATAATTTACACATATTAATATAATTTATATGCAAAACATATGAAATATATATCGATATGTTTAATATATATTAAAAGCTATCGATATGATAGCTCATAATATATCGTGAAATCTAAATTAATATTTATTTAATAAAAAGTCAATATATAAATTATTAAATAATAATAATAATATGTCTATATTAGAAATCTAGTAAATACCTGCATTCATGCATGCCGATCAACCACGCTATTGGTTGTATATAATTTTACATATGTATGTGTGAACACAAATTAAGTATGTATAAGTGTTTGCATTTATGCACATGTATTTTGGGTAATTGACATGTGCATGAAAAAGAAGAGTCGAGAAACAGCTCGCGCTTCGCGCTCGCATCGTTTATCCTTTTCTTTCATGCACAAGTAATTTAGTTCTGACGTCATCGACAACTTCTTTGCTTTCTTCATATTCATATATACGCCACCTATTGGTTGAGTGTTAGCATATATTTATGCACATGTATTTTCGGTAATTGACATGTGCATGGAAAAGAAGAGTCGAGAAACAGCTCGCGCTTCGCGCTCGCATCGTTGTCCTTTTCTTTCATGCATAAGGAATTTAGTTCTGACGTCATCGACAAGTTCTTTGCTGGTCGAAGTGTCGAAATGGTTTATCTAATAACTTCAGTGTTTATTGTCTGATCGGATTGCAATTTGGAGGATAAGTTCATATATTATTTATCTATATATATGCTAAAGCAGAACGTTAAGAAATGAGTTCTTCGAATGTAAATAGCAATGTAAACCAAAATTGGCGGTTTGCGTGTTATTCCAAATTGAAAATAAACTTGATCTGCGTATGGTATACAGGAATCTTCATGCTAAATTTGGTGTCCGTAGCTTTTGTAATAGCTGAGATCGGCGCGTTCATCCAGACAGACAGACAGACAGACAGACGGACAGACGGACAGACAGACAGACATGGCTCAATCGACTCGGCTATTGATCCTGAGCAAGAATATATATTCTTTATGGGGTCTGCCTGTTACATACATTTGCACAAAGTTAGTATACCCTTTTTTGACCATTTTCAATGGTCCAAGGGTATAAAAATGCGGTATCTGTTAAAGGCGCTACCAACAAGCTACAGTTATATTGGAGACTTCTTAGATGTGATTCCGGAAGCACTACGAACGGTATAGTACGTATGGTAAAATCAAAAGTGAAAGAAAAAAGCTTGAACAGAGGTCCAGTGGACCGACAAAATAACAGAGGCACATTTAACACCAAAACTAAAAAAGAATGCTACGAGGGTCGTTTGATAAGTCCGTGACTTTTTGAATAAAATATATTTTTTTCGTCAAAGAAGCGTTTTATTTCTCAACATAATCTCCTTTTAGCTCTATACATTTAGTCCAGCGTTTTTCCAATTTTTTTATTCCTTCCAAATAATAGGTTTTCTCAAGGCCCTCAAAATAGTCGTTTGTTTCTGTGATGACCTCTTCATTTGACCCGAATCTCTTACCGCCGAGCCATTTCTTCATGTTTGGAAACAAAAAATAGTCACAGGGGGCTAAATCTGGAGAATATGCTGGATGGGGTAGCAGTTCGTAGCCCAATTTATGAAATTTTGCCATGCTGACTACGCACGTGTGCACCCGTGCATTGTCCTGATGGAACAGCACTTTTTTTTCGCCAAATGCGGTCGTTTCTGCTTCAAATCAATATCGAATCTGTCCAAAAGCTCTGAATAATATTCGCCGGTGATCGTTTTACCCTTTTCAAGGTAATCGATGTGAATGATACCTTGTGCATCCCAAAAAACTGTGGCCATGACCTTGTTGGCCGACAGACCCACCTTGGCCTTCTTTGGTGCACGTTCACCCGGAGAAACCCACTGTCTTGATTGTTCTTTGGTCTCTGGTGTGGTGTGGTGGATCCATGTTTCGTCTACGGTAACGAAACGGCGCAAAAATTCGTTTGGATTGCGGTTGAACATCGCCAAACACTCCTTTGAAATGGTCACACGGTTGCGCTTATGGTCGTGTGTGAGCAATCGCGGCACCCATCGCGCGGAAAGCTTTTTCATGTCCAAATATTCATGTAAAATGTGATGTACCCGTTCAGTTGAGATGCCTACAGCCTCAGCTACCTCACGCACTTTCATTCTCCGATCATCCAATATCATTCCATGGATTTTGTCGACGATTTCTGGCATGACGACCTCTTTTGGGCGACCTGAACGTTCGGCATCACTTGTACTGGTACGACCACAACGGAACTCAGTAAACCATTTCTTAACCATTGAAATTGATGGTGCAGAGTCCCCATAATATTTATCAAGTCTTTCCTTGGTTTCGGTGATGGATTTTTTACGCAAAAAATAATGCTTAATTAGCACACGAAATTCACTTTTTTCCATTTTCGTTAAAATTCACGAGATCGTCTGCTTTCAATGCCTATAAAACTCAAACTAAGAAACGCAGCTTTCTCAAAATTTTACAGTCAGCTGTTAATCGATAACTGCTGACAGGAGCAGTGTTGTATTTAGAGCAGGTGCGCGGCAAATACAAAAAGTCGGACTTATCAAACGACCCTCGTATGTGTGTGGCAAAACAGGTCATATTCAGAGGGACTGCTGGCATGCTGAGCAAAGTGCGAGAGGCGAAAACAGACAACAACAACAAGACAGAAGGCGATATCAGAATATGAATCAAAGAGGCGGTCGAGGCAGAGGTCAACATCATGGAAGTGGTCGAGGACGTTGAACTGAACGAGGACATTACTCAGGAGACGGGAACCAAGGAAGACAACAAGAAAACAGCGACGGCGTACAGTCATGGACAATAAGAATGATAAGAAACAAAAAATAATAAAATGTAATAACAGCGAAAGTAGCAACGAAACTACAGTAGTGGATGCACTGATCACATTATAAACGATTGTAGACTTTTTAAGAACTGTGTAAATTTGGAAAATCCGATTGATGTTAAAGTAGCCGATGGCAAACAATTGCAAGCGACCAAGAATGTAAATGTAGAAACATATTTTAGAACATACAACAATGAAAATTTGATCGATATTAAAAATGTAAACTTTGTAAAAGGCATAAAACATTGATATGCATATCAAAGATAACTGAATATAAATGTACAGTCGTAGCCAGAAATAATGATGCAAAAATCTATAACGAAAAAAGAGAATTGTTGACAGTTGCAAATAAAATTGATAGTTTATATAATCTAAAAAGCTTCATGCTAAAAAATAAAACAAATGAAATATATACATATACTAAATTAACTGAAAAATAAAAATGGCACAGGGCGCTAGGCCACGTAAATTTTCAATATTTGAATCGAATTATTAAGAATAAAATGCTAGATGGTCTGCCTGATTAAATCGAGAATACCGAAATGAAATTTGCGAATTGTATACAAAGTAAAATGTCAAACGAACCATTCGAGAACAATAGAAAAAAAAATAAGAAACAGAGTTAATACATACAGACTTAAACCGACCACACAGCACAACAGCTTATTGTAAGGAAAAATATTTTTTGACATTTGTTGACGACTTTAGTCAATGCGCGAGAATTTATTGTATTAAAAATAAATCTGAAACAGCGAGCTGCTTAAAAGAATCAGTTCAGTAAAAAAGTAAAACAAATACAATGCGATAACGGTAAAGAATATATGAATAGAGAAATATTAAACTTGGATATTGCTAGGTGCTTGATGAGGGAGGCAAACATTCATAGGCGATATTGGCCAGAAGTTATGAACACAATAGCTTTTTTAAAAAATCGAACAATCGCAAACACTGCATTAAATAAAAGCCCATACGAAATATTTTTAGTGTAAAACCAAATGTAGAAAATCGAAAAATCTAAAAATATACGGAAGTACAGTTTTTGTTAAAGTTCCAGAAGTTCAAACGGATATAGAGTTTTACTAAACAATAGAATAATAAACGCAAGACATGTTCAAGTTGTGGAGGAGAAAACAAAATTAATTTGCCTAGAGAAAAACAAACAGAATGATAATGAAAGTGAAATAAATAAAAATGAAGAAGATAACGCTAAGACACACGAACTAAAGGACATGGACGAAGTTAATTTAAAAATTAGCGATGAAAGCGAGAGTGAGGAAAACAAAGAACATTTAACAGTGTAGAGAACATCAAATAGAAAGAAAAGACCAGTAAACCTATACGGTAACCCATTTATACACATTTTATTTATATCAATTATGTAAATGCAATTGTACCAAACACTTACGAAGAGGCGATGAATAGTAATGAAAAGATAGAATGGCTCAAAGCAATGAACAGAGAAATGCAATGCTTAAATAAAAATTAAACGTTGCAAATTGTAGAAAAACCGATAAAAAAAAGATTATAGATGTTAAATGGGTTCCCCGTGTGGTTGACGGGGCTTAGAATATAACCACAGTATTTCCCGCTTGTCGTACGAGCCGACTAAAGGGTTTGACGGGACCAAAGGGGGGGGCTAACCGAGCCCTGCAGATCGGTACCACGGGTTGAGATGTTCTCCAAGACTTCTCATTGAGGTCGGCCCCCTAGTGGGAGTTCGTGGTGGCTGTTGGTGACCCGTATCGCGGGTAGAGTCATAAAGGCTCGACGTGGAGTTGCGTTCTCAACCGGGTGCCGCAACACAGAGAGCGGCAGAGGTGATGGGTACACCTCGCTCCTCACCAAGGGGGAATGCATATCCGGCAGTATGTATTCAAATTGGTACCAAAGGAATTGTGACTTGTCACTTTTCCAATAAGGCGTTAGTACTGCGCTTATTTCAGAACTCGTGTCCCATCGGGGACCGTGAGATTGAGCCAACAAGGCAGGTGCTCACGTAAAACACATCGAGAGATTCAGATGTTAAATGGGTGTACAAAAAGAAAAGTGATGGGACTTACAAAGCTTGACTAGTAGTAAGAGGTTTCCAACAAAGAGAACGACTAGAAAATATATATTCACCAGTAGGAAAAATGCAAACATTAAAGATATTACTATCATATTGTTGTAAAAATCATCTGTTTATAAATCATATGGATGTCGAAACAGCCTTTTTAAATGGCTATGTAAAATCAGAAGTTTATGTAAATGAACCGAAAGGTTACGAAACAGGAGAATACAAAATTTTTAAATTAATTAAGGCATTTTATTGATAGAAAGCCCAAGAGCATGGTACGAATGTTTGCATAAATATCTCGACATATTAAATTTTATAAGAAGCAATTTCGAATATTGTTTATATGTAAAAACAAAGGATAAAGATGAAATATATATGTATTTTAGTATTTGTAGATGACATTTTGATATGCAGTAAGACAAAACAAAAATAACGGAAATAAAAGACAGTTTAATGAACAAATTTACAATGAAAGATTTAGGAAAAATCCGCAGTTATATTGGAATAGAAATTAATTATAGTATTAAAAGTAAGAAAATGACGTTAAATAAAAAATGATATATTGAATCACTAGCAATTAAGTATAATCTCGAAAATGCTAAGCTCAAAATGGAAACAAACTTAAAATTAGATCAAGCAACTGATGAGAAAATTAAATACAGAAACTTCATAGGTGAATTATTATATATAAGCGCAGGTACAAGACCAGATATATCATATTCCGTAAATTTCTTAAGCAGATATCAAAGTTGTTATAATTTAACACACTATAAATACGCGATAAGAGTATTAAAATATTTATATAAGACAAGAGATCTGAATTTAACTTTTGAAGGGAATAAAAATAATGAAATACTAGATTGTATAGTGGATTCAGATTACGCAGGAGATAATGTTGATAGAAAATCCACAACGGGATTTATAATTAAAATTAATGGAAATATAGTATATTGGAAAACACAAAAACAACACGCTGTAACAAAATGTTCAATGTTTGCAGAGTACATTGCCATGTTATTTAATATTATATTTAATATTAATAACGAAAAAGCGATAAAGATTTTTGAAGATAATTCATGCGCAGTTAGCGATTGCTAAATTTGGTGACTTTACAAAAAATTCGAAGCACATTGAAGTGCAGTATCATTATGTTAACGAAAATTATGAAAAAGGTATTATAGACATTGTAAAGATAGAATCTAGACTTTATATAGGAGACATGTTAACCAAAGCGTTAGACAAACAAAAATTTATAAGAAATAGAAATGCTGTAAAGTTAAAGTAATGAAAGATAAAATCTAGACAACAAATTTAAGAGGCGTGTTGGAATAAATGTGTATGCCTTGTTGTGAAATGTTAATTAGCATAAGAATAAATCAGCTGATCTCGAAACGCTTAATGTATTGTTAAATAACAAAATTATGTCTCTTGCTCTAAAAATGCCACAAGAAATGGAAGTGCACGAAGCACAAACTCTTTAATTAATAAATAATCAAACTTAAATAAAGTAATCCACTTTATTATCAACAGTAATGTCCTGTAATGTCGCCTAGTTGACAACGTCAAACAATTTGTCGCCTGGTTGACAATAAAAAAAAAGGGTCCTTGTAGCCTGGTTAACAAGTTCAGAAAGAATCCCTGTCGCCTGGTTGACAACTTCAAAAGGAGTTCACTAGTTCACTAAAGGTCACTAAATGTAGAAATATAGAATTCTATATAGAACTCGTTTCTTTAATATTAAATATATGCCGCAAGTACATAAACCAGTGCCAAAGGACGCCGGAATAATTGCATAAACAAATTGGGCTTCGGAGAAGTAAACACGTCAGAGTTTTCTTTCGATCTGGTTTATTCATATTAAAGCAAGGGTTTAGAATTCTCTTTTCTTAATAGCTATATATATGCTTAGATCTAAATATAATCTTAAAGGGTCAATATTTATTTAGGTACACATGCAGCCGTCTGCGCAGTGTACGATTTTCTGCTGAAATCGTAAAGTAATTGTAATTACTCTAGATATAATTCGAAATGTACAGGATAACACAGGTACTAAAGTTGTTGTTGGTGTTACTGTGCGTTTGTTTTGATATGAGAGTTATGCAATTAAAATATGTTTTGACTATGCTCATCTTGCTGGAGAGAAAGAACAAATTGCAATTGCAAGTGCAATCTAATTGAAATTCTACAAAATCTTTTGGCTTTTCTATTTCTATTAGGAATATGATCAGATCAACTTTAAGAATTGAATTTAAATAGACAAGCGGCAAAGATATATTTCAATTGCTGCGGCTGCTTCT
The DNA here is from genome assembly GCA_018904035.1 of Zaprionus ornatus. Lineage (NCBI taxonomy): Eukaryota > Metazoa > Arthropoda > Insecta > Diptera > Drosophilidae > Zaprionus > Zaprionus ornatus. The sequence continues at coordinate 428,650 of JAEIFZ010000011.1, forward strand.
GCTGACTACAGACTTAAAAACACACACACAGGCAGAGCCAGGCTGTGGCCTCACAGCCTACTTCAACTTGCGCTGTGACTTTTTCACCTCCTTGGCCCACAAGACATTGTTCAAGAATTCGCCCAACAGATAGATGGAAATGGTGAAACTGAGCACAGCCACAAAGAAGAGAATACGCTGAGGCAGCTGGAGAACCTCAAAACGAGATAAACCCAAACATTCGAATTGTGCTTGACAATGTGAATTCAGACAAGGTAGCTGACTATATACGAGTAGATGGCCTAACCAGTGAGACCCTTGCTGCGTCTGGGATATGTACGATACCAGGAGAATATCTCCAATAGAACGAAGACCACAATATTTGTGTGCGGCACATGGTTCAGCCAGCTTCAAAAGGTAATTGAAAATGATTAAACTTTAGTTTAGGTTAGATATAATATAAACTTACCTTGGGAAGACGGAATCCAGCACCTTGCGATAGTTTTCTATCGATAGCATACCGTGTTCAGAATGAAACACTAACATTGAGGGCTACGGGGAAAACCCATATGGACATCAGCCAATCCTTGAACTTGCGTATAGCAGGCGGGCGCTTTGGCACCAGCTCGTTCGAGGGAGTGCGTTGCAACAGCTCCTGTTACCATTTTATTTTCGAGTAATTGATTTTGCAGAAAATGAAGACGGTTTGGATGCGGTGACCGTGGTGCTTTTGCTTTTTAATGAATTTTGATATCTATATCTACATTGGACACTGCTACCACTAAATATTGAACATATAGAGTACTCAAACAGCGGAAAGAACTCGCCTAATGATTTCAGTTTACTATGTCCCAAGTATAATTTTAAATAATTTTCTTCAAGAATTCCTTTTTGTATTCAGAAAGCAATTATTATAATTTTTAACTTATCAATAACAATTTTTCTTGAATAAACGTTTTAATGTAAATTGGAAAAGTCATACATAATCGACAACATGAAAATAAAAACAAAAACAACAAAATTAAAGCACTATCAACCTGTAATTCAGTTAATTGCCAGCAAGAAGTGGGCGGGAGATATGTATAGATGTGATACTCTTGAATCTCTGTTGGTATCTATGTATGTATTTAATATCAAACGCGACGCGGACACTAGCAATCGAGTGCTGGTCAAGGGGCAAACACACACGCAGCAGTAAAAGTTATATACTTATAGCCTTCGACCATTGAAAATTGTCAAAAAGGGATATACTCGTACTAACTTTGTGAAAATGTATGTAACAGGCGGAAGGAGGCGTCGGAGACCCCATATATATATTCTTGCTCTGAATCACAAGCAGAGACGATTGATTTCCATGTTCATGTCCATGTCCGTCTGTCTGTCTGGATGAACGCGTCAGCTATTACAAAAGCTAGGGATAAATTTAACATTCAATTTGGGATATCTCGCCTACTGCCCCGGCAAATCGACAATTTCCTATTTACATTCGAAGTGCTCATGTCTTAACGTTCTGCTTTATCATACATATAGATAAACACTACACGTGTATATGAACCTTTCGTCCAAATTGCAATCCGATCGGATAATAAACACGAAAGTTATTAGATAAACTATTTTAACGCTTCGACCAGCAAACAAGTTGTCGATGGCTCACTATATTACTTGTGCAGGAAAGAAAAGGATGAATGATGCGAGCGCGTAGCTCGAGCTGTTTCTCGACTCTTCTTTTCACATGCCAATTACCGAAAATACATGTGGTAAAACTCATACATATTTAATTTGTGTACACACATACACACATCATGTACATTTGTATACAACCAATAGCGCGGTAGATCGGTATGACTGTATGCAAGTATTAACATGCATGTGTATGTTTTCTCCTTCAAACTAATTCCCCTCAGATACAATTCACTAATGCCAACGGTTTTCCCAATCCTCAAAGCACTTCTCATAAGCACTTTTCGGTATAGCCTTGAGCTCTTCCAGCGATGCAGTCTTTATCTCCTCAATCGTTGCAAATATCCTTCCTTTCATAGGTCTCTTTAGTCATCAATTTTTGATGTAGAAATTGCTTTAATTTTACCAATAATTATTATTATTAAATTTTCTAATTTATTTATTTGAACAATTACTTCAACAATTTTTATTTTTATTTTATTAATTGGTCTTTATCATGAATGAAATCAAGGAATATTAAATTGATCTAATTAAATAGGGTTGTAGTTAATTATAACATTTGATTTGCATTCAAAAAGTATTGATTTTTCAATCTACCTTATATATATATATATATATATATATATATATATATACCAGAATATGAAGCGATAAATTGCAATTAGTTTCGACCTAATCTTAGGTAAATTACCCTTATTCTTTTTAATTGAAGCCAAAATAGAGGCTTATCACTGTTAATGATAGAATTGAGTATAAACTCCGATTAAGGAAGTATGGTGATCAAGTAAAAGCTGCTAACTTTTTTCTTTTAATGGTTAAATTCCATTTATACTTCTAATTTATATAGTTTAACACAAAACTTTACATTTTCATTGTAAAAATAAAAAATTATTTTTTATAAATTACTAAAAATAATTCAGTATATTCAAAGATTTAATTAATCTCCATAACATCTTCAATGTCATACTCTAAATATAAGCTATTTGAATATAAAAATAATAAAAAATTTAATAAAACTAGTACTCATAATACAAATAATATTAAATAAATTTTTAAATTATTATTATGTATTAAAAATAAAATTTGAGAATATTTTACTAATTTTTGGTATAAATTTTGACCTCCAAAATATTCTGATCAACCTTGATCAAAACTTTTTAAAACAATATTACCATAATTTAAAGGAAAATAAATTAATTTATACGTTCTTAAAATAGGTATAAATCATATAGAACTTAAAAATATAGAAATATTATAATAAATTAAAGATTTATTTAAACTATATAAATTTATAAAAGAAATTAAATATCCAAATAAACCTCCTCTAATACAAACTATTAAAGTTAATAATTTTATTGATAAAGGTAAACAAATTATATACGGGTTAGGAAAAATTAATCAATTTAATATTCTACCTCCAATAATTCTTATAAATAATAAGCCAAGTATACCTCGCAATATAACTCACCCTTCATCATTTAATATATTTAATCTTCTACAATTTAAATCTCCAGTTATTGAATAATAAACTAACCGAAAAGAATAACATACTGTTAAACCTGTTGAAAAAAAATATAAAAAGAAAGAAAAAAAATTAATGTTTCTAATTATAACTACTTCTAAAATTATATCCTTTGAATAAAATCCAGCTAAAAAAGGTATCCCACATAAAGCTAAATTAGAAACATTAAAACAAGCTGAAGTTAAAGGCATATGAATTCTTAAACCCCCCATTAAACGAATATCTTGAGAATTATTTATATTATGAATAATAGCTCCAGCACATATAAATAAAAGAGCTTTAAATAAAGCATGAGTTAATAAATGAAAAAATGCTAACTTATAAAAACCTATAGATAAAATTCTTATTATTAAACCTAATTGTCTTAAAGTTGATAAAGCAATAATTTTTTTTAAATCAAATTCAAAATTTGCACCTAAACCAGCCATAAATATTGTTAAACCAGATAATAAAAGTAAAAATTGACCTAATCAAGAATTTTCTAATAAAATATTAAACCGAATCAATAAATAAACTCCAGCTGTTACTAAAGTAGATGAATGAACTAAAGCTGAAACAGGAGTAGGAGCTGCTATAGCAGCAGGTAACCAAGAAGAAAAAGGAATTTGAGCTCTTTTAGTTATAGCAGCTAATATAACTAATCTACCAATTACTATTATTTCAAATTCATTTTGTATAATTTCTAAATAAAAAATATAATTTCATCTTCCATAATTTAATATTCAAGCAATTGCTAAAAGTAAAGCAACATCCCCAATTCGATTAGATAAAGCAGTTAATATCCCAGCATTATAAGATTTAATATTTTGAAAATAAATTACTAAACAATAAGAAACTAACCCTAACCCATCTCATCCTAATAAAATTCTAATTAAATTAGGACTAATAATTAATAATATTATAGATAAAACAAATATTAAAACTAATATAATAAATCGATTAATATTTTCATCTCTTATTATATATTCTTTTCTATAAAAAATTACTAAAGAAGCAATTATTAAAACAAAAGACATAAATAATAAACTTATTCAATCAAATAATAATGTTATTACAATTCTTATAGAATTTAACGAAACTACTTCTCATTCAACAAAATAAACTAAATTTTTTAATAAAAAATTTAATCTTATTAAAAATAAAGAAAAACTAATAGAAATTAAACTTAAAAATCTAATTCTACAAATTGATAAATATTTCACGATCTAAAATGAATTACTCATATCACTAACACCACAAATTAGTATTTTTTTTTAAACTATTTAAATATAATCATAATATACAAGTTTCTCTTTTTATAATTAATAAGTTTAAAGGTAATCAATGTAAAATTATTAATAAATACTCACGAATTTTACCTCCTCTAAATGAATAAACTCTAGAAAAAATTTTTCCATGTTGTCTAAAAGAATATAAATATAAAGTATAAGCTGCTCTAAAAAAAGAAAGTAAAGATAATATAATTATAGAAATTCATGATCAAGAAACAATTCTATTTAATAAAGAAATTTCTCCTAATAAATTTAAAGTAGGAGGAGCAGCTATATTTGCAGAACTTAATAAAAATCATCATAAAGCTATAACTGGCATAAAATTTAATAAACCCTTATTAATTAATAATCTTCGACTTCCTAACCGTTCATAAGAAACATTAGCTAAACAAAATAAACCAGAAGAACAAAGTCCATGAGCAATTATTAAACTATATGAACCTCTTAAACCTCAATAACTTATTGTTAATAACCCTGATAAAACAATTCCTATATGAGCAACAGAAGAATAAGCAATTAATGCCTTTAAATCAGTTTGACGTAAACAAATTAATCTAACTAAAACACCCCCTACTAAGCTAATTCTAATTCAAATAAATCTATATTTTAAATTTATCTGTTGCAAAATAGAAATTACTCGCAATATACCATAACCCCCTAATTTTAGTATAATTCCAGCTAAAATTATAGATCCTGAAACTGGAGCTTCTACATGAGCCTTAGGCAATCATAAATGAACTAAAAATATTGGTATTTTAACTAAAAAAGCTCTTATTATACAAAAATACAATAAATCAAAATTAAATATATAATTATTTAGTAAGTAAAAATTTATTGTATTAGTTTTATTTATAAAATAAAAAATACCAATTAATATTGGTAAAGAAACTAAAAGAGTATAAAATAATAAATAAATTCCTGCTTGCAAACGTTCAGGTTGATACCCTCAACCTAAAATTAAAAATAATGTAGGAATTAATCTTCTTTCAAAAAATAAATAAAATATAAATAATCTTATTCTTCTAAAAGTTAAAATTAATAATAATAATAATAAAATAATATTTAATAAAAATAAATTTTTATAATTATTATATTTATACACTCTTTCTCTCGCTAATAATATTAAAGAACAAATTCATAAACTTAATAAAATTAATCCATATGATAGAATATCTGAACCTAAAAAATATGAAATACTTATTCAATAATTTATAAAATTATTTATCAACAAAAATAAAAAAGAAATAAAAAATAATAAAACTTGTACCATTCAAAATATATTATTAATAAAACATAATGGAATTAAAAATAATAAAAAAAAATCAATTTTAACATTATATAATTCTAAAAGATTGAAAATAATCATTACCATGTGTACGAATTATTGAGACTAAAATAGATAACCCTAATGCACCTTCACAAACTCTAAAAGTTAAAAATATTATTCTAAAATAACTTTCATAATTTAATATATTTAAATAAATAAATAATATAAAAAATAAAATTAGAACAATATATTCTAAGCTTAATAATATAGAAAGTAAATGTTTTCGATTAGAAACAAAACAAAATAACCCTAAAATAAATAAAATCATTGGAAATCTTCAATACAAAATTATAATCATTAGTTTTAATAGTTTAATAAAAACATTGGTCTTGTAAATCAAAAATAAGATTAATTCTTTTAAAACTTCAAGAGAAAAGAATTTCTTTTTCATTAATCCCCAAAATTAATATTTTATATAAACTACCTCTTGATATTATTCAATTAATTTTATTTTCTTTAATTTTTTTAACTTCAATCATTTTTATTAACATATTTCACCCATTGGCTATAGGATTAACTTTATTAATTCAAACCATTTTAATTTGTTTAAGAACTGGTTTAATTACAAAAACATTTTGATTTTCTTATATTTTATTTTTAATTTTTTTAGGGGGAATACTAGTTTTATTTATTTATGTTACATCTTTAGCTTCTAATGAAATATTTAATTTATCAATTAAATTAACATTATTTTCTTTTATTTTATTAATCATTTTATTAATTTTATCAATTATTATTGATAAAAATTCATTAACTTCATTTTTTTTGAATAATGAAATAGAAAGAATTTCAAATTTATACACTTATTTTTCAGAAAATTCTTTATCTTTAAATAAATTATATAATTTTCCTACAAATTTTATTACAATTCTTTTAATAAATTATTTACTAATTACTTTAATTGTTATTGTAAAAATTACTAAATTATTTAAAGGACCTTTACGAATAATAAATTAATGAATAAACCTTTACGAACTTCACACCCCTTATTCAAAATTGCTAACAATGCTTTAGTAGACTTACCCGCCCCTAGAAATATTTCAAGTTGATGAAATTTTGGATCTTTATTAGGATTATGTTTAATTATTCAAATTTTAACTGGACTATTTTTAGCAATACATTATACAGCAGATGTAAATTTAGCTTTTTATAGAGTAAATCATATTTGTCGAGATGTAAATTACGGGTGATTATTACGAACTATACATGCTAACGGAGCATCATTTTTTTTTATTTGTATTTATTTACACGTAGGACGAGGAATATATTATGGTTCATACTTATATACTCCAACATGAATAATCGGAGTAATTATTTTATTTTTAGTTATAGGAACCGCATTTATAGGATATGTTTTACCTTGAGGTCAAATATCATTTTGAGGAGCAACCGTTATTACAAATTTACTTTCTGCAGTACCTTATTTAGGATTAGACCTTGTACAATGAGTTTGAGGAGGATTTGCTGTTGATAATGCAACATTAACTCGATTTTTTACTTTTCATTTTATTTTACCTTTTATTGTTCTTGCTATAGTAATAATCCATTTATTATTTTTACACCAAACAGGATCAAATAATCCAATTGGGGTAAATTCAAATATTGATAAAATTCCATTTCATCCTTATTTTACTTATAAGGATATTGTTGGATTTATTGTAATATTTTTTATTTTAATTACTTTAGTATTAATTAATCCTTACTTATTAGGAGACCCAGATAATTTCATTCCAGCTAATCCTTTAGTAACCCCTGCTCACATTCAACCTGAATGATATTTTTTATTCGCCTATGCAATTCTTCGTTCAATTCCTAATAAATTAGGAGGAGTAATCGCACTAGTTTTATCTATTGCTATTTTAATAATTCTTCCATTTTATAATTTAAGAAAATTTCGAGGAATTCAATTTTATCCTATTAACCAAATTTTATTTTGAATTATAGTAGTTACTGTAATTTTATTGACTTGAATTGGAGCTCGACCTGTTGAAGAACCTTATGTATTACTTGGACAAATTTTAACAGTTATCTATTTTTTATATTATTTAATTAATCCTTTAGTAAATAAATGATGAGATAATTTATTAAATTAATTAAGTTAATGAGCTTGAATAAGCATATGTTTTGAAAACATAAGATAGAAATTTTCTTTTCTATTAACTTTACTAAAAATAATTCATAATAAAAAAGAAAAAATTAAAATTTTAAACCCAATAAAAAATATTAAATAATTTAAAGAAAAAGGTAAAAAACATTTTCAAGCTAAATATATTAATTTATCATAACGAAAACGAGGTAAAGTCCCACGAGCTCAAATAAATACAAAAGAAATAAATATTAATTTAATATAAAATAAAATTCTAAATACATCTCTACCTAAAAAAATAACACAAAATAACATTCTCATAAATAAAATTCTTGCATATTCAGCTAAAAAAATTAAAGCAAATCCTCCTCTTCTGTATTCTACATTAAACCCAGAAACTAACTCTGATTCACCTTCAGCAAAATCAAAAGGAGTACGATTAGTTTCTGCTAAAGAAATAGTAAATCAAACTAAAGCTATTGGAAATAAAACAATTAAAAATCATAAATAAATTTGATAATAATAAAAATAAAGTAAATTATAACTTCCAATTAAAAAAATAAATGATAATAAAATTAAAGCCAATCTAACTTCATAAGAAATAGTTTGAGCAACAGCTCGTAAACCTCCTAATAAAGCATAATTTGAATTAGAAGATCAACCTGCAACTATTACTGTATAAACTCCTAAACTAGTACAGCATAAAAAAAATAATCCTCCTAAATTAAATGAATATAATTTTACAAAAAAAGGCATACATATTCATACAACTAATGATAAAAACAAAGATAAAATTGGAGAAATATAATATCTTAAATAATTTGATAATAAAGGATAAGTTTGTTCTTTTGTAAATAACTTAATCGCATCACAAAAAGGTTGAGGAATTCCTATCAATCCAACTTTATTTGGTCCTTTACGAATTTGAATATAACCTAAAACTTTACGTTCTAATAAAGTTAAAAAAGCAACACTTACTAATACACAAATAATTAATAATAAACTTCCAATTAAAGACAAAATTAATTCTATATAAAACAAGTACTATTTGTAATAAAAATTTACATACATAAATTCTAAATTTATTGCACTAATCTGCCAAAATAGTTTTATCAAATTAATAATATTCTTTACAAAAAATAAAATTATTTTAATATTTGGTCCTTTCGTACTAAAATATTATAATTTATTAAAGATAGAAACCAACCTGGCTTACGCCGGTTTGAACTCAGATCATGTAAGAATTTAAAAGTCGAACAGACTTAAAATTTGAACGGCTACACCCAAAATTATATCTTAATCCAACATCGAGGTCGCAATCTTTTTTATCGATATGAACTCTCCAAAAAAATTACGCTGTTATCCCTAAAGTAACTTAATTTTTTAATCATTATTAATGGATCAATTATTCATAAATTAATGTTTTTAAAAATTAAAAGTTTTTTAAATTTTAATATCACCCCAATAAAATATTTTTATATATTATAACAAAATTAATCTTTATAATTAAAATATATAAAAATATAAAGATTTATAGGGTCTTCTCGTCTTTTAAATATATTTTAGCTTTTTGACTAAAAAATAAAATTCTATAAAAAATTTAAATGAAACAGTTAATATTTCGTCCAACCATTCATTCCAGCCTTCAATTAAAAGACTAATGATTATGCTACCTTTGCACAGTTAGGATACTGCGGCCATTTAAAAATTCAGTGGGCAGGTCAGACTTTAAATTTAATTCAAAAAGACATGTTTTTGTTAAACAGGCGAACATTATTTTTGCCGAATTCTTTATTTAAACTTTTCAAATAAATTTATTTTTACAATATAATATACTAATTTTTTCATAATTACTTAATTTTAAAAATTAAAATTAATATTTAAATAAATTATTAAAATTTAATAAATAATGATTGTTATAAAATAAATTATAACATAATTTTTAATAATTGCTAATTCTAAGCATATATTTATTAATGTATTATTATTATTTTTAAAAATTTATTTTATAGCTTATCCCATAAAATATTAAAATTATAAATTATTTAATTAAAAAATTTTTTAAATAAATTTATAATTTCTGAATTAAATTCATTTCTTTAAAAACTAGATACCTTTAAAAACGAATAACATTTCATTTCTAATATAATATTAAAAATAATTTTATTACATTAACTTTTATATTATATTAACTCTTTTAAAATCGAGAAAAATATTTTAATTATTTTTTATTTAAAAAACGCTGATACACAAGGTACAATAAATTAAATTTTCTTTTACAATAAAAATTTTTCAAATTATTTCAATTTTCTTTTACAATACTATTAAACTATTATAAAATTTATTTTTTCTTTAAACAATACTAAAACTTTATTTTTTACAATTATTTTTAATACATTAAATTAATAAATAAAATAAATTAATAAATAAAATTTAATCAATTTATATTGATTTGCACAAAAATCTTTTCAATGTAAATGAAATACTTTACTTTATAAGCTTTAAATTGTCATTCTAGATACACTTTCCAGTACATCTACTATGTTACGACTTATCTTACCTTAATAATAAGAGCGACGGGCGATATGTACATATTTTAGAGCTAAAATCAATTTATTTATCTTTATAAATTTACTACCAAATCCACCTTCAAAAATTTTTTCATAATTTTATTCGTTTAAATAATTTTATTGTAACCCATTATTACTTAAATATAAGCTACACCTTGATCTGATATAAATTCTTGTAAAAATTCTTGAATATTATTATTCTTATAAAATATTCTGATAACGACGGTATATAAACTGATTACAAATTTAAGTAAGGTCCATCGTGGATTATCGATTACAAAACAGGTTCCTCTGGATAGACTAAAATACCGCCAAATTTTTTAAGTTTCAAGAACATAACTATTACTACTTAAGTATTTAAATTTACATTTTAAATAATAGGGTATCTAATCCTAGTTTTTCATTAAAATTTTTAAGTTTCAATTAATTTAATAAATAATTTTATAAATTTAAAATTTCACTTAATAAATTTATTTTTATTAAAATTATAAACAATTTAACTTTTACTAAAATAATTCATTTGTATAATTAGTGTAACCGCGATTGCTGGCACCAATTTTATCTATACTTTTTAATATTACTGTTTCTAAATTTCTTTAATCAACAAAATTAATTACTGCGACTATAAAAAATTTATTAATTTTTAAAATTAATAAAAATTCATACAAAAATTTACATATAAATCAAATTAATAACAAATTTTTAAGCCAAAATAAAACTTTTAAAGTTTAATTTTATTATAATTTTAAAAATTTAAATTCTATAATTTAATAATAGAATAATAAAATTTAATTAAATTTAAATTTTTAAATTTTATTAATTTAAATAATTTTTTTTAATTAAATAATCTGACTATTTACAAACAAAAATTAATAAATTAATCCTCTAATAAATATAAATTTATCTTAATTTATTATATTTTATTAATTAATTTATAATAATTAATACATAAATAAATTTTATATTATTATTATAATAATAATAAAATTTAATAAAATTTTAATATAAATTATAAACTAATTTTAATAATTATTATTAATCAAATAATCTGATTTTTAAAATTTAAATAAATTAATCCTCTAATAAATATAAATTTATCTTAATTTATTTTATTTTATAAATCAATTTAAATATTTTAATTTAATAATATTGAAATTTTTATTAATTAGTTAATTAAAAATAGAAAAGTTTAATATATATATATATATTCATGTAAATAAATAAATTTAATTTAAATATAATGAAATAATTTAATTTTTATATAAAAACTTCAATATTATTAATTTATATATTAATTATTATTTTTCTCCAATTTTTTTTTTTTTTTATATACTAGTTTATAATATATAAATAATATATATATATATAAATATTTAATATATTATTATATAATTAATAATTAAAACAAAAAAATTAAAATCCAAAAATATAAACATATTAATTAAACATTTATTATATAATAATTTATCTATATATTATTTTATATATAAATATATAATGTATATATAAAATATTAAATATTTTGATATTTATATATATGTAAAATATTTTATAATATATATATATATAGAAAAATTTAATTATTTATAAAAATAATATAATACATTTTTTAAAATTACTATATTTTATTATTAATTTAAAAAATCATTGAAATTAATAAATGTATAATTTTTAAAAAAAACAATAAAAAAAAAAAAAAAAAATTGGAGAAAAATAATAATTAATGAATTGCCTGATAAAAAGGATTATCTTGATAGGGTAAATCATGTGGTAACCCACATTCATTAAATTTCATTATATTTAATAGAATTAAACTATTTCTAAAAGTATCAAAAACTTTTGTGCATCATACACCAAAATATAAAAAGATAAGCTAATTAAGCTACTGGGCTCATACCCCATTTATAAAGGTTTTAATCCTTTTCTTTTTAATTTTTAATAATTCTTCAAAAATTTTATTTTTAATAATAATAATAATTGGTTCTTTAATTACAGTAACATCTAATTCTTGATTAGGAGCTTGAATAGGATTAGAAATTAATTTGTTATCTTTTATTCCTCTAATAAGAGAAAATCATAATAATTTCAAATCAACTGAAGCTTCATTAAAATATTTTTTAACTCAAGCTTTAGCTTCTACAGTTTTATTATTTTCTGTTATTTTATTAATATTAAAAAATCATATAAATAGAGAAATTAATGAATCATTTATTTCAATAATTTTATTATCAGCACTTTTATTAAAAAGAGGAGCTGCTCCATTTCATTTTTGATTTCCTAATTTAATAGAAGGTTTAACTTGAATTAATTCACTTTTATTAATGACTTGACAAAAAATTGCTCCTTTAATATTAATTTCTTATTTAGACTTAAAAAATTTACTTTTAATTAGAGTAATTTTATCTGTATTTATTGGTGCCCTTGGAGGATTAAATCAAACTTCTTTACGAAAATTAATAGCTTTTTCTTCAATTAATCATTTAGGATGAATATTGAGAGCATTAATAATTAATGAATCAGTTTGACTTTTATATTTTTTATTTTATTCTTTTTTATCTTTTGTTTTAATTTATATATTTAATTTATTTAAATTATTTCATTTAAATCAATTATTTTCTTGATTTACTAATAGAAAAATTTTAAAATTTACTTTATTAATAAATTTTTTATCTTTAGGAGGTCTTCCTCCATTTTTGGGATTTTTACCAAAATGAATTGTAATTGAACAAATAACTTTTAATGGACAATATTTTCAATTATTTATTTTAATAATATCTACATTAATTACTTTATTTTTCTACTTACGAATTAGCTATTCTGCATTTATATTAAATTATTTTGAAAATAATTTTATTTTTAATTCTTATTATAATAAATTTAATATAAAATTATATTTAATTTTAACATTTTTTTCTATTTTTGGATTATTTTTTATTTCTATATTTTATTTTATTTTTTAAGGCTTTAAGTTAAATAAACTAATAGCCTTCAAAGCTATAAATATAGGATTCCCTTTAAGCCTTAGTAATATTATTACTCCTTCAAAATTGCAGTTTGACGTCATTGTTGACTATAAAGCCTAATTGATTAAGAAGAATAATTCTTATAAATAGATTTACAATCTATCGCCTATTTTCAGCCACTTAATCGCGACAATGATTATTTTCAACAAATCATAAAGATATTGGTACATTATATTTTATTTTTGGAGCTTGAGCGGGGATAGTAGGAACATCATTAAGAATTCTTATTCGAGCTGAATTAGGACATCCTGGAGCATTAATTGGAGATGATCAAATTTATAATGTAATTGTTACAGCCCATGCATTTATTATAATTTTTTTTATGGTAATACCTATTATAATTGGAGGATTTGGAAATTGATTAGTTCCTTTAATATTAGGAGCTCCTGATATAGCTTTTCCCCGAATAAATAATATAAGATTTTGATTACTTCCTCCTGCTTTATCTCTTTTATTGGTAAGAAGTATAGTAGAAAATGGAGCTGGAACAGGATGAACTGTTTACCCACCATTATCTTCAGGTATTGCTCATGGGGGAGCTTCCGTTGATTTAGCTATTTTTTCTTTACATTTAGCAGGAATTTCTTCAATTTTAGGGGCAGTAAATTTTATTACCACAGTAATTAATATACGTTCTTCAGGAATTACATTTGATCGAATACCTTTATTTGTTTGATCTGTAGTAATTACAGCTTTATTATTACTTTTATCTTTACCTGTTCTTGCTGGAGCAATTACTATGCTTTTAACAGATCGAAATTTAAATACTTCATTTTTTGACCCTGCAGGAGGAGGAGACCCAATTCTTTATCAACATTTATTTTGATTTTTTGGACACCCAGAAGTTTATATTTTAATTTTACCAGGATTTGGAATGATTTCTCATATTATTAGTCAAGAATCAGGAAAAAAGGAAACTTTCGGATCATTAGGAATAATTTATGCTATATTAGCAATTGGATTATTGGGATTTATTGTATGAGCTCATCATATATTTACATATATTTATTAAATTAATTAAGTTAATGAGCTTAAAAAAAAAAATTTTTTAAAAAAAAAAAAAAAAAATTTTTTTTTTTTTTTTTTATTTAAAAAATAATTCATAATTTAAAAAGAAAAATTAAAATTTTAAACCCAATAAAAATTTTAAACCAAAAATATTAAATAATTTAAAGAAAAAGTAAAAAACATTTTCAAGCTAAATATATTAATTTATCATAACGAAAACGAGGTAAAGTCCCACGAGCTCAAATAAATACAAAAGAAATAAATATTAATTTAATATAAAATAAAATTCTAAATACATCTCTACCTAAAAAAATAACACAAAATAACATTCTCATAAATAAAATTCTTGCATATTCAGCTAAAAAAATTAAAGCAAATCCTCCTCTTCTATATTCTACATTAAACCCAGAAACTAACTCTGATTCACCCTCAGCAAAATCAAAAGGAGTACGATTAGTTTCTGCTAAAGAAATAGTAAATCAAACTAAAGCTATTGGAAATAAAACAATTAAAAATCATAAATAAATTTGATAATAATAAAAATAAAGTAAATTATAACTTCCAATTAAAAAAATAAATGATAATAAGATTAAAGCCAATCTAACTTCATAAGAAATAGTTTGAGCAACAGCTCGTAAACCTCCTAATAAAGCATAATTTGAATTAGAAGATCAACCTGCAACTATTACTGTATAAACTCCTAAACTAGTACAGCATAAAAAAATAATCCTCCTAAATTAAATGAATATAATTTTACAAAAAAAGGCATACATATTCATACAACTAATGATAAAAACAAAGATAAAATTGGAGAAATATAATATCTTAAATAATTTGATAATAAAGGATAAGTTTGTTCTTTTGTAAATAACTTAATCGCATCACAAAAAGGTTGAGGAATTCCTATCAATCCAACTTTATTAGGACCTTTACGAATTTGAATATACCCTAATACCTTACGTTCTAACAAAGTTAAAAACGCTACTCTTACTAATACACAAATAATTAGTAATAAACTTCCAATAAACGATAAAATTAATTCTATATAAAACAAGTACTATTTGTAATAATATTACATAAATAAATTCTAAATTTATTGCACTAATCTGCCAAAATAGTTTTATTATTAATAATATTCTTTTTTAAAATATAATTATTTTAATATTTGGTCCTTTCGTACTAAAATATTATAATTTTTTAAAGATAGAAACCAACCTGGCTTACGCCGGTTTGAACTCAGATCATGTAAGAATTTAAAAGTCGAACAGACTTAAAATTTGAACGGCTACACCCAAAATTATATCTTAATCCAACATCGAGGTCGCAATCTTTTTTATCGATAAGAACTCTCCAAAAAAATTACGCTGTTATCCCTAAAGTAACTTAAATTTTTAATCATTATTAATGGATCAATTATTCATAAATTAATGGTTTTAAAATTAAAAGTTTATTAAATTTTACTATCACCCCAATAAAATACTTTAATTTATTATAATAAAAAAAATCTTTACAATTAAAATAAACAAAATATAAAGATTTATAGGGTCTTCTCGTCTTTTAAATAAATTTTAGCTTTTTGACTAAAAAATAAAATTCTATAAAAATTTTAAATGAAACAGTTAATATTTCGTCCAACCATTCATTCCAGCCTTCAATTAAAAGACTAATGATTATGCTACCTTTGCACAGTTAGAATACTGCGGCCATTTAAAAATTCAGTGGGCAGGTTAGACTTTAAATTTAATTCAAAAAGACATGTTTTTGTTAAACAGGCGAACATTATTTTTGCCGAATTCTTTATTTAAACTTTTCAAATAAATTTATTTTTACAATATAATATACTAATTTTTTCATAATTACTTAATTTTAAAAATTAAAATTAATATTTAAATAAATTATTAAAATTTAATAAATAATGATTGTTATAAAATAAATTATAACATAATTTTTAATAATTGCTAATTCTAAGCATATATTTATTAATGTATTATTATTATTTTTAAAAATTTATTTTATAGCTTATCCCATAAAATATTAAAATTATAAATTATTTAATTAAAAAATTTTTTAAATAAATTTATAATTTCTGAATTAAATTCATTTCTTTAAAAACTAGATACCTTTAAAAACGAATAACATTTCATTTCTAATATAATATTAAAAATAATTTTATTACATTAACTTTTATATTATATTAACTCTTTTAAAATCGAGAAAAATATTTTAATTATTTTTTATTTAAAAACGCTGATACACAAGGTACAATAAATTAAATTTTCTTTTACAATAAAAATTTTTCAAATTATTTCAATTTTCTTTTACAATACTATTAAACTATTATAAAATTTATTTTTTCTTTAAACAATACTAAAACTTTATTTTTTACAATTATTTTTAATACATTAAATTAATAAATAAAATAAATTAATAAATAAAATTTAATCAATTTATATTGATTTGCACAAAAATCTTTTCAATGTAAATGAAATACTTTACTTTATAAGCTTTAAATTGTCATTCTAGATACACTTTCCAGTACATCTACTATGTTACGACTTATCTTACCTTAATAATAAGAGCGACGGGCGATGTGTACATATTTTAGAGCTATAATCAAATTATTTATCTTTATAATTTTACTACCAAATCCACCTTCAAAAATTTTTTCATAATTTTATCCGTTTAAATATTTTTATTGTAACCCATTATTACTTAAATATAAGCTACACCTTGATCTGATATAAATTTTTTTAAAAATTATTGAATATTATTATTCTTATAAAATATTCTGATAACGACGGTATATAAACTGAATACAAACTTAAGTAAGGTCCATCGTGGATTATCGATTACAAAACAGGTTCCTCTGGATAGACTAAAATACCGCCAAATTTTTTAAGTTTCAAGAACATAACTATTACTACTTAAGTATTTAAATTTACATTTTAAATAATAGGGTATCTAATCCTAGTTTTTCATTAAAATTTTTAAGTTTCAATTAATTTAATAAATAATTTTATAAATTTAAAATTTCACTTAATAAATTTATTTTTATTAAAATTATAAACAATTTAACTTTTACTAAAATAATTCATTTGTATAATTAGTGTAACCGCGATTGCTGGCACCAATTTTATCTATACTTTTTAATATTACTGTTTCTAAATTTCTTTAATCAACAAAATTAATTACTGCGACTATAAAAAATTTATTAATTTTTAAAATTAATAAAAATTCATACAAAAATTTACATATAAATCAAATTAATAACAAATTTTTAAGCCAAAATAAAACTTTTAAAGTTTAATTTTATTATAATTTTAAAAATTTAAATTCTATAATTTAATAATAGAATAATAAAATTTAATTAAATTTAAATTTTTAAATTTTATTAATTTAAATAATTTTTTTAATTAAATAATCTGACTATTTACAAACAAAAATTAATAAATTAATCCTCTAATAAATATAAATTTATCTTAATTTATTATATTTTATTAATTAATTTATAATAATTAATACATAAATAAATTTTATATTATTATTATAATAATAATAAAATTTAATAAAATTTTAATATAAATTATAAACTAATTTTAATAATTATTATTAATCAAATAATCTGATTTTTAAAATTTAAATAAATTAATCCTCTAATAAATATAAATTTATCTTAATTTATTTTATTTTATAAATCAATTTAAATATTTTAATTTAATAATATTGAAATTTTTATTAATTAGTTAATTAAAAATAGAAAAGTTTAATATATATATATATATTCATGTAAATAAATAAATTTAATTTAAATATAATGAAATAATTTAATTTTTATATAAAAACTTCAATATTATTAATTTATATATTAATTATTATTTTTCTCCAATTTTTTTTTTTTTTATATACTAGTTTATAATATATAAATAATATATATATATATAAATATTTAATATATTATTATATAATTAATAATTAAAACAAAAAAATTAAAATCCAAAAATATAAACATATTAATTAAACATTTATTATATAATAATTTATCTATATATTATTTTATATATAAATATATAATGTATATATAAAATATTAAATATTTTGATATTTATATATATGTAAAATATTTTATAATATATATATATATAGAAAAATTTAATTATTTATAAAAATAATATAATACATTTTTTAAAATTACTATATTTTATTATTAATTTAAAAAATCATTGAAATTAATAAATGTATAATTTTTAAAAAAAAACAATAAAAAAAAAAAAAATTGGAGAAAAATAATAATTAATGAATTGCCTGATAAAAAGGATTATCTTGATAGGGTAAATCATGTGGTAACCCACATTCATTAAATTTCATTATATTTAATAGAATTAAACTATTTCTAAAAGTATCAAAAACTTTTGTGCATCATACACCAAAATATAAAAAGATAAGCTAATTAAGCTACTGGGCTCATACCCCATTTATAAAGGTTTTAATCCTTTTCTTTTTAATTTTTAATAATTCTTCAAAAATTTTATTTTTAATAATAATAATAATTGGTTCTTTAATTACAGTAACATCTAATTCTTGATTAGGAGCTTGAATAGGATTAGAAATTAATTTGTTATCTTTTATTCCTCTAATAAGAGAAAATCATAATAATTTCAAATCAACTGAAGCTTCATTAAAATATTTTTTAACTCAAGCTTTAGCTTCTACAGTTTTATTATTTTCTGTTATTTTATTAATATTAAAAAATCATATAAATAGAGAAATTAATGAATCATTTATTTCAATAATTTTATTATCAGCACTTTTATTAAAAAGAGGAGCTGCTCCATTTCATTTTTGATTTCCTAATTTAATAGAAGGTTTAACTTGAATTAATTCACTTTTATTAATGACTTGACAAAAAATTGCTCCTTTAATATTAATTTCTTATTTAGACTTAAAAAATTTACTTTTAATTAGAGTAATTTTATCTGTATTTATTGGTGCCCTTGGAGGATTAAATCAAACTTCTTTACGAAAATTAATAGCTTTTTCTTCAATTAATCATTTAGGATGAATATTGAGAGCATTAATAATTAATGAATCAGTTTGACTTTTATATTTTTTATTTTATTCTTTTTTATCTTTTGTTTTAATTTATATATTTAATTTATTTAAATTATTTCATTTAAATCAATTATTTTCTTGATTTACTAATAGAAAAATTTTAAAATTTACTTTATTAATAAATTTTTTATCTTTAGGAGGTCTTCCTCCATTTTTGGGATTTTTACCAAAATGAATTGTAATTGAACAAATAACTTTTAATGGACAATATTTTCAATTATTTATTTTAATAATATCTACATTAATTACTTTATTTTTCTACTTACGAATTAGCTATTCTGCATTTATATTAAATTATTTTGAAAATAATTTTATTTTTAATTCTTATTATAATAAATTTAATATAAAATTATATTTAATTTTAACATTTTTTTCTATTTTTGGATTATTTTTTATTTCTATATTTTATTTTATTTTTTAAGGCTTTAAGTTAAATAAACTAATAGCCTTCAAAGCTATAAATATAGGATTCCCTTTAAGCCTTAGTAATATTATTACTCCTTCAAAATTGCAGTTTGACGTCATTGTTGACTATAAAGCCTAATTGATTAAGAAGAATAATTCTTATAAATAGATTTACAATCTATCGCCTATTTTCAGCCACTTAATCGCGACAATGATTATTTTCAACAAATCATAAAGATATTGGTACATTATATTTTATTTTTGGAGCTTGAGCGGGGATAGTAGGAACATCATTAAGAATTCTTATTCGAGCTGAATTAGGACATCCTGGAGCATTAATTGGAGATGATCAAATTTATAATGTAATTGTTACAGCCCATGCATTTATTATAATTTTTTTTATGGTAATACCTATTATAATTGGAGGATTTGGAAATTGATTAGTTCCTTTAATATTAGGAGCTCCTGATATAGCTTTTCCCCGAATAAATAATATAAGATTTTGATTACTTCCTCCTGCTTTATCTCTTTTATTGGTAAGAAGTATAGTAGAAAATGGAGCTGGAACAGGATGAACTGTTTACCCACCATTATCTTCAGGTATTGCTCATGGGGGAGCTTCCGTTGATTTAGCTATTTTTTCTTTACATTTAGCAGGAATTTCTTCAATTTTAGGGGCAGTAAATTTTATTACCACAGTAATTAATATACGTTCTTCAGGAATTACATTTGATCGAATACCTTTATTTGTTTGATCTGTAGTAATTACAGCTTTATTATTACTTTTATCTTTACCTGTTCTTGCTGGAGCAATTACTATGCTTTTAACAGATCGAAATTTAAATACTTCATTTTTTGACCCTGCAGGAGGAGGAGACCCAATTCTTTATCAACATTTATTTTGATTTTTGGACACCCAGAAGTTTATATTTTAATTTTACCAGGATTTGGAATGATTTCTCATATTATTAGTCAAGAATCAGGAAAAAAAGGAAACTTTCGGATCATTAGGAATAATTTATGCTATATTAGCAATTGGATTATTGGGATTTATTGTATGAGCTCATCACATATTTACAGTAGGGATAGATGTTGATACTCGAGCTTATTTCACATCTGCTACAATAATTATTGCTGTTCCTACAGGAATTAAAATTTTTAGTTGATTAGCCACTTTACATGGAGCTCAACTTTCTTATTCCCCAGCAATTTTATGAGCTTTAGGATTTGTATTTTTATTTACAGTTGGAGGATTAACTGGAGTTGTTTTAGCTAACTCTTCAGTTGATATTATTTTACACGATACATACTATGTTGTAGCTCATTTTCACTATGTTTTATCAATAGGTGCTGTATTTGCTATTATGGCTGGATTTATTCATTGATACCCTTTATTTACAGGTTTAACATTAAATAATAAATGATTAAAAAGTCAATTTATTATTATATTTATTGGGGTAAATTTAACATTTTTCCCTCAACATTTTTTAGGTTTAGCAGGAATACCTCGTCGTTATTCTGATTATCCTGATGCTTATACTACATGAAATGTAATTTCAACAATTGGTTCTTCAATTTCTTTATTAGGAATTTTATTTTTTTTTTACATTATCTGAGAAAGTTTAGTATCTCAACGACAAGTAATTTTTCCTATTCAATTAAATTCTTCTATTGAATGATACCAAAATACTCCCCCAGCTGAACATAGCTATTCAGAATTACCTTTACTTACTAATTAATTTCTAATATGGCAGATTAGTGCAATGGATTTAAGCTCCATATATAAAGTATTTTACTTTTATTAGAATAAATGTCAACATGAGCTAATTTAGGACTTCAAGATAGAGCTTCTCCTTTAATAGAACAAT
This sequence comes from Zaprionus ornatus, assembly GCA_018904035.1. Lineage (NCBI taxonomy): Eukaryota > Metazoa > Arthropoda > Insecta > Diptera > Drosophilidae > Zaprionus > Zaprionus ornatus. The sequence continues at coordinate 450,498 of JAEIFZ010000011.1, forward strand.
TAATTTTTTTTCATGATCATGCTTTATTAATTTTAGTAATAATTACAGTATTGGTTGGATATCTAATATTTATACTATTTTTTAATTCTTATATTAATCGATTTTTATTACATGGTCAATTAATTGAAATAATTTGAACAATTTTACCTGCAATTATTTTATTATTTATTGCTTTTCCATCTCTTCGTTTATTATATCTTTTAGACGAAATTAATGAACCTTCAGTTACTTTAAAAAGAATTGGGCATCAATGATATTGAAGCTATGAATATTCTGATTTTAATAATGTAGAATTTGATTCTTATATAATCCCAACAAATGAACTTTCAAATGATGGATTTCGTCTATTAGATGTTGATAATCGAATTGTTTTACCAATAAACTCTCAAATTCGAATTTTAGTAACAGCTGCTGATGTAATTCATTCATGAACTATTCCAGCTTTAGGGGTAAAGGTTGATGGGACTCCTGGTCGATTAAACCAAACAAATTTTTTTATTAACCGACCTGGTTTATTTTTTGGACAATGTTCAGAAATTTGTGGAGCAAATCATAGTTTTATACCTATTGTAATTGAAAGAGTTCCTGTAAATTATTTTATTAAATGAATTTCTAATAATGTAAATTCTTCATTAGATGACTGAAAGCAAGTATTGGTCTCTTAAACCATTTTATAGTAAATTAGCACTTACTTCTAATGAAATTAAAAAATTAGTTAAATTATATAACATTAGTATGTCAAACTAAAATTATTAAAATATTAATATTTTTTAATTCCACAAATAGCCCCAATTTCATGACTAATTTTATTTTTTATTTTTTCAATTATTTTTATAATATTTTGTTCAATTAATTATTATTCTTATATACCAACTTCTCCTAAATCTAGTGAATTAAAAAATTTAAATTTAAATTCAATAAATTGAAAATGATAACAAATTTATTTTCTGTATTTGACCCTTCATCAATTTTTGGTTTATCTTTAAACTGAATAAGAACATTTTTAGGACTTTTAATAATTCCTTCAATTTATTGATTAATACCTTCTCGATATAATATTTTTTGAAATTCAATTTTATTAACATTACATAAAGAATTTAAAACTTTATTAGGGCCAACAAGTCATAATGGTTCTTCATTTATTTTTATTTCTTTATTTTCTTTAATTCTTTTTAATAATTTTATAGGATTATTTCCTTATATTTTTACAAGAACAAGTCATTTAACTTTAACATTATCATTAGCTCTTCCTTTATGATTATCATTTATATTATATGGATGAATTAATCATACTCAACACATATTTGCTCATTTAGTACCTCAAGGAACTCCAGCTATTTTAATACCATTTATAGTATGTATTGAAACTATTAGAAATGTTATTCGACCTGGAACATTAGCTGTTCGATTAACTGCTAATATAATTGCAGGACACTTATTATTAACTTTATTAGGAAATACAGGACCTTCAATATCTTACTTCTTAGTAACTTTCCTTTTAATTGGTCAAATTGCTTTATTAGTTCTTGAATCAGCTGTAGCTATAATTCAATCTTATGTATTTGCAGTATTAAGAACATTATATTCTAGAGAAGTAAATTAATATATATATATATATATATATATATATATATATATATATATATATGTATATATGTATCAAAAATGTCTACACATTCAAATCACCCATTTCATTTAGTTGACTACAGCCCTTGACCTTTAACAGGTGCAATTGGAGCTATAACAACTGTTTCAGGTATAATTAAATGATTTCATTAATATGATACTTCTTTATTTTTTTTAGGTAATATTATTACAATCCTTACAGTTTATCAATGATGACGAGATGTATCTCGTGAAGGTACATATCAAGGTTTGCATACATATGCAGTTACTATCGGATTACGATGAGGAATAATTTTATTTATTCTATCAGAAATTTTATTTTTTGTAAGATTTTTTTGAGCATTTTTTCACAGAAGTCTTTCCCCTGCAATTGAATTAGGAGCTTGTTGACCTCCTGCAGGAATTATTTCTTTTAACCCATTTCAAATTCCTCTATTAAATACAGCTATTTTATTAGCTTCAGGAGTAACCGTTACATGAGCTCATCATAGCTTAATAGAAAGTAATCATTCACAAACTTCTCAAGGTTTATTTTTTACTGTATTATTAGGTATTTATTTTTCTATTCTTCAAGCTTACGAATATATTGAAGCTCCTTTTACAATTGCTGATTCAGTTTATGGTTCAACATTTTTCATAGCAACAGGATTTCACGGAATTCATGTATTAATTGGAACAACTTTTTTACTAACATGTTTATTACGTCATTTAAATAATCATTTTTCAAAAAATCACCACTTCGGATTCGAAGCAGCTGCTTGATATTGACATTTTGTTGATGTAGTTTGATTATTTTTATATATCACAATTTATTGATGAGGAGGTTAATTTTAATTTATTTATATAGTATAAAAGTATATTTGACTTCCAATCATAAGGTCTATTAATAATAGTATAAATAATTCTATCTATAATTTTTATTGCTTCAGTAATTATAACAATTAGATTTATTGTAATAATTTTAGCCTCAATTTTAAGAAAAAAAACTTTAGTTGATCGAGAAAAAAGATCTCCATTCGAATGTGGATTTGACCCTAAATCTTCTTCTCGTTTACCATCTAAAGATGGATTGTTTTTCCACAATTCTGGACGTTTTCTTCGTATTACTTCTCGCAAACGGTGAATAACTTCAAGATAATACTGTTTATTGACCGTACGAACATATGGTAATAACTCCTGATGCACCACGCCATGGTAATCGAAGAAAACAGTGAGCACAACTTTGACATTTGATCGAACTTGGTGTGCTTTTTTCGGTCTTGGCTCACCTGGGCTCTTCTATTAGGACGATTTTGCTATGAAATCGAAGCGAAATAATTAAACGGACGCGGAGTTCGGCTTCAAGATTTTTAATAAGAATGTATTGTTGGCTTCAGTGCACAAACGAAACTAAAACTATTTTAACAAGCGAGAGTGGGCCACAGTCCGACCGCACTCCGCGAATTCGCCGTCGGCATTTTCCGATCGTCTTAGCTTAAGAGCATAAATTTACGACACACCCTGTGTTCTCTTACATACTAACTTAGCTACTTATTTTATGAGCTCCAACAGTTTCGATATCATAACCATTTACCTATGATTCGTCACCAGTTATGACCCTTTTGAGTAAATCTGGGTCATCGTTGAAGTTATTTAACAGCTCTTGAGCGATGCTCTTTTGGTCAAAATTTAGCAATTTTGGAACAAATTTCGCTGACACATGTCTCATGCCCAAAACGTTAGAAAAAATTTCAGGGCACGAGCCAAGCGATATACCGACATCCTCAGCAACTTCTCTGATAGTGATTCGACCATTTTCCAAAACAATTTTTGTTCACTGCTTGAACGTTTTCATCAGTTGTTTACGTGCTTGGGCGTCCAAAGCGAGGCTCGTCACTGTCATCTTCTCGACCATCTTGGAACAGTTTGTACCACTTGTAAACATATTTTTTACTCAGAACAGTTTCACCGTATGTCGCTGTCAAAATTTCAAGTGTTTTGAGCACTTTATTTTATTTTTTTATAGTACACAAAATTTTATGCAAATCCTTTGATCCATATTTTTTGATAGCAAAAAATCGCCGAGGCCGCAAAACACTTATAACCTTTACGCCTCTCACAACCAAACAAAAAATGTACTTCATTTGAATGTCGGAACAGATGTTCGGGAAGAGTGTACTAACATAACAAAACAATAAAATCGATAATCGAAAGTACATTGCGCGCGAAATTTGAAAAGTCACCTAACTTTTTGAACACATCTCGTTCAAAATATTCGTAATATGCGTACGTGCACATATAATTATTATTTAATAACTCATATTTTAGGGTCAGTAAACAATACAAAATCATAAAATGCTTACTCGATATATTGCAAGTTATCGATATTGGCCAATTCAAAATTTATGAAGAAATACCGATATATACTGCTCACACCCCTTTTTGCAGTCTTGCGCTAGGAAAATTGCGGCGATAAATTATTGACAACGTATCGAAATTGATGCAAGGTGGCAGTGACTGCAGTGTTATAATTAATTTGTAGCTTGCGATTAGTATCATACAATTAGATACTTTTTATGGAAACATACGTCGAAGGGTATCCAAATGTCGCTCGAAAGTTGATCTCGTTTAGGCCATGGATTTTAAAAAAAATCATGGTTATTGTGTTTGTGTTGGACTTTTTGTCCGCATCAGAGTTCGCATACATATGTATGTGCAACAAGACAATGCAAAGATCAATTATAGAAGTAAATAAAGAAGTTTAATTTATTCACGATACAAAATGTGCGCGTTATACATCGCGGCGGTTGACTCTAAAATGAAATATGTACGTACTTAAATTAGGCGTTGCCACTCTTGTAATATTCTAGTGTGACCAGATTTTGCTGCTTTGTTATGACGTTACAAATTCAAACACGGCCTCTCAAAGTAGCAACACAATTCAGAAAATTTCAAATCTTAAATCAAATACATGTGAAGCCCAATGACGAAATACATCCAAAATGTTTGGTACTGCTTAAACTTTTCGTCAGGACATCTACTGGCATCTTTTCCGTTTGCATGCAGTCGACTTTAATGTCACCATTCTTGTGTAGTCGTTGTTTAAAATAATGACGTACATCGATGTGTTTCGTTCGTGGATGAAAGCCAAAACCTTTCACCAATTTTCGTGCGCTCTGGTTATCATTGTATAACTTCTCGCATCGCCTCCTTAGCTGCTTCTGATAAGGCCAGATACTCGGATTTAGTACTTGATAAAGCGACCGTGCGCTGCTTACGCGCCTCCCAGCTTATAGCGGCGCCTGCCAGTATGAATGCTTGCCCAGAGTATGAACGCCGGTCTGATAAGTTTCCGCCCCAGTCAGCGTCAACAACTCCATACATCTCATTTCCTGTCTGCATATACAGGAGACCGAGATACCTTGTACCGTTTGGTATCGAAGAATGCGTTTTGCTGCCTTCCAATGTTCAACTTCGCGTTGAATTGACTCATGAAGTTTACAGCATACGTAATGTCTGGTCTAGTGGTTACTGAAAGAAACATTAAGGCACCTATTAAGTTTTGATATAGATAGATCGTGACAAGTAGAAGTCTTCCTTCTTGGCGTCTAAAGAATAGGCACAGGTCTTGCTCAGTAGGTTGCAATCCGATCTCTTGTAGTTTAGCGGTCAGCTTCTCGTACCATCTTAACCCGCTATCATACAAACTGGATTCTACATTTGCTTAACATTTCTCCGCCATCTTTTATCTATTTGTTTGTACTTATTATCTGCAACCGCGTGATTAGTTCCAATTTTTGCGCCTAATTCCAATTTTTTCATGAATTCTTCAAATCCCTCTGGTATGCTCATGTAGACATCCTCTTTTAACTCTCCATTTAGATAGGCTGTAACTACATCCATTTGGTGTATCTCCATATCGTACTCTGCCGCTAAAGCAGATAGCAATTGTATCGAAGTAAATCGAACGACTGGTGAAAGGGATTCATTATAGTCTTCTCCTGGTCTCAGCGCACAACCTTTTGCCACTAAGCGCGCCTTTTTCTTGCCTGTTGACTTGTTATTTTCTTTTGTACGAAATACCATTCTGTTGCCAATTGTTTTTCGGTCATTTGGTCTTTCAACTATTTTCAATGTACTGTTCAGGACTTGTGCCATGAATTCATCTTCAATGGCTGCCATCCAATCTGCAGCATCCTCGGAGCTTTCGGCTTCTTGGTATGTTGTTGGATCATCTGTTGCTATGAAAGCCATCACACTCCTCAAATATGTCTTCTATTAATGAATCATTGCTCGTATCATCGGCACGCTTATTTGCGTTTCTTAAGTTTGCTGCTGCTTTATAGACCTTGCGCGGTCTGCCTGGCCGTCCAAAACGGAGCAATTTGGACACCTTCTGCCACGTCGCGCTTTATGAGGTTGTTTTTGTTCCTTTTCGGACTCTTCGTCACTTGAGTGCTCCTCTTGATCCTTGTGTCCGCCAGATTTTATAAAGACCTCGAAGTCGTCTTGCTCATTTTCGTAAAATTCTTGATACTCACTCTTGAAACCAGAAGAGTTTATGAACTTTATTTCCTTTGCTGCTATCACGATACGTTTTCTCGGATCATACAACCGATATGCCTTTGATTCTTTGGAAAATCCGATCAGAATGCACTCCTCAGAGCGTGATTCAAATTTGGCTTAGTTTTTACCTTTTATTGGCGCATAAGCCTTGATACCGAATATTCATATATATGACATGGTAGGTACTTTACTCGTCCACAGAGTGTATGGTATCCCACTATATAGTCCTTTCGTAGGGCTTATATAGCATGCTGTATTAACAGCTTCTGCCCAAAATCGTGGTAGAGCGCCAGCCTGTCGCATCATGCACCTTGCCATCTCTAATAGTGTTCTGTTTAGTGCTGCAAAAGAATCGAAGAAGAATCGATTAAATCGATTTTTTGACATTTGAGAAAAGAATCGATCCATTTTTCAGAAAATCGATTAATCGAGTAAATCAACTCACACTATGCATTCGCGTTGGCTGGGTAAGTAAAAGTGTTTTACAAATTATACAAATAGTTGGCGAAAAAGTATTTGTGTATATCGGCAACGTCTGTGGAAAGCAAACGAATGTTCAGCAAAGCTGGAGAAATAGCAAGTTAAAAGCGAGCTTCCTTAAAGCCCGAAACGGTGAATAAGCTGGTTTTCATGAGCAAAAACCAACGGGTTTTGCCCTAGTCATCTCAATGAATTTGATCAATAGTTTAAGGTTGTGCTATAGTTTATAGTTGGTTAATTGAAATAAAAGTTATGTTTGGACTCACGTTTTCGCCACATACAAGGTTTATTTTAACTACAGTATAATGTGCTCAACAATTACCTGCATGCGCAAGATACAAGCGTATTTTTTTTCCCTTCGCTTCTTAGTACATTTCACTAAAGTGAGCTGCATTTTAAGCCATCTGCATCGAAAAAGTGTAACAAGTAGTCGAGGCAGCTAAGCACATTATACTGTACTATTTAAAAATAGTAATATTGATTTTCGATTAATCAATTATATCGATCTTTTCCCCCTAAAAGATCGGAAAAATCAATTCTGCCAAATATCGATTATTTTGCAGCACTAGTTCTGTTGTATCGCTCTGCGATGCCGTTCTGCTGCGGTGTGTGTGGGACTCTAAAGCGTCGTCCGATTCCGTGCTTGTTCATGAAATCATCGAAGATCCGATTTCGATATTCTTTTCCATTTTCGGCCTGTAGATTTTTATACCCTTGGACCATTGAAAATGGTCAAAAAAGGGAATACTAACTTTGTGCAAATGTATGTAACAGGCAGAAGGAGGCGTCGGAGACCCCATAAAGTATATATATTCTTGCTCAGGATCAATAGCCGAGTCGATTGAGCCATGTCCGTCTGTCTGTCCGTCTGTCTGTCTGTCTGGATGAACGCGCCGATCTCAGCTATTACAAAAGCTACGGACACCAAATTTAGCATGAAGATTCCTGTATACCATACGCAGATCAAGTTTATTTTCAATTTGGAATAACACGCCTACCGCCCCCGCAAACCGCCAATTTTGGTTTACATTGCTATTTACATTCGAAGAACTCATTTCTTAACGTTCTGCTTTAGCATATATATAGATAAATAATATATGAACTTATCCTCCAAATTGCAATCCGATCAGACAATAAACACTGAAGTTATTAGATAAACCATTTCGACACTTCGACCAGCAAAGAACTTGTCGATGACGTCAGAACTAAATTCCTTATGCATGAAAGAAAAGGACAACGATGCGAGCGCGAAGCGCGAGCTGTTTCTCGACTCTTCTTTTCCATGCACATGTCAATTACCGAAAATACATGTGCATAAATATATGCTAACACTCAACCAATAGGTGGCGTATATATGAATATGAAGAAAGCAAAGAAGTTGTCGATGACGTCAGAACTAAATTACTTGTGCATGAAAGAAAAGGATAAACGATGCGAGCGCGAAGCGCGAGCTGTTTCTCGACTCTTCTTTTTCATGCACATGTCAATTACCCAAAATACATGTGCATAAATGCAAACACTTATACATACTTAATTTGTGTTCACACATACATATGTAAAATTATATACAACCAATAGCGTGGTTGATCGGCATGCATGAATGCAGGTATTTACTAGATTTCTAATATAGACATATTATTATTATTATTCAATAATTTATATATTGACTTTTTATTAAATAAATATTAATTTAGATTTCACGATATATTATGAGCTATCATATCGATAGCTTTTAATATATATTAAACATATCGATATATATTTCATATGTTTTGCATATAAATTATATTAATATGTGTAAATTATATTATATCCCCACGTCTATTGAAACTATGTTTGAAAAAAATGTACTAACATTTCTTCTACTTTGTTTTTTTAATATATGTATATTTTGTATGTATATTAGATTCTATAGATCATTATTATAAATTTAAGGTTTCGCGCACTTTTTAATTGCGGCGATAAATTATTGGCAACGTATCAAAATTGTTGCAAGGTGACAGCGCGCTTCAGTGTTATGTTAATTTGTAGTTTGCGATTGGCGTGTTCGGTGTCGTCGTCGATTGTCGATTATCATTTGTATTTTCGATATTAAATATAAAATAATATATAATTAATTCGCGTGTTCGTGATACATTTAACATTTAATGCAAATTAATATAAGTCGAGTATATAATAAGTAAATCCTCGTGTGTGATTGTTATGCGTTAACGGAACATTTTTTATGCGTGTGAATGACTGCGCCCTGCCCGGAACGTGGCGCGCAATTTTAGAAAAGTGCGGTACACAGCGTAACGTATTTTTATGCATGCATACATATATGTGTATAGACTCTTCTGAAGTGTGTGTGATTGTACGTGAACATCGGTATCGGTTCGTTTCCGCGATTCAAATTGGAATTTTCGCTGGAATTTCTTGCAGGTTTAATTTATTATTTCTTTGATTTATATTTATTCTTTTTTCCACATTTTGTTTATTTTTATTTTCCTTATTAAATTTTATTATTATTTGTTCTTTCATTAGATATTTATTTTCATTTATAATATAATTATTTTAAATAATATACATATATTTATTTAAATATATGAATATAATTAAAATATATATATATATATATATTTAAATATATGAATATATTTATATATATAAATAAATATACTAACTTTATTTTATATATATAACTATATATTAATTTTTGATAAATATATATTCAAATTAAATTAATTTATAAGAATTTTATTTTTAACATACCTATATATTATTTTAAAACTTATATATTAGAAGATGCCTAGACTTAAGAGAAAGTCAGCTTGTCATAGGAGTCAAACACAGCGAAAAATAAATCGTTTGAATAGGTCAGATATAGACTTTTCTGAGCAGGAACGCGTAAATAATCTAGAGGCACATAGAGAACGTAGGCAAAATTTCGAATTTAGGGAAGCTGAAAGGGTTAGAGATAGTCAACAGCATCGAGTCCGCAGAAGTAATAGAACATTTAGGGCCGTTGAGCAATTACCGGACACAATTCGTCGCACTACTCTTCGGGCTTCTTCGCCAATCAGATTACAAGAACAACTTGCTGACACTTCGCGTCGTTCGAGGCGCAGGCGAGATGCTGACCTTCAATCTCAGGAAAGAGAGCAGGATGCAGTTCGTCGCCGTGTACGTCGCAGTGATTCTGCAATTAAAACAGACGAACAACTTGCCAACACTTCGCGTCGTTCGAGTCGCAGGCAAGATGCTGAGTTTCGATCTCAGGAAAGAGAGCAGGATGCAGTTCGTCGCCGTGTACGTCGCAGTGATTCTGCAATTAAAACAGACGAACAACTTGCCAACACTTCGCGTCGTTCGAGTCGCAGGCAAGATGCTGAGTTTCGATCTCAGGAAAGAGAGCAGGATGCAGTTCGTCGCCGTGTACGTCGCAGTGATTCTGCAATTAAAACAGACGAACAACTTGCCAACACTTCGCGTCGTTCGAGTCGCAGGCAAGATGCTGAGTTTCGATCTCAGGAAAGAGAGCAGGATGCAGTTCGTCGCCGTGTTCGACGAACTGATCATTCAACTAGAAATGCCGAACAACTTGCCAATACTTTGCGTCGATCGAGGCGCAGGCAATGTCCACAATTCAGGTCCAACGAAAGCGGACGAGATGCTGTTAGAAGGGCGATTCAGCGACAAAATCAGGAGACGCGAATTTTAGAAAGGGCAATAGATAGAAGTCAAAGGTCTCAGGTTAGAAACAATCCTATTCGTAGGATTGTTGAGCAGGCACGCAATACTAGTGCACGCCGCAGTGCTCGAATTCGAGCTCAACGTGAGGCCTTTGAAGCCCATAGGAATATGTCGCAAAGAGTGAGTCTATATAGGAGTATTTGCACCAATAGGATAGCAGAGAATAGGAGAAACGCGTCCCGCAATAGAGTGGACCGTGCGAATACCCTTCCAGATGATAGGATATCGCAGGTTAAAACTAGTTTAGATTGCCTAATAGCCAATTTTAATAAGACAGTCAAGCAGGGACCCGATCAGGTTTGCATATGTTGCAAAGGTTTGTGGTTTCCACATCAAGTGGACAAAATTTAGCGTGAGGTCAAAGAGGAAAAGTGTAGTGAGGCAGATAGTGTTGATATTTTGTATCTTTCCTCTATGTTTCCATCCCATAATAATAGGTTTAGCTTTTGCAAAACCTGCAGCCGCAGTATTAAGTCAGGGAAAAAACCAAAGGCTTCTATTACAAATGGCCTAAATTTTCCGGAGCTTCCGGAATGCCTGAAAGGCTTGACGCCTCTAGAAGAAAGGCTGATTTCTCCCCGTCTTCCTTTTATGATCATAAAGTCTCTTGGATATGGATGTTGTTGGAATAAATGTGTATGCCTCGATATGTAATGTTAATTAGCATAAGATTAAATCGGCTGTTATCAAATACTTAACGTAATGTTAAATTAACATAATTACTTCTCTTGCTCAAAATATGTACAACGGAATGGAAGTGCACGAAGCACAAACTAAATTAAATAAATAAACATTAAAACTAAAATAAAGAAATCCACTTTATTATTAACATGGTAGCAGAGCAAGGTTGAAAATCCAAAGTCTCTTAACTAAATCCAAGTTCGAGAAAAATAAATGGTGTTCAAGTGAAGCGACAAAAGGAACAAGTGTATAAGACATAGAAAAGAGAAAAACAATATTAAAAGTGTGAACTATTAAAAAATACAAATACGCAAACAAGACTATTGAAAAATAATAAACAAATAAACGGAAAAACATTAAAAACATAAACTAAAAGGGTTTGATGGCAACAGATTAAAATCCAAAATCCACGTGCACGCTTTGATAAAAGAAAAGTGTAAAAAAAAAAGTGTGACTCTATATAAAAATGAGCAAAAAATGAACGAAACAGAAAGAGACATAAAAGAAGTGTACAAACAGATTAATAGTGAAGCGGGAAAAATGAGTGCAAACGCAAAAATTGAAGACATTGTTATGCCCATATTCGATGGGGTAAATTTTGGAAGCTGGAAGTTCAGATTAATGACAATACTAGAATACAAAGAGTGCAAAGAACCAGCAGTGCGAACAAGAACAACGGAAGATAATGTAACAACATGGATGAAAACAGACTTGAAAGCAAAAACAATTTTAATCAGTACAATATCAGACAAACAGTTAGAATATGTTAGTGAGTGCCAAACGACATTACAAATTATGAACAAGCTAAACGAAATGTATTCGGTAAAATCAACAGCCCTGCAAATACTGTGCAGAGGAAAAATCGACGAAATCAAACTAAAAGACTATGAAACAGTGGAAGAATTTTTTATTGAATTCGAGAAAGCAGTGAATAAATTTAAAAACGCTGGAGGCACCATAGACGAAAACGAAAAAATGCGGTATCTGTTAAAAGCGCTACCAACAAGCTACAGTTACATTGGAGACTTCTTAGACGTGATTCCGGAAGCTCAACGAACGGTAGAGTACGTAAAATCAAAAGTGAAAGAAAAAAGCTATAACAGAGGTCCAGGGGACAGACAAAATAACGTAAGCACATTTAACACCAAAACTAAAAAAGAATGCTATGTGTGTGGCAAAACAGGTCATATCCAGAGGGACTGCTGGCATGCTGAGCAAAATGCGAGAGGCGAAAACAGACAACAACAACAAGACAACAGGCGGCGATATCAGAATACGAATCAAAGAGGCGGTCGAGGCAGAGGTCAACGTCATGGAAGTGGTCGAGGACGTGGAATTGGACGTGGACATTACTCAGGAGACGGGAACCAAGGAAGACAACAAGAAAACAGCGACGACGTACAGTCATGGACAATTAGAATGATAAGAAACGAAAAAATAATAAAATGTAATAACAGCGAAAGTAGTAACGAAACTACAGTAAACTGGTTATTAGATAGTGGATGCACTGATCACATCATAAACGATTGTAGACTTTTTAAGAACTTTGTAAATTTAAAAAATCCGATTGATGTTAAAGTAGCCGATGGCAAACAATTGCAAGCGACAAAGATTGGAAATGTAGAAACATATTTTAGAACATACAACAATGAAAATTTGATCAATATTAAAAACGTATACTTTGTAAAAGGCATAAAACAAAATTTGCTGAGCATATCAAAGATAACTGAAAATAAATGTACAGTCGTAGCCAGAAATAATGATACAAAAATCTACAACGAAAAAAGAGAATTGTTGACAGTTGCAAATAAAATTGATAGTTTATATAACGTAAAAAGCTTCATGCTAAAAAATAAAACAAATGAAATATACACAAATGTAACAAAATTAACTGAAAAGGAAAAATGGCACAGGGCACTAGGCCACGTAAATTTTCAATATTTGAATAGAATTATTAAGAGTAAAATGCTAGATGGTCTGCCTGATAAAATCGAGAATACCGAAATGAAATGCGCGAATTGTATACAAAGTAAAATGTCAAACGAACCATTCGAGAACAATAGAAAGAAAACTAAAGAAACATTAGAGTTAATACATACAGACTTAAACGGACCACACAGCACAACAGGTTATTGTGGGGAAAAATATTTTTTGACATTTGTTGACGACTTTAGTAAATGCGCGAGAATTTATTGTATTAGAAATAAATCTGAAACTGCGAGCTGCTTAAAAGAATATGTAAATTATGTTGAGAATCAGTTCAGTAAGAAAGTAAAACAAATACAATGCGATAACGGTAAAGAATATATGAATAGAGAAATATCAAACTTTGTAAAATATAAGGGAATTCAGTTAACTACATGTCCACCGTATGTACATGAATTAAACGGCGTAGCAGAAAGATACAATAGATTGGCAATGGATATTGGTAGGTGCTTGATGAGAGAGGCAAACATTCATAGGCGATATTGGCCAGAAGTTATGAACACAGTAGCTTATTTAAAAAATCGAACAATCGCAAACACTGCAGTTAATAAAAGCCCATACGAAATATTTTTCGGCATAAAACCAAATGTAGAAAATTTAAAAATATACGGAAGTAGAGTTTTTGTTAGAGTTCCGGAAGTACGCAGAAAGAGCAAATGGGATAACAAATCGGAATTAGGAGTTTTAGTCGGATATAATACAAACGGATATAGAGTTTTACTAAACAATAGAGTAATAAACGCAAGACATGTTCAAGTTGTAGAAGAGAAAACAAAATTAATTTGCCTAGAGAAAAACAAACAGAATGATAATGAAAGTCAAATAAATGAAAATGAAGAAGATTATGAAGATAACGCTAAGACACACGAACTAAATGACATGGACGAAGTTACGAGGGTCGTTTGATAAGTCCGTGACTTTTTGAATAAAATATATTTTTTTCGTCAAAGAAGCGTTTTATTTCTCAACATAATCTCCTTTTAGCTCTATACATTTAGTCCAGCGTTTTTCCAATTTTTTTATTCCTTCCAAATAATAGGTTTTCTCAAGGCCCTCAAAATAGTCGTTTGTTTCTGTGATGACCTCTTCATTTGACCCGAATCTCTTACCGCCGAGCCATTTCTTCATGTTTGGAAACAAAAAATAGTCACAGGGGGCTAAATCTGGAGAATATGCTGGATGGGGTAGCAGTTCGTAGCCCAATTTATGAAATTTTGCCATGCTGACTACACACGTGTGCACCCGTGCATTGTCCTGATGGAACAGCACTTTTTTTTCGCCAAATGCGGTCGTTTCTGCTTCAAATCAATATCGAATCTGTCCAAAAGCTCTGAATAATATTCGCCGGTGATCGTTTTACCCTTTTCAAGGTAATCGATGTGAATGATACCTTGTGCATCCCAAAAAACTGTGGCCATGACCTTGTTGGCCGACAGACCCACCTTGGCCTTCTTTGGTGCACGTTCACCCGGAGAAACCCACTGTCTTGATTGTTCTTTGGTCTCTGGTGTGGTGTGGTGGATCCATGTTTCGTCTACGGTAACGAAACGGCGCAAAAATTCGTTTGGATTGCGGTTGAACATCGCCAAACACTCCTTTGAAATGGTCACACGGTTGCGCTTATGGTCGTGTGTGAGCAATCGCGGCACCCATCGCGCGGAAAGCTTTTTCATGTCCAAATATTCATGTAAAATGTGATGTACCCGTTCAGTTGAGATGCCTACAGCCTCAGCTACCTCACGCACTTTCATTCTCCGATCATCCAATATCATTCCATGGATTTTGTCGACGATTTCTGGCATGACGACCTCTTTTGGGCGACCTGAACGTTCGGCATCACTTGTACTGGTACGACCACAACGGAACTCAGTAAACCATTTCTTAACCATTGAAATTGATGGTGCAGAGTCCCCATAATATTTATCAAGTCTTTCCTTGGTTTCGGTGATGGATTTTTTACGCAAAAAATAATGCTTAATTAGCACACGAAATTCACTTTTTTCCATTTTCGTTAAAATTCACGAGATCGTCTGCTTTCAATGCCTATAAAACGCAAACTAAGAAACGCAGCTTTCTCAAAATTTTACAGTCAGCTGTTAATCGATAACTGCTGACAGGAGCAGTGTTGTATTTAGAGCAGGTGCGCGGCAAATACAAAAAGTCACGGACTTATCAAACGACCCTCGTAATTCAAAAACTAGCGATGAAAGCGAGAGTGAGGAGAACAAAGAACATTTAGCAGTGCAGAGAACATCAAATAGAAAGAAACGCCCAGTAAATCTATACGGTAACCCAGTAACTCATTTTATTTATATCAATTATGTAAATGCAATTGTACCAAACACTTATGAAGAGGCGATGAATAGCAATGAAAAAATAGAATGGCTCAAAGCAATGAACACAGAAATGCAATGCTTAAATAAAAATAATACGTGGCAAATTGTAGAAAAACCGATAAACAAAAAGATTATAGATGTTAAATGGGTGTACAAAAAGAAAAGTGATGGGACTTACAAAGCTAGACTAGTAGTAAGAGGTTTCCAACAAAGAGAACGACTAGAAAACGTATATTCACCAGTAGGAAAAATGCAAACATTAAAAGTATTACTATCATATTGTTGTAAAAATGGTCTGTTTATAAATCAGATGGATGTCGAAACAGCTTTTTTAAATGGCTATGTAAAATCAGAAGTTTATGTAAATGAACCGAAGGGTTACGAAACAGGAGAAAACAAAGTTTATAAATTGATTAAGGCATTATATGGATTGAGAGAAAGCCCAAGAGCATGGTACGAATGTTTACATAAATATCTCGACAAATTAAATTTTAAGAGAAGCAATTACGATTATTGTTTATATGTAAAAAGAGCGGATAAAGATGAAGTATATATCTTAGTATTCGTAGATGACATCCTGATATGCAGTAAGAACAAAACAAAAATAACAGAAATAAAAGACAGTTTAATGAACAAATTTACAATGAAAGATTTAGGAAAAATCGGCAGTTATATTGGAATAGAAATTAATTATAGTACTGAAAGTAAGAAAATGACGTTAAATCAAAAAAGATATATTGAATCACTAGCAATGAAGTATGATCTCGAAAATGCTAAACTGTACGAAACTCCAATGGAAACAAACTTAAAATTAGATCAAGCAACTGAATGTGATGAAAAAATTAAATACAGAAACTTGATAGGTGAATTATTATATATAAGCGCAGGTACAAGACCAGATATATCATATTCCGTAAATTATCTAAGCAGATATCAAAGTTGTTATAATTCAACACACTATAAATACGCGTTAAGAGTATTAAAATATTTATATAAGACAAGAGATTTGAATTTAACTTTTGAAGAGAATAAAAATAATGAAATACTAGATTGTATGGTAGACTCAGATTATGCAGGAGATAATGTTGATAGAAAATGCACAACGGGATTTATAATAAGAATGTATGGAAATATAATATATTGGAAAACTCACAAACAACACACTGTAACAAAATGCTCAACGTTTGCAGAGTACATTGCCCTGTCGGAAGCAGTAACAGAAATATTATTTGTCAAAAACATGCTATGTGAAATATTTAATATTAATAACGAAAAAGCGATAAAAATTTATGAAGATAATTCAGGCGCAGTAGCGATTGCTAAATTTGGTAATTTTACAAAAAATTCGAAGCACATTGAAGTGCAGTATCACTATGTAAACGAAAATTATGAAAAAGGTATTATAGACATTGTAAAGATTGAATCTAGACTTAATATAGCAGACATGTTAACCAAAGCGTTAGACAAACAAAAATTTATAAGAAATAGAAATGCTGTAAAGTTAAAGTAATGTAAGATAGAACGAAGACAACAAATTTAAGAGGCGTGTTGGAATAAATGTGTATGCCTCGATATGTAATGTTAATTAGCATAAGATTAAATCGGCTGTTATCAAATACTTAACGTAATGTTAAATTAACATAATTACTTCTCTTGCTCAAAATATGTACAACGGAATGGAAGTGCACGAAGCACAAACTAAATTAAATAAATAAACATTAAAACTAAAATAAAGAAATCCACTTTATTATTAACAGATGTCAAAGTGTCATTAAAGGAGCAGTGATCAATGTGCCAATTCCAGTTGCAAATGTTGTAACTTCCCTTCCCAGGGCATTTAATGAAGCCGAAGTAGTTCAGATTCATCTTAAGCGTAGGATGGAGTATAACCATGATTTCATGGCTGAAACCATAAGGCCCTCAAAGATAGTTGATGCAATTCGGTATTTAGTGAACACAGAACTTTATAAGAAGCACCAGGTTACTATCAATGAGCAGTGGTTGTCTTCTTACTCAGCTGAGACTGTACCATTTGTTGCGTCAGCAGACGACAGGGACATTGTGTGTCAAATGTTAGAAAAGGCAGCACAACCTAATGAGCATAGAGTAGTAGAAGAAGAGGTAGAGTTGAATCCAGGAGGTCAAGAAACCTTCATGGAAAATGTCCCTGTTGAAAACATAGATCTTCCTCGAATTGCTATAGCACCAGGAGAGGGTCAGCGACCTCTTGACATGATAACCGATTGTGATTCAGAGGAGCTGAATTTCCCACAATATTTGCAGGCATTAAAAGGAAATGTCAGGAAAGTTTTACAACTATAGTTAGATCAGAGCTTAGGAATTTTGATAGAAGAGGTTGTAGAACTGATAAATTATTTCATAACTTCAAAAAGGTAGAAATGATTAGCATTAGGAATAGCACATCAATTTGCTTACGTAAGCACTCTGCCACTCAAGGCATTTCGGCTGCTGATGTGCGTAATGATGAAACTTTAAATAGGTTAATACTTCATGATGATGGCTATAGGCTTTTAAAAGGTATTCGCACGTCTCCTGCTCATTGGGAGGACGAGAAAAAGAAAGTGATGGCTATGATTAGGCAGGTAGGGCTTCCAACTTTTTTTATAACATTTTCCGCAGCGGCAACTAGGTGGCCGGAGCTTTTAGTCTTGCTATGTAAAAATGTAGACAAGCTAGAAGTATCCGAAGAAGAAGCGTTAAATTTGGGGTTTAATGAGAAAGCTCGTCTCATTAGAGCAGACCCAGTGACCTATGCCAGATATTTCGATTTTCGATATGGACAGGTTTTAAAACTGATGAAAAAGGAAGGCGGTGTCTTTGGTTGTCACCAGGTCATCAAGTTTTATTGGCGAGTGGAGTTTCAGCAAAGAGGCTCTCCACATATACATGGCATGTTCTGGCTGAAAGACGCCCCAAAGCTCGACCTAAAGAATGAGTCCACATTTATGCCTGTGAAGTCCTTTATTGATCAGTTTATTACTGCTGATTCTAGTTGCCCGGACGTTGCTCCATATTTGGAGTATCAACTCCATAGTCACGGGCACTCTTGCAGGCAAGAAATTAGGTCAAAACAAATTTGTAGATTTGGTATCCCATACCCTCCCATGCCTCAAATAGAAATTCTTCTCCCTTTAGAAGAAAATGCTCCAAATTTGGCCGAGCATCGTAGGAATTTCGAAAAAATTCAAAGTCTGCTCGACTTCCCATTTGATCGTGAAAGCGTAGAAAATTTTAACGATTTTAACAACTTTTTGTCCCACGATCAACTTAACCTTAGTTATGAGGGCTACATTAATGTTGTAAGATCAAGTATAAAGAAACCAAAAGTTTTTTTGAAGCGATCTTTTGCAGCAATCAAGCTTAACGCTTATAACAAGCACCTCCTTTTGTTGCAGCGAGCAAATATGGATATTCAGTTTATTTTAGACCCCTATGCTTGCTGCAGCTACGTCGTTAATTATATTAACAAGTCTCAGAGAGGTATCTCAATGTTGATGCGTGAGGCAATCAATGAGATTAAAGACAATAACAATGTAACTATTAAGCAAAAGTTACAACATTTAGGTAACAAATTTATATTTGGCACTCAGATATCCGCTTTTTATAGCTACTGCAAATCAGAACGAGGAGCTCGCCAAGAAAATGCAGATGACTTTGACGATGATGTGCCTAGGGCTTCTGAATCAATAGTTTACGCTCTTCGCGATAATAGTGGCTTCATCAGAAAGAGGACCACTGCGTGCATAATTAGGTATAGGAGATTTAATGTCAATTCAGAAACAAGTGACTATTTCAGAGAGCTAAAAATGCTTTACGGCCCATGGCGAGATGAGCATTTGGATTTAGTCACACATGACTGTGAATTGTTCTGTAGGGAAAATTCGGAGTTAGTAGAGAACAATCGCAGAAAATATAATTTACTAGATGATAGGGAACTAGAAGATGCTCTGAGCCACTTAACAGAGGAAGCAGAAAATGAGAATAATCAAGTAGGAGAACAGGAAGTGGTAGATGATGGCTTCACAGTTTTAGGATTGCCTGAAATAGATCCACATCTAAATGTTTTAAATGTGGATGGAAATATTGATATGAATGATGAAGATAGTAATGTCCGTTTTATCAAGCTTCCAGCCTTAGTTTCTCAGGAAAGCTTAGCTAATATAGTTAGATCTCTTAATTTAAAGCAGAAGCTATATTTTACACATGCTTTGCATAATGCCAAAATCAATACAGTCTTTTATGAATTTGTTGGAGGCGGCGCCGGAGTCGGAAAGAGTCGACTTATATCAGCAATTTTTCAGTCATTATCCGTAATGTATAACAGTATACCAGGAGCTGATCCGACATCTGTTAAAATCCTCTTATGTGCACCAACAGGAAAAGCAGCATTCGGAATTAGTGGTTCGACACTGCATTCCATGTTTTCACTTCCTGTTAATCAATCTCGCTCAGCACCTCTAAGGGCCTTAAGCCATGATTTAGTTAATAGCCTTCATTCAAGGTTAATCGAACTTAAATTAATTATTATTGATGAAATATCAATGGTTAGCTCTCTAATGTTTTCTTATTTAGATTCTCGTTTGAAGCAAATTTTCAAAAATACTTCTTTTGGTGGTGTTTCTATCATCGTATTCGGTGATCTTAGACAGTTACAGCCCGTAGGAGGTAGTTGGATTTTCGATCCAAATACCACTGACCCTTACCATGAAATATTTGGTACGTATCTCTGGGACCCTTTTTTGTATTTTGAGCTCACAGAGATAATGCGTCAACGTGACGATCAGCTTTTCGCTTCTGCCTTAAATAATATGGCATCGGGTTGTATGACAGCCGATGATATTGTCCTTTTCCAATCTAGAATATGCGAACCATCGGCAGTGCCCGATGATGCAATTCATCTGTTTAGTAATAATAATGAGGTTGATTTATTTAATGTAACGAAACTTAACTCAATTGCTACTGAGCAATTTTTCTCTACTGCTGAAGATTTTATTAAGGCGGGCCATTTGGAACCAGCTAAGAAACAAAGAATATTAGAAGAAGTGAAGGGTTTTAAAACTTCCGCTACACAGGGACTCTGTACGTCTCTTCTCCTAAAAAATACTGCCAAGTACATGATGACGGTCAATGTAGACACAGGGGATGGATTAGTAAACGGGGCATCAGGTGTGTTGATGCAAATAGATTTCAATACATCCAACACTCCCAACATTTTATGGATGAAATTTACAGAGGAAACTGTAGGAGAATCTGCGCGTTCGAAGTGTACACATCGTACAGATCCTTCATGGACTCCTATTCAGAAAATTGTTCGCAGTTTTCAATATTCAAATAACGCACAAATTAACATTGACCGTAGGCAGTTTCCAATTGTGCCTGCTGAAGGCATCACAATTCATAAGAGTCAGGGAGCTACGTATGGCAAAGTGGTAGTCCATGCTAATTCCAGAATGCAGCGTGCTGCATTATACGTAGCTTAGGATTATTATATTAGGATTATTTAGGATTATTCATTATTGGGAATTTTGTTCCTCCTAAGTCTCCCCAAAATAATGATAAAGTGAAAGCCCAATTGAAGAAATTGCGGACCGAAAAACTACTGTGTACTCATTACGATTATTTAATTAACAGTTCTGCCCTTAACATTTTCTTCCATAATACTCAGAGCTTGAATTCCCATCTTGAAGATATTCGATCGGACAAGCTGATGCTTCAGTCATCAATATTATGTTTCGTGGAAACTTCCATAAGCAATGAAACTGTAGAAATACCTGGGTTCACTATTGTGGTTCAACTTGAATCAATTAGGCCTTTAACAGGCATCATAATTTATGTAAAGAACGAGCTAGTAGATAGAGTTTCCCATACCTTTAGCAGTAGAAAAACTTTTGGCTCAGTAGTTTTTGAGTTCGGCATATTTAGGTTTGATGCCATAAGTTTTCTTATATTATATAAAAGTCCAGACTTTCCTCTGTCCACATTTAAAATAGAATTTGAGGAGATAATTCATCAATTTTCTCGTTTAGGTGATTTAGGGGATAGCTTGCTAGTTTTAGGAGATTTTAATTTGTGCCTCAAAACCTTTAACAGGTGTAAGAGTATTTATAATTTTTTGATTAGCAAAGGATTAAGGAGTTTGTTAGATTTGAAAACGTCCACTACCAATATGGATACACATATTGATTGGGCGTTTTCAAATATACTAGATAATGAAAAGATTAGTGCTAGGACTTTTGAGGTTTTGCATAGCCATCACAATGGGATATCTGTTAGTATTCAGGCATGAGTTTGTAATGTTTGGAATAGGTTAGAAATTAAGAAATCTAAATGACAGGATTTATGTAAATATGTATGTAGGCATATTTTAATAATTTAAATTTAATTATCTAATAGTTAAGTATAACCATTGAATGGAAAATTGGTTTGATAATTATTATTATTTTTTTATTTTTATACCCTTGGACCTTGTTATCGATATTAACCAATTTAAAATTTATAAAGAAATACCGATATCTACTGCTCACACCGCTTTAGGGAATTGCGGCGATAAATTATTGGCAAAATATCGAAATTGAAGCAAGGTGGCAGCGCACTCCAGTATTATTATTAATTTATAGCTTGCAATTAGTATTATACAATTAAATACTTTTTATGGCAACATACGTCCAAGGGTATCCTACTGTCGTGTGCAACTCGACTGTTGCTCTTGTTTATTTTGAGAAAAGTAAAATTTTCTATATAGTTATAGTTTTTGAAGACCTCGAAGACTTCAGATTTCTGTGAGAGAAAATAAACTTCCCAATAGCGTGAGTAATCATCTATGAAAGTTACAAAATACTTGTGACCGCTTAATGACTCTGTACGCATAGGTCCACACAGATCACTGTGAACTATTTCCAACAAATGATTTGTACGTTTTTCAGTTGCGTTTTTATAGCTGTTCGCTACTTGTTTTTCAGTTATACATATCTTTGGATAACTTTTCGTTTTCTTTAAGTTCATACCGTGCACTTTACCTTTGATAGACATAGAAATAAGTCATGTTCTTTTAGATGTCCCATGCGGTAATGCCATAAATCGATATCACTGTGGTTTTTGAAACCGATTTTGTTCGCTTGATATTGTTCTATATTTATATAGTATAAATTACCGTATCTTTTTGCACGCAACCACTCCTCACCGTTGTTCTTCACAATTACGGCTTCGTTTTTTCGAAAATAAACTTCATTTTTGATACTGATATTAAGTTTTGCCTCAAATCAGAGACTAATAAAACATTTTTTAATGTAACATCATTGTAATTTCGTTTTTCTTTTATTTTTATTTTCACGTTACCGACACCATTTACTTTGGTTGTTTCATTATTTGCCAAATGCAAAGTCTTTTCGACTTCTGCTACGCTTTCGATTTTCATTTCGGTTTTTACCGTTTTCGTAATTTTTTGTTTCACTTTTTACGTTTCTGTTTTTTGGTTTGTTTCGGCAGTTGCGGGCGATATGTCCGACTTTGCCGCACGCATAGTACTTTCTCGTTTCTTTGTGTGTCTTGTCATTCCGTTTTTTGGATTTTCCGTTATTCGCGTACAATGCGTTTTGCTCGCCGCGTTCACTTTTCGTTTGTCGCGTTTCCGACTCTTTTAGAATTTTAATTCTTAGAATTTCAGGCTCTGGCAAATCGCCGCGTGACTCCACCGCAACGAAATGTATCATACGAATCGGGTAAACTGTACAATAGGAGAATAGCGAGTAAATCATTTCCAATGTGTACTTCGATTTCCTTAAGTCTTTTTACTGCATCGAAAAAATTATGTATGTACATATGTATATGCAGCCTTGCGTCACTTCCTTCACTCATCCGTGATAGAGCGACACGTTTTAACAAGTTTTCCTTCCGCACAGGGCCCTTTGATTGAAATGTTTCTTGTAATTGCAACCAAGACTCTTTTGATGTTTCACAGTTCTCTATAATTGTTAATTCTGATGTACTAGTATATCTATCTGCACGCGCTTTTTCGTCGAATGTTTTCCATTCCGTTATCTGCGTTGGATTTTCTGGACATGGTTTTGTCCCAATCTACCTATTGCCATAGATCGTTTTTCACGAGCACTGCGCGTATTTTTAACTTCCATGTATCATAGTTCTCCGCACTTAGCGGCTCAATTTCAATATACGCACCAGCCATTTTTCGTGGCTTTTTCTTTAACTTTTAATTACAACTTCAGCTTATTGGCATTCTGCATTTTCTGGGCCCATAACCTGCTGGACTTTTCGTCCGCAGCAGAGTTCGCATATGTATGTGCAACAAGAGAATGCAAAGATCAATTAAGGAAGTAAATAAATAAGTTTAATTTATTCACGATACAAAATGTGCGCGTCATTTCATCGCGGCGGTTGACTCTAAAAAGAAATATGTGCGTACTTAAATTAAGCGTTTCCCCTCTTGTAATATTCTAGTGTGACTAGATTTTGCTGCTTTGTTATGACGTTACAAATTCTAACAATCTGAACGAAAATCTGCGTAACAGGCAGAAGGAGACATCTCCGACCCCATAAACTATAATATATATGTTCTGAATCAGCATCAACAGACGATTAGCTATGTCTCAGAAACTATGTAAGTTAGAGCCATCAAATTTTGCAAGACGGTTCGTGTATATTGCACTGTAGAGCTGGAAATACATCGATGTTTGCCTACATCGATGTTTCGGTGTTTTTTGATAAGGAAAACGTGTTTAGCTTACCAAATCGCTGCAAAGTAGTGACGGGTGTAGTTAGACGGCTGGTAGTTTTTCTTTACGATGGTAAAGCCTAAACATCGAACATCGATGTTTAAAAATCTTGATGTCTCCGATGTTTTGAAAACATCGATGTATCGATACATCGCCGATGTTCTTTCCAGCTCTATTGCACTGTCTCGAAGATTTTTTAAAATTGCGAAACACCCTCTTCCCGCCTCTGTAAATCAGTAATAACTAAATAACAACAAAAGGCTTGTGTGTGATGTGGCGCGGTTTTGTTTCTTATGTGCAACAGTGTTGCATCTTTTAAATTTCATTATTATTAATCTTATTTATTACTTTTATTCTAATAATCAAAACGAAAGCAGCAGACGACTTCCGCTACTTCTCATGTTAGATTAAATTTCAATCAAAAATAGTTTTTCCTCAATTTGGTTTGATTGATTTTGATTTATTCATTATGCAATATTAAAAAGAAACAAATTATAATAATTATGTTACATTTAAAATAAACAAATATTTTTTATTTTATGAAAATCTACAAAAAATTTAACGTATCGAGCGTGGCGAACCCCGAAATAAGGTCAACATCATTGCCATTAGAGTCCAAGACGTAGCTCACTTAACTGTAAATCAAGTCTTTCGGCAGTCGGAGATGGTTGTTAGATTCCCCGGGTGGGTAGGTTCACATTTTGTTTTTCATATTTATTTATTATTTTATAAATATATTTAATTTTATACATTTTGTAATTTTTTCCCCTATTTTATTACATACATAAGTACATGAACATAAATATATATGACATTAAGAATTTACACATGCGTGGAGACATTAGACAGAGCGAGAAGACACAATATGCATTTTTATCTCGTGAAAAAAAATCAAGAAGCAGCAAATGTAAATAAATTCAGCACGCGCTAAAAATGCATACAAATACTTACTCTCGATTAGTCTTGTCTTTTCGCTGTCTTCTGTCGTTCGAACAAAGTATAACCACGCGAGATTTTAATCCAAATAAAACGCAATTTTCATAGGGAATTTTAATTAATAATCGATAGTAAAATAGTCGTGGCGATTTTTGTTTATTAATAAACGTTTATAAAAGTTTTTAGCGAATTAAACATATGCAGGATAAGCAATCTTTCTTTATTTCTGTACATTATTTTTGGAAGTTTGACTTGCTTCATTGACTTTAAAGTCAATTAATCGAAAAGATAAAAATTTTGTTTAATTTCATAATAGGTCAGCATGGAAAAAGGTGATAGTTTTTATATCCATTGTAATTTACCATTTTTGAGGAAGTCAATATGCAAGCCTACATATGTATATGCACTTACCAAAAGTCTACAATAAATTCTGATACTATCGCAACTACCTCACCTAATACGTAAAAAAAGCTACAATCAAACAGATTATCGCACAGAGATATAAATAAAAAAGCGAACTCAATAGATATGTAGAGTATGTTAATTCCACGGTGAAAAATAGGAAAAATTTGGCGTTTTAGGACGATTAATTCGCTTAACAAAGTTTGTAAGTAATAAATTGCACGGAATTAACCAAGGAGATGAACGTGCGCTCCCGAAATCTCCCTATGAAATGCCTAAACAACTGGATGGTCGATGGTACGTGTGACCTGCGCATGCTGCGATTTCCACATGAAAGTTCCGAATCCAAAAAAAGGTGATTTTCTTCCATCCTGTCTATATCCCTCGAGCACTCATGTCCACAGTTTAGATATACACAGACTGGATATAAAGCCCTTTTTGCCAAGATCAAAGTATTTATCGAAATAATGGGCGAGATAAGCTTGTCAACAGATACGCACACATCATAAACTAAAACTCACAACATTGGTTAATGGCAGGTTTGCAGGTTGCCATTCGGTAAAAAGTCAAAGTACAATAGAAGTAGTTTTCCAAAATTATATGGAAAATGAATATTATATATATTCTAGAGAAATTCAATTTACTTTTAAAGTTACAACAGTGTTCTTATGGGGGCTTTATTAAATCGAATTCTGATGAGTATATTTAGTGTATTCCACACAAAAGTTTGCTTAATAAATAAATGTGATGTGAGATCGAAAAGTTCTTGAGCCCCACATAGCATTGTTGCTGCAAAAATGAATGTTGAAAGAAAGAAAAAATACGAGGGTCGTTTGATAAGTCCGTGACTTTTTGAATAAAATATATTTTTTTCGTCAAAGAAGCGTTTTATTTCTCAACATAATCTCCTTTTAGCTCTATACATTTAGTCCAGCGTTTTTCCAATTTTTTTATTCCTTCCAAATAATAGGTTTTCTCAAGGCCCTCAAAATAGTCGTTTGTTTCTGTGATGACCTCTTCATTTGACCCGAATCTCTTACCGCCGAGCCATTTCTTCATGTTTGGAAACAAAAAATAGTCACAGGGGGCTAAATCTGGAGAATATGCTGGATGGGGTAGCAGTTCGTAGCCCAATTTATGAAATTTTGCCATGCTGACTACACACGTGTGCACCCGTGCATTGTCCTGATGGAACAGCACTTTTTTTTCGCCAAATGCGGTCGTTTCTGCTTCAAATCAATATCGAATCTGTCCAAAAGCTCTGAATAATATTCGCCGGTGATCGTTTTACCCTTTTCAAGGTAATCGATGTGAATGATACCTTGTGCATCCCAAAAAACTGTGGCCATGACCTTGTTGGCCGACAGACCCACCTTGGCCTTCTTTGGTGCACGTTCACCCGGAGAAACCCACTGTCTTGATTGTTCTTTGGTCTCTGGTGTGGTGTGGTGGATCCATGTTTCGTCTACGGTAACGAAACGGCGCAAAAATTCGTTTGGATTGCGGTTGAACATCGCCAAACACTCCTTTGAAATGGTCACACGGTTGCGCTTATGGTCGTGTGTGAGCAATCGCGGCACCCATCGCGCGGAAAGCTTTTTCATGTCCAAATATTCATGTAAAATGTGATGTACCCGTTCAGTTGAGATGCCTACAGCCTCAGCTACCTCACGCACTTTCATTCTCCGATCATCCAATATCATTCCATGGATTTTGTCGACGATTTCTGGCATGACGACCTCTTTTGGGCGACCTGAACGTTCGGCATCACTTGTACTGGTACGACCACAACGGAACTCAGTAAACCATTTCTTAACCATTGAAATTGATGGTGCAGAGTCCCCATAATATTTATCAAGTCTTTCCTTGGTTTCGGTGATGGATTTTTTACGCAAAAAATAATGCTTAATTAGCACACGAAATTCACTTTTTTCCATTTTCGTTAAAATTCACGAGATCGTCTGCTTTCAATGCCTATAAAACGCAAACTAAGAAACGCAGCTTTCTCAAAATTTTACAGTCAGCTGTTAATCGATAACTGTGCAGTGGAGCAGTGTTGTATTTAGAGCAGGTGCGCGGCAAATACAAAAAGTCACGGACTTATCAAACGACCCTCGTAATTTTTATTTTTATATACAAAAAACTTCACGCTTCTTTTTAGCTCTTTTATAGAATCTTAAGTCTCTAGAAGTTTTTAAGCACACTCTTGTAAACTGCCATTTCCTTGATATTAGATTCATATAGTCTTCTTGCTTACGACTTTGAAGTAATTCTCCGTAATTTTTATTTTAAACGGACGCGCGACTTATAAAGCTCTACTTTAGTCATCGTATCAACTTCAAATTCTGTTTCTGTCTCAGTTCAAAAACTGCAAAGTCAGAGCAAAGCTTAAATTTGTCGTAAGGGAGTGAAAACAAAAAACTCAATCTCTTTTTAAATAAATTATGCAGAAAGGAAGGCGGAGGGAGAAAGGTAGGTATGGTGGGTACTTGCTTTGTAAAGACTTGGCAGAGGCAGACGGAAAATTGAAATCAATGTTTTCGCCAATGACATAAATAATTTCAACCGAAAAATTTAAGTTACCTCACGTCGGGGATGGTCTGTCCGTTGGAAATTTAAATATGCTAATTTATTAATAGATTTTATCGCTAGTCTAGGCAATTCGTTGACTTTTAAACAAATCGCATCGCCACACAGCACGGAGAACGTTAAATTGCTCTATATTTTTTTATAGTCTTGTTCTTTTTAAAGATATTTTAATTTCTTTTTCTTGCTTTTCTCGGTGCTACATGCTCAACTTGGCGTATGGTAAACTGGAGTCGTACTGCCATTGGATAATGTAGATCGTAAGCATTCTGTGATAATCCCATTAAAATAACGCGCGCGACCAATAAAACCTTACAGGACTGGCTGTAGAGCTGTCGCAGTGTGTGTGCAGCCTTGGAACATCTTTATTGGCTAATTTGTATTGCCGTTTCGAGCTTTTGATGTTAATTATAAATAAAGAAATAATTTAACGACTTTGCAGATGGAGACAAGAGTCAAGTGTGTAGCGGACAAACGTCAGAGGAGCAGATCAGTAGCATTTTACAACAAAAATGAGTCGGCTTCTGATTTTCATTCATATCCGACTGGAATTGTGGCCCTCCCCCAATGTCGTAATTAAGTTATTTCCTAGACTTTTTCGAGTGCGAGTCCAAATGAAACATTGAAAATTTCAATTTTCGCAGACAATTTCAAAATTTTTAATCAGGTTAGATCATGTCTTCAACATCTAAGATAGTATTGCTCTCAGCGGTCGGTATATCTGCATCTATTATAGGTTATGTACACTACAAACAGTCGGAAGACCGGTAAGTGATCGCCCCATCTTTCTAATCGAGATAACTACCGACATCTACTGCAGTCTCAAACTTCACGAGGGTGTATTGCGTGACGTAGAGCAGCAGCAACGTCGGAAGCACTCGAAGAGATACAAAGTCCAGCAACAGATCGACATCACCAACCAGCTTAAGCAGATGCAAGTAGTAGAGGAGGCAAAGAGCCCTAATGAGGATGCCAAACCATCAGATACCGAACAGCAACAGACCCGCTTGGAATCGGTTATTCCACAATCTTCATCATAATGGTGTCGTCTTTTATGTTTAGCTAGATTTTGAGTTACTGTTTAGAGACAGGGCGCATTCGCAATTTTGCCCTTAAAATATAATCACCCTGAATTAAAAAAAAATAATTGAAATGACAGTTACCTCAATGTGTCATCTGGTGTGCAATTTTGTATTTTTGTTCAATGTCTTTTAAACCACTTAACGTACCACTTCTCCGAAACCGGATTCGGAGGATGGATTGATTCGCGATTTTTTTAATTCGCGAATTACCATTATGTTTGATAAATTACAAGACATTGTATAGCTTTAAGACAAAAAATTAATTTGCGACTAACATTGCACTTTGTTGTTTCTTTGTATGCCATTTTTTTTTTTTGTATCTTTATAATTATTACTCGGTTTTATTATTACGAATGTGGGTATAAATAATTACAATTCTAATGGGCGATCTCGATAAAGAAATCTGTCGGGAAGTTCCCTTTACATAAAACTTATGTGGCGGTCGGTCCCTTTGAAAATCATAAAACGGAGACTAAAGTGATGAGATATTACACGATAATCTCTTGGAGTTTCTCTCTCGTTCAATGCCACCCATAGTGCACTGTGTGTGTATGTGTTTAAGTGTCTATAGTCCGAAGGTCGAAGGAGAAGCTTTCTTTGGGATCATTGAATCTAATATCGACCCCCACCGCCGCAACCACCGCCTCCTTTGCGACGAACACGATCATTACGATCACATCGATCTGTGCCACCACCAATACCGCGTTCGCCACCACGATCTGTGCCACCGACTATGCCGCGCTCACTACCACGATCTGTTCCACCTCCCATGCCGCGTTCCTCACGTCTCCGCGACCGTGGCGATCGGGAGCGACTGCGCGAACGGCGACCTGTTCCGCCGGAACGAGAACGCGATAGATTGCGTCGACGACGCGAATACAGGTATCTTCGCAGCTCTCTTGAGATGGGTTTCAAGTGCATGAAATTACAGAATCCCGAACGCGTGCACTCGCCCATTTCATACTGTCTGCAGCAGGCCTCGCGGAAATCGGTGACCGGCGACAGTTCCGAGTAGACAGGCCGTCCGCCAAACCAGCGATTGTTTAGGTCATTGGCAGCCTTGTCGGCATCGGCTTCGTTGCGGAATTTAATGTACACATTGCCGACCAAATGGTCACCCAAATTATCGCACACGTTCATCTCCTCAATTTCACCGTACTTGTCTTCGCATTCGACGAACACATCCTCGAAGAAATTGTCATAATGCTCCTGCATCTCCTCGTCGGAGACGTTGGCCACCAAATGTGATCCATCTGCCGATTTGGCCGAGTTCTGCGGGTTAACGTACAGATTCTGCAGCAGAACCGTTTGCGAAAATGTTGGCTTATTGTGTATGCGTGAGCAGCGGTCCCCATGCCGGCAGGCTCCAATCTTAAAATAAAACGAGCAGTTGACTCTGCAAGCAGCATCAACAACAACAACAAAACAAAAGTGAGTTAATTATGTTTGTATATTAAACCGGAAAACGTACAGGAGGTGGCGAGGAGGAGAAAATGCTGTGGTGTGTACAGTCTTTGGTTTTGTGTTGCACTACTTACTTGTCCTTTTCCGTACCAAAAATTGATGCCAAATACTCGGCCATTACGCTATTACTTTTGAAATCAACTGCTGCGCTCAACAATTATTTATATATTCGTGCCGATATCAGCAATGCCTGTTATACACTCAGCTTCCTCAATATTTTGACAAAATTTTAACATAAAATTTTCCGGAGCACGCAAATAGCAGCGTCTGTCTTTTTTTGCGACAACGTTGCCAGCTGAAAATAATCATGTTATTTTTTCGGTGCTTGCACGAAATGAAATGAAAATACAGGTACTATTTAAAAAATGTAATTAAACACTGCCAATAAATAGTATATTTTTACTCTACTTGTCAAGAAGCCTTACAATTTCAAGCAATATTAAAACATTTCAAAAATTGAGCCTATTTAATTTCATAATCGAATAGTCTGGCAACGACGTACATTAAGAACGTTGGCAACGTTGCGCGTCAGACGTTTCTTTCGATAACAAAGAAAGCGACACCAAGACAGAGATAACAAGAGAGAGAACGCTAGATACGACTTATATACATATTTCTAGAAAAGTCCGACAGACTCTGTCGGACAGAGGCATTAGTGTAATTTCAGCTAACTGCGTGGTAACGGTGTGTTTATAATATTATAAATTAATTTATTTAACATATAAAAAAGACAACTCCTAATTCTCTTTAGGATGCAAAAGGTAATAAGCAAATTAACTAATAAATGTGAGGAAAAGAACGAAAAAACTAATGATCTCTCGTTCATTCACAATTTTGCAGGTGAACGAACTGAAAGAAAAGGGCAACACAGCGCTCAATGCTGAGAAATACGTCGAGGCTATCGCAGCTTATACAGAAGCCATTGCGTTGGATGTTAAAAATCATGTGCTATATAGTAACCGGTCGGCTGCTTATGCTAAGGCCGGTAAGTTTAAGGATGCACTCGAGGATGCTGAGAAGACCATCGAGCTAAGGCCAAGCTGGGCCAAAGGCTATTCTTGCAAAGGTGCTGCTGCTGCGGCCCTGCGTGATTATATGAAGGCATTTGATGCCTACAATGAGGGTAAGTGTGTTAGTTTTTACTGCTAACCTCCTTTACATTGTGTGTGCCTGTGCTTTTGGGTGTGTGTGTTTCTATGTGACCCCCCGGCAGGTTTGAAGAACGATCCGCAAAATTCAATTCTGCTGCAAGGTCGACAAGAAATCACTCAATCGGTACTGAGCTTTATGCAATCGCAGGGCGATATTCCAATGGACATTGATCCACAGCAGTCGAGCAGCAACAGCGGCAGCTCTGCTAGTTCATTCTTTAGAGTATCGCAGCCATCCAAGCCAGCTGAACCACTGATAGATATTTCCGAGGAGGAGCGCAAAAAGTACCTTTCCAAGCAGGAGAAGGAACTGGGCAATGCCGCGTATAAGAAGAAGGATTTCGATACTGCCCTCGAACACTATAATCCGACTGATATAACATTTCACAACAACATTGCGGCTGTATACTTTGAACGTAAGGAGTATGAGGAATGCATCAAGCAGTGCGAGAAGGGTATCGCTATCGCGGGACTTTAAGTTGATTGCGAAATCTTTGGCTCGCATTGGTAATACTTACCGTAAGCTGGAGAACTATAAGCAAGCAAAGTTTTACTATAAAAAAGCCATGTCAGAACATCGTACACCTGAGATTAAGACATCGCTCAGTGAGGTGGAGGCCAAGATAAAGGAGGCGGAGCGGCAAGCTTATGTTGATCCAGTCAAGGCTGAGGAAGAGAAAGAGAAGGGCAACGAGTACTTCAAGAAGGGTGACTACAGTAATGCGGTTAAGCACTAAACGGAGGCCATTAAGCGTAGTCCCCACGATCCTAAATTGTACGCTGCCTGCTATACTAAACTGACGGCATTCGATTTGGGTCTGAAGGATTGTGCGACTTGCATCAAGCTGGATGAGAAATTCATCAAGGGTTACATACGAAAGGGAAAAATTCTGCAGGTAAGTAATACAACTATATTTATATGTATATTTATATATACAATAGTTAATCTTTATAATTTTTGATTTTTCGCAGGGTATGCAACAAACCTCCAAGGCTTCCTCAGCATACCAGAAGGCTCTTGAGCTTGATGCGAACAATAGCGAAGCAATTGAAGGTTACCGTCAGTGCTCAATGAACTTCCAACGCAATCCTGAAGAGGTAATCAAGAACGCCATGTCCGATCCAGAGATTCAGCAAATCCTTAAGGATCCGGCCATGCGTATGATACTCGAACAAATGCAAAACGATCCAAATGCTGTTAAAGAGTAAGTTCGCACGAATCTCCAATTTTTAGATGTATGTATATGAATATTTATAATAATACTTGGTTATGTTGCAGACATTTACAAAATCCAGCCATTGCCGATAAGATAATGAAGTTGCTGGGATCGGGCGTTATACAAATACACTAAGAGGGGCCATCAGTGTAATCCGGAGTAACAAAACCAATCGCTAACATTCAGGACACACACACAAACACAGAACCACAACCGACACAAAATGCATAAAAGGACACAAATTGCACTTCATGGGGCGCTGCCCAAAAACTAATTAATTATCGTGCTTAATATAAATTTTTTTAAACTGAAAAATTTTCACTCGATATCGCAACGCCTAGCGCTAATATAATACAAGACGATTATGCATACCATTTAGATCTAAAAATAAGTCTTTGAATATAAAATAAATACAAGTCAAAGAACGTAACTGTATTATATTAAAAGTTCTCTATTTAGTTCCATGCTGCATTCGAGTTCCATTTTTTTCCTCCTACATTTAAAAATACTATATTTATATTTAAACGTTATGTTCCACATTAAAATATATTTTCAAATTTAAGGTTAAGCAATGATTTATAGTCTATTAATTAAATTTTCATATACTTTCTTTCATGGTGATCGGTTGTGTTTGGCTTTTGCTCCTGTTATTTTATTTTATACTCTAAATTAACGCGATCTGCTGTCTTTCTTGTGTTTTGGATTTGTGATTTAATAGTGTGTTGTGTCCCTGTGCTTCACTGTGATTCACTGGTGTCTGGTAAAACGATTATTATCGTGTTTAAAGTATATTTTATTTTTAATTAACTGACGCGTCTTTAGCGTCTTTTTTTATTTTTGCTTCTAGTTCGCACTCCCACGCTCATTCTTGCTTGAATCGCTCTTTGACTGTGCTGCGTTGTACTAAGAGTGTACCCTAACGGCTCTCTTATAGCTGTGTTGTTGCTTTTTCTGTATTCTCGTTTCGTGTTTACACTATCTCGCGCTCTCACTCACGTTTCTTTACGCTCTCTTGTATACTACGCTTGTGTTAGTGGCAACCAGCAATTAATGTGGTCTGAAATGGACATGCAAAGTTTAAAATGCTTAGGGATGTTTAGGCTTTTCAAATCTCCAATCTGAATTTTCTGATATGGAACTTCAATTAAATAATTTCGAAGGTTCCGAGGAGCCTTCCGCACTTCCACTGGCAACTCCTGCAGGTATAACATCTCCAGTTATTGCCTAAATAACGCCTTTCTTCGTCTCCTTAAATTTCCCCAGTCACCCCGGCTATTATGTGCGATCCATCACTTTTGATCGTCACCTCTCCAGTTGCGCCTTTGTCCAAAAAGAATCATAAAAATTCTTTTGAAAATACCCCAGCACCCGATACTTCGATTGAAGATATACAATCATTTATTCAATCAAAAATTTCTGTACCGAAAAATTGTAGAAAAGTTTAAATTTAACTACACGCGAGATATTGCATTCTTTAAAATAAGTATTCTTGTAGACAATTTTCAATCTGTTTGCAGCGGAACTTTCTGGCCGCCTGACTTAATTGTAAATGAGTATTCTTCAAAACAAAAAAGTCTAACTGCGGTACCGCTCCTTACAACTTCTCGCGCATCTTCTTCTTCTAGTGGGACATCAAAAAACCAGTAGAAATAAGCTCTCTCTATTTTGCTTATCAAAACGTTAGAGGCCTAAGCTCTAAGCTCTCTAATTTGTTTTTATACCCTTGGACCATTGAAAATGGTCAAAAAAGAGTATACTAACTTTGTGCAAATGTATGTAACGGGCAGAAGGAGGCGTCGGAGACCCCATAAAGTATATATATTCTTGCTCAGGATTACTAGCCGAGTCGATTTAGCCATGTCCGTCAGTCTGTCTGAATGAACACGCCGATCTCAGCTATTACAAAAGCTAGGGACACCAAATTTAGCATGAAGATTCCTGTATACCATACGCAGATCAAGTTAATTTTCAATTTGGAATAACACGCCTACCGCCTCCGCAAACCGCCAATTTTGATTTACATGGCGATTTACTCATTTCTTAACTTTCTGCTTTAGTATATATACAGATAAATACTAAATGAAGTTATCCTCCAAATCGCAATCGAAGTTATTAGATAAATCATTTCGACCCTTCGACCAGCAAAGAAGTTGTCGATGACGTCAGAACTAAATTACTTGCGTAGGAAAGAAAAGAACAAACGATGAGAGCGCCAAGCGCGAGCTGTTTCTCGACTCTTCTTTTCCATGCACATGTCAATTAGCGAAAATATTACATGTGCATAAATATATACTAATACTCAACCAATAGGTGGCGTGGTAAATGAATATGAATGTATGCAAGTATTAACATGCTTGTGTACATATTCATAATATTCATAATATGCTTACGTGCACATATGATTATTATTTAATAATTCATATTTTAGGGTCAGTAAAAAATACAAAACTATAAAATGCAATTATATAAATATTAATTTTGATTACTCGATATATTGCAAGTTATCGATATTGGCCAATTCAAAATTTATGAAGAAATATATACCGATATATACTGCTCACACCCCTTTTTGCAGTCTTGCGCTAGGAAAATTGCGGCGATAAATTATTGACAACTTATCGAAATTGATGCAAGGTGGCAGCGCACTGCAGTGTTATGATTAATTTGTAGGTTGCGATTAGTATTATACAATTAGATACTTTTTATAGCAACATACGTCCAAGGGTATCGCTCGACTGTTGCTCTCGTTGAATATTGTATCTGTTGAAAATACAAAAGTCAGATCAATAGGATTTCGGAAAGAGAGGATGCACTCCCTTGTTGTGCTCTCCCACTCAGTTGTAGTTGCCACATAATTTAATATTCTTGAGTTTATCGCTTAATTCACTTGAAGACAACGAGAGCGTGCGGTTGTGACGGTTGTGTTAAGAATAAAATAACAATTTAAAGGAAACTAATAAAAGTGTTTTTACTATTTGGCTGATGGGCTGGTTGATAAAATACTTTAACGTATTTTATTATTATATTGAAATAATAATTTCCATACGTTATGGGCCGAGTCATAAATATTTTTGAAGTTGCAAATAAGAATAATTAAAATTAAAAGTGAATTACATGGTTAAGTATATATATGTATGTGTAAACTAGTGCATATAAGTTTGACGAAATACATATCTACAAGTTATCACCCTCAGTCCCTCTATATTTATTATGGAAATATTAAACAGTTCTCATAGCCACTTGGAAACCCATTTTTCGCTCTAGCGCTATCCCATTGCGTCATTCCATTTAAGAAAGCTATTCGCACTCTTGCGCCAGTCTCTTAAAAGCATAAACAATAGCAATAACAATAGAAGCACGTTATCGGCCTCGAGCCACTCTTTTCGTTAAACAAACAAAGAGGCAGTTATTAAACTACGCAGTTCAAAGACGTAAATATTGACCTCTTGATCACTTATCACCCATCCTAAGTAGAACCGTTCAAGTGTCAACAAAATTCTCGATCAAGAGCGTATCATAAACAACGCTCTCATGATCTGCGTCTCCACGCTCTATTGTAAACAGATCCTTCTTCGCCCAAGCGCGTCATTTGGTTCCATTTCCGAAAGCGCTTGATCCCCAAGTCTAAAGGTTTTGAGAGAAGCTTTGACAATACTTTAGCTTAAGAATATATCGGTAACATTAGTCCTAATTTTGCGATCAATAAAAACGGAAGTGTTCTTCCTACAAAACATAAATTTTTTTCCATCACGCGTTCGCGAGTTGGTTAAGTGGCGCCCAGTACGTGGGCTCGCGTTAAGTTTTAAACGTAAACTACACGAATGATATTAAACCCCACAATATCAAAGTATCGCGAGTGAGCTTGATCCAGAATATTGAAGCAAAACGGCGAATATCCTAAAAACCCGTTAGGAACTCACACAATTCTACAACGTTAAACTTTAACAGTGCTATACATAACGAGGACCCGAAATAATTAAAAAGGGAGCCTCAAAGTGTTAAACAAGTTAAACAGCGTTGTGGGCAAACATGTTAACATATTAAAGAAGACCTGAAAGAAATAAAAGGGAAACTTCAAAGTGTTAAACAATTTAAACAGTGTTGTGGACAAACATAATAAAATATTAAAGAAGACCTGAACGAAATAAAAGGGAATCTGGAAGTGCAAAATTAATAAAATACAGTTGTCAAACTGACAAAAAACAGTTTTGGTACACAGCACTAAGAACTGCAAAGCAACAAACCAACAACAAACAAACAAAATTACCATAATTTTAAACAACAACAATTAAAGAAGGAAGACCCCCAATGTAAAGAAGGAAGCCCCCAAGTGTAGAAGGAAGATCATTCATGTGAGCTCCATCAGTAAATTTCTTTATTGTTAAGTTAACTTTAATTTTAAAACTGGAGGATCTTAGAAGTAACTTTCAAAACTTAAAAATGGCCCAAAATCAGACTTTGACAGCAGATTTAATCGCTGAACTTATAGCAAATAAAACCAAAGCCTTATCAGAAGAAATTGCAGCATTAAAACTACAAATTAATACCAGTTCAACTATAGTTCAAGAATACCAACCTACACAAGTAAATGACTCAATCAGGTGCGATGAATCATTTGATGTTATTAAGTCTTTATCCGAATTCGCAAATTATGTTAGTTGGCGTGAAGCAGCATGCTGCGCCATGAGAACGTATAAGGACGGTAGTAGAAAGTACGTAGGTGCCTTAACAATATTGAGAAACAAAATAACAGGGAAAGCTAATGATACGCTAACAAATCATGGTACCGTATTAAACTTTGATACTATTTTAGCTAGATTGGATTTCGCCTATAGTGACAGGCGTCCGATTTATATAATAGAACAAGAACTAAGTGTACTTAGACAGGGTAACATGACGGTTCTAGAATATTATAACTTGGTTAACAAGAAACTTACCTTGTTAATAAACAAAACAATAATGACATATGGCGATAAAGCAAACGTGATCACAGAAATGAACAATAGAAACAGGGATAACGCGTTGCGTATATTTATCACAGGTCTGAATGGTTCTTTATCAGAAATTAATTCTCTTTAAAACCTGAAAACTTATTCAATGCTCTAGCAAAGGCTCAAGAGCTTGAATCAAATAATTAAAGAGCATATTTCGCTTATAATTACTTTACTCGTTCTCAACAGAACAATAACTATAATAACAAAAATCAGCAGAAAAAACCTGATAACACACATAACCATAATATTAATAATAATTTACGCCTCAATCAGGTTAACCAAAATCCGAATAATAAATAACAAACAACTAGAATTGTTTTTGCTCCAGGCAATAACACAGTGCAGCCCCCACCGGTTCCGATGGACATCGATAAGTCCATCCAAATCAAAAATGAACCCCAATATAATCGAGATCAGTATAATCCGCAACCTTTGAAGTGCGAATATCCCCCGCCTTCGACCCAACAGCAATCACAAAAATTAATGCGTGTTAATAACTTGAATGAGGAACATTTTTTAGAGAAAGAAGTGGAGAACTCCCCTACATATTCCGAACAGACAGAAAACTAAAAAATAAATTTAAAATCTTCATTGATACCGGTGCTACCGTATGTTACATTAGGCAAGGTATTAACGATAATCCCGAAGCACTAGTTATTAAGAAAAGAATAAAGACAGTAAGCGGTTATAGTTAGATATAGATTTTACGAAATACAAAAATTAGATGCGGATCTATTGGTCGGCTATAACCTACTAAAAGGAATAAATGCCATTATCTAAAGAGACGCTTGCTTATAATGATGAAGACACAGTTGGTAATCTACAGTGTTCAGAGATAGATTTGAACATTGCCACTTATCTGGACTCACAAAAAGAAAATAATGGGAAAACGTTATCCTTATTCCAAAGGTCCGACTCTTATGAATCATCGTCAATGACTGATGCTGATTGCCCATTTACAGACGATAATGAAATCATTAGTAAGCCAAAATGAAGGAAAAAGGTTAAAAAGAGCAGATGCCGTAAAGCGTCAGTATCCTCTGTTACCAATTCTTCGGTATTATGCAAAGTAAACCACTCTGTGAATGTCACGGAGGACTTAAATGGTCTTGAACATCAAGTTGTCCAAGAAATATTAACAAAGCATTCCCAAATTCAAACGTGTCTGCCTTATAGAACAGATATTATAGGTGAGATAAGAACGTTGAATGACAATGTTATTTATAGTAAACAGTATCCTTATCCTTATTCAGTTAACAACTTTGTTAACCAGGAAGTAAATAGGATGCTAGAAGAAAAGATTATACGACCTAGGAAAAGTCCATACAATTCCCCAGTATGGGTAGTAGGAAAAAAGGGTTATAATGAAGATGGTACTAGAAAAAATCGATTAGTTATCGATTTCAAGAAAATTAATGAAAACACAGTTCCCGATAGATATCCAATCATTTATTCAATGAAAAATTTCTGTCCCGAAAAGTTGTAGAAAAGTTTAAATTTAACTACACGCGAGATATTGCATTCTTTAAAATAAGTATTCTTGTAGACAATTTTCAATCTGTTTGCAGCGGAACTTTCTGGCCGCCTGACTTAATTGTAAAGGAGTATTCTTCAAAACAAAAAAGTCTAACTGCGGTACCGCTTCTTACAACTTCTCGCGCATCTTCTTCTTCTAGTGGGACATCAAAAAACCAGTAGAAATAACCTCTCTCTATTTTGCTTATCAAAACGTTAGAGGCCTAAACTCTAAGCTCTCTAATTTGTTTTTATACCCTTGGACCATTGAAAATGGTCAAAAAAGAGTATACTAACTTTGTGCAAATGTATGTAACGGGCAGAAGGAGGCGTCGGAGACCCCATAAAGTATATATAATTAAGTATTAAGTATTTAGGTGTTCATCAAAAAAAAAAAAATTTTATTTTTTATTTTATAATTTTTGTTTGATGGATTCGTTACTTATTACACCAGAGTTACTCATAAACTAACTGACAGAATTATTTTTATGGACCAGCAAACCTTAAAGTTCTACAGAGCTTTACATCTTTGTTTATCAGTGACTTAAGCTTCTTATCGTTTGGTGTCTTGAGAGAACTTTTATGATGAGGCTTTTGAAGAGTGAAGCTTTCCAAAAGATCGGTTTAAGTTTTCGTATGGAGAATGAACTGAGGCTTTTGAAGAGTGAAGCTTTTCAAAAGATTGGTTTAAGTTATGAAGAATGAAGTTTAAATAATTCATATGGAGAATGAATATGTCACTCCCCCACCTTTTAGATTTTAGCTTGTCCTCAAGCCTTTACTTCTGGATATAATTGTGGAATTGCATTTTCAGTTTTTACTATTTCAGTATTATTTTCTTTAACTGTTTCAATATTTTTGTCAACTGATTTGTTTGCTTTAGGTCTTAGATATGATATTACAATATTATGAGGTGCTGTTTTACATTTAATGTATAGGTAAAATATAGATATTATAGCTAATACAAACATGAGGATTATTAATATATTTTTATAGATTGTATAATTCTTATTGTTTAGCGTAATCATTTCTTTTATTTCAATATGTGACATAGGTTCAACTTTTGTGACATTATGCTCGGTGAATATTAGATTTGTATATTGATGCATATTATTTGATATTGAAAATTCTTTTAACTCTGCTGTACAATTAAATATTTTTATAATTTTGTTATTTTCAATATGTTATTAACATTTTTTTCTTTTTAAATTTACTTTTATAGTGTGTAACATTTTGGCCTCGATTATTTTCGTTGTAATGTTTTTCGTCTAGTTGTTCAATTCTGCCTGTTTTCCTAAAGGGGTTTTTGGATTTCGAGCGCGTTATAGGGGCTTGTCTATACTTTGTGTCAACTTCGTAAATTTGTCGGTTCTCATTAAGCTTGTTAATTTTGTTTTCTTTAATTTTCTGAGAGTCATAGGTAGGTGTGCCTGCGTAGAGTAGTATGTAAGCTGGTATTTGTCCGGTTGTATTGTGTTTGGTTTTATGGTTGTATGTGTATAAAATTGTTTCTATTCTTGTTTCTCTATTTTCTCTATTATTTTCAGTGTTGATAATGCGAATCTTTTCATTTATTGTTTTGTGAAGACGTTCTACATCTGCTATTCCTGTTTTGCTTGTGGTGATATCTAATTGTATTTCTTCGTTATTTAGCCAAATTTTTAGAGAGTTGCTCATGAATGCTGAGTCTTTGTCTCCTTTATTTTTTGTGGTTTTCCCATGTCGTTAAATATTCTAGTAAGGGCTCTTTTGGCTTCTAGCCAATCTCTACTATTTGTTTTTATAAGTGATGCGAATTTTGAATAAACGTCAATACAGGATAAATATTGCTCATTGTCAATAGCATAAAAGTCAATTACGTAAAGTTCTCTTGGGTTATTTGTCTCTGGGGTTATCTCAAAAGCAAGTTTTGTTGGTCTGTGTTCTGTTTTTGCGAGATTGTCATTTTTTCGATACCAGGGTGCAGTAATTTCAGGTGTTGAGAAATAATGAATTCCTTGAATTCAGCGTAAGAGTTAATGTCCTTTAGTTTAATTATACTTTTTAAGATTTTTACGTTACTACGAGGGTCGTTTGATAAGTCCGTGACTTTTTGAATAAAATATATTTTTTTCGTCAAAGAAGCGTTTTATTTCTCAACATAATCTCCTTTTAGCTCTATACATTTAGTCCAGCGTTTTTCCAATTTTTTTATTCCTTCCAAATAATAGGTTTTCTCAAGGCCCTCAAAATAGTCGTTTGTTTCTGTGATGACCTCTTCATTTGACCCGAATCTCTTACCGCCGAGCCATTTCTTCATGTTTGGAAACAAAAAATAGTCACAGGGGGCTAAATCTGGAGAATATGCTGGATGGGGTAGCAGTTCGTAGCCCAATTTATGAAATTTTGCCATGCTGACTACACACGTGTGCACCCGTGCATTGTCCTGATGGAACAGCACTTTTTTTCGCCAAATGCGGTTGTTTCTGCTTCAAATCAATATCGAATCTGTCCAAAAGCTCTGAATAATATTCGCCGGTGATCGTTTTACCCTTTTCAAGGTAATCGATGTGAATGATACCTTGTGCATCCCAAAAAACTGTGGCCATGACCTTGTTGGCCGACAGACCCACCTTGGCCTTCTTTGGTGCACGTTCACCCGGAGAAACCCACTGTCTTGATTGTTCTTTGGTCTCTGGTGTGGTGTGGTGGATCCATGTTTCGTCTACGGTAACGAAACGGCGCAAAAATTCGTTTGGATTGCGGTTGAACATCGCCAAACACTCCTTTGAAATGGTCACACGGTTGCGCTTATGGTCGTGTGTGAGCAATCGCGGCACCCATCGCGCGGAAAGCTTTTTCATGTCCAAATATTCATGTAAAATGTGATGTACCCGTTCAGTTAAGATGCCTACAGCCTCAGCTACCTCACGCACTTTCATTCTCCGATCATCCAATATCATTCCATGGATTTTGTCGACGATTTCTGGCATGACGACCTCTTTTGGGCGACCTGAACGTTCGGCATCACTTGTACTGGTACGACCACAACGGAACTCAGTAAACCATTTCTTAACCATTGAAATTGATGGTGCAGAGTCCCCATAATATTTATCAAGTCTTTCCTTGGTTTCGGTGATGGATTTTTTACGCAAAAAATAATGCTTAATTAGCACACGAAATTCACTTTTTTCCATTTTCGTTAAAATTCACGAGATCGTCTGCTTTCAATGCCTATAAAACGCAAACTAAGAAACGCAGCTTTCTCAAAATTTTACAGTCAGCTGTTAATCGATAACTGCTGACAGGAGCAGTGTTGTATTTAGAGCAGGTGCGCGGCAAATACAAAAAGTCACGGACTTATCAAACGACCCTCGTATGTGGGTTAATAGTTTCATGGTATGCATTTTGAAGAACGGAAAAATCACTGTCATTGTCTATGTAAATTACGCTAGTATGGTTAAGAAAGTATTTTATTAAGAAGTCTTTTGCTATTGGGAGAGTCATTTCAGTATATTTTATGGTGATTTTAGTTTTAGTGAAATATTTTGATATGTCTACTTGGTCTATGGAATCTTTTATAAATTCTATTTGTCTAGTGAAATAGTTTATGGGTTTCTCAGTGATTTGAATATAAGTTTCGTTACTTTCTGATGCACTATGTATTGTTGCTGCTGTTGAAATATCTTCTTCTTCACCTACCATATTTTCTTCAATTTTAACTCGAGATAAAGCATCTGCTACATGATTTAGTTTTCCTTCCAAATATTTTATTTTAAAATTGTATTCACTAAGTTTGATTCGCCAACGTTGTAATTTCATATTGGGTTCTTTTATATTATTTAGCCAGACAAGGGGTTTATGATCACTTAATATTTCAAAAGGGACTCCATATAAATATGGGCGGAAGTATTTGGTTGCCCAAACAATTGCCAATAATTCTTTTTCTATTGTACTGTAATTCTGTTCGTGGTCGTTTAATGTTCTGCTTGCGAAACTAATTGGCTTATTATCTTGTGATAACACGGCTCCAATGGCGAAATTGCTGGCGTCAGTAGTAACTTGAAATGTTTTTGTAAAGTCAGGGCAAATGAGGATGGGGTCGTTCATGATAAGGGTTTTTAACTTTTCGAAAGATTTAATATACGCTTCGTCTTTTGTATTTATTTTGGCTTCTTTTTTTAAAAATAGGGTGAGAGGTTTTGCGATTTTGGCAAAATCTGGAATGAACTTGCGGTAATATCCGCATAAGCCTAAAAATAATTTAATTTCTTTAGAGGTTTTTGGAATATTAAATATTTCAATCGCTTTTACTTTTTCTTTGTTGGGTCGTATACCATCTGGACTTATGGTATGACCTAGGAATGTTGTTTGTTTTTTTAAAAACTCGCATTTGTCTAACTGGAGCTTAAGATTTGCCTCTTTAAGTTTTTGAAAAACTTTCTTCAGTGAGTTCAGGTGTTCAGTAAGGGATGTTGAGTAGATGATAACATCATCTAAATATACGAGGCAATGTTTGTTAATGAGGTCTTTAAGAACGAAGTTCATGCAACGTTGGAATGTTGCTGGGGCATTTTTCAAACCAAATGGCATGCGAGTATACTCGTAGTGACCGTGTTTAGTTGAGAATGCAGTTTTTGGTATGGATTTAGGGTCCATTTCAATTTGGTGAAAACCCTTCGCTAAGTCGATTGTTGTGAAGTATTGACATTTTCCTAACTTGCCTAATATTTCATCCATGTTCGGGATTGGGAATTTATCGTTAATAGTTATTTCATTTAGGTTTCGATAGTCGACGACTAACCTGAATTTTGGTTTGCCAGATGCGTCTATCTTTTTGGGAACAATCTATAAGGGACTGCAATAGGGAGAGTCGCTTTCGCGTATAATGCCTTGTTGTAGCATTTCCTCAATTTGTTTGTTAACTTCTGCTTCATAAGCAAAAGGATATGAATAGGTTCTTTTATACACTGGGTTTTCGTGAACTGTTTTGATTTCATGGCGTATGATGCTTGTAAAAGTTAGGTTTTCCTTATCAGAATACTGGATGTCTTTGAATTCTTTTAGTAATTGTGTTAGTCTATGTTTTTCTTCATTGTTTAAATGGTCTAGTCGGTATGTGTAGTCTGAGTTTATATCATTGTCTAATGCATAGTTTATTTCGGCTGTATAGTGGTTTTCTTGTAAAATTGCTTCAACATTTTTTGACGAATTTCCGTCAGAAAGTTCAAGTTCTTTATGAAGAAATGACCTTCCATTGATAATTGTTTCTTTTCTAAAATAATCTATACAACCGTTGTTTTCCATTAGTACTTTCCTTCCTAATAGAATGTCATAAAATGGTGAAAATGAATGAATGTAAAATTTCTGCGATTGCTGAAAAAGCCCATTGGCCGGAAGATTTACGAATTTATTTAGTTTTGAATAGCCTGTCATA
This sequence comes from Zaprionus ornatus, assembly GCA_018904035.1. Taxonomy (NCBI): domain Eukaryota; kingdom Metazoa; phylum Arthropoda; class Insecta; order Diptera; family Drosophilidae; genus Zaprionus; species Zaprionus ornatus. The sequence continues at coordinate 495,397 of JAEIFZ010000011.1, forward strand.
CTTCTGACAACTATTTGTTTATCATGAACTTGAATATTGAAAAAGTTTGAATTCATCATGTTTATTGATGAACCAGTGTCGACTATGCATCGGTATCTATGATTATTAAGCATGATCTCTATGTATTGGTGGGTTCCCAGGCTGGTATTGGAAAATTTTCGGCTTGTTGAATTTGCTGATTTGTATACGTCTCGTTTTGTGTGTCTTGTAATTGATCGTCGTGGAACTGTTCGTCGTTGTTATTATCTTGGTTAGCAATGTTATTGTAATCTAACACGTATTGATGGTGACTTTCATCTGTCTCCATACGTGATTGTCCGCTGCCTTCTCTAAAACGCTTATTCGGCACTCTTGGTTGTTGGGGGGACTGATAATAGTTTCGGGTGTCGTTCTGTCGGTCGCGAATTAAGTCTGCTCTGAATTCATTAAACAATTGTCTGTTCTGATCGAATTGTTCTTGTCTAGACGGAAAAGCTTGTTTATGAGGGGTTTGGTTGTTTACATTTGGGTTTTGGATCTGCGTGGGATTTATTAATGGGTTGAAGGGGGTCGCGAATTGTTGATTGATATGAGAGTTTTTATTTTTATTTGTGTTGGTATTAGTGAGTTTGTATTAAGTTTTGGACAGTAATCTGATTTCTTAGAAATTGGGTCTTCGTAAAGACCTTCTTGTTGGGCAATTTGTCTTAACTTTTGGATAGTTGAAATGTCATGCCTCACTAGGGTCATGAACAGCCTATCAGGGAGTGAGCGTTGAATAGTATTTTTTATTGTAGTTGCCATTGCTTGTGAATAAACTAATGTGTTATTTTGGTTGTTTTCTAAGGCTAACTTATTAATAATAATAGTTGACTTATTTTCTAATTCTTCACAAAATTGTCGTAAATTACCTTTGTAGGGCGTGCAATACAAACGTCGCAAAAGTTCCTCCAGGGGGTTTGAGTTTTAAATTCGACGATCAGAGCTTCCTTTAGGGTTGACCATTCGTTGTGAAATCCGAGTTGGCAGACCTTCTCAGCATCTCCGATGACCTGTAGTTCGATGGCTCCATATATGATGGCATTCTGAAGAGGGTCATTCGTCGGGTATAGGTTGAGCAGGTATTCAATTCGTCTGATAAACGAACTGAGGCTGTTTGGCTCTCCACAGAACTGCGGCACTTGACGTATTTGTCGTAGCAGTTGCGATAGATTATCATTTGATAATGCCATTTTTGATTAATTTTCTTTTTGAACGTTTTTTGTTTTGTAGCGGTCACACTTGTTTTGTTTAAGCGGGCTACTGTTCTTGTTCACTTCACAATTTGTGGGGTTGGATTTATGTAGCGGTCACACTTGTTTTGTTTAAGCGGGCTACTGTTCCTGTTCACTTCACTAATTGTTGGATTTAACTTATGTAGCGGTCACACCTGTATTTGTTTAAGTGGGCTACTGTTTAAGTTTTATTTTTTTTTTTTTTCACAATCACTTCTCGGCTTGAACACTGTTGGGTTTATACTTTCAACTAATGTCACTGAAGTTGCCGTCGCGATTCACGTGAGTTCTTTTGCGGATGATAGTTAAAGGCTTGGATTAATTTTTGCCTCATCAATAACTAACATCCTACCGGCTGCGCCAATTAAGTATTTAGGTGTTCATCAAAATAAAAAAATATTATATTTTTTATTTTATAATTTTTATTTGATGGATTCGTTACTTATTACACCAGAGTTACTCATAAACTAACTGACAGAATTATTTTTATGGACCAGCAAACCTTAAAGTTCTACAGAGCTTTACATCTTTGTTTATCAGTGACTTAAGCTTCTTATCGTTTGGTGTCTTGAGAGAACTTTTATGATGAGGCTTTTGAAGAGTGAAGCTTTCCAAAAGATCGGTTTAAGTTTTCGTATGGAGAATGAACTGAGGCTTTTGAAGAGTGAAGCTTTTCAAAAGATTGGTTTAAGTAAATAATAATTTAAATAATTCATATGGAGAATGAATATGTCACTATATACAGATAAATACTAAATGAAGTTATCCTCCAAATCGCAATCGAAGTTATTAGATAAATCATTTCGACCCTTCGACCAGCAAAGAAGTTGTCGATGACGTCAGAACTAAATTACTTGCGTAGGAAAGAAAAGAACAAACGATGAGAGCGCCAAGCGCGAGCTGTTTCTCGACTCTTCTTTTCCATGCACATGTCAATTACCGAAAATACATGTGCATAAATATATACTAATACTCAACCAATAGGTGGCGTGGTAAATGAATATGAATGTATGCAAGTATTTACATGCTTGTGTACATATTCATAATATTCATAATATGCTTACATGCACATATGATTATTATTTAATAATTCATATTTTAGGGTCAGTAAAAAATACAAAACTATAAAATGCAATTAAATAAATATTAATTTTGATTACTCGATATATTGCAAGTTATCGATATTGGCCAATTCAAAATTTATGAAGTAATACCGATATATACTGCTCACACCCCTTTTTGCAGTCTTGCGCTAGGAAAATTGCGGCGATAAATTATTGAAAACTTATCGAAATTGATGCAAGGTGGCAGCGCACTGCAGTGTTATGATTAATTTGTAGGTTGCGATTAGTGTTAGATTAGATACTTTTTATAGCAACATACGTCCAATGGTATCCCACTGTCGGGTGGCGCTCGACTGTTGCTCTCGTTGAATAATGTATCTATCTGTTGAAAATACAAAAGTCAGATCAATAGGATTTCGGAAAAAAAGGATGCACTCCCTTGTTGTGCTCTCCCACTCAGTTGTAGTTGCCACATAATTTAATATTCTTGAGTTTATCGCTTAATTCACTTGAAGACAACGAGAGCGTGCGGTTGTGACGGTTGGGTTAAGAATTTTTACTATTTGGCTGATGGGCTGGTTGATAAAATACTTTAACGTATTTTATTATTATATTGAAATAATAATTTCCATAGGTTATGGGCCGAGTCATAAATATTTTTGAAGTTGCAAATAAGAATAATTAAACTTAAAAGTGAATTACATGGTTAAGTATATATATGTATGTGTAAACTAGTGCATATAAGTTTGACGAAATAAATATATACAAGTTATCACCCTCAGTCCCTCTATATTTATTATGGAAATATTAAACAGTTCTCATAGCCACTTGGAAACCCATTTTTCGCTCTAGCGCTATCCCATTGCGTCATTCCATTTAAGAAAGCTATTCGCACTCTTGCGCCAGTCTCTTAAAAGCATAAACAATAGCAATAACAATAGAAGCACGTTATCGGCCTCGAGCCACTCTTTTCGTTAAACAAACAAAGAGGCAGTTATTATACTACGCAGTTCAAAGACGTAAATATTGACCTCTTGGTCACTTATCACCCATCCTAAGTAGAACCGTTCAAGTGTCAACAAAATTCTCTATCAAGAGCGTATCATAAACAACGCTCTCATGATCTGCGTCTCCACGCTCTGTTGTAAACAAATCCTTCTTCGCCCAAGCGCGTCATTTGGTTCCATTTCCGAAAGCTCTTGATCCCCAAGTCTAAAGGTTTTGAGAGAAGCTTTGACAATACTTTAGCTTAAGAATATATCGGTAACATTAGTCCTAATTTTGCGATCAATAAAGACGGAAGTGTTCTTCCTACAAAAAATAAAATTTTTTCCATCACGCGTTCGCGAGTTGGTTAAGTGGTGCCCAGTACGTGGGGCTCGCGTTCAGTTTTAAACGTAAACTACACGAATGATATTAAACCCCACAATATCAAAGTATCGCGAGTGAGCTTGATCCAGAATATTGAAGCAAAACGGCGAATATCCTAAAAACCCGTTAGGAACTCACACAATTCTACAACGTTAAACTTTAACAGTGCTATACATAACGAGGACCCGAAGTAATTAAAAAGGGAGCCTCAAACAGCGTTGTGGACAAACATGTTAACATATTAAAGAAGACCTGAAAGAAATAAAAAGGAAACTTCAAAGTGTTAAACAATTTAAACAGTGTTGTGGACAAACATATTAAAATATTAAAGAAGACCTGAAAGAAATAAAAAGGAAACTTCAAAGTGTTAAACTATTTAAATAGTGTTGTAACCACATAAATGTACTTGATAAGAAGGACCTGAACGAAATAAAAGGGAATCTGGAAGTGCAAAATTAATAAAATACAGTTGTCAAACTGACAAAAAACAGTTTTGGTACACAGCACTAAGAACTGCAAAGCAACAAACCAACAACAAACAAACAAAAGTACCAAAATTTTAAACAACAACAATTAAAGAAGGAAGACCCCCAATGTAAATAAGGAAGCCCCCAAGTGTAAAAGGAAGACCCCACCAAGAACAAACAACCCCTGACTTAAGAAGGAAGATCATTCATGTGAGCTCCATCAGTACATTTCTTTATTGTTAAGTTAACTTTAATTTTAAAACTGGAGGATCTTATAAGTAACTTTCAAAACTTAAAAATGGCCCAAAATCAGACTTTGACAGCAGATTTAATCGCTGAACTTATAGCAAATAAAACCAAAGCCTTATCAGAAGAAATTGCAGCATTAAAACTACAAATTAATACCAGTTTAACTATAGTTCAAGAATACCAACCTACACAAGTAAATGACTCAATCAGGTGCGATGAATCTATATCCGAATTCGCAAATTATGTTAGTTGGCGTGAAGCAGCATGCTGCGCCATGAGAATGTATAAGGACGGTAGTAGAAAGTATTGAGAAACAAAATAACAGGGAAAGCTAATGATACGCTAACAAATCATGGTACCGTATTAAACTTTGATACTATTTTAGCTAGATTGGATTTCGCCTATAGTGACAGGCGTCCGATTTATATAATAGAACAAGAACTAAGTGTACTTAGACAGGGTAACATGACGGTTCTAGAATATTATAACTTGATTAATAAGAAACTTACCTTGTTAATAAACAAAACAATAATGACATATGGCGATAAAGCAAACGTGATCACAGAAATGAACAATAGAAACAGGGATAACGCGTTGCGTATATTTATCACAGGTCTGAATATTTCTTTATCAGAAATTAATTCTCTTTAAAACCTGAAAACTTATTCAATGCTCTAGCAAAGGCTCAAGAGCTTGAATCAAATAATCAAAGAGCATATTTCGCTTTATTACTTACTCTTTCTCAACAGAACAATAACTATAATAACAAAAATCAGCAGAAAAAACCTGATAACCCACATAACCATAATATTAATAATAATTTACGCCTCAATCAGGTTAACCAAAATCCGAATAATAAATAACAAACAACTAGAAATGTTTTTGCTCCAGGCAATAACACAGTGCAGCCCCCACCGGTTCCGATGGACATCGATAAGTCCATCCAAATCCAAAATGAACCCCAATATAATCGAAATCAGTATAATCCGCAACCTTTGAAGTGCGAATATCCCCCGCCTTTGACCCAACAGCAACCACAAAAATTAATGCGTGGTAATAACTTGAATGAGGAACATTTTTTAGAGAAAGAAGCGGAGAACTCCCCTACATATTCCGAACAGACAGAAAACTAAAAAATAAATTTAAAATCTTAATTGATACCGGTGCTACCGCATGTTACATTAGGCAAGGTATTTACGATAATCCCGAAGAACTAGTTATTAAGAAAAGAATAAAGACAGTAAGCGGTTATAGTTTCATAACCCATTTTCACAATATCACATTATTTGCTAAAAGACAAAGATTTTACGAAATACAAAAATTAGATGCGGATCTATTGGTCGGCTATAACCTACTAAAAGGAATAAATGCCATTATCTAAAGAGACGCTTGCTTATAATGATGAAGACACAGTTGGTAATCTACAGTGTTCAGAAATAGATTTGAACATTGCCACTTATCTGGACTCACAAAAAGGAAATAAAGGGAAAACGTTATCCTTATTCCAACGGTCCGACTCTTATGAATCATCGTCAATGACTGATGCTGATTGCCCATTTACAGACGATAATGAAATCATTAGTAAGCCAAAATGAGGGAAAAAGGTTAAAAAGAGCAGATGCCGTAAAGCGTCAGTATCCTCTGTTACCAATTCTTCGGTATTATGCAAAGTAAACCACTCTGTGAATGTCACGGAGGACTTAAATGGTCTTGAACATCAAGTTGTCCAAGAAATATTAACAAAGCATTCCCAAATTCAAACGTGTCTGCCTTATAGAACAGATATTATAGGTGAGATAAGAACGTTGAATGACAATGTTATTTATAGTAAACAGTATCCTTAACCTTATTCAGTTAACAACTTTGTTAACCAGGAAGTAAATAGGATGCTAGAAGAAAAGATTATACGACCCAGTATGGGTAGTAGGAAAAAAGGGTTATAATGAAGATGGTACTAGAAAAAATCGATTAGTTATCGATTTCAAGAAAATTAATGAAAACATAGTTCCCGATAGATATCCAATCATTTATTCAATCAAAAATTTCTGTCCCGAAAAGTTGTAGAAAAGTTTAAATTTAACTACACGCGAGATATTGCATTCTTTAAAATAAGTATTCTTGTAGACAATTTTCAATCTGTTTGCAGCGGAACTTTCTGGCCGCCTGACTTAATTGTAAAGGAGTATTCTTCAAAACAAAAAAGTCTAACTGCGGTACCGCTTCTTACAACTTCTCGCGCATCTTCTTCTTCTAGTGGGACATCAAAAAACCAGTATAAATAACCTCTCTCTATTTTGCTTATCAAAACGTTAGAGGCCTAAACTCTAAGCTCTCTAATTTGTTTTTATACCCTTGGACCATTGAAAATTGTCAAAAAAGAGTATACTAACTTTGTGCAAATGTATGTAACGGGCAGAAGGAGGCGTCGGAGACCCCATAAAGTATATATAATTAAGTATTAAGTATTTAGGTGTTCATCAAAATAAAAAAAAATTATATTTTTTATTTTATAATTTTTATTTGATGGATTCGTTACTTATTACACCAGAGTTACCCATAAACTAACTGACAGAATTATTTTTATGGACCAGCAAACCTTAAAGTTCTACAGAGCTTTACATCTTTGTTTATCAGTGACTTAAGCTTCTTATCGTTTGGTGTCTTGAGAGAACTTTTATGATGAGGCTTTTGAAGAGTGAAGCTTTCCAAAAGATCGGTTTAAGTTTTCGTATGGAGAATGAACTGAAGCTTTTGAAGAGTGAAGCTTTTCAAAAGATTGGTTTAAGTTATGAAGAATGAAGTTTAAATAATTCATATGGAGAATGAATATGTCACTCCCCCACCTTTTAGATTTTAGCTTGTCCTCAAGCCTTTACTTCTGGATATAATTGTGGAATTGCATTTTCAGTTTTTACTACAATATTTCGGTATTATTTTCTTTAACTGTTTCAATATTTTTGTCAACTGATTTGTTTGCTTTAGGTCTTAGATATGATATTACAATATTATGAGGTGCTGTTTTACATTTAATGTATAGGTAAAATATAGATATTATAGCTAATACAAACATGAGGATTATTAATATATTTTTATAGATTGTATAATTCTTATTGTTTAGCATAATCATTTCTTTTATTTCAATATATGACATAGGTTCAACTTTTGTGACATTATGCTCGGTGAATATTAGATTTGTATATTGATGCATTTTATTTGATATTGAAAATTCTTTTGACTCTGCTGTACAATTAAATATTTTTATAATTTTGTTATTTTCAATATAAATTTCTTGATTGTTACAATTTTGGTTAAGTTTTTCTCTGGTCATATTCCATGTAATTATTGTAGTATGTTTGGCTTAATGTGTTGGATGAAAAATGGCTTACGGTATTTTTGGAAAGTACACGTTGGTGTTTCGTGTTTGATTATACTAGCAATACAATGGTCTTTAATAATATTTTTTGTTTGTGTATTTATAACATTATTATTGTGTAGATAGAATTTGCCTTCTATATTTTCGTTAATAGTTTGTCCATTATTGTCTGGGTAAGGGGTGATAAGGAAAGTAGGCTGTTCAACTGTGTTTGTGGGGATATGAGACATTAGGAAATTTTCGTCAGTACCTGTATTATACCAGGCAGAAGTTTTTATGTCCATTAAATTTTTGTAGTTAACGTTACCAAGGTTGTCGTGCTTAAGAAGTTTTGGATTGAATATTCCTAATCGAGTTAATTGTGAACCCATTTCGATGTCTTCAATGTACTCAGTAAAGTGTTCGATATTAAATATTAAAAGGGATATTTTTTGTTCTTTTTTTATAGATTCTGAGTGGGTGTTTATCATTTGAATACCGTTATTAAGGTTATCAATAATGTGATTTAGACTGCTAATCTGAACAGTGCTTTGGGATAGGGATGAAATTTGGTGTTCAAAATTTTGTCTGTCGTCTTCGTCTAGTGTACCGAAAAGGTATTTGTAAGTAGAGCCTACAAAGTTGAACAGTCCTCGTTTATTGCGTTTTGTTATACGTATTCCGTTCATTTCCCTTTTCATTTTTTCAATTAGGTAATTTATTTGTGTTATGTTATTAAATTTCTGGCTTTCTTTAATAAGAGTGCTAAATGTTTCTTCAATTTGTGTTATGTTAACTGTAAGACAGTGGTGCATGAAATTAATAGGGAGTTGAATCGTTCCTGATTCAAATAGAATGAATCCCTGATTGTTTTCAATAGGGTTTACTTCGATTGTTCCTGCTGTAGTTTGTGTCATCATAAGAGTCATTATAATAATTATGAGTCCGATGATTGGGTGTCGGTCGGCTGTAAATATTTGCTGTTATTAAGCCTCGATTATTTTCGTTGTAATGTTTTTCGTCTAGTTGTTCAATTCTGCCTGTTTTCCTAAAGGGGTTTTTGGATTTCGAGCGCGTTATAGGGGCTTGTCTATACTTTGTGTCAACTTCGTAAATTTGTCGGTTCTCATTAAGCTTGTTAATTTTGTTTTCTTTAATTTTCTGAGAGTCATAGGTAGGTGTGCCTGCGTAGAGTAGTATATAAGCTGGTATTTGTCCGGTTGTATTGTGTTTGGTTTTATGGTTGTATGTGTATAAAATTGTTTCTATTCTTGTTTCCCTATTTTCTCTATTGTTTTCAGTGTTGATAATGCGAATCTTTTCATTTATTGTTTTGTGAAGACGTTCTACATCTGCTATTCCTGTTTGGCTTGTGGTGGTATCTAATTGTATTTCTTCGTTATTTAGCCAAATCTTTAGAGAGTTGCTCATGAATGCTGAGTCTTTGTCTGCTTTAATTTTTTGTGGTTCTCCCATCTCGTTAAATATTCTAGTAAGGGCTCTTTTGGCTTCTAGCCAATCTCTACTATTTGTTTTTATAAGTGATGCGAATTTTGAATAAACGTCAATACAGGATAAATATTGCTCATTGTCAATAGCATAAAAGTCAATTACGTAAAGTTCTCTTGGGTTATTTGTCTCTGGGGTTTTCTCAAAAGCAAGTTTTGTTGGTCTGTGTTCTGTTTTTGCGAGATTGCAGACTTCGCAATCATTAATGATATTTTGAATTAATTTATTATAGTCAGGAAAATAGTGAGTTTCTTTAAAGAGTCGTGTCATTTTTTCGATACCAGGGTGCAGTAATTTCAGGTGTTGAGAAATAATGAATTCCTTGAATTCAGCGTAAGAGTTAATGTCCTTTAGTTTAATTATACTTTTTAAGATTTTTACGTTACTATGTGGGTTAATAGTTTCATGGTATGCATTTTGAAGAACGGAAAAATCACTGTCATTGTCTATGTAAATTACGCTAGTATGGTTAAGAAAGTATTTTATTAAGAAATCTTTTGCTATTGGGAGAGTCATTTCAGTATATTTTATGGTGATTTTAGTTTTAGTGAAATATTTTGATGTCTACTTGGTCTATGGAATCTTTTATAAATTCTATTTGTCTAGTGAAATAGTTTATGGGTTTCTCAGTGATTTGAATATAAGTTTCGTTACTTTCTGATGCACTATGTATTGTTGCTGCTGTTGAAATATCTTCTTCTTCACCTACCATATTTTCTTCAATTTTAACTCGAGATAAAGCATCTGCTACATGATTTAGTTTTCTTTCCAAATATTTTATTTTAAAATTGTATTCACTAAGTTTGATTCGCCAACGTTGTAATTTCATATTGGGTTCTTTTATATTATTTAGCCAGACAAGGGGTTTATGATCACTTAATATTTCAAAAGGGACTCCATATAAATATGGGCGGAAGTATTTGGTTGCCCAAACAATTGCCAATAATTCTTTTTCTATTGTACTGTAATTCTGTTCGTGGTCGTTTAATGTTCTGCTTGCGAAACTAATTGGTTTATTATCTTGTGATAACACGGCTCCAATGGCGAAATTGCTGGCGTCAGTAGTAACTTGAAATGTTTTTGTAAAGTCAGGGCAAATGAGGATGGTTGGATGATAACTTTTCGAAAGATTTAATATACGCTTCGTCTTTTGTATTTATTTTGGCTTCTTTTTTTAAAAATAGGGTGAGAGGTTTTGCGATTTTGGCAAAATCTGGAATGAACTTGCGGTAATATCCGCATAAGCCTAAAAATGATTTAATTTCTTTAGAGGTTTTTGGAATAGGAAATATTTCAATCGCTTTTACTTTTTCTTTATTGGGTCGTATACCATCTGGACTTATGGTATGACCTAGGAATGTTGTTTGTTTTTTTAAAAACTCGTATTTGTCTAACTGGAGCTTAAGATTTGCCTCTTTAAGTTTCTGAAAAACTTTCTTCAGTGAGTTCAGGTGTTCAGTAAGGGATGTTGAGTAGATGATAACATCATCTAAATATACAAGGCAATGTTTGTTAATGAGGTCTTTAAGAACGAAGTTCATGCAACGTTGGAATGTTGCTGGGGCATTTTTCAAACCAAATGGCATGCGAGTATACTCGTAGTGACCGTGTTTAGTTGAGAATGCAGTTTTTGGTATGGATTTAGGGTCCATTTCAATTTGGTGAAAACCCTTCGCTAAGTCGATTGTTGTGAAGTATTGACATTTTCCTAACTTGCCTAATATTTCATCCATGTTCGGGATTGGGAATTTATCGTTAATAGTTATTTCATTTAGGTTTCGATAGTCGACGACTAACCTGAATTTTGGTTTGCCAGATGCGTCTATCTTTTTGGGAACAATCCATAAGGGACTGCAATAGGGAGAGTCGCTTTCGCGTATAATGCCTTGTTGTAGCATTTCCTCAATTTGTTTATTAACTTCTGCTTCATAAGCAAAAGGATATGAATAGGGTCTTTTATACACTGGGTTTTCGTGAACTGTTTTGATTTCATGGCGTATGATGCTTGTAAAAGTTAGGTTTTCCTTATCAGAATACTGGATGTCTTTGAATTCTTTTAGTAATTGTGATAGTCTATGTTTTTCTTCATTGTTTAAATGGTCTAGTCGGTATGTGTAGTCTGAGTTTATATCATTGTCCAATGCATAGTTTATTTCGGCTGTATAGTGGTTTTCTTGTAAAATTGCTTCAAAATTTTTTGACGAATTTCCGTCAGAAAGTTCAAGTTCTTTATGAAGGAATGACCTTCCATTGATAATTGTTTCTTTTCTAAAATAATCTATACAACCGTTGTTTTCCATTAGTACTTTCCTTCCTAATAGAATGTCATAAAATGGTGAAAATGAATGAATGTAAAATTTCTGCGATTGCTGAAAAAGCCCATTGGCCGGAAGATTTACGAATTTATTTAGTTTTGAATAGCCTGTCATACTTCTGACAACTATTTGTTTATCATGAACTTGAAGATTGAAAAAGTTTGAATTCATCATGTTTATTGATGAACCAGTGTCGACTATGCATCGGTATCTATGATTATTAAACATGATCTCTATGTATTGGTGGGTTCCCAGGCTGGTATTGGAAAATTTTCGGCTTGTTGAATTTGCTGATTTGTATACGTCTCGTTTTGTGTGTCTTGTAATTGATCGTCGTGGAACTGTTCGTCGTTGTTATTATCTTGGTCAGCAATGTTATTGTAATCTAACACGTATTGATGGTGACTTTCATCTGTCTCCATACGTGATTGTCCGCTGCCTTCTCTAAAACGCTTATTCGGCACTCTTGGTTGTTGGGGGGACTGATAATAGTTTCGGGTGTCGTTCTGTCGGTCGCGAATTAAGTCTGCTCTGAATTCATTAAACAATTGTCTGTTCTGATCGAATTGTTGTTGTCTAGACGGAAAAGCTTGTTTATGAGGGGTTTGGTTGTTTACATTTGGGTTTCGGATCTGCATGGGATTTATTAATGGGTTGAAGGGGGTCGCGAATTGTTGATTGATATGAGAGTTTTTGTTTTTATTTGTGTTGGTATTAGTGTTTAAATTTAGTGAGTTTGTATTAAGTTTTGGACAGTAATCTGATTTCTTAGAAATTGGGTCTTCGTAAAGACCTTCTTGTTGGGCAATTTGTCTTAACTTTTGGATAGTTGAAATGTCATGCCTCGCTAGGGTCATGAACAGCTATCAGGGAGTGAGCGTTGAATAGTATTTTTTATTGTAGTTGCCATTGCTTGTGAATAAACTAATGTGTTATTTTGGTTGTTTTCTAAGGCTAACTTATTAATAATAATAGTTGACTTATTTTCTAATTCTTCACAAAATTGTAGGGCGTGCAATACAAACGTCGCAAAAGTTCCTCCAGGGGGGTTTGAGTTTTAAATTCGACGATCAGAGCTTCCTTTAGGGTTGACCATTCGTTGTGAAATCCGAGTTGGCAGACCTTCTCAGCATCTCCGATGACCTGTAGTTCGATGGCTCCATATATGATGGCTTTCTGAAGAGGGTCATTCGTCGGGTATAGGTTGAGCAGGTATTCAATTCGTCTGATAAACGAACTGAGGCTGTTTGGCTCTCCACAGAACTGCGGCACTTGACGTATTTGTCGTAGCAGTTGCGATAGATTATCATTTGATAATGCCATTTTTGATTAATTTTCTTTTTGAACGTTTTTTGTTTTGTAGCGGTCACACTTGTTTTGTTTAAGCGGGCTACTGTTCTTGTTCACTTCACAATTTGTGGGGTTGGATTTATGTAGCGGTCACACTTGTTTTGTTTAAGCGGGCTACTGTTCCTGTTCACTTCACTGATTGTTGGATTTAACTTATGTAGCGGTCACACCTGTATTTCTTTAAGTGGGCTACTGTTTAAGTTTTATTATTTTTTTTTTTTTTTCACAATCACTTCTCGGCTTGAACACTGTTGGGTTTATACTTTCAACTAATGTCACTGAAGTTGCCGTCGCGATTCACGTGAGTTCTTTTGCGGATGATAGTTAAAGGCTTGGATTAATTTTTGCCTCATCAATAACTAACATCCTACCGGCTGCGCCAATTAAGTATTTAGGTGTTCATCAAAATAAAAAAAATTATATTTTTTATTTTATAATTTTTATTTGATGGATTCGTTACTTATTACACCAGAGTTACTCATAAACTAACTGACTGAATTATTTTTATGGACCAGCAAACCTTAAAGTTCTACAGAGCTTTACATCTTTGTTTATCAGTGACTTAAGCTTCTTATCGTTTGGTGTCTTGAGAGAACTTTTATGATGAGGCTTTTGAAGAGTGAAGCTTTCCAAAAGATCGGTTTAAGTTTTCGTATGGAGAATGAACTGAGGCTTTTGAAGAGTGAAGCTTTTCAAAAGATTGGTTTAAGTTATGAAGAATGAAGGTTAAATAATTCATATGGAGAATGAATATGTCACTATATATTCTTGCTCAGGATTACTAGCCGAGTCGATTGAGCCATGTCCGTCTGTCTGTCTGGATGAACACGCCGATCTCAGCTATTACAAAAGCTAGGGACACCAAATTTAGCATGAAGATTCCTGTGTACCATACGCAGATCAAGTTAATTTTCAATTTGGAATAACACGCCTACCGCCTCCGCAAACCGCCAATTTTGATTTACATGGCGATTTACTCATTTCTTAACTTTCTGCTTTAGTATATATACAGATAAATACTAAATGAAGTTATCCTCCAAATCGCAATCGAAGTTATTAGATAAATCATTTCGACCCTTCGACCAGCAAAGAAGTTGTCGATGACGTCAGAACAAAATTACTTGCGTAGGAAAGAAAAGAACAAACGATGAGAGCGCCAAGCGCGAGCTGTTTCTCGACTCTTCTTTTCCATGCACATGTCAATTACCGAAAATACATGTGCATAAATATATACTAATACTCAACCAATAGGTGGCGTGGTAAATGAATATGAATGTATGCAAGTATTTACATGCTTGTGTACATATTCATAATATTCATAATATGCTTACGTGCACATATGATTATTATTTAATAATTCATATTTTAGGGTCAGTAAAAAATACAAAACTATAAAATGCAATTAAATAAATATTAATTTTGATTACTCGATATATTGCAAATTATCGATATTGGCCAATTCAAAATATATGAAGAAATACCGATATATACTGCTCACACCCCTTTTTGCAGTCTTGCGCTAGGAAAATTGCGGCGATAAATTATTGAAAACTTATCGAAATTGATGCAAGGTGGCAGCGCACTGCAGTGTTATGATTAATTTGTAGGTTGCGATTAGTGTTAGATTAGATACTTTTTATAGCAACATACGTCCAAGGGTATCCCAATGTCGGGTGGCGCTCGACTGTTGCTCTCGTTGAATAATGTATCTGTTGAAAATACAAAAGTCAGATCAATAGGATTTCGGAAAGAGAGGATGCACTCCCTTGTTGTGCTCTCCCACTCAGTTGTAGTTGCCACTTAATTTAATATTCTTGAGTTTATCGCTTAATTCACTTGAAGACAACGAGAGCGTGCGGTTGTGACGGTTGTGTTAAGAATTTTTACTATTTGGCTGATGGGCTGGTTGATAAAATACTTTAACGTATTTTATTATTATATTGAAATAATAATTTCCATAGGTTATGGGCCGAGTCAAATAAATATTTTTGAAGTTGCAAATAAGAATAATTAAACTTAAAAGTGAATTACATGGTTAAGTATATATATGCATGTGTAAACTAGTTCATATAAGTTTGACGAAATACATATATACAAGTTATCACCCTCAGTCCCTCTATATTTATTATGGAAATATTAAACAGTTCTCATAGCCACTTGGAAATCCATTTTTCGCTCTAGCGCTATCCCATTGCGTCATTCCATTTAAGAAAGCTATTCGCACTCTTGCGCCAGTCTCTTAAAAGCATAAACAATAGCAATAACAATAGAAGCCCGTTATCGGCCTCAAGCCACTCTTTTCGTTAAACAAACAAAGAAGCAGTTATTAAACTACACAGTTCAAAGACGTAAATATTGACCTCTTGGTCACTTATCACCCATCCTAAGTATTGGATGAGTGCATAAGTTCGTGCCCGATTTCGCTGGATGCCGTTCGAATCGTTTGAGAGTGGCGCTCGTGAAAGAAATATATACATATTATATATCGTTGGAAAGGTGACAGTCCGAACTGTAAATCAAGCATAAAATAACTTAATTTGGATTTGAGTTGCTTAGTGAAAAGACGCATGGAAGATGGACAACGAAAAAGATCATATGCGTCATATTATGTTATACGAATTCCACAAAGGAAAAACAGTGGGCGCTGCAACTAAAGATATTCGCGAAGTTTATTTGGACCGTGCTCCAGCACTCCGCACAGTAAAGAAATGGTTCGCGAAATTTCGTTCTGGAGATTTTAACCTCGAAGATCAACCTCGCAGTGGACGGCCTTCTGAGCTTGATGACGATGTTCTAAGGACTTTAGTTGCGAATAACTCACGTATTTCGACGGAAGAGGTTGCCAGTGAATTGAACGTCAACAAATCAACTGCGTTTCGTCGTTTAAAAAAGGTTGGGTACACTTTGAAGCTCGATACATGGGTGCCACATCAGTTGAGTGAAAAAAATAAAGTGGACCGTATGTCAACAGCAATTTCTTTGCTTCGACGGATCAAAAACGAACCTTTTTTGGATCGGCTCGTGACTGGTGATGAAAAATGGGTCCTGTACAACAATGTTCAACGCAAAAGAACATGGAAACAGGCACACGAAGGGGCGGAACCGATGTCGAAAGCTGGATTGCATCCGATGAAGGTACTGCTCTGCATTTGGTGGGATATCCGAGGCGTGATCTATTTTGAGCTCTTGCCAGCTGCAGAAACGATCACTGCCAACAAGTATTGTCAGCAATTGGTCGAATTGAAGAAAGCAATTGATGAAAAACGTCCGATTTATATAATAGAACAAGAACTAAGTGTACTTAGACAGGGTAACATGACGGTTCTAGAATATTATAACTTGGTTAACAAGAAACTTACCTTGTTAATAAACAAAACAATAATGACATATGGCGATAAAGCAAACGTGATCACAGAAATGAACAATAGAAACAGGGATAACGCGTTGCGTATATTTATCACAGGTCTGAATGGTTCTTTATCAGAAATTAATTCTCTTTAAAAGCTGAAAACTTATTCAATGCTCTAGCAAAGGCTCAAGAGCTTGAATCAAATAATCAAAGAGCATATTTCGCTTATAATTACTTTACTCGTTCTCAACAGAACAATAACTATAATAACAAAAATCAGCAGAAAAAACCTGATAACCCACATAACCATAATATTAATAATAATTTACGCCTCAATCAGGTTAACCAAAATCCGAATAATAAATAACAAACAACTAGAAATGTTTTTGCTCCAGGCAATAACACAGTGCAGCCCCCACCGGTTCCGATGGACATCGATAAGTCCATCCAAATCCAAAATGAACCCCAATATAATCGAAATCAGTATAATCCGCAACCTTTGAAGTGCGAATATCCCCCGCCTTCGACCCAACAGAAACCACAAAAGTTAATGCGTGTTAATAACTTGAATGAGGAACATTTTTTAGAGAAAGAAGTGGAGAACTCCCCTACATATTCCGAACAGACAGAAAACTAAAAAATAAATTTAAAATCTTAATTGATACCGGTGCTACCGCATGTTACATTAGGCAAGGTATTTACGATAATCCCGAAGAACTAGTTATTAAGAAAAGAATAAAGACAGTAAGCGGTTATAGTTTCATAACCCATTTTCACAATATCACATTATTTGCTAAAAGACAAAGATTTTACGAAATACAAAAATTAGATGCGGATCTATTGGTCGGCTATAACCTACTAAAAGGAATAAATGCCATTATCTAAAGAGACGCTTGCTTATAATGATGAAGACACAGTTGGTAATCTACAGTGTTCAGAGATAGATTTGAACATTGCCACTTATCTGGACTCACAAAAAGGAAATAATGGGAAAACGTTATCCTTATTCCAACGGTCCGACTCTTATGAATCATCGTCAATGACTGATGCTGATTGCCCATTTACAGACGATAATGAAATCGTTAGTAAGCCAAAACGAAGGAAAAAGGTTAAAAAGAGCAGATGCCGTAAAGCGTCAGTATCCTCTGTTACCAATTCTTCGGTATTATGCAAAGTAAACCACTCTGTGAATGTCACGGAGGACTTAAATGGTCTTGAACAACAAGTTGTCCAAGAAATATTAACAAAGCATTCCCAAATTCAAACGTGTCTGCCTTATAGAACAGATATTATAGGTGAGATAAGAATGTTGAATGACAATGTTATTTATAGTAAACAGTATCCTTATCCTTATTCAGTTAACAACTTTGTTAACCAGGAAGTAAATAGGATGCTAGAAGAAAAGATTATACGACCCAGTATGGGTAGTAGGAAAAAAGGGTTATAATGAAGATGGTACTAGAAAAAATCAATTAGTTATCGATTTCAAGAAAATTAATGAAAACACAGTTCCCGATAGATATCCAATGCCTGACCCGTCAGTAATATTATCTAATCTGGGTAAAGCGCGTTACTTTTCAACAATTGACTTAGAGTCAGGTTTTCTTCAGATTCTAATGATGGATGAAGACATAGAAAAAATGGCATTTTCCATCAATAATGGTAAATGTGAATTCCATAGGCTACCCTTTGGATTGGCCAATGCCCCTCGAATATTTCAAAGAGCGATGAACAACATTTTACGCGAAAAAATCGGAAAGACTTGTCACATTTATGTTGACGATATAATCGTCTTTTCTGAAACAGTAAAACCACATTTATATGATCTACAAGAGATCATAGAAATACTTTTTAAGGCAAACATGAAAATTTCAAACATGAAAATTTCGACTGGAATCTGAGAACGCCTTCGTGAAATTGAAGACACGCGAGAAGAGGCTATTCAAAGCCGCACTCGCGAAGGGTTCGAGCAGAGCGGAGGCTCTAGCTATCGACACCGCGCCCCCCGTGGAAACCAAGGCCAAACGGACGCGCGCTGACGATACCGTCCTCGAACCCCAAGGGTCTTAAAAGAAGCCCAAAAAGACTCATGTGGAGTCCACAAAGCCACCTCACAGCCAGGTGGCAAGCAGCGTGAAACTGGGCTTCACGTTGGCTGACCCCAAAAATCCGCTTTCACCGGAGCAGGTGGCTACGGTGAAAGCATGCATTGCCAACGCTTTGCTGCTTCATCCCACACCGGGCGTCCAGGTTTCGAGGGTTGCATACCCCGAAACGAATGGCTGCTCCTGGTGTGCGAAGACAGCCGCACTGCTGACTGGGTCAGGGGAGCCGTTGGACACATCAGGTCCATCAGCTCCCTTGACATCAAACTACTGGAGGAGACTGAGTTTCCTAAAGCTCACCTCATCCGAGGATATTTCCCCAGTAGTGCTGACCTGACTCCCGCCGCCATTCTGGGATACCTTGGCATCCAAAATGCGGACTGCTTCTCAACGAAGCAGTGGCGGGTGGTCCAGCACAGCCTCAACGGCACCACGACTCACCTCGCGATGTTGGTCGACGAGGAGTCGTATAAGGCTCTGACGGAGTGCAACAGGAAGGTGAAATTCGTCTTTGGACGAGTTAAGCTTCTCCTGAAGAACTCCGTCCCCAGAGCCTCCCCCTCTCCTGCCCGTCCCTCTTCCCCTTCTCCATCCATTCCCCCCCCAACCAACGCCCCATTCGAAGCGAAGAAGGTTGCCCCCACCTACGCGACGGCAGTAGCTGCCCCCCGGTGGCGTCCACCAGCGCTGCAGGCGCAGTGGCACGGCAAGCCCCCCTCCCCAAACCACCGACCATCCGGGTCTCCGCCCCCAACCCACCAACGGGCCGCACCAGACCTGTGGCTGACAGCAGGCGCCTCCTGGCCCCTGCCCGACCCACAATAAGCGCTGGGCGCAAGCTACCCGCAAGGGTACCTCCCGCGACTGGGGTCGCTAGGCGACCTCCCCCGAGCAGCTCCGCCAGAGTGCCGAAGGGCATCCGTGGCAATGACTCTCGGGGTGGCAAGGCATGTAGCCTCGTCACTAAGGCGATAAGATAGGATGCGGAGCGCAATTAAGTTGCTCCAGGCGAACCTGCACCACGCCAGAGGAGCGTCAGCCACCCTGTGCAGGGTCGTCTGTAAAGACGAGATTGACCTGGCTCTCTTCCAAGAGCCATGGTTAATAGGTGACCTCGTTCGTGGACTATCATGCGGATCACGTAAGTTACTATATGACCGTATGGGAGGTGCCCCTCGCACTGCTATATTGGTTAATAACAGTGTGAGACACTTCCCTCTAACTAACATCATTCACAGAGACCTGGTGGCAACGGCTATAGAGGTAGCCACTGCTGATGGCGTCCGGGAAGTAGTGATCGCCTCTTCTTACTTCCCGGGTGATCTGCACCCCCCGCAGAGGTTCAGCGGCTTGTGAACTTCTGCCGCCTTCACAACAAGCCGCTTGTGATCGGCTGTGATGCCAACGCCCACCACACAATCTGGGGGAGCAGCGATGTCAATAAACGTGGTGAGTCTCTCTTAGATTATCTAATGTGTTGTCATTTAGATATAGCCATCGTAGGGTGTAAACCCACGTTTATAAACTCCATTAGGGAAGAGGTTTTAGATCTCACCCTAGTCAGCAACTCAATTGCGAGTTCGCTTGTTAACTGGCGGGTCACTGACGAAGCCACCCTGTCGGACCATCAGCACATCAGGTTCGACCTTCCTGGCCAAGTCGATATCCGCCAGAACTCCTTTTGTCTCAAAAAGACAAACTGGAAACTCTTCAAAGCCTCTGTGGCTTTGAAAGAAGACCTGTTGATCAGCAATCCTAACTCTATCAGTGAGATAGAACTTGCTGCCAACCTGCTCCAAGATGTGCTTATCACGTCCTTCGAAAGACGTCTTCAGTTCGGAAGACTTTAATAGTCAACCGTAAAGTTCCTTGGTGGAATGAAGAGCTGGCAGCACAAAGAAGGAAGGTTAGAAGCCTCTAATGTTATAGGAAGCACTTGAGCCTTTATTGCAAGTTCACTTCCTAGGTTCCGTGGTTAACCCAGATCTTTCCAGTCACGTTGACGCCACTTTGTCACCTGACTCACGTTGATCCAGCCTATCTGGAACCATTTTCGACCCTGAAAAGGTCAAATGGGCTGTAGCCCCAGGGGGTGATAAAATGTTTCCAGCCCTTCTTCAAAACAGCCTGGATCATATCCTCGATCCACTGGTCGGCCTACTTAGAGCTAGTCTCACGTGGGGACACATACCCAACTCTTGGAGGAGAGTCAATGTGGTATTCATTCCCAAACAGGGAAATCGTCCTCTTGACCAGCCTAAGTCATATCGGCCGATCAGCCTTACCTGCTTTCTGCTTAAGACTGCAGAAAGGCTCTTAGATATGCACATTCGGTGCTCTCTGCAGAAAAACAACCCTCTGCACCCCACGCAGTTCGCGTATATAGCCGGTAGATCGACAGAGGTCGCTCTTCACAAATTAGTGGGAAAAATTGAAAAAGCCTTCGTATCAAAGAACATTTCTCTTTTCTTGATATAGAGGGTGCTTTCGATAACACCGGCTACAAGTCTATCTCTGCTGCGCTTGAGCGCAGGAATATTGCCCGTCCAATAATCCGGTGAATTGACGCCATGCTCAAACACCGGACTATCTCCTCTACCCTGGACACGACGACCGCCCATATTAGTGCGGTTAAAGGGTGTCCCCAGGAAGGGGTCCTATCCCCTTTGCTCTGGTCCTTAGTAGTCGACGAACTACTAATTATACTTGCAGAACAGGGCGTGGAAGCGATTGGCTATGCCGACGACCTGGCTCTCGTAGTGAACGGGAACTTTGCCAACACCGTGACAGAGTTGATGCAATCAGCTCTGAACACGGTCAGTAGGTGGTGTGAAGATGTAGGTCTTAGCATCAACCCACAAAAGGCAATCATTGTTCCCTTCACTAAGCGTTACTCTGTTGACATTGGTCAATTATACATTGGCGGCTCTCCCGTGGACCTTTCCAATGAAGTCAAATATCTAGGGGTAACCCTTGATAAACGACTAAACTGGAACTCCCACCTACATAACACTCTATCAAAGGCTACTCATGCCATGTTGGCATGCAGAAGACTCTTCGGTATTGTGTGGTGGCCTAAGGTTACGCAGATCACTGTCATCAACAAATGCACGAAACTGCATAGGCTGCTGTGCCTCTCCTTGACGGGTGCACTTCGCACCTGTCCCACCGCAGCTATGGAATCAATTTTGAATCTGACTCCGCTGCACATCCGCATTAAAGAAGTTACGGCTATGAGCCTTCTTAGAATAAAGCTTCAATCTGGGCTTCTAGCTACCGAATCAGGGCATGCTAGCTTAATCAAAGATATTCCTGGCCTAGAGATCTGCACCAGATCAGATTCTATGACCAAGGAACTCTTCTTTGGTGCAAAATTTAGAACCCTCATCCCGGACCGTAGGGACTGGGATGCTGGCAACCCCATCAGAGACCCCAATGGTATACATTGGTATACCGACGGGTCGAAGGCTGATCAGGGGTTGGAGCTGGGATATATGGTCCCAACTCCAAAACCTCGATTGCTATGGGCAACTGGCCTACAGTTTTCCAATCAGAGGTTCACGCCATCGAGTTCTGCTCCTTGAGAAGGGGATTAGAGGAGCTAACATATACATCTTCTCTGACAGCCAAGCGGCCATACTGGCCCTCTCCACAAAAAGAGTAGGCTCGCGTATGGTGGCTGACTGCTGGAACTGTCTCCAGCGGGTGTCAAATAAGAACAAAGTTACCCTAATTTGGGTACCTGGACATTCTGGTTTCCAGGGCAACGAGCAAGCGGACGAACTAGCAAGGGCTGGGTCATCAGCCCCCCTGCTTGGCCCCGAACCCTTCTGTGGCGTGGGGTGGTCAACTATCTCCTCCCTGGTGAAAACCTGGGCTGGAAGATTGACCGAACGCTACTGGTTCTTCCAACCTGGGATGCGGCAGGCTAAAGAGCTCACCAATCCTAAAGTTGATCGAAGGACCAAGCTACTCTCTAGGAGAGACCTTTACCTAATTGTTGGCTACCTAAGTGGCCACCACCTGGTGAACTATCAGCTTACCAAAATGCGCCTGTCCTCGGATGCGGAGTGCAGGCTCTGCAAAGAGGACGACGAGTCTACTAAACACATTCTATGTGACTGTCCGGCCTTGGTATGGACAATGAGGAAAGATCTGTTATGCTTCATTAGGGAGGCAGAACAGCTTTTGTCATTATAGGGAGAGCATTCTAGGTACAAAAGATCTTCATGGTCGCAGTGATTCGCGCCTTCTCCGCTGGGAGACTCCCTCTTTTATATTTTTTTTTTTATTTTATAATAAATGCTCAGAAATTGACATTCCTTACTTGCATAGATGCATATTCTAAATATTTAGTAATCAAAGAAATAAAAAACAAATCAAACATGGAGTCTAAAATTTTAGAATTAATCCAACCTTTCCCTTTTGCCAAATCGATAATGATGGACAATGAACCTAGTTTTTCTTCTGCTTAATTCAAATCTACAATAACACGTGCAGGTTTAACAATATATTCCGCAGACCCCAGGCATAGTTTAACTAACGGCCAAGTAGAACGAGTTCATTCGACTATAATAGAAATTGCTCGATGTATTCAAGAAGAATACCAATTATTAGATTACAACGAAATTATTTATCGTGCAGTTAAAGAATATAATCAATCAATACAGTCGTCCACTCAGCAAAAACCTGATGATATTTTGTTTAATAAAACAGATCATTCACATTTACCAGAAAGATTAAAAAAAGTCCAAACAAAAATGGTAGAGTATCATAATCTAAACAGAACACCTAAAACTTATCAGGTAGGAGATGTCATTTACGAGAAAAAACATGGCGAGCGCAATAAACTCCAGCCAAGATATAAAAGGCAAATAGTAAAAGAAGATTTAAAAAATAAAGTAATAATTAATAAAAAAGATCGTATTATTCGCAAAGATAATATAAAGTTTTAACCATTTTTTTACGTTTTATATTTCTTTCATGTTTTAGCATGAATATTTTATTATTCGTATCTATATTACTGGGCTCAGCCGTTTCTAATATTATAAATTACTCTGAAGAAGATTACGTTTTAATCGAAGACACAAATAACATATTTTTATACTAAACATACGGGGAAATATACCACGTAACTAATTTAAGTTTTTATAAAAACATTATTGAGGAAGAAGTAAAATACGTAAATGATAATAACATCAGCATTGATTGGGATTTTTATTTGCAACTGAAACTAGCTAGTTCCCTTTTGACACAACTTACACCACACAAAAAAATTAAAAGAAGCAATAATGAACTTGGTACCATTTTTAAATAGATAACAGGTACACCAGATCATAATGATATGGTTACCATACAAAATAAAGTAAATGACCTTATAGTCAATAACAATAAACAAAATCAAATTAATTCATTAATTAACTTGATAAAGAATTTTTACTTAAAAAATACAGACTACAACTGCTGTCAAAAGATTTACAAACATTGCGAGATGCAATCACTTTTTCAAAAGCCAAAATTTTATATTCCAAAATCTTGAATAACCACGATGTGGCAAATATTTTTACAAACGAAAAATTCAACATAACTATTGAATTTAATATAATAAAATACGATTAAGTATTGTATATTATAACCCAGGGCATCAACCAAATAGTGAAACACTTTTATTGTTGTTTGACACTTCAATAATTATAGAACGATTACTCTATAACATGTGAATGCATGTGAATGGTAAACCATGCCATGTGAATGACAAACAACGACATGGTCCTCTTAATTCACAACTATGCATAAGTGTGACTTTTGTATTTTCAACAATAACATTAATAGATTTGATTTGTTTCTAACTTTTCAATTGTTTCTTATAAAGGTTTAATCATTTTCTTTATTAAATACCCTATTGTAAACAACAATTGTAACTTATACCACGCAAAGGCTATATCTCAAAAAGATGAAAAATTATTAATTGAAGAGAAAGTAGCTAAATGTAATAATACTTTTCATTACATCCAAATTTATAAAAAAGAATTATATAGTAATTTTGCACAATTACGAAATACTAAAAATGGTTTTGTAGACCTACTCAATAAAGAATTCACAAGTTGTAAGAAAATAAAAGAAAACGAGAGCACCAGTCGAGCGCCACGCGACAGTGGGATACCCTTGGACGTACGCTTGTGTTAGTGGCAACCAGCAATTAATCTGGCCTGAAATGGACATGCAAAGTTTGTCGGGTGAAAGAACTAACTTTGAGTAAAATGCTTAGGGATGCTTGGGCTTTTCAAATCTCCAATCTGAATTTTCTGATATGGAACTTCAATTTAATAATTTCGAATGTTCCGAGGAGCCTTCCGCACTTCCACTGGCAACTTCTGCAGGTATAACATCTCCAGTTATTGCCTAAATAACGCCTTTGTACGTCTCCTTAAATTCCTCCAGTCACCCCGGCTATTATGTGCGATCCATCACTTTTGATCGTCACCTCTCCAGTTGCGCCTTTGTCCAAAAAGAATCTTAAAAATTCTTTTGAAAATACCCCAGCACCCGATACTTCGATTGAAGATATACAAACATTTATTCAACCAAAAATCTCTGTACCGAAAAGTTGTAGAAAATTTTAAATTTAACTACACGCGAGATATTGCATCCTTTAAAATAAGTATTCTTGTAGACAATTTTCAATCTGTTTGCAGCGGAACTTTCTGGCCGCCTGACTTAATTGTAAAGAAGTATTCTTCAAAACAAAAAAGTCTAACTGCGGTACCGCTTCTTACAACTTCTCGCGCATCTTCTTCTTCTAGTGGGACATCAAAAAACCAGTAGAAATAACCTCTCTCTATTTTGCTTATCAAAACGTTAGAGGCCTAAACTCTAAGCTCTCTAATTTGTTTTTATACTCTTGGACCATTGAAAATGGTCAAAAAAGAGTATACTAACTTTGTGCAAATGTATGTAACGGGCAGAAGGAGGCGTCGGAGACCCCATAAAGTATATATATTCTTGCTCAGGATTACTAGCCGAGTCGATTGAGCCATGTCCGTCTGTCTGTCTGGATGAACGCGCCGATCTCAGCTATTACAAAAGCTAGGGACACCAAATTTAGCATGAAGTTTCCTGTATACCATACGCAGATCAAGTTAATTTTCAATTTGGAATAACACGCCTACCGCCCCCGCAAACCGCCAATTTTGATTTACATGGCGATTTACTCATTTCTTTACTTTCTGCTTTAGTATATATACAGATAAATACTAAATGAAGTTATCCTCCAAATCGCAATCGAAGTTATTAGATAAATCATTTCGACCCTTCGACCAGCAAACAAGTTTTCGATGACGTCAGAACTAAATTATTTGCGTAGGAAAGAAAAGGACAAACGATGCGAGCGCGAAGCGCGAGCTGTTTCTCGACTCTTCTTTTCCATGCACAGGTCAATTACCGAAAATACATGTGCATAAATATATACTAATACTCAACCAATAGGTGGCGTGGTAAATGAATATGAATGTATGCAAGTATTTACATGCTTGTGTACATATTCATAATATGCTTACGTGCACATATGATTATTATTTAATAATTCATATTTTAGGGTCAGTAAAAAATATGAATTTTGATTACTCGATATATTGCAAGTTATCGATATTGGCCAATTCAAAATTTATGAAGAAATACCGATATATACTGCTCACACCCCTTTTTGCAGTCTTGCGCTAGGAAAATTGCGGCGATAAATTATTAAAAACTTATCGAAATTGATGCAAGGTGGCAGCGCACTGCAGTGTTATGATTAATTTGTAGGTTGCGATTAGTATTATACAATTAGATACTTTTTATAGCAACATACGTCCAAGGGTATCCCACTGTCGGGTGGCGCTCGACTGTTGCTCTCGTTGAATAATGTATCTGTTGAAAATACAAAAGTCAGATCAATAGGATCTCGGAAAGAGAGGATGCATTCCCTTATTGTGCTCTCCCACTCAGTTGTAGTTGCCACATAATTTAATATTCTTGAGTTTATCGCTTAATTCACTTGAAGACAACGAGAGCGTGCGGTTGTGACGGTTGTGTTAAGAATAAAATAACAATTTAAAGGAAACTAATAAAAGTGTTTTTACTATTTGGCTGATGGGCTGGTTGATAAAATACTTTTACGTATTTTATTATTATATTGAAATAATAATTTCCATAGGTTATGGGCCGAGTCATAAATATTTTTGAAGTTGCAAATAAGAATAATTAAACTTAAAAGTGAATTACTTGGTTAAGTATATATATGTATGTGTAAACTAGTGCATATAAGTTTGACGAAATACATATATACAAGTTATCACCCTCAGTCCCTCTATATTTATTATGGAAATATTAAACAGTTTTCATAGCCACTTGGGAACCCATTTTTTGCTCTAGCGCTATCCCATTGCGTCATTCCATTTAAGAAAGCTATTCGCACTCTTGCGCCAGTTTCTTAAAAGCATAAACAATATCCGAAGCCCGTCATCGGCCTCGAGCCACTCTTTTCGTTAAACAAACAAAGAGGCAGTTAGTAAACTATGCAGTTCAGACGTAAATATTGACCTCTTGGTCATTTATCACCCATCCTAAGTAGAACCGTTCAAGTGTCAACAAAATTCTCGATCAAGAGCGTATCATAAACAACGCTCTCATGATCTGCGTCTCCACGCTCTATTGTAAACAAATCCTTCTTCGCCCTCATTTGGTTCCATTTCCGAAAGCTCTTGATCCCCAAGTCTAAAGGTTTTGAGAGAAGCTTTGACAATACTTTAGCTTAAGAATATATCGGTAACATTAGTCCTAATTTTGCGATCAATAAAGACGGAAGGGTTCTTCCTACAAAAAATAAATTTTTTTCCATCACGCGTTCGCGAGTTGGTTAAGTGGCGCCCAGTACGTGGGGCTCACGTTAAGTTTTAAACGTAAAATACACGAATGATATTAAACCCCACAATATCAAAGTATCGCGAGTGAGCTTGATCCAGAATATTGAAGCAAAACGGCGAATATCCTTAAAACCCGTTAGGAACTCACACAATTCTACTATACAACGTTAAACTTTAACAGTGCTATACATAACGAGGACCCGAAATAATTAAAAAGGGAGCCTCAAAGTGTTAAACAAGTTAAACAGCGTTGTGGACAAACATGTTAACATATTAAAGAAGACCTGAAAGAAATAAAAAGGAAACTTCAAAGTGTTAAACAATTTAAACAGTGTTGTGGACAAACATATTAACATATTAAAGAAGACCTGAAATAAATAAAAAGGAAATTTCAAAGTGTTAAACTATTTAAATAGTGTTGTAACCACATAAATGTACTTGATAAGAAGGACCTGAACGAAATAAAAGGGAATCTGGAAGTGCAAAATTAATAAAATACAGTTGTCAAACTGACAAAAAACAGTTTTGGTACACAGCACTAAGAACTGCAAAGCAACAAACCAACAACAAACAAACAAAAGTACCAAAATTTTAAACAACAACAATTAAAGAAGGAAGACCCCCAAAGTAAAGAAGGAAGACCCCTAATGTAAATAAGGAAGCCCCCAAGTATAAAAGGAAGACCCCACCAAGAACAAACAACCCCTGACTTAAGAAGGAAGATCATTCATGTGAGCTCCATCAGTACATTTTTTTATTGTTAAGTTAACTTTAATTTTAAAACTGGAGGATCTTATAAGTAACTTTCAAAACTTAAAAATGTCCCAAAATCAGACTTTGACAGCAGATTTAATCGCTGAACTTATAGCAAATAAAACCAAAGCCTAATCAGAAGAAATTGCAGCATTAAAACTACAAATTAATACCAGTTCAACTATAGTTCAAGAATACCAACCTACACAAGTAAATGACTCAATCAGGTGCGATGAATCATTTGATGTTATTAAGTCTATATCCGAATTCGCAAATTATGTTAGTTGGCGTGAAGCAGCATGCTGCGCCATGAGAATGTATAAGGACGGTAGTAGAAAGTACGTAGGTGCCTTAACAATATTGAGAAACAAAATATAATAACAAGGAAAGCTAATGATACGCTAACAAATCATGGTACCAAGGTATCATGGTATTTTAGCTAGATTGGATTTCGCCTATAGTGACAGGCGTCCGATTTATATAATAGAACAAGAACTAAGTGTACTTACACAGGGTAACATGACGGTTCTAGAATATTATAACTTGGTTAACAAGAAACTTACCTTGTTAATAAACAAAACAATAATGACATATGGCGATAAAGCAAACGTGATCACAGAAATGAACAATAGAAACAGGGATAACGCGTTGCGTATATTTATCACAGGTCCGAATGGTTCTTTATCAGATATTAATTATCTTTAAAAGCTGAAAACTTATTCAATGCTCTAGCAAAGGCTCAAGAGCTTGAATCAAATAATCAAAGAGCATATTTCGCTTATAATTACTTTACTCGTTCTCAACAGAACAATAACTATAATAACAAAAATCAGCAGAAAAAACCTGATAACCCACATAACCATAATATTAATAATAATTTACGCCTCAATCAGGTTAACCAAAATCCGAATAATAAATAACAAACAACTAGAAATGTTTTTGCTCCAGGCAATAACACAGTGCAGCCCCCACCGGTTCCGATGGACTTCGATAAGTCCATCCAAATCCAAAATGAACCCCAATATAATCGAAATCAGTATAATCCGCAACCTTTGAAGTGCGAATATCCCCCGCCTTCGACCCAACAGCAACCACAAAAGTTAATGCGTGTTAATAACTTGAATGAGGAACATTTTTTAGAGAAAGAAGTGGAGAACTCCCCTACATATTCCAAACAGACAGAAAACTAAAACATAAATTTAAAATCTTAATTGATACCGGTGCTACCGTATGTTACATTAGGCAAGGTATTTACGATAATTCCGAAGAAATAGTTATTAAGAAAAGAATAAAGACAGTAAACGGTTATAGTTTCATAACCCATTTTCACAATATCACATTATTTGCTCAAAGACAAAGATTTTACGAAATACAAAAATTAGATGCGGATCTATTGGTCGGCTATAACCTACTAAAAGGAATAAATGCCATTATCTAAAGAGACGCTTGCTTATAATGATGAAGACACAGTTGGTAATCTACAGTGTTCAGAGATAGATTTGAACATTGCCACTTATCTGGACTCACAAAAAGGAAATAATGGGAAAACGTTATCCTTATTCCAAGTGTCCGACTCTTATGAATCATCGTCAATGACTGATGCTGATTGCCCATTTACAGACGATAATGAAATCGTTAGTAAGCCAAAACGAAGGAAAAAGGTTAAAAAGAGCAGATGCCGTAAAGCGTCAGTATCCTCTGTTACCAATTCTTCGGTATTATGCAAAGTAAACCACTCTGTGAATGTCACGGAGGACTTAAATGGTCTTGAATAACAAGTTGTCCAAGAAATATTAACAAAGCATTCCCAAATTCAAACGTGTCTGCCTTATAGAACAGATATTATAGGTGAGATAAGAACGTTGAATGACAATGTTATTTATAGTAAACAGTATCCTTATCCTTATTCAGTTAACAACTTTGTTAACCAGGAAGTAAATAGGATGCTAGAAGAAAAGATTATATGGCCTAGCAAAAGTCCATACAATTCCCCCAGTATGGGTAGTAGGAAAAAAGGGTTATAATGAAGATGGTACTAGAAAAAATCGATTAGTTATCGATTTCAAGAAAATTAATGAAAACACAGTTCCCGATAGATATCCAATGCCTGACCCGTCAGTAATATTATCTAATTTGGGTAAAGCGCGTTTCTTTTCAACAATTGACTTAGAGTCAGGTTTTCTTCAGATTCTAATGATGGATGAAGACATAGAAAAAACGGCATTTTCCATCAATAATGGTAAATATGAATTCCTTAGGCTACCCTTTGGATTGGCCAATGCCCCTCGAATATTTCAAAGAGCGATGGACAACATTTTACGCGAAAAAATCGGAAAGACTTGTAACATTTATGTTGACGATATAATCGTCTTTTCTGAAACAGTAAAACCACATTTATATGATCTACAAGAGATCATAGAAATACTTTTTAAGGCAAACATGAAAATTTCTTTAGAAAAATCCAAGTTTTTCAGAAAAGAAACTGAATTCCTAGGATACTTAGTGTCATACAAAATTATAAAAACTGACCCACAAAAGATTGAAACCATCGTTGAATATTCACCTCCCCGCAACATTAGAGAGTTGCGTGGTTTTCTAGGTTTAACCGGCAACTACAGGAAATTTTTTCAAAATTACGCTTCCATAGCTAAACCCCTCACTAAATTGTTTCAAGGTCATGATGGCATGGTGTCTAAGCACATGTCTAAAAAAATTAAAATAGAACTGAATGAGGAAAGCACTTCAGCCTTTGAGAATTTAAAATCACATTTAATTTCGCAGATCGAATTAACCCAACCAGATTATTCGAAGAAGTTTACCCTTACTACTGATGCGTCAGTTTTCCAATCAGAGGTTCACGCCATCGAGTTCTGCTGCCGTCTTATCCTTGAGAAGGGGATTAGAGGAGCGAACATATAGATCTTCCCGGACAGCCAAGCGGCCATTCTGGCCCTCTCCACAAAAAGA
The DNA here is from genome assembly GCA_018904035.1 of Zaprionus ornatus. Classification (NCBI taxonomy): domain Eukaryota; kingdom Metazoa; phylum Arthropoda; class Insecta; order Diptera; family Drosophilidae; genus Zaprionus; species Zaprionus ornatus. Next base: position 526,404 of record JAEIFZ010000011.1, read on the forward strand.
GTGCTGGAACTGTCTCCAGCGGGTATCAAATAAGAATAAAGTTACCCTAATTTGGGTACCTGGACATTCTGGTTTCCAGGGCAACGAGCAAGCGGACGAACTAGCAAGGGCTGGGTCATCAGCCCCCTGCTTGGCCCCGAACCCTTCTGTGGCGTGGGGTGGTCAACTATTTCCTCCCTGGGGAAAACCTGGGCTGGAAGATTGACCGAACGCTACTGGTTCTTCCAACCAGGGATCCGGCAGGCTAAAGAGCTCACCAATCCTAAAGTTGATCGAAGGACCAAGCTACTCTCTAGGAGAGACCTTTACCTAATTGTTCGCTACCTAAGTGGCCACCACCTGGTGAACTATCACCTTACCAAAATGCGCCTGTCCTCGGATGCGGAGTGCAGGCTCTGCAAAGAGGACGACAAGTCTACTAAACACATTCTATGTGACTGTCCGGCCTTGGTATGGACTATGAGGAAACATCTGCACGTGGAATTCGCAAGTCCCGAGCATATTGTCCGTTCCTCGACGAAAGATCTGTTAGGCTTCATTAGGGAGGCAGAACAGCTTTTGTCATTATAGGGAGAGCATTCTAGGTACAAAAGATCTTCATGGTCGCAGTGCTTCGCGCCTTCTCCGCTGGGAGACTCCCTCTTTTATAATAATAATAATAAATGCTCAGAAATTGACATTCCTTACTTGCATAGACGCATATTCTAAATATTTAGTAATCAAAGAAATAAAAAATAAATCAAACATGGAGTCTAAAATTTTAGAATTAATCCAACCTTTCCCTTTTGCCAAATCGATAATGATGGACAATGAACATAGTTTTTCTTCTGCTCAATTCAAATCTACAATAACACGTGCCGGTTTAACAATATATTCCGCAGACCCCAGGCATAGTTTAACTAACGGCCAAGTAGAACGAGTTCATTCGACTATAATAGAAATTGCTCGATGTATTCAAGAAGAATACCAATTATTAGATTACAACGAAATTATTTATCGTGCAGTTAAAGAATATAATCAATCAATACAGCAAAAACCTTATGATATTTTGTTTAATAAAACAGATCATTCACATTTACCAGAAAGATTAAAAAAAGTCCAAACAAAAATGGTAGAGTATCATAATCTAAACAGAACACCTAAAACTTATCAGGTAGGAGATGTCATTTACGAGAAAAAACATGGCGAGCGCAATAAACTCCAGCCAAGATATAAAAGGCAAATAATAGAAGAAGATTTAAAAAATAAAGTAATAATTAATAAAAAAGATCGTATTATTCGCAAAGATAATATAAAGTTTTAACCATTTTTTTACGTTTTCTATTTCTTTCATGTTTTAGCATGAATATTTTATTATTCTTATATATATTACTGGGCTCAGCCGTTTCTAATATCATAAATTACTCTGAAGAAGAATACGTTTTAATCGAAGACACAAATAACATATTTTTATACCAAACATACGGGGAACTATACCACGTAACTAATTTAAGTTTTTATAAAAACATTATTGAGGAAGAAGTAAAATACGTAAATGATAATAACATCAGCATTGATTGGGATTTTTATTTGCAACTGAAACTAGCTAGTTCCCTTTTGACACAACTTACACCACACAAAAAAATTAAAAAAAGCAATAATGAACTTGGTACCATTTTTAAATGGATAACAGGTACACCAGATCATAATGATATGGTTACCATACAAAATAAAGTAAATGACCTTATAGTCAATAACAATAAACAAAATCAAATTAATTCATTAATTAACTTGATAAAGAATTTTTACTTAAATAATACAGACTACAACTGCTGTCAAAAGATTTACACACACTGCGAGATGCAATCACTTTTTCAAAAGCCAAAATTTTATATTCCAAAATCTTGAATAACCACGATGTGGCAAATATTTTTACAAACGAAAAATTCAACATAACTATTGAATTTAATATAATAAAATACGATTAAGTATTGTATATTATAACCCAGGGCATCAACCAAATAGTGAAACACTTTTATTGTTGTTTGACACTTCAATAATTATTTTATTTAAGCAACCGATTGAATCAACCGCACTGTCTTGTTGTCTGCAAGCGAATAGAACGATTACTCTATAACATGTGAATGCATGTGAATGGTAAACCATGCCATGTGAATGACAAACAACGACATAATTCACACCTATGCATAAATGTGACTTTTGTATTTTCAACACGCCACCTCAAAAATCACACTGATACAAACTGATTAAAAATTAATGAAATCAAAAATTACTTTCAATTACAGTTCAATGAAATAAAAATTTAACAAGGTTCACTTAAATAAACATAGTAATAAATAGTCTAGTAATTTTTTTGGTTTGATTATGGTTATATATATATAAAAGATTCAGACTTCATATAAAAATTCATTTTGCTCATTTAGATTATTTTGATCATTCAAGATTCAGTTAGCCCCAGTTGGTCTCTCAGTACAATGAATCTGGCAGTTGGTAGTGGCTTTGTCAAAATATCAGCCAATTGTAAATCTGTGGAAAGATACTTAACACAAATTAGTTTGTTTTCAATTTGTTCTCTGGTAAAATGATATTTGATATCTATGTGCTTAGTTCTCTTGTGGCATGTGGGATTATTGGCTATACTTATACAACCTTGGTTATCCTCGAAAATAACTATTGGACCATTTAATTCTAATTTCATTTCATTTGTTAATGATTTTAGCCATAATGCTTCCCTTACTCCTTCGAATAAGGCCATATATTCAGCTTCGGTAGATGAAGCAGCAACAGATTTTTGTTTCATAGTACTCCAGCAAATTGAACAATTTTGAAACATTTTAAATAAATACCCTGTAGTACTTCTTCTGTCAGTATCATTTCCGGCCCAATCAGAATCAACATACCACAAAAAAATTCAAATTCCTTTTAAATGATAACTTTAAATTGACAGTTCCTTTTAGATATCTTAAAATTCTTTTAAGACATTGCCATAATTCTCTATTATTGTAGTTGGTATATAGACTTAAGATACTTTTCGATGTACTTAACATTACGTACATTAAACAACCAATCAAATTTCTACATGGTGCTTCATATGACACTTCTACTTGCAAAGCCTCATAATTTATTTTGCTTGGAAGTGGAGTCCCAACTGGATTACAATCTTCCATATTGAATTTTTTTAAAACATTTTTAATATATGCAGATTGACTGAGACAAATTTGATCATTTTTTCTTTCAATTTTTATGCCAATAAAATATCGTATTTCATTTAGATCGGTCATTTGAAACTTATTCAAAAGATATGTTTTAATTTTAGACATTCTTTCAGAATCACTAGTAGAAATTATTATATCGTCAACATATAAGAGTACATATATATTTTTATGTATATCTCCTTCATCTAGAATATATATACATCTGTCTACTTCTAGACTCCGAAATCCAAAATTTTGCAATGCACTTTCAAATATCTCAAACCAGCATCTTGCAGCTTGTTTTAGACCATAAATGGCTTTATTAAGTTTACATACTTTATTTCCATCATACTGTATTAAACCTTTTGGAATTTTCATATAGATTTCATCTTTTAGTGCTCCATTTAAAAAAGCTGTTTTGACATCCATCTGATGGATCAATAAATCACATTGATTTGAAAAAGCTAAAAGATATCTAAAACTAGAAATTCGTGCAACTGGTGCAAAAGTCTCATCATAATCCATCATATATTCTTGGGTGAATCCCCTGGCTAACAATCTTGCCTTATATTTAAGTAAATTACCATTTTCATCTTGTTTTATACTAAAACCCACTTGCAATCTACTATGTTTTTATCCTTAGGCATTTGCACTAAGCACCATGTATTATTTACAAAATGAGAATTCAGTTCGTCTTTAATGGCATCCTCCCACAAGGTTCTGTCATCACGAGTTTTAATCTCTTCATATGTATTGGGAATATCATTTAAGCACATTTGGGTATTCATCAGACACTTTTCTAAAAATCTATATGATAACTTTGGTTTATCTTTAATTCTCTCACTGCGTCTAATTTGTTCTTGATTTTTATTTTTTTTTATTTTATCACCAGTTTCAGCCACTGGATCGGTATTCTCGAGACAAGTGGAATTTTCATTTAGATTTTCATCAGACTACGAATCCGTAGATTCACAATTTTCCTGCAATGGAAAATTCGACTCTTCATTCTCTTCAATTAGAGAATCACTTTACTGGTCAAAAACATCATGTTTTTCCACAGAGTCATTTTTATTTGAAGTCACCGATTTCATATTTATTTCATCCACCATTACATCTCTAGCTGTCATAAATTTTTTTAATTTCTCATTCCACAACTTATAGCCGTTTGGCTCATATCCGACAAGTATAGTTTTGATCGATTTCTCGTCAAATTTTCTCTTTCGCACTTTATTTAGTGCATATACTGTCGAGCCAAATATCTTTAGATATTTCAATATTGGCTTCTTTTTATGCCACATCTCAAATGGTGTTTTTCTTATATTTTTTAAAGCTCTAAATGGGGACCTGTTAATTAAATATGTTGCTGTCAAAACAGCTTCACCCCAAAATCTTTTATTTAGTTTAGTACAGTTAATCATAGAGCGGGCTTTTTCAGTGATTGTTCTAATCATCCGTTCTGCAATTCAGCTGTGGGGTATAAGGAACCGTTAAATGATAACTGATACTTTTTTCGACACAAAATTCACGCATTTCATTAGAGAGATATTCTTTTCCATTATCAATATAGATTAACCATTTTTAAATTGAAATGAGCCTCACACTTTGCTACAAAATCTTTTAATACAAAGAACACGTCCGATTTATAAGTTATTAAATACGTCACACAATAATGTGTATATTGATCAATAAATACTACGTAGTGGTTGAGGGCGTAATCGGACCGCATACATCCGAATGAATTACAAATTGTGGGCGTTCAATATTTTCTTTATTTTTGTGTTTTTAAAATTTTAGCCTTGATTGCTTTCCGTTAATAAACGCCTCACATAATTTACTACTATTTACTTGTACGTTTTTTATAAGTTCACTATCTTCAAACAAGCCATCTCGTTTAGTTTCTAAGAATTTTCTAATCTTTCAAGCCACAAGCGATCTCTGCATCATTTGATATTGCAGATGTAAATACCTTACTATTTAAAGTAAATTTAACAGTCGGTACATTATATTCACATATTCCTTCAAATACCAACTTGTCCTTTTGCAGTAGCATAAACAAATTCTCCACGCTTTGCAATCTCAATAGCCACGTTTAAATTTAAATTCTCATACTCCGAAAATAAATTAATATCATTCACTAGGTGATCTGATGCCCCCGAATCTAATATAAAATTTACTTCGTCTGGCTTTTCAGTGTAATTTGCTAATTTCACCATAAATGCAAATGCGCATTTTTGCTGCGTTACTAACTTCTTCTTCTCTCTTCTCCTTCTAACTTCTGCATTCATCAGAAATGCAAACGCACGTACTAGCTGTGTTTCTGTCGCCATCTGAGCCTGTCTCTCTCTAACATTATTTCCATCGGGAACATTCTGGTTTCCTGCCTGCCTTTTTAATTGAAAGCAATCTTTCTTTATATGACCCAATTTCTTGCAATGAAAACATTTTAGTTTAGATTTATTCTTAAAAGGTTTCTTCATAGATTTCCTAGCTTTGTTTTTGTATGTATTTTCCCTAGACTCTCGATCGCATATAGCTTGCACCACTTTAGCACTTGTGTCTTTGTTAATTCCTTTTAACTTAATTTCATGATCGAGTAGCCGTGTCTTAACAAAGTCTAATGTCAAATTACTCTCAGTAAGAGTTTTTATAGCTGTTATTACTCATTCATAGTTAGTCGAAAGTGTATTAAGTAGGTGAGCAATTTTGTACATTTCGTCCAACTTGGCTCCGGCCGCAACTAACTCAGTTATCAAATCATCAAATAAATGAAAATGGTTTACTAGCAGAGTATCACCTTTTAGTTTTAAAGAGAATAATAGTTTGTGACAGTTGAGATGCCAAGCTTTTACGTTCATAAATAGTATCCAATTTTTCAAAAATCTGCTTTGCCGAATTTTCATTGTTGACAAAACTTAGAAAAGAGTCACTCAAATATTCTACTATGATCCCCTTTGCACTTCTTTCTGCCCGTTTTACTTCCTCGCTTACTTCTGTTTGTTCTTTCTCAATTACATTTAACAAATCGTTCTCCTCTAACAGTGCCCTAACTCGAAACTTCCAAATTGAATATTTTTCCCCGTTAAACGGTTTTATATTCCTCTTTCCTTTATCCATGTCTTTTTTTTTTTGTTTTTTCTTTTCTTGATTTTTTTGATCACGCGTCGTCGCTATGATAAAACTAACTGTTCTTTTTGCTTCTTTTGTTTCTCCGTCCGCTTAGCGCTTCTTAGAAACACTTCGTGGCTGTACTGTTTTTACAGTTTTACACAAATGAAAAAAATGTTCGTCGTTTTTCTGAATCGTTATATATATATATATATATACATATGTATTATTACATATATATACTATATATACTTAACTATGTAATTCACTTTTAAGTTTAAATATTCTTATTTGCAAATTCAAAAATATTTCACCACTTGGCTGCAAATGTGACTGGGCCCATAACCTATTGAATTTAATATAATAAAATACGATTAAGTATTGTATATTATAACCCAGGGCATCAACCAAATAGTGAAACACTTTTATTGTTGTTTGACACTTCAATAATTATAGAACGATTACTCTATAACATGTGAATGCATGTGAATGGTAAACCATGCCATGTGAATGACAAACAACGACATGGTCCTCTTAATTCACAACTATGCATAAGTGTGACTTTTGTATTTTCAACAATAACATTAATAGATTTGATTTGTTTCTATTTTTTCAATTGTTTCTTATAAAGGTTTAATCATTTTCTTTATTAAATACCCTATTGTAAACAACAATTGTAACTTATACCACGCAAAGGCTATATCTCAAAAAGATGAAAAATTATTAAATGAAGAGAAAGTAGCTAAATGTAATAATACTTTTCATTACATCCAAATTTATAAAAAAGAAATATATAGTAATTTTGCACAAATACGAAATACTAAAAATTGTTTTGTAGACCTACTCAATAAAGAATTCACAAGTTGTAAGAAAATAAAACAAAACGAGAGCAACAGTCGAGCGGCACGCGACAGTGGGATACCCTTGGACGTATGTTGCTATAAAAAGTATCTTATTGTATAATACTAAGCTCAAGCTACAAATTAATCATAACACTGCAGTGCGCTGCCACCTTGAATCAATTTCGATACGTTTTCAATAATTTATCGCCGCAATTTTCCTAGCGCAAGACTGCAAAAAGCGGTGTGAGCAGTATATATCGGTATTTCTTTATAAATTTTGAATTGGCGAATATCGATAACTTGCAATATATCGAGTAATCAAAATTAATATTTATTTAATTGCATTTTATAGTTTTGTATTTTTTACTGACCCTAAAATATGAGTTATTAAATAATAATCATATGTAATATGTAAGCATATTATGAATATTATGAATATGTACACAAGCATGTAAATACTTGCATACATTCATATTCATTTACCACGCCACCTATTGGTTGAGTATTAGTATATATTTATTCACATGTATTTTCGGTAATTGACATGTGCATGAAAAAGAAGAGTCGAGAAACAGCTCGCGCTTCGCGCTCGCATCGTTTGTCCTTTTCTTTCCTACGCAAGTAATTTAGTTATGACTTCATCGACAACTTGTTTGCTGGTCGAAGGGTCGAAATGGTTTATCTAATAACTTCAGTGTTTATTGTCCAATCGGATTGCAATTTGGAGGATAAGTTCATATAGTATTTATCTATATATAATTAAGTATTTAGGTGTTCATCAAAATTAAAAAAAATTATATTTTTTATTTTATAATTTTTATTTGATGGATTCGTTACTTATTACACCAGAGTTACTCAAAAACTGACTGACAGAATTATTTTTATGGACCAGCAAACCTTAAAGTTCTACAGAGCTTTACATCTTTGTTTATCAGTGACTTAAGCTTCTTATCGTTTGGTGTCTTGAGAGAACTTTTATGATGAGGCTTTTGAAGAGTGAAGCTTTCCAAAAGATCGGTTTAAGTTTTCGTATGGAGAATGAACTGAGGCTTTTGAAGAGTGAAGCTTTTCAAAAGATTGGTTTAAGTTATGAAGAATGAAGTTTAAATAATTCATATGGAGAATGAATATGTCACTCCCCCACCTTTTAGATTTTAGCTTGTCCTCAAGCCTGTACTTCTGGATATAATTGTGGAATTGCATTTTCAGTTTTTACTATTTCAGTATTATTTTCTTTAACTGTTTCAATATTTTTGTCAACTGATTTGTTTGCTTTAGGTCTTAGATATGATATTACAATATTATGAGGTGCTGTTTTACATTTAATGTATAGGTAAAATATAGATATTATAGCTAATACAAACATGAGGATTATTAATATATTTTTATAGATTGTATAATTCGTATTGTTTAGCATAATCATTTCTTTTATTTCAATATGTGACATAGGTTCAACTTTTGTGACATTATGCTCGGTGAATATTAGATTTGTATATTGATGCATATTATTTGATATTGAAAATTCTTTTAACTCTGCTGTACAATTAAATATTTTTATAATTTTGTTATTTTCAATATAAATTTCTTGATTGTTACAATTTTGGTTAAGTTTTTCTCTGGTCATGTTCCATGTAATTAGTATGTTTGGCTTAATGTGTTGGATGAAAAATGGCTTACGGTATTTTTGGAAAGTACACGTTGGTGTTTCGTGTTTGATTATACTAGCAATACAATGGTCTTTAATAATATTTTTTGTTTGTGTATTTATAACATTATTATTGTGTAGATAGAATTTGCCTTCTAAATTTTCGTTAATAGTTTGTCCATTATTGTCTGGGTAAGGGGTGATAAGGAAAGTAGGCTGTTCAACTGTGTTTGTGGGGATATGAGACATTAGGAAAATTTCGTTAGTACCTGTATTATACCAGGCAGAAGTTTTTATGTCCATTAAATTTTTGTAGTTAACGTTACCAAGGTTGTCGTGCTTAAGAAGTTTTGGATTGAATATTCCTAATCGAGTTAATTGTGAACCCATTTCGATGTGTTCAATCTACTCAGTAAAGTGTTCGATATTAAATATTAAAAGGGATATTTTTTGTTCTTTTTTTATAGATTCTGAGTGGGTGTTTATCATTTGAATACCGTTATTAAGGTTATCAATAACGTGGTTTAGACTGCTAATCTGAACAGTGCTTTGGGATAGGGATGAAATTTGGTGTTCAAAATTTTGTCTGTCGTCTTCGTCTAGTGTACCGAAAAGGTATTTGTAAGTAGAGCCTACAAAGTTGAACAGTCCTCGTTTATTGCGTTTTGTTATACGTATTCCGTTCATTTCCCTTTTCATTTTTTCAATTAGGTAATTTATTTGTGTTATGTTATTAAATTTCTGGCTTTCTTTAATAAGAGTGCTAATTGTTTCTTCAATTTGTGTTATGTTAACTGTAAGACAGTGGTGCATGAAAGTAATAGGGAGTTGTATCGTTCCTGATTCAAATAGAATGAATCCCTGATTGTTTTCAATAGGGTTTACTTCGATTGTTCCTGCTGTAGTTTGTGTCATCATAAGAGTCATTATAATAATTATGAGTCCGATGATTGGGTGTCGGTCGGCTGTAAATATTTGCTGTTATTAACATTTTTTTTCTTTTTAAATTTACTTTTATAGTGTGTAACATTTTGGCCTCGATTATTTTCGTTGTAATGTTTTTCGTCTAGTTGTTCAATTCTGCCTGTTTTCCTAAAGGTGTTTTTGGATTTCGAGCGCGTTATAGGGGCTTGTCTATACTTTGTGTCAACTTCGTAAATTTGTCGGTTCTCATTAAGCTTGTTAATTTTGTTTTCTTTAATTTTCTGAGAGTCATAGGTAAGTGTGCCTGCGTAGAGTAGTATGTAAGCTGGTATTTGTCCGGTTGTATTGTGTTTGGTTTTATGGTTGTATGTGTATTAAATTGTTTCTATTCTTGTTTCCCTATTTTCTCTATTATTTTCAGTGTTGATAATGCGAATCTTTTCATTTATTGTTTTGTGAAGACGTTCTACATCTGCTATTCCTGTTTGGCTTGTGGTGATATCTAATTGTATTTCTTCGTTATTTAGCCAAATCTTTAGAGAGTTGCTCATGAATGCTGAGTCTTTGTCTGCTTTAATTTTTTGTGGTTCTCCCATCTCGTTAAATATTCTAGTAAGGGCTCTTTTGGCTTCTAGCCAATCTCTACTATTTGTTTTTATAAGTGATGCGAATTTTGAATAAACGTCAATACAGGATAAATATTGCTCATTGTCAATAGCATAAAAGTCAATTACGTAAAGTTCTCTTGGGTTATTTGTCTCTGGGGTTTTCTCAAAAGCAAGTTTTGTTGGTCTGTGTTCTGTTTTTGCGAGATTGCAGACTTCGCAATCATTAATGATATTTTGAATTAATTTATTATAGTCAGGAAAATAGTGAGTTTCTTTAAAGAGTCGTGTCATTTTTTCGATACCAGGGTGCAGTAATTTCAGGTGTTGAGAAATAATGAATTCCTTGAATTCAGCGTAAGAGTTAATGTCCTTTAGTTTAATTATACTTTTTAAGATTTTTACGTTACTATGTGGGTTAATAGTTTCATGGTATGCATTTTGAAGAACGGAAAAATCACTGTCATTGTCTATGTAAATTACGCTAGTATGGTTAAGAAAGTATTTTATTAAGAAGTCTTTTGCTATTGGGAGAGTCATTTCAGTATATTTTATGGTGATTTTAGTTTTAGTGAAATATTTTGATATGTCTACTTGGTCTATGGAATCTTTTATAAATTCTATTTGTCTAGTGAAATAGTTTATGGGTTTCTCAGTGATTTGAATATAAGTTTCGTTACTTTCTGATGCACTATGTATTGTTGCTGCTGTTGAAATATCTTCTTCTTCACCTAAAATATTTTCTTCAATTTTAACTCGAGATAAAGCATCTGCTACATGATTTAGTTTTGCTTCCAAATATTTTATTTTAAAATTGTATTCACTAAGTTTGATTCGCCAACGTTGTAATTTCATATTGGGTTCTTTTATATTATTTAGCCAGACAAGGGGTTTATGATCACTTAATATTTCAAAAGGGACTCCATATAAATATGGGCGGAAGTATTTGGTTGCCCAAACAATTGCCAATAATTCTTTTTCTATTGTACTGTAATTCTGTTCGTGGTCGTTTAATGTTCTGCTTGCGAAACTAATTGGTTTATTATCTTGTGATAACACGGCTTCAATGGCGAAATTGCTGGCGTCAGTAGTAACTTGAAATGTTTTTGTAAAGTCAGGGCAAATCAGGATGGGGTCGTTCATGATAAGGGTTTTTAACTTTCCGAAAGATTTAATATACGCTTCGTCTTTTGTATTTATTTTGGCTCCTTTTTTTAAAAATAGGGTGAGAGGTTTTGCGATTTTGGCAAAATCTGGAATGAACTTGCGGTAATATCCGCATAAGCCTAAAAATGATTTAATTTCTTTAGAGGTTTTTGGAATAGGAAATATTTCAATCGCTTTTACTTTTTCTTTGTTGGGTCGTATACCATCTGGATTTATGGTATGACCTAGGAATGTTGTTTGTTTTTTGAAAAACTCGCATTTGTCTAACTGGAGCTTAAGATTTGCCTCTTTAAGTTTCTGAAAAACTTTCTTCAGTGAGTTCAGGTGTTCAGTAAGGGATGTTGAGTAGATGATAACATCATCTAAATATACGAGGCAATGTTTGTTAATGAGGTCTTTAAGAACGAAGTTCATGCAACGTTGGAATGTTGCTGGGGCATTTTTCAAACCAAATGGCATGCGAGTATACTCGTAGTGACCGTGTTTAGTTGAGAATGCAGTTTTTAGTATGGATTTAGGGTCCATTTCAATTTGGTGAAAACCCTTCGCTAAGTCGATTGTTGTGAAGTATTGACATTTTCCTAACTTGCCTAATATTTCATCCATGTTCGGGATTGGGAATTTATCGTTAATAGTTATTTCATTTAGGTTTCGATAGTCGACGACTAACCTGAATTTTGGTTTGCCAGATGCGTCTATCTTTTTGGGAACAATCCATAAGGGACTGCAATAGGGAGAGTCGCTTTCGCGTATAATGCCTTGTTGTAGCATTTCCTCAATTTGTTTGTTAACTTCTGCTTCATAAGCAAAAGGATATGAATAGGTTCTTTTATACACTGGGTTTTCGTGAACTGTTTTGATTTCATGGCGTATGATGCTTGTAAAAGTTAGGTTTTCCTTATCAGAATACTGGATGTCTTTGAATTCTTTTAGTAATTGTGTTAGTCTATGTTTTTCTTCATTGTTTAAATGGTCTAGTCGGTATGTGTAGTCTGAGTTTATATCATTGTCTAATGCATAGTTTATTTCGGCTGTATAGTGGTTTTCTTGTAAAATTGCTTCAAAATTTTTTGACGAATTTCCGTCAGAAAGTTCAAGTTCTTTATGAAGAAATGACCTTCCATTGATAATTGTTTCTTTTCTAAAATAATCTATACAACCGTTGTTTTCCATTAGTACTTTCCTTCCTAATAGAATGTCATAAAATGGTGAAAATGAATGAATGTAAAATTTCTGCGATTGCTGAAAAAGCCCATTGGCCGGAAGATTTACGAATTTATTTAGTTTTGAATAGCCTGTCATACTTCTGACAACTATTTTTTTATCATGAACTTGAAGATTGAAAAAGTTTGAATTCATCATGTTTATTGATGAACCAGTGTCGACTATGCATCGGTATCTATGATTATTAAACATGATCTCTATGTATTGGTGGGTTCCCAGGCTGGTATTGGAAAATTTTCGGCTTGTTGAATTTGCTGATTTGTATACGTCTCGTTTTGTGTGTCTTGTAATTGATCGTCGTGGAACTGTTCGTCGTTGGTCAGCAATGTTATTGTAATCTAACACGTATTGATGGTGACTTTCATCTGTCTCCATACGTGATTGTCCGCTGCCTTCTCTAAAACGCTTATTCGGCACTCTTGGTTGTTTGGGGGACTGATAATAGTTTCCGGTTGTCGTTCTGTCGGTCGCGAATTAAGTCTGCTCTGAGTTCATTAAACAATGGTCTGTTCTGATCGAATTGTTGTTGTCTAGACGGAAAAGCTTGTTTATGAGGGGTTTGGTTGTTTACATTTGGGTTTTGGATCTGCGTGGGATTTATTAATGGGTTGAAGGGGGTCGCGAATTGTTGATTGATATGAGAGTTTTTGTTTTTATTTGTGTTGGTATTAGTGTTTAAATTTAGTGAGTTTGTATTAAGTTTTGGACAGTAATCTGATTTCTTAGAAATTGGGTCTTCGTAAAGACCTTCTTGTTGGGCAATTTGTATTAACTTTTGGATAGTTGAAATGTCATGCCTCGCTAGGGTAATGAACAGCCTATCAGGGAGTGAGCGTTGAATAGTATTTTTTATTGTAGTTGCCATTGCTTGTGAATAAACTAATGTGTTATTTTGGTTGTTTTCTAAGGCTAACTTATTAATAATAATAGTTGACTTATTTTCTAATTCTTCACAAAATTGTAGGGCGTGCAATACAAACGTCTTCACAAAATTGTAGGGCGTGCAATACAAACGTCGCAAAAGTTCCTCCAGGGGGGTTTGAGTTTTAAATTCGACGATCAGAGCTTCCTTTAGGGTTGACCATTCGTTGTGAAATCCGAGTTGGCAGACCTTCTCAGCATCTCCGATGACCTGTAGTTCGATGGCTCCATATATGATGGCTTTCTGAAGAGGGTCATTCGTCGGGTATAGGTTGAGCAGGTATTCAATTCGTCTGATAAACGAACTGAGGCTGTTTGGCTCTCCACAGAACTGCGGCACTTGACGTATTTGTCGTAGCAGTTGCGATAGATTATCATTTGATAATGCCATTTTTGATTAATTTTCTTTTTGAACGTTTTTTGTTTTGTAGCGGTCACACTTGTTTTGTTTAAGCGGGCTACTGTTCTTGTTCACTTCACAATTTGTGGGGTTGGATTTATGTAGCGGTCACACTTGTTTTGTTTAAGCGGGCTACTGTTCCTGTTCACTTCACTGATTGTTGGATTTAACTTATGTAGCGGTCACACCTGTATTTGTTTAAGTGGGCTACTGTTTAAGTTTTATTTATTTTTTTTTTTTTCACAATCACTTCTCGGCTTGAACACTGTTGGGTTTATACTTTCAACTAATGTCACTGAAGTTGCCGTCGCGATTCACGTGAGTTCTTTTGCGGATGATAGTTAAAGGCTTGGATTAATTTTTGCCTCATCAATAACTAACATCCTACCGGCTGCGCCAATTAAGTATTTAGGTGTTCATCAAAATAAAAAAAAATTATATTTTTTATTTTATAATTTTTATTTGATGGATTCGTTACTTATTACACCAGAGTTACTCAATAACTGACTGACAGAATTATTTTTATGGACCAGCAAACCTAAAAGTTCTACAGAGCTTTACATCTTTGTTTATCAGTGACTTAAGCTTCTTATCGTTTGGTGTCTTGAGAGAACTTTTATGATGAGGCTTTTGAAGAGTGAAGCTTTCCAAAAGATCGGTTTAAGTTTTCGTATGGAGAATGAACTGAGGCTTTTGAAGAGTGAAGCTTTTCAAAAGATTGGTTTAAGTTATGAAGAATGAAGTTTAAATAATTCATATGGAGAATGAATATGTCACTATATATACTAAAGCAGAACGTTAAGAAATGAGTAAATCGCCATGTAAATGAAAATTGGCGGTTTGCGGGTGCGGTAAACGTGTTATTCCAAATTGAAAATAAACTTGATCTGCGTATGGTATACAGGAATCTTCATGCTAAATTTGGTGTCCCTAGCTTTTGTAATTGCTGAGATCGGCGCGTTTATCCAGACAGACAGACAGATAGACAGACGGACAGACAGTCGGACATGGCTCAATCGACTCGGCTAGTGATCCTGAGCAAGAATATATATACTTTATGGGGTCTCCGAAGCCTCCTTCTGCCCGTTACATACATTTGCACAAAGTTAGTATACCCTTTTTTGACCATTTTCAATGGTCCAAAATGGTCGATAAATTATTGTTATGATTAATTTGTAGCTTGCGATTAGTATTATACAATAAGATACTTTTTATAGCAACATACGTCCAAGGGTATCCCACTGTCGCGTGCCGCTCGACTGTTGCTCTCGATTTTCAATTGTAAACTTTGATCGCTTATTGCTGCTGCTTTTGTACTCAGAAACGAACATAACGGTATTTGTCGTGCTTCTACATCTATACAGAAGCAAACGAAAGAAGAAGTGGAAAAAATAACTGTTCATGGGCAAATATCTGAATATCTGCAAAGTAACAATACTGAACTTACTTTTGAAAATACCAATATATTCACCTATTATAGTTCCGCTAAAAAACAACCATGTTCAAATAACAATAATTCAGTTACTAAACGTAACACAAATCAGATATGTACTTGAAGTTGACCTAAACGCTTTAAAATCATTTAATGAAAAAATTGACCATTTTACTGATAACCCTTAGAATCAGGGACGATTCATCTTAAGAAAGGGGGGAGTTGTCACCCTCAGTCCCTCTATATTTACTATGAAAATTTTAAACAGTCTTCATAGCCACTTGGGAACCCATTTTTCGCTCTAGCGCTATACCCTTGCGTCATTCCATTTAAGAAATCAATTCGCACTCTTGCGCCAGTCTCTTAAAAGCATAAACAATATCCGAAGCCCGTCATCGGTCTCGAACCACTCTTTTCGTTAAACAAACAAAGAGGCAGTTATTAAACTATGCAGTTCAGACGTAAATATTGACCTCTTGGTCACTTATCACCCATCCTAAGTAGAACCGTTCAAGTGTCAACAAAATTCTCGATCAAGAGCGTATCATAAACAACGCTCTCATGATCTGCGTCTCCACGCTCTATTGTAAACAAATCCTTCTTCGCCCTCATTTGGTTCCATTTCCGAAAGCTCTTGATCCCCAAGTCTAAAGGTTTTGAGAGAAGCTTTGACAATACTTTAGCTTAAGAATATATCGGTAACATTAGTCCTAATTTTGCGATCAATAAAGACGGAAGGGTTCTTCCTACAAAAAATAAATTTTTTTCCATCACGCGTTCGCGAGTTGGTTAAGTGGCGCCCAGTACGTGGGGCTCGCGTTAAGTTTAAAACGTAAAATACACGAATGATATAAAACCCCACAATATCAAAGTATCGCGAGTGAGCTTGATCCAGAATATTGAAGCAAAACGGCGAATATCCTAAAAACCCGTTAGGAACTCACACAATTCTACTATACAACGTTAAACTTTAACAGTGCTATACATAACGAGGACCCGAAATAATTAAAAAGGGAGCCTCAAAGTGTTAAACAAGTTAAACAGCGTTGTGGACAAACATGTTAACATATTAAAGAAGACCTGAAAGAAATAAAAAGGAAACTTCAAAGTGTTAAACAATTTAAACAGTGTTGTGGACAAACATATTAACATATTAAAGAAGACCTGAAATAAATAAAAAGGAAATTTCAAAGTGTTAAACTATTTAAATAGTGTTGTAACCACATAAATGTACTTTATAAGAAGGACCTGAACGAAATAAAAGGGAATCTGGAAGTGCAAAATAAATAAAATACAGTTGTCAAACTGACAAAAAACAGTTTTGGTACACAGCACTAAGAACTGCAAAGCAACAAACCAACAACAAACAAACAAAAGTACCAAAATTTTAAACAACAAAAATTAAAGAAGGAAGACCCCCAAAGTAAAGAAGGAAGACCCCTAATGTAAATAAGGAAGCCCCCAAGTGTAAAAGGAAGACGCCACCAAGAACAAACAACCCCTGACTTAAGAAGGAAGATCATTCATGTGAGCTCCATCAGTACATTTTTTTATTGTTAAGTTAACTTTAATTTTAAAACTGGAGGATCTTATAAGTAACTTTCAAAACTTAAAAATGTCCCAAAATCAGACTTTGACAGCAGATTTAATCGCTGAACTTATAGCAAATTAAACCAAAGCCTAATCAGAAGAAATTGCAGCATTAAAACTACAAAATAATACCAGTTCAACTATAGTTCAGGAATACCAACCTACACAAGTAAATGACTCAATCAGGTGCGATGAATCATTTGATGTTATTAAGTCTATATCCGAATTCGCAAATTATGTTAGTTGGCGTGAAGCAGCATGCTGCGCCATGAGAATGTATAAGAACGGTAGTAGAAAGTACGTAGGTGCCTTAACAATATTGAGAAACAAAATATAATAACAAGGAAAGCTAATGATACGCTAACAAATCATGGTACCAAGGTATCATGGTATTTTAGCTAGATTGGATTTCGCCTATAGTGACAGGCGTCCGATTTATATAATAGAACAAGAACTAAGTGTACTTACACAGGGTAACATGACGGTTCTAGAATATTATAACTTGGTTAACAAGAAACTTACCTTGTTAATAAACAAAACAATAATGACATATGGCGATAAAGCAAACGTGATCACAGAAATGAACAATAGAAACAGGGATAACGCGTTGCGTATATTTATCACAGGTCCGAATGGTTCTTTATCAGAAATTAATTATCTTTAAAACCTGAAAACTTATTCAATGCTCTAGCAAAGGCTCAAGAGCTTGAATCAAATAATCAAAGAGCATATTTCGCTTATAATTACTTTACTCGTTCTCAACAGAACAATAACTATAATAACAAAAATCAGCAGAAAAAACCTGATAACCCACATAACCATAATAATAATAATAATTTACGCCTCAATCAGGTTAACCAAAATCCGAATATTAAATAACAAACAACTAGAAATGTGCTACCGCATGTTACATTAGGCAAGGTATTTACGATAATTCCGAAGAAATAGTTATTAAGAAAAGAATAAAGACAGTAAACGGTTATAGTTTCATAACCCATTTTCACAATATCACATTATTTGCTAAAAGACAAAGATTTTACGAAATACAAAAATTAGATGCGGATCTATTGGTCGGCTATAACCTACTAAAAGGAATAAATGCCATTATCTAAAGAGACGCTTGCTTATAATGATGAAGACACAGTTGGTAATCTACAGTGTTCAGAGATAGATTTGAACATTGCCACTTATCTGGACTCACAAAAAGGAAATAATGGGAAAACGTTATCCTTATTCCAAGTGTCCGACTCTTATGAATCATCGTCAATGACTGATGCTGATTGCCCATTTACAGACGATAATGAAATCGTTAGTAAGCCAAAACGAAGGAAAAAGGTTAAAAAAAGCAGATGCCGTAAAGCGTCAGTATCCTCTGTTACCAATTCTTTGGTATTATGCAAAGTAAACCACTCTGTGAATGTCACGGAGGACTTAAATGGTCTTGTAATAATGTAATAATGGTCCAGTAATATTATCTAATCTGGGTAAAGCGCGTTACTTTTCAACAATTGACTTAGAGTCAGGTTTTCTTCAGATTCTAATGATGGATGAAGACATAGAAAAAACGGCATTTTCCATCAATAATGGTAAATATGAATTCCTTAGGCTACCCTTTGGATTGGCCAATGCCCAATGCGATATAATCGTCTTTTCTGAAACAGTAAAACCACATTTATATGATCTACAAGAGATCATAGAAATACTTTTTAAGGCAAACATGAAAATTTCTTTAGAAAAATCCAAGTTTTTCAGAAAAGAAACTGAATTCCTAGGATACTTAGTGTCATACAAAATTATAAAAACTGACCCACAAAAGATTGAAACCATCGTTGAATATTCACCTCCCCGCAACATTAGAGAGTTGCGTGGTTTTCTAGGTTTAACCGGCAACTACAGGAAATTCGTTCAAAATTACGCTTCCATAGCTAAACCCCTCACTAAATTGTTTCAAGGTCATGATGGCATGGTGTCTAAGCACATGTCTAAAAAAATAAAAATAGAACTGAATGAGGAAAGCACTTCAGCCTTTGAGAATTTAAAATCACATTTAATTTCGCAGATCGAATTAACCCAACCAGATTATTCGAAGAAGTTTACCCTTACTACTGATGCGTCAGACATAGCTGTAGGCGCTGTACTCTCGCAAGACAATAAACCAATTACCTTTATTTCAAAAACTCTTAATAGTACAGAACAGAATTATGCCACTAATGAAAGAGAACTGTATGCCATAATATGGGCATTGAAAAATCTTAGAAATTATTTGTATGGAGTAACTAATTTAGAAATCCACACAGATCACCAACCACTTTATTTGCAATTTCTGCACGAAACCCCAATTCAAAAATGGAAAGATGGCATGCTTTCATCGAAGAGTATTCTCCGAAAATATTTTACAAACCCGGAAAAACGAATGTAGTTGCAGATGCCTTATCCAGGGTTGAAATAAATAATATCACCAACCTAAATCATATATCGGAAAACTCATCTGATAATGAAACTATTCATTCCGCTGAAAGTAGTTACGAACAAGTAATAGAAGAGACCAACAAGTCATTGAACCAGTTTAAGCCACAATTACTAATTTCAAAAAACAGATTTACCATTCATGAAAAAATTGAAGTATTTAACAAAACCAGAAATATAATAGAATATGACACTGTAGAAAATTTAATAACATTACTAAAGGAGTTCCTTCTACCTAATTTCGTTACTGGAATTCACTGCACTCCAGAAGATTTATTTGAAATCCAAACCCTTCTTAAAAATATATTTACTAAGACATTTTTATATACCAAAAAGTTTATTACTGACGTTACAAATAAAAACGATCAGGAAATCATAATAGAGGAAACACATGTTCGAGCTCATAGAGGTTTTGATGAAAACCTAAAACAAATCTTAAAATATTACGAGGGTCGTTTGATAAGTCCGTGACTTTTTGTATTTGCCGCGCACCTGCTCTAAATACAACACTGCTCCTGTCAGCAGTTATCGATTAACAGCTGACTGTAAAATTTTGAGAAAGCTGCGTTTCTTAGTTTGCGTTTTATAGGCATTGAAAGCAGACGATCTCGTGAATTTTAACGAAAATGGAAAAAAGTGAATTTCGTGTGCTAATTAAGCATTATTTTTTGCGTAAAAAATCCATCACCGAAACCAAGGAAAGACTTGATAAATATTATGGGGACTCTGCACCATCAATTTCAATGGTTAAGAAATGGTTTACTGAGTTCCGTTGTGGTCGTACCAGTACAAGTGATGCCGAACGTTCAGGTCGCCCAAAAGAGGTCGTCATGCCAGAAATCGTCGACAAAATCCATGGAATGATATTGGATGATCGGAGAATGAAAGTGCGTGAGGTAGCTGAGGCTGTAGGCATCTCAACTGAACGGGTACATCACATTTTACATGAATATTTGGACATGAAAAAGCTTTCCGCGCGATGGGTGCCGCGATTGCTCACACACGACCATAAGCGCAACCGTGTGACCATTTCAAAGGAGTGTTTGGCGATGTTCAACCGCAATCCAAACGAATTTTTGCGCCGTTTCGTTACCGTAGACGAAACATGGATCCACCACACCACACCAGAGACCAAAGAACAATCAAGACAGTGGGTTTCTCCGGGTGAACGTGCACCAAAGAAGGCCAAGGTGGGTCTGTCGGCCAACAAGGTCATGGCCACAGTTTTTTGGGATGCACAAGGTATCATTCACATCGATTACCTTGAAAAGGGTAAAACGATCACCGGCGAATATTATTCAGAGCTTTTGGACAGATTCGATATTGATTTGAAGCAGAAACGACCGCATTTGGCGAAAAAAAAGTGCTGTTCCATCAGGACAATGCACGGGTGCACACGTGTGTAGTCAGCATGGCAAAATTTCATAAATTGGGCTACGAACTGCTACCCCATCCAGCATATTCTCCAGATTTAGTCCCCTGTGACTATTTTTTGTTTCCAAACATGAAGAAATGGCTCGGCGGTAAGAGATTCGGGTCAAATGAAGAGGTCATCACAGAAACAAACGACTATTTTGAGGACCTTGAGAAAACCTATTATTTGGAAGGAATAAAAAAATTGGAAAAACGCTGGACTAAATGTATAGAGCTAAAAGGAGATTATGTTGAGAAATAAAACGCTTCTTTGACGAAAAAAATATATTTTATTCAAAAAGTCACGGACTTATCAATCGACCCTCGTATTATTATTGGCCCAAACTTTACGAGCAACTTAAACAACATATTGGAAATTACGAAATATGTAACAAGAATAAATACAATAGACACCCCAAAAAGATCCCGATATCTGAAGCACCCATTCCAAATAAAGAAGGTGAACAAATTCACATTGACATATTTTATGCTCAGAAATTGGGCCGTCAGCCGTCAGAGGCAGCAAAGGGAACTACATGTAACCCTAGCTTTGGCTGAGGTACGTGCCGTCCTTGCTCCTACTGCCGGAAGTGCGGCTATACTCTCCACGTGAGGGCGGCTGGAAGCAGGCCCCTAGCCTCTCTGCTAGGGGTGCTGACTTATTGTAGTCGGGCGAAGATTGTGATTTTATAAATCATCCCAATCCAAGGCGGAACAGCATACGCCAAGGGATGCATGGCCGGGGGGTAGCCTGGTCGTAGGTATGCGGACTCTGGATACCTGTCGCCCTCCAGTTTCATCTAGACTTCCCACGGTATGCGGGCTATGCCGTGGGCGACCTTCCCTTCCCGCCTACTCGTGGGTCCAAAACTTATGGATAACTTTTTAAAACCAGATAAGTCTGATGCGACTTTAACAGCATCCACCCAGGGCGAAGCCTTAACGGCCGACCCCACCAACAGCACTGCAGGCAGTGGGCTGCTGGCTTCCACCCCCAACACCACAGCTCTTGGCCCTGGTATTCTAGGGGACCCGGACATGCCACGGACTCCCTTGGACGATGAGTTCGTTAGTGCTGCTTTCTCGTCCAATAGCTGCTCAGGCAGGCAGCAACTCGTCGAGGTGATGTCTTCTGACGTGGAAGCTGATGCTGACCTGATCAGCCTTGCTGACGACGCTTCCGTGGCCTCTCAGAGGTCAGGTCTCACGGAAGCAGGCTCTCAGATCCAGAAGCTGCGACTGGAATCTGAGAACGCCTTCGTGAAATTGAAGACACGCGAGAAGAGGCTATTCAAAGCCGCACTCGCGAAGGGTTCGAGCAGAGCGGATGCTCTAGCTATCGCCGCCGCGCCCCCCGTGGAAACCAAGGCCAAACGGACGCGCGCTGACGATACCGTCCTCGAACCCCAAGGGTCTTCAAAGAAGCCCAAAAAGACTCATGTGGAGTCCTCAAAGCCACCTCACAGCCAGGTGGCAAGCAGCGTGAAACTGGGCTTCACGTCGGCTGACCCCAAAAATCCGCTTTCACCGGAGCAGGTGGCTACGGTGAAAGCAAGCATTGCCAAGGCTTTGCTGCTTCATCCCACACCGGGCGTCCAGGTTTCGAGGGTTGCATACCCCGAAACGAATGGCTGCTCCTGGTGTGCGAAGACAGCCGCTCTGCTGACTGGGTCAGGGGAGCCGTTGGACACATCAGGTCCATCAGCTCCCTTGACATCAAACTACTGGAGGAGACTGAGTTGCCTAAAGCTCACCTCATCCGAGGATATTTCCCCAGTAGTGCTGACCTGACTCCCGCCGCCATTCTGGGATACCTTGGCATCCAAAATACGGACTGCTTCTCAACGAAGCAGTGGCAGGTGGTCCAGCATAGCCTCAACGGCAACACGACTCACCTCGCGATGTTGGTCGACGAGGAGTCGTATAAGGCTCTGACGGAGTGCAACGGGAAGGTGAAATTCGTCTTTGGACGAGTTAAGCTTCTCCTGAAGAACTCCGTCCCAAGAGCCTCCCCCTCTCCTACCCGTCCCTCTTCCCCTTCTCCAACCTTTCCCCCCCCAACCGACGCCCCTCCGGAAGCGACGAAGATTGCCCCCACCTACGCGACCGCAGTAGCTGGCGCCTCGGTGGCGTCCACCAGCGCTGCAGGCGCAGTGGCGCGGCTCCAGGCGAACCTGCACCACGCCAGAGGAGCGTCAGCCACCCTGTGCAGGGTCGTCTGTAAAGACGAGATTGACCTGGCTCTCGTCCAAGAGCCATGGTTAATAGGTGGCCTCGTCCGTGGACTATCATGCGGATCATGTAAGTTACTATATGACCGTATGGGAGGTGCCCCTCGCACTGCTATATTGGTTAATAACAGTGTGAGACACTTTCCTCTTCATTCACAGAGACCTGGTGGCAACGGCTATAGAGGTAGCCACTGCTGATGGCGTCCGGGAAGTAGTGATCGCCTCTGCTTACTTCCCGGGCGATCTGCACCCCCCGCAGAGGTTCAGCGGCTTGTGAACTTCTGCCGCCTTCACAACAAGCCGCTTGTGATCGGCTGTGATGCCAACGCCCACCACACAATCTGGGGGAGCAGCGATGTCAATAAACGTGGTGAGTCTCTCTTAGATTATCTAATGTGTTGTCATTTGGATATAGGCAACGTAGGGTGTAAACCCACGTTTATAAACTCCATTAGGGAAGAGGTTTTAGATCTCACCCTAGTCAGCAACTCAATTGCGAGTTCGCTTGTTAACTGGCGGGTCACTGACGAAGCCACCCTGTCGGACCATCAGCACATCAGGTTCGACCTTCCTGGCCAAGTCGATATCCGCCAGAACTCCTTTTGTCTCAAAAAGACAAACTAGGAACTCTTCAAAGCCTCTGTGGCTTTGAAAGAAGACCTGTTGATCAGCAATCCTAACTCTATCAGTGAGATAGAACTTGCTGCCAACCTGCTCCAAGATGTGCTTATCACGTCCTTCGAAGCTAGCTCAGTTCGGAAGACTTTAATGGTCAACCGTAAAGTTCCTTGGTGGAATGAAGAGCTGGCAGCACAAAGAAGGAAGGTTAGAAGCCTCTAATGGTATAGGAAGCACTTGAGCTTTTATTGAAAGTTCACTTCCTAGGTTCCGTGGTGAACCCAGATCTTTCCAGTCACGTTGACGCCACTTTGTCACCTGACTCACGTGGATCCAGCCTATCTGGAACCATTTTCGACCCTGAAAAGGTCAAATGGGCTGTAGCCCCAGGGGGTGATAAAATCTTTCCAGCCCTTCTTCAAAACAGCCTGGATCATATCCTCGATCTACTGGCCGGCCTACTTAGAGCTAGTCTCACGTGGGGATACATACCCAACTCTTGGAGGGGAGTCAATGTGGTATTCATTCCCAAACAGGGAAATCGTCCTCTTGACCAGCCTAAGTCATATCGGCCGATCAGCCTTACCTCCTTTTTGCTTAAGACTGCAGAAAGGCTCTTAGATATGCACATTCGGTGCTCTCTGCAGAAAAACAACCCTCTGCACCCCACGCAGTTCGCGTATATAGTCGGTAGATCGACAGAGGTCGCTCTTCACAAATTAGTGGGAAAAATTGAAAAAGCCTTCGTATCAAAGAACATTGCTTTGTGCTCTTTTCTTGATATAGAGGGTGCTTTCGATAACACCGGATACGGGTCTATCTCTGCTGCGCTTGAGCGCAGGAATATTGCCCGTCCCATAATCCGGTGAATTGACGCCATGCTCAAATACCGGACTATCTCCTCTACCCTGGACACGACGACCGCCCATATTAGTGCGGTTAAAGGGTGTCCCCAGGAAGGGGTCCTATCCCCTTTGCTCTGGTCCTTAGTAGTCGACGAACTACTAATTATACTTGCAGAACAGGGCATGGACGACCTGGCTCTCGTAGTGAACGGGAACTTTGCCAACACCGTGACAGAGTTGATGCAATCAGCTCTGAACACGGTCAGTAGGTGGTGTGAAGATGTAGGTCTTAGCATCAACCCACAAAAGGCAATCATTGTTCCCTTCACTAAGCGTTACTCTGTTGACATTGGTCAATTATACATTGGCGGCTCTCCCGTGGACCTTTCCAATGAAGTCAAATATCTAGGGGTAACCCTTGATAAACGACTAAACTGGAACTCCCACCTACATAACACTCTATCAAAGGCTACTCATGCCATGTTGGCATGCAGAAGACTCTTTGGTAGAATCTGGGGTCTCAAATCCTGCACCATCCGGTGGCTATTTGAGATGATGGTAAGACCGATCGTAACCTACGCTGCTATTGTGTGGTGGCCTAAGGTTACGCAGATCACTGTCATCAACAAATGCACGAAACTGCATAGGCTGCTGTGCCTCTCCTTGACGGGTGCACTTCGCACCTGTCCCACCGCAGCTATGGAATCAATTTTGAATCTGACTCCGCATTAAAAAATTTGCTGCTCTGAGCCTTCTTAGCATAAAGCTTCAATCTGGGCTTCTAGCTACCGAATCAGGGCATGCTAGCTTAATCAAAGATATTCCGGCCTAGAGATCTGCACCAGATCAGATTCTATGACCAAGGAACTCTTCTTTGGTGCAAAATTTAGAACCCTCATCCCGGACCGTAGGGACTGGGATGCTGGCAACCCCATCAGAGACCCCAATGGTATACATTGGTATACCGACGGGTCAAAGACTGATCAGGGGGTTGGAGCTGGGATATATGGTCCCAACTCCAAAACCTCGATTGCTATGGGCAACTGGCCTACAGTTTTCCAATCAGAGGTTCACGCCATCGAGTTCTGCTCCTTGAGAAGGGGATTAGAGGAGCTAACATATACATCTTCTCTGACAGCCAAGCGGCCATACTGGCCCTCTCCACAAAAAGAGTAGGCTCGCGTATGGTGGCTGACTGCTGGAACTGTCTCCAGCGGGTGTCAAATAAGAACAAAGTTACCCTAATTTGGGTACCTGGACATTCTGGTTTCCAGGGCAACGAGCAAGCGGACGAACTAGCAAGGGCTGGGTCATCAGCCCCCCTGCTTGGCCCCGAACCCTTCTGTGGCGTGGGGTGGTCAACTATCTCCTCCCTGGTGAAAACCTGGGCTGGAAGATTGACCGAACGCTACTGGTTCTTCCAACCTGGGATGCGGCAGGCTAAAGAGCTCACCAATCCTAAAGTTGATCGAAGGACCAAGCTACTCTCTAGGAGAGACCTTTACCTAATTGTTGCCTACCTAAGTGGCCACCACCTGGTGGACTATCACCTTACCAAAATGCGCCTGTCTCGGATGCGGAGTGCAGGCTCTGCAAAGAGGACGACAAGTCTACTAAACACATTCTATATGACTGTCCGGCCTTGGTATGGACTATGAGGAAACATCTGCACGTGGAATTCGCAAGAGCCGAGCATATTGTCCATTCCTCGACGAAAGATCTGTTAGGCTTCATTAGGGAGGCAGAACAGCTTTTGTCATTATAGGGAGAGCATTCTAGGTACAAAAGATCTTCATGGTCGCAGTGCTTCGCGCCTTCTCCGCTGGGAGACTCCCTCTTTTATAATAATAATAATAATAAATGCTCAGAAATTGACATTCCTTACTTGCATAGATGCATATTCTAAATATTTAGTAATCAAAGAAATAAAAAACAAATCAAACATGGAGTCTAAAATTTTAGAATTAATCCAACCTTTCCCTTTTGCCAAATCGATAATGATGGACAATGAACATAGTTTTTCTTCTGCTCAATTCAAATCTACAATAACACGTGCCGGTTTAACAATATATTCCGCAGACCCCAGGCATAGTTTAACTAACGGCCAAGTAGAACGAGTTCATTCGACTATAATAGAAATTGCTCGATGTATTCAAGAAGAATACCAATTATTAGATTACAACGAAATTATTTATCGTGCAGTTGAAGAATATAATCAATCAATACAGCAAAAACCTTATGATATTTTGTTTAATAAAACAGATCATTCACATTTACCAGAAAGATTAAAAAAAGTCCAAACAAAAATGGTAGAGTATCATAATCTAAACAGAACACCTAAAACTTATCAGGTAGGAGATGTCATTTACGAGAAAAAACATGGCGAGCGCAATAAACTCCAGCCAAGATATAAAAGGCAAATAGTAAAAGAAGATTTAAAAAATAAAGTAATAATTAATAAAAAAGATCGTATTATTCGCAAAGATAATATAAAGTTTTAACCATTTTTTTACGTTTTCTATTTCTTTCATGTTTTAGCATGAATATTTTATTATTCGTATCTATATTACTGGGCTCAGCCGTTTCTAATATTATAAATTACTCTGAAGAAGATTACGTTTTAATCGAAGACACAAATAACATATTTTTATACCAAACATACGGGGAACTATACCACGTAACTAATTTAAGTTTTTATAAAAACATTATTGAGGAAGAAGTAAAATACGTAAATGATAATAACATCAGCATTGATTGGGATTTTTATTTGCAACTGAAACTAGCTAGTTCCCTTTTGACACAACTTACACCACACAAAAAAATTAAAAAAAGCAATAATGAACTTGGTACCATTTTTAAATGGATAACAGGTACACCAGATCATAATGATATGGTTACCATACAAAATAAAGTAAATGACCTTATAGTCAATAACAATAAACAAAATCAAATTAATTCATTAATTAACTTGATAAAGAATTTTTACTTAAATAATACAGACTACAACTGCTGTCAAAAGATTTACACACACTGCGAGATGCAATCACTTTTTCAAAAGCCAAAATTTTATATTCCAAAATCTTGAATAACCACGATGTGGCAAATATTTTTACAAACGAAAAATTCAACATAACTATTGAATTTAATATAATAAAATACGATTAAGTATTGTATATTATAACCCAGGGCATCAACCAAATAGTGAAACACTTTTATTGTTGTTTGACACTTCAATAATTATTTTATTTAAGCAACCGATTGAATCAACCGCACTGTCTTGTTGTCTGCAAGCGAATAGAACGATTACTCTATAACATGTGAATGCATGTGAATGGTAAACCATGCCATGTGAATGACAAACAACGACATAATTCACACCTATGCATAAGTGTGACTTTTGTATTTTCAACACGCCACCTCAAAAATCCCACTGATACAAACTGATTAAAAATTAATGAAATGAAAAATTACTTTCAATTACAGTTCAATCAAATAAAAATTTAACAAGGTTCACTTAAATAAACATAGTAATAGTTAGTCTAGTAATTGTTTTGGTTTGATTATGGTTATATATATATAAAAGATTCAGACTCATATAAAAATTCATTTTGCTCATTTAGATTATTTTGATCATTCAAGATTCAGTAAGCCCCAGTTGGTCTCGCAGTACAATGAATCTGGCAGTTGGTAGTGGCTTTGTCAAAATATCAGCCAATTGTAAATCTGTGGAAAGATACTTAACACAAATTAGTTTGTTTTCAATTTGTTCTCTGGTAAAATGAATTTTTGATATCTATGTGCTTAGTTCTCTTGTGGCATGTGGGATTATTGGCTATACTTATACAACCTTGGTTATCCTCGAAAATAACTATTGGACCATTTAATTCTAATTTCATTTCATTTGTTAATGATTTTAGCCATAATGCTTCCCTTACTCCTTCGAATAAGGCCATATATTCAGCTTCGGTAGATGAAGCAGCAACAGATTTTTGTTTCATAGTACTCCAGCAAATTGAACAATTTTCAAACATTTTAAATATATACCCTGTAGTACTTCTTCTGTCAGTATCATTTCCGGCCCAATCAGAATCAACATACCCCAAAAAAATTCAAATTCCTTTTAAATGATAACTTTAAATTGACAGTTCCTTTTAGGTATCTTAAAATTCTTTTAAGACATTGCCATAATTCTCTATTATTGTAGTTAGTACGAGTATATCGACTTAAGATACTTATCGATGTACTTAAATCCGGTCGTGTACATAACATTACGTACATTAAACAACCAATCAAATTCCTACATGGTGCTTCATATGACACTTCTACTTGCAAAGCCTCATAATTTATTTTGCTTGGAAGTGGAGTCCCAACTGGATTACAATCTTCCATATTGAATTTTTTTAAAACATTTTTAATATATGCAGATTGACTGAGACAAATTTGATCATTTTTTCTTTCAATTTTTATGCCAATAAAATATCGTATTTCATTTAGATCGGTCATTTGAAACTTATTCAAAAGATATGTTTTAAATTTAGACATTCTTTCAGAATCACTAGTAGAAATTATTATATCGTCAACATATAAGAGTACATATATATTTTTATGTATATCTCCTTCATCTAGAATATATATACATCTGTCTACTTCTAGACTCCGAAATCCAAAATTTTGCAATGCACTTTCAAATATCTCAAACCAGCATTTTGCTGCTTGTTTTAGACCATAAATGGCTTTATTAAGTTTACATACTTTATTTCCATCATACTGTACTAAACCTTTTGGAATTTTCATATAGATTTCATCTTTTAGTGCTCCATTTAAAAAAGCTGTTTTGACATCCATCTGATGGATCAATAAATCATATTGATTTGAAAAAACTAAAAAATATCTAAAACTAGAAATTCGTGCAACTGGTGCAAAAGTCTCATCATAATCCATCATATATTCTTGGGTGAATTCCTGGCTAACAATCTTGCCTTATATTTAAGTAAATTACTATTTTCATCTTGTTTTATACTAAAACCCCACTTGCAATCTACTATGTTTTTATCCTTAGGCATTTGCACTAAGCACCATGTATTATTTACAAAATGAGAATTCAGTTCGTCTTTAATGGCATCCTCCCACAAGGTTCTGTCATCACGAGTTTTAATCTCTTCATATGTATTGGGAATATCATTTAAGCACATTTGGGTATTCATCAGACACTTTTCTAAAAATCTATATGATAACTTTGGTTTATTAATTAATTTAATTCTCTCACTGCGTCTAATTTGTTCTTGATTTTTATTTTCTTTTTTTTTATCACCAGTTTCAGCCACTGGATCGGTATTCTCGAGACAAGTGGAATTTTCATCAGACTTCGAATCCGTAGATTCACAATTTTCATGCAATGGAAAATTCGACTCTTCATTCTCTTCAATTAGAGAATCACTTTACTGGTCAAAAACATCATGTTTTTCCACAGAGTCATTTTCATTTGAAGTCACCGATTTCATATTTATTTCATCCACCATTACATCTCTAGCTGTCATAAATTTTTTTAATTTCTCATTCCACAACTTATAGCCATTTGGCTCATATCCGACAAGTATAGTTTTGATCGATTTCTCGTCAAATTTTCTCTTTCGCACTTTATTTAGTGCATATACTGTCGAGCCAAATATCTTTAAATATTTCAATATTGGCTTCTTTTTATGCCACATCTCAAATTGGTGTTTTTCTTATATTTTTTAAAGCTCTAAATGGGGACCTGTTAATTAAATATGTTGCTGTCAAAACAGCTTCACCCCAAAATCTTTTATTTAGTTTAGTACAGTTAATCATAGAGCGGGCTTTTTCAGTGATTGTTCTAATCATCCGTTCTGCAACACCATTCAGCTGTGGGGTATAAGGAACCGTTAAATGATAACTGATACCTTTTTCGACGCAAAGTTCACGCATTTCATTAGAGAGATATTCTCTTCCATTATCAATATAGATTAACCATTTTTAAATTGAAATGAGCCTCACACTTTGCTACAAAATCTTTTAATACAAAGAACACGTCCGATTTATAAGTTATTAAATACGTCACACAATAATGTGTATATTGATCAATAAATACTACGTAGTAGTTTTTATTATCAATAGTTGAGGGCGTAATCGGACCGCATACATCCGAATTACAAATAGTGGGCGTTCAATATTTTCTTTATTTTTGTGTTTTTAAAATTTTAGTCTTGATTGCTTTCCGTTAATACACGCCTCACATAATTTACTACTATTTACTTGTACATTTTTTATAAATTCACTATCTTCAAACAAGCCATCTCGTTTAATTTCTAAGAATTTTCTAATCTTTCAAGCCACAAGCGATCTCTGCATCATTTGATATTGCAGATGTAAATACCTTACTATTTAAAGTAAATTTAACAGTCGGTACATTATACTCACATATTCCTTCAAATACCAAGTTACCGTTCTTGATTACTTTAATGCCATCCTTATTAAACTCGACGGACATTCCAGCATCTATCATCTTCTTTACGGATAGCAAATTGTGCGGGATTTCCTTACAATACAGCACGTTGTGTAATGTAATGTTTTTTCCAGAATTGTTAAGTTTAACTTGTCCTTTTGCAGTAGCATAAACAAATTCTCCACGCTTTGCAATCTCAATAGCCACGTTTAAATTTAAATTCTCATACTCCGAAAATAAATTAATATCATTCACTAGGTGATCTGATGCCCCCGAATCTAATATAAAATTTACTTCGTCTGGCTCTTCAGTGTAATTTGCTAATTTCACCATAAATGCAAATGCGCATTTTTGCTGCGTTTCTAACTTCTTCTTCTCTCTTCTCTTTCTAACTTCTGCATTCATCAGAAATGCAAACGCACGTACTAGCTGTGTTTCTGTCGCCAACTGAGCCTGTCTCTCTCTAACATTATTTCCATCGGGAACATTCTGGTTTCCTGCCTGCCTTTTTAATTGAAAGCAATCTTTCTTTATATGACCCAATTTCTTGCAAGGAAACCTTTTTATTTTAGATTTATTCTTAAAAGGTTTCTTTATAGATTTCCTAGCTTTGTTTTTGTATGTATTTTCCCTAGACTCTCGATCGCATATAGCTTGCAGCACTTTAGCACTTGTGTCTTTGTTAATTCCTTTTAACTTAATTTCATGATCGAGTAGCCGTGTCTTAACAAAGTCTAATGTCAAATTACTCTCAGTAAGAGTTTCTATAGCTGTTATTACTCCTTCATAGTTAGTCGAAAGTGTATTAAGTAGGTGAGCAATTTTGTCCATTTCGTCCAACTTGGCTCCGGCCGCAACTAACTCAGTTATCAAATCATCAAATAAATGAAAATGGTTTACTAGCAGAGTATCACCTTTTAGTTTTAAAGAGAATAATTGTTTGCGTAGTGGCAGTTGAGATGCCAAGCTTTTACGTTCATAAATAGTATCCAATTTTTCAAAAATCTGCTTTGCCGAATTTTCATTGTTGACAAAACTTAGAAAAGAGTCACTCAAATATTCTACTATGATCCCCTTTGCACTTCTTTCTTCCCGTTTTACTTCCTCGCTTACTTCTGTTTGTTCTTTCTCAATTACATTTAACAAATCGTTCTCCTCTAACAACCCAACTCCCCAACTCGAAACTTCCAAATTGAATATTTTTCCCCGTTAAACGGTTTTATATTCCTCTTTCCTTTATCCATGTCTTTTTTTTTTGTTTTTTCTTTTCTTGATTTTTTTGATCACGCGTCGTCGCTATGATAAAACTAACTGTTCTTTTTGCTTCTTTTGTTTCTCCGTCCGCTTAGCGCTTCTTAGAAACACTTCGTTGCTGTACTGTTATTACAGTTTTACACAAATGAAAAAAATGTTCGTCGTTTTTCTGAATCGTTATATATATATACATATGTATTTATTTCGTCAAACTTATATGCACTGGTTTATATATATATACTATATATACTTAACCATGTAATTCACTTTTAAGTTTAAATATTCTTATTTGCAAATTCTAAAATATTTCACCATTTGGCTGCAAATGTGACTGGGCCCATAACCTATTGAATTTAATATAATAAAATACGATTAAGTATTGTATATTATAACCCAGGGCATCAACCAAATAGTGAAACACTTTTATTGTTGTTTGACACTTCAATAATTGGTAAACCATGCCATGTGAATGACAAACAACGACATGGTCCTCTTAATTCACTACTATGCATAAGTGTGACTTTTGTATTTTCAACAATAACATTAATAGATTTGATAGATGTTTCTAACTTTTCAATTGTTTTTTATATAGGTTTAATCATTTTCTTTATTAAATACCCTATTGTAAACAACAATTGTAACTTATACCACGCAAAGGCTATATCTCAAAAAGATGAAAAATTATTAATTGAAGAGAAAGTAGCTAAATGTAATAATACTTTTTATTACATCCAAATTTATAAAAAAGAAATATATAGTAATTTTGCACAAATACGAAATACTAAAAATTGTTTTGTAGACCTACTCAATAAAGAATTCACAAGTTGTAAGAAAATAAAAGAAAACGAGAGCAACAGTCGAGCGGCACGTGACAGTGGGATACCCTTGGACGTATGTTGCTATAAAAAGTATCTTATTGTATAATACTAAGCTCAAGCTACAAATTAATCATAACACTGCAGTGCGCTGCCACCTTGAATCAATTTCGATACGTTTTCAATAATTTATCGCCGCAATTTTCCTAGCGCAAGACTGCAAAAAGCGGTGTGAGCAGTATATATCGGTATTTCTTTATAAATTTTGAATTGGCGAATATCGATAACTTGCAATATATCGAGTAATCAAAATTAATATTTATTTAATTGCATTTTATAGTTTTGTATTTTTTACTGACCCTAAAATATGAGTTATTAAATAATAATCATATGTGCACGTAAGCATATTATGAATATTATGAATATGTACACAAGCATGTAAATACTTGCATACATTCATATTCATTTACCACGCCACGTATTGGTTGAGTATTAGTATATATTTATTCACATGTATTTTCGGTAATTGACATGTGCATGGAAAAGAAGAGTCGAGAAACAGCTCGCGCTTCGCGCTCGCATCGTTTGTCCTTTTCTTTCCTACGCAAGTAATTTAGTTATGACTTCATCGACAACTTGTTTGCTGGTCGGAGGGTCGAAATGGTTTATCTAATAACTTCAGTGTTTATTGTCCAATCGGATTGCAATTTGGAGGATAAGTTCATATAGTATTTATCTATATATATACTAAAGCAGAACGTTAAGAAATGAGTAAATCGCCATGTAAATGAAAATTGGCGGTTTGCGGGGGCGGTAAACGTGTTATTCCAAATTGAAAATAAACTTGATCTGCGTATGGTATACAGGAATCTTCATGCTAAATTTGGTGTCCCTAGCTTTTGTAATTGCTGAGATCGGCGCGTTCATCCAGACAGACAGACAGATAGACAGACGGACAGACAATCGGTTATGGCTCAGTCGACTCGGCTAGTGATCCTGAGCAAGAATATATATACTTTATGGGGTCTCCGACGCCTCCTTCTGCCCGTTACATACATTTGCACAAAGTTAGTATACCCTTTTTAGACCATTTTCAATGGTCCAAAATGGTCTATAAATTATTGTTATGATTAATTTGTAGCTTGCGATTAGTATTATACAATAAGATACTTTTTATAGCAACATACGTCCAAGGGTATCCCACTGTCTCGTGACGCTCGACTGTTGCTCTCGATTTTCAATTGTCAACTTTGATCGCTTATTGCTGCTGCTTTTGTACTCATAAACGAACATAACGGTATTTGTCGTGCTTCTACATCTATACAGAAGCAAACGAAAGAAGAAGTGGAAAAAATAACTGTTCATGGGCTAATATCTGAATATCTGCAAAGTAACAATACTGAACTTACTTTTGAAAATACCAATATATTTTCACCTATTATAGTTCCGCTAAAAAACAACCATGTTCAAATAACAATAATTCAGTTACTAAACGTAACACAAATCAGATATGTACTTGAAGTTGACCTAAACGCTTTAAAATCATTTAATGAAAAAATTGACCATTTTACTGATAACCCTTAGAATCGGGGACGATTCCTCTTAAGAAAGGGGGGAGTTGTCACCCTCAGTCCCTCTATATTTACTATGAAAATTTTAAACAGTTTTCATAGCCACTTGGGAACCCATTTTTCGCTCTAGCGCTATACCCTTGCGTCATTCCATTTAAGAAATCAATTCGCACTCTTGCGCCAGTCTCTTAAAAGCATAAACAATATCCGAAGCCCGTCATCGGCCTCGAGCCACTCTTTTCGTTAAACAAACAAAGAGGCAGTTATTAAACTATGCAGTTCAGACGTAAATATTGACCTCTTGGTCACTTATCACCCATCCTAAGTAGAACCGTTCAAGTGTCAACAAAATTCTCGATCAAGAGCGTATCATAAACAACGCTCTCATGATCTGCGTCTCCACGCTCTATTGTAAACAAATCCTTCTTCGCGCTCATTTGGTTCCATTTCCGAAAGCTCTTGATCCCCAAGTCTAAAGGTTTTGAGAGAAGCTTTGACAATACTTTAGCTTAAGAATATATCGGTAACATTAGTCCTAATTTTGCGATCAATAAAGACGGAAGGGTTCTTCCTACAAAAAATAAATTTTTTTCCATCACGCGTTCGCGAGTTGGTTAAGTGGCGCCCAGTACGTGGGGCTCGCGTTAAGTTTAAAACGTAAAATACACGAATGATATTAAACCCCACAATATCAAAGTATCGCGAGTGAGCTTGATCCAGAATATTGAAGCAAAACGGCGAATATCCTAAAAACCCGTTAGGAACTCACACAATTCTACTATACAACGTTAAACTTTAACAGTGCTATACATAACGAGGACCCGAAATAATTAAAAAGGGAGCCTCAAAGTGTTAAACAAGTTAAACAGCGTTGTGGACAAACATGTTAACATATTAAAGAAGACCTGAAAGAAATAAAAAGGAAACTTCAAAGTGTTAAACAATTTAAACAGTGTTGTGGACAAACATATTAACATATTAAAGAAGACCTGAAATAAATAAAAAGGAAACTTCAAAGTGTTAAACTATTTAAATAGTGTTGTAACCACATAAATGTACTTTATAAGAAGGACCTGAACGAAATAAAAGGGAATCTGGAAGTGCAAAATTAATAAAATACAGTTGTCAAACTGACAAAAAACAGTTTTGGTACACAGCACTAAGAACTGCAAAGCAACAAACCAACAACAAACAAAAGTACCAAAATTTTAAACAACAAAAATTAAAGAAGGAAGACCCCCAAAGTAAAGAAGGAAGACCCCTAATGTAAATAAGGAAGCCCCCAAGTGTAAAAGGAAGACGCCACCAAGAACAAACAACCCCTGACTTAAGAAGGAAGATCATTCATGTGAGCTCCATCAGTACATTTTTTTATTGTTAAGTTAACTTTAATTTTAAAACTGGAGGATCTTATAAGTAACTTTCAAAACTTAAAAATGTCCCAAAATCAGACTTTGACAGCAGATTTAATCGCTGAACTTATAGCAAATAAAACCAAAGCCTAATCAGAAGAAATTGCAGCATTAAAACTACAAAATAATACCAGTTCAACTATAGTTCAAGAATACCAACCTACACAAGTAAATGACTCAATCAGGTGCGATGAATCATTTGATGTTATTAAGTCTATATCCGAATTCGCAAATTATGTTAGTTGGCGTGAAGCAGCATGCTGCGCCATGAGAATGTATAAGAACGGTAGTAGAAAGTACGTAGGTGCCTTAACAATATTGAGAAACAAAATATAATAACAGGGAAAGCTAATGATACGCTAACAAATCATGGTACCATGGTATCACGGTATTTTAGCTAGATTGGATTTCGCCGAGTCATAAATATTTTTGAAGTTGCAAATAAGAATAATTAAACTTAAAAGTGAATTACTTGGTTAAGTATATATATGTATGTGTAAACTAGTGCATATAAGTTTGACGAAATACATATATACAAGTTATCACCCTCAGTCCCTCTATATTTACTATGAAAATTTTAAACAGTTTTCATAGCCACTTGGGAACCCATTTTTCGCTCTAGCGCTATCCCCTTGCGTCATTCCATTTAAGAAATCTATTCGCACTCTTGCGCCAGTCTCTTAAAAGCATAAACAATATCCGAAGCCCGTCATCGGCCTCAAGCCACTCTTTTCGTTAATCAAACAAAGAGGCAGTTATTAAACTACGCAGTTCAGACGTAAATATTGGCCTCTTGGTCACTTATCACCCATCCTTTTTTTTTTTTTTTTTTTTTTTTTTATTATTTATTGAATCTTCTCTTTGTGTTAAGAGACTAACAATAAGTGTTCAAATCTTAATCTAACTTAATTAACTTTCACTTAGTGATAGTTTTTTCATTAATGCCCTAATAATTTTATTGCTGGGCTGGGAGGTCGTTGCGGTGCAGCCGGCTTTGACTGCATACTCGGATTAGTTTTCTTGCGAGGGGATTTGTATGGGTGGTCAGCTTTTCTTTATATTTCATTTTTTTCTCAGCTATTACTTCGATTACTAATTTGATTTTTAGGTCTCTGTGTATGTCTTCGTTCCGAAGGTACCACGGCGCTCCAGTGATAGTTCTCAGAATTCTTGACTGTGCTCGCTGAATAATGTCTATGTTACTTCTGGATGCGTTGCCCCACAGCTCGGAGCCATAAGTCCAGATAGGTTTTAAGACGGAGTTGTATAGAAGAGCTTTGAACTCCAGACTAAGTGGAGAGCGAGCATTTATGAGCCAGTGGAGGTTCCTTGCTTTAAGTTTAAGATGTATCGATTTGGCTTCTATATGTTTGCGCCAAGTGAGCCGCCTGTCCAGATGAACACCCAGATATGTTACCTCGTCGGCTTGTGGAATGCATATGTTATTCAAGACCAGTGGTGGGCATGTTTGTTTGTTTAAGGTAAAGGTAACCTGCTTGCATTTTTGAACATTTATTGAAATTCTCCAGTCTGCAAGCCATCGTTCTACAGATGTTAAGTGTCGGGATAGGAGTGCCGTGGCTTTTGTTGGGCATTTGGAGCGACTGAGTATCGCGGTATCATCAGCGAACGTGGAGGTTGTTAGATTGTAGTCTGTGGGGAAATCCGCCGTATACAGGGTGTATAAGATTGGACCCAGTACACTGCCTTGCGGCACTCCAGCTTCGATTGCGCAATCGCGTGAGGTGCTTGTATCGCATCTTATTGCAAACACTCTGTTATATAGGTATGACTTCAGTAACTTATGTGTGTTTTGGGGCAACAGCTTGATTATTTTAAACAAAAGTCCATCGAGCCACACTCTGTCAAATGCCTGCGCGACGTCTAGAAAAATGGCTGTGCAGTATTCTCGATGTTCAAAAGCCGTACGAATTTCTGACGTGATTCGATTGACCTGTTCGATGGTTCCATGTTTTTCTCTGAAGCCAAATTGATGTGTTGGAAGTGTGTTGTTTATTCTAAGATGAGGGCTAATCCGAAGGAGTAGCATTTTTTCAAACAGCTTTGAGAGACATGTTAGTAAGCTTATCGGTCTATATGATGATGGCTGCGTTTTATCTTTTCCTGGCTTTGGAATCATTACTATGGTCGACTTTTTCCATTTTTGAGGGAAGTATCCAAGCTTGGCGATTGCGTTGAACAACAAGCAGATGTGAAGAATAGCACACTTTGGGAGTTCAATGAGCATTCTTGGAGTTATTAGGTCGTAGCCAGGCGATTTTCTTGGGTTCAGTTGCTCTTTGATAACCTTTGCTAATTCACATGGTCGGAATTCAATGGGTTCTTGAGGATCTAGATTGGCTGCTATTAAAGGAGGGAGAATAAATGTGTTGGTAGAGGGATTTGGTCGGAATACATTTTGTAAATGGTCAGCGAAAGCACTGGCTCTTTCCTCATCACTTCGAAACCAGGTGCCAGAGGGACTTCGTAGTGGCATAATTGGCGCTATTGGAGTCTTTAGGTTTCTGTGAGCTCTCCACAGAGGGTACTTAGTGCTGGTGGGAGAGAGTTGCTCGATATATGAACGTTGGCTGTTTTTTTCCTCTTGTTTAAGAGCATTGGTAAGCCTGCGTGTGGCTATTTTAAGCATGTGCTTTGTAGTTGGTGATCTATTAGACTGCCAATCCCTTCGTAGGCGTCGTTTATCTAATACCAGCCGCTCGATTTCGCGATTAGTTTTGATGTAGTTTGGTTTTGCATACGTCACTGGCGGGGTTGAAGCCTTTGCAGCCGAAACTAAAATATTTCCAAGAGTTTCCGTTGACTTGTCTATATCCTCCTTTGTAGATAATGCCGTCGTTAGTTCTATGTGTGAACAGACATACTTTTGATACCTTGGCCAGTTTGTTCTAAAATTTGTGAGTCTATACGGTGGGTCGACGATGTGGGGGCGAGTTAGCATATTTAGAAAAACTGGTGAGTGATCTGATGATAAATCTGCTAGTGCTTCGGCGGTGACCATGTTGCGGGGGACATGTTTAGTAATTGCAAAATCGATCAGGTCTGGGATTTTTCTTGGGTCTGCTGGCCAGTATGTAGGCTTACCCGGGGATACATAGTCTAGCTTGTTTTCTGGCTTCGTAAGCGCATTGTACAATTGCTTACCCTTTGGCGTCACAAGTCGAGATCCCCAATGGGTGTGCTTGGCGTTATAGTCACCCGCTGCGATGAACCTGTCACCTAGTGTGTTAAGGAATTCCATGAATTGATCCTCAGAGATTGAAAGCGCGGTGGGCAGTAGACTGCGGCTAGAGTCGTTGAACCATTGTTGAGTTGTAAGGTTATGGACGTAGATTGTAAGTAGTTTTTGTCAAAATTGTTTAAGTGGTGGTGTTTTATGCGATTTCTGATGAGTATTCCAGTGCCTCCATGAGCTTTACCATCTGGATGATTTGTACCATAGAACAAGTATCCTGGTATATGAAAATTGTTTTTATTTGTGAGGTGCGTTTCTGATAGTAGCATTACGTCGATGTTTTTTTCGTAAATGAACTGTGTGAGCTCTTGTGTATGCCGTGAAACGCCATTTGCGTTCCACAGAGATATCCGTAGGGTAGCCATTATGGGG
The DNA here is from genome assembly GCA_018904035.1 of Zaprionus ornatus. NCBI lineage: Eukaryota > Metazoa > Arthropoda > Insecta > Diptera > Drosophilidae > Zaprionus > Zaprionus ornatus. Next base: position 566,169 of record JAEIFZ010000011.1, read on the forward strand.
ATTTTGAAGATACAAGAAGTTGAATCAGGATATTTTGGTTTTTCATGAGCTCTTGCAAAGTATTTTGCATGAACGTCATAAAGTCTTTCATGCTTTGCTGTAGGGATAGCATCATAGCTTCGATGCCACTTTGTTGTGTTTGTTGGATGTTTGTCGGTGTATGTTCGGAATGAGTAGTTCTTGTCGGTGGGGCGGGCACTTCTAGTCCGGATTTTAGGGCGCTAGCGAAAGAAATTGTTGGAGTAGTGCTTGGGACAGTTAGGGGTGGTTGAAAAATCGGTTGCGGAGAGTAGAAATTGCCTTTGTTGTATGTATGTGCTGTGGCAATACGTTTGTTTAGGCGGCTTTTCAATTCTTTGTACACCACACAGCCTCTGTAGTTTGCAGTATGTTTTTCCCCGCAGTTACTGCATTTCTTCACAGACTTATCGTCCTTGTTTTTGGGGCAGTTAGTGGTAGTATGAGGTTCGCTACAGACAACACATACGGACTTAAGGGTGCAGTATGCCTTGGTGTGGCCGTATTCTTGGCAATTAGTACATTGAACTGGATTGATACGTTTGTGCGGCTCCTCCACGGTGATCCTCCGATGTAGCAAGTACTGTAAATTGTATATTGGGTGCACTTCGTTTTTCTTTAGTGCCTGGAGCTCTGGTTCGAGTTCTATTTTGAATAGTGGCTGCGGAACTTTGTCTTTGTTTAAAATATTAATAGCTGTTTTTGCAGAAAAGTTTTTGACCTTCAGAGCCTCAATTATCTCAGCTGGTGTCACTGTTGCTTCAATGCCCTTAAGTACTACCTGTAGCCCTTTGCAACTTTTTAATTGGTATGTGTAGTAGTTTTTACCAGCATCATTTAGGTATTTAGTCACTATACGGTGGTCTGCTTCTGTTTGGATCTGTAGTTTTATTTCATGAATATTTCCTTTTTAAGTGGGATAATGTGGAATTTGCTGTCACCAATCAAAGCAACGAGTTTATTTACAAGTGCATTTGTACTTTGTTCTCGTATGAAAATTGGTGGAGGCCTGGTCTTTTTTGGTTCCCCTACCGTTTTTTCGTTGGGTTGTTCGGTCGCAGAATCAGCCAAGATAGCATATCGGTTTGAATTGTTTACTGCAGAGTTTTCATTGCCGTTGTTGGTTCGATTGATTTTGGGTTGATTACCCGCCTTATTGTTTTGAGGGCTGAGTTTTCTCTTGATTTGGATGTAGCGATCCATGCCAGTCTGCACAGTCGAAATCGACTTCTGCTTTTGTTTTGATTCTTCTTTGCGTGCATTATTGTTGTTGCAAACGGTCAGTGCTGCTGAATTATTTACAGCTGGCACAGCGATAATTAGTTGGGCCGCTGACGAAGTTGTTGTTGTGGTAGCAGTGACAGTTGCCAGTGAGGTCACTGCACTCGTTATTGCAGTGTTACAGTTACCCGGAATGGTCGTTTGGCGCTGCGAGAGGAGCGGGGTAGGAGAGGCGGTCTCTTCGCTCCACGACTTGTGAGCCGAAGCAGGCAGAGAGGGAGAGCAAGAACGCGGTCTGTCGTTCTCTGAGGGCAAAAGTTTCGAGTTAGTTGAAGGTGAGGGTGCTCGATCACCGATTTGCGGTGAGACGAAAGAAAAGTATGCATTGTTGCGTTGTAAAGAGAGCCGGCGCTCGTCTTGTTCACATTGTCGCTGAGAACGTATGTCGTTTTGATTCATTGTTCTTAGTCCACATATAACAATTGCCAGAACAATATGGAATAATTATTTATTTTAGTAAATAATTACTATAGTCAATAATTGTTAGTTGTGCAAACTGCACTTTACACTTTGTGTTTAACTTTCACTATACTGTTGTAGTTTTTAGAACTTGCTATTCGTAGCTTGAGAGAAACACGTCTTGCCTTTGTGAATGACGAAATCGAAAAAATCACCCATCCTAAGTAGAACCGTTCAAGTTCAACAAAATTCTCGATCAAGAGCGTATCATAAACAACGCTCTCATGATCTGCGTCTCCACGCTCTATTGTAAACAAATCCTTCTTCGCCCAAGCGCGTCATTTGGTTCCATTTCCGAAAGCTCTTGATCCCCAAGTCTAAAGGTTTTGAGAGAAGCTTTGACAATACTTTAGCTTAAGAATATATCGGTAACATTAGTCCTAATTTTTTTCCATTACGCGTTCGCGAGTTGGTAATTTACATATGTATGTATAACGATTCAGAAAAACGACGTACATTTTTTTGAATTGTGTGAAACTGTAAAAGCAGTACAGCAAGGAAGTGTTTCTAGGAAGCGCTAAGCGAACGGAGAAACAACAGAAGCAAAAAATACAGTTAGTTTTTAGAGTCGCGACGATGCGTTGTTGAAAATCCAAAAAAAAAAAAAAAGACATGGATAAAGGAAAGAGGAATATAAAACCGTTTAACGGTGAGAAATATTCAATTTGGAAGTTCCGAGTAAGGGCGCTGTTAGAGGAAAACGATTTGTTTAATGTAATTAATAAAGAGCAAATAGAAATAACTGAGGAAGTAAAACGGGCAGAAAGAAATGCAAACGGGATCATAATAGAATATTTGAGTGATTCTTTTTTAGGTTTTGTCAACAATCGAAGTACGGCTAAGAAGATTTTTGAAAAATTGGATGCTATTTATGAGCGTAAAAGCTTGGCATCTCAACTTTCATTACGCAAACAGTTATTCTCTTTAAAATTAAAAGGTGACATTCCGCTAGTGAACCATTTTTAATTATTTGATGATTTGATAACTGAGTTAGTTGCGGCAGGAGCCAAGGTTGACGAAAGGATAAAATTGCTCACCTACCTTTTACACTTTCGACTAGCTATGAAGGAGTAATAACAGCTATAGAAACTCTTTCTGCGAGCAATTCGACATTAGATTTCGTTACGACACGTCTACTCGATCATGAAATAAAGTTAAAGGGAGTTAACAAAGACACAAGTGCTAAAGTGCTGCAAGCTATAGGCAATCGAGAGCCTAGGGAAAATACAAACAAAAACAAAGCTACGAGCGTTTGCGTTTCTGATAAATGCAGAAGTTAGAGGGAAACAGATTCAAAGGGTAGTAACGCAACAAAAATGCGCATTTGCATTTATGGTGAAATTAGCAAATTTCACTGAAAAGCCATATGAAGTAAATTTCATATTAGATTCCGGGACATCAGATCACCTAGTTAATAATATTAATTTATTTTCTGAATATGAGAATTTAAATTTAAATGTGGCGATTGAGATTGCAAAGCGTGGAGAATTTGTTTATCTTACTGCGAAAGGACAAGTTAAATTTAACAATTCCGGGAACAATATTACATTACACAACGTGTTGTATTGTAAGGAAATCCCACACAATTTGCTATCCGTAAAGAAGATGCTAGATGCCGGAATGTCCGTCGAGTTTAATACGGATGACATTAAAGTAATGAAAAACGGTTTTTCGGTATTTAAAGGAATGTGTGAGTATAATGTACCGACTGTGAAATTTAATTTAAACAGTAAAGTATATACATCTGCAATATCAAATGATGCAGAATATCGCTTGTGGCATGAAAGATTTAGACATATCAGTGTTGGAAAATTCTTAAAAATTAAACGAGATGGCTTGTTTGAGGATGGTGAGCTTATTAAGAATGTACAAGTAAATAGTAGTGAATTATGTGAGGCGTGTATTAACGGAAAACAATCAAGACTAAAATTTAAAAAACACAAAAACAAAAAGAAAATATTGAACGCCCACTATTTGTAATTCATTCTGATGTATGTGGTCCGATTACGCCCTCAACTATTGATTGTAAAAACTACTATGTAGTATTTATTTATCAATATACACATTACTGTGTGACATATTTAATAACTTTTAAATCTGACGTGTTCTTTGTATTTAAAGATTTTGTAGCAAAGAGTGAGGCTCATTTCAATTTAAAAATTATTAATCTATATATTGATAACGGCAGGGAATATCTCTCTAATGAAATGCGTGAGTTTTGTGTCGAAAAAGGTATCAGTTATCATTTAACGGTTCCTCATACCCCACAGCTGAATGGTGTTGCAGAGCGGATGATTAGAACAATCACTGAAAAAGCTCGCTCTATGATTAACTGTACTAAACTAAATAAAAGTTTTTAATGTGAAGCTGTTTTAACAACAACATACTTAATTAACAGGTCCCCAAGTAGAGCTATAAGGAAAACACCATTTGAGATGTGGCATGGAAAGAAGCCAATATAGAAATATCTAAAGATATTTGGATCGACAGTATGAATATGCACTGAATAAAGTGCGGAAGCGAAAGTTTGACGAGAAATCGATCAAGACTATACTTGTCGGATATGAGCCAAATGGCTATAAGTTGTGGAATGAGAACTCGAGAAAATTTATGACAGCGAGATGTAGTGGTGGATGAAGTAAACATGAAATCTGTGACTTCAAATGAAAATGACTCTGTGGAAAAACATGATGTTTTTGACCAATATCTCTAATTGAAGAGAATGAAGAGTCGGATTTTCCATTGCAGGAAAATTGTGAATCTACGGATTCAAAGTCAGATGAAAATAAAATCTAAATAAAAATTCTACTTGTCTCGAGAATACCGATCCATTGGCTGAAACTGGTGATAAAATAAATGAAAATGAAAATTAAGAACAAATTAGAGAATTAACGATAAACCCAAGTTATCATATAAATTTTTAGAAAAGTGTCTGATGAATACCCAAATATGTTTAAATGATATTCCTAATACATATGAGGAGATTAAAACTCGTGATGACAGAACCTTGTGCGAGGATGCCCTTAAGGACGAACTTAATTCTCATTTTGTAAATAATACATGGTGCTTAGTGCAAATGCCTAAGGATAAAAACATAGTAGATTGCAAATGGCTTTTTAGTACAAAAAAGAAGATGAAAATGGTGATTTACTAAAATATAAAGCGAGATTGGTAGCCAGCGGCTTCACCCAAGAATATATGATGGATTATGATGAGACGTTTACACCAGTTGCACGAATTTCTAGTTTTAGATATCTTTTAGCATTTTCAAATCAATATAATTTACTGATCGATCATATGGATGTCAAAACAGCATTTTTAAATGGAGAATTAAACGATGAAATTTATATGAAGATTCCAAAAGGTTTAATCCAGTATGATGGAAATAAAGTATGTAAACTTAATAAAGCCATTTATGGTCTGAAACAAGCTGCAAGATGCTGGTTTGAGGTATTTTAAATTGCACTATAAAATTTTGCATATATATTCTAGATGAAGGAGATATATATAAAAATATATATGTACTCTTATATGTTGATGATATAATAATTTCTACTGGTGATTCCGAAAGAATATCTAAATTTAAAACATATCTTTTAAATAAGTTTCAAATGACCGATTTAAATAAAATACGATATTTTATTGGCATAAAAATTGATAGAAAATGTGATGAAATTTGTCTCAGTCAATCTGCATATATTAAAAATGTTTTAAAGAAATTCAATATGGAAGAGTGTAATCCAGTTACGACTCCTATTCCAAGCAAATTGAATTATGAGGCTTTACAAGTAGAAGAATGTTTTCACATTGGCGGCATAGTGTATGCCGTCATTTGGACTTTTACATTGACAGCAATGCGCTGTGGCATTGAGTGTCGCTTTCGTTGTTTTTGTCTGGCTTATGAATGTGTTTGTGTGCTTGTTTGTTTATCGGTTATAAGCTCTATGCCCAATAATACTTGTTTGTGCTTTAGCTTAAATATTTAATTTAATTAATCAACATTTACTCGAATTGTGACCAGTTGTTTAACGACTCAATTGGTATAAACACTCATTATATAAATACCTGCATAGTTGTATTAATATTATTATTTAAGATTCCAATCGGCCATAAACATATTAAAACCTATTATACACACTATAAAAAAAAAAAAAAAATTTGAAGCACCATGTAGGAATTTCATTGGTTGTTTAATGTATGTAATGTTATGTACACGACCGGATTTAAGTATATCAATAAGTATCTTAAGTCGATGTACTAACTATAATAATAGAGAATTGTGGCAATGTCTTAAAAGAATTTTAAGATACCTCAAAGGAACTGGTGACTTGAATAAGACTGACAGAAGAAGTACCACAGGGTATATATTTAAAATGTTTGAAAATTGTTCAATTTACTGGAGTACTATGAAACAAAAATCTGTTGCTGCTTCATATATTGAAGCTGAATATATGGCCTTATTCGAAAGAGTAAGGGAAGCATTATGGCTTAAATCATTAGCAGATGAAATGAGATTAAAATTAAATGGTCCAATAATTATTTTCGAGGATAACCAAGGTTGTATAAGTATAGCCAAAAATCCTACTTGCCACAAGCATATAGATATCAAATACCATTTTACCAGGGAACAAATTGAAAGCAAACTAATTTGTGTTAAGTACATATCTTCCCACAGATTTACAATTGGCCGATATTTTGACAAAACCACTACCAACTGTCAGATTCACAGCACTCCGGGACCAACTGGGTCTAACTTAAGCCTGAATGATGAAAATGATCTGAATGAACAAAAAATTAAACTTTTATATGAAGTTTGAATTTTTTTATAACCATAATCAAAACAATTCATAGTCTAACCATTAATATGTTTATCTAATCAAATCTTGTTAAATTTTTGTTTGATTGAACCAATTGGGTTTTACTGGGTTTTCTCAATTCATTGCAGCAAATGCTGGTTCAGAAAAAGAGACCCCAGAAGAAAAAGAGAAAAAGAAAACAACAAGAATACAACCATTAGAAAACGCACGCACTAGTCTGAAAGTCATTTTTCATTTCATTTAATTTTTGATCAATTTGTATCAATGTAACTTTTGAGGTAGCGTGTTGAAAATACAAAAGTCACACATATACAAAGTTGAGTGTATGCAAGTGTGGTGAGATCAATAGGATCTCGGAAAGAGAGGATGCACTCCCTTATTGATCTCTCCCTCTCAGTTGTAGTTGCCACTTAATTTAATATTCTTGAGTTTATCGTTTAATTCACTTGAACACAACGACGGTTGTGTTAAGAATAAAATAACAATTTAAGGGAAACTAATAAAACTGTTTTTACTATTTGGCTGATGGGCTGGCTGATAAAATACTTTAACGTTTTTTATTATTATATTGAAATAATAATTTCCATAGTATCATTCGATAATCAAATTTGTCAAATTTCAATTTACATTACCTGTTCATATATTCCTCCCTTATCTGATATATCTATCTACCTGGACCATCTTTCATCTATCCAATCTGTTGCCTCAAAACTATCTGATAGAGATTATCTGCTAGTTTTTGGTGATTTCAACTTACCAGAATTTACTTGGTCATCTCAATCCGATATATTGGTGTATCTGTATTTAACTCTTTTTTAAATGGCCTCTCGGCGCTATCTCTTTATCAAATAAACACTGTTCCTAATTGTAGTGCTAGAATGCTTGATTTAATATTCTCTTCCGACATTTTACTAAATACCCATCTCTAGAATAAATCCCTTAGTTCTTCCTAAAGATCCCTATCATTCTACATTGGACCCAACTTCTATGCAAACTTCAATTGTTTCCCCTATAGTAAAATCACGTTGTTTCCGTAGGACCGGTTTGAATTATTTAATTTTGGAACATGTTCTGATCTAAATACATGCATTTCATTTTTTTATTCCTCTATGAACTCATTTTTTGATCAATGTGTTCCTGTTACTTTTCCCGTAAAGTTTAATAGCCCTCCTTGGTTTTCACGTGAGTTGCGTGAAATCGCTGTATTTAAAAAATTTAAATTAACTTGTAATCCTTCCTGTCGTCGCGCTTCACATGGAGTTGCCTTAAACGGCTACCCCACGCATTGGTTCCCGAAAGAAAGGGCAGACTAATCCGTGGTAGTAGAACACGTTTTATTCTGGAAGAATTCAATGTTTCACAATTGCAACTAACTTAACTTATTAGCTCACCGCAGTGTGTCCTCCAACTCTTACACGACAATGAAAGCTAAATTTTCCCGGCAATTTACAATGGCGAAAAAACAATGTGCCCAGACACATATGGGCTTACAAATCCTTCCACATTTCGGACTTCTCAAAAATACTAACTAGCCTATCGATAACAATATTCGATCCGCGACATCCCCGACCGCTTCACTCAAATCCAAAACTGCAAGTTTAGAGACGGGTCGCATCATTGTCCTAGATAGGCCGTTGTCGTTCACGCGCACCTTAGCGCGTCTGACGACTCCATCAGCTCCGCTGTAGATCTCCTCCACGATGCCCTTGCGCCACTCTCGTCGGACCAAGGCAGGATCGCAGACGAAGACCATATCACCCAGGTGGATGGGCTCCGTTCGGCGGCCCACTTCGCGGCGCACAAGCGTGGCGGTACTCCTGACCCACCTCCTCCGAAACGGTCTCGTGGGCGAGCAATCCCACGCTGTGAGTGGGTGAGCGGACGCGCGTTTACAATATTCTCCGCCTCAATCAGGAAACTCTCCAATACATGGTCCCTCGGCGCAACTTCCTTCAGGGTATGACGCAGTACTCTCTTGACGCACTGCACCATGCGCTTCCAAACTCCGCCCTCAGACGGGTTCGCTGGACAATTAAAAACCCATTCAATGCTTCTGCTTGACAACTCACTCTGAAGCTTCTCCATCTCGAATACGTCACCAAAGCGCCTGGCTTCCCTGTCAGCTCCCACAAAGTTCTTGCCGTTGTCGCTGCGCAGTCTATATACTGGCCCTCTACGACAGACGAAGTTCCTGATCGCAATTATGCAGGAATCCGTCGACAGGTCATGCGCCAGCTCCAGGTGAATCGCCCTTGTCGTCAAACACGTAAACAAGGCGACCCAACGCTTCTCCTTGTGACGGGACACAGTCACCAGCAGTGGCCCAAAGTAGTCCAGTCCTGTGTATTTGAATGGCCATCCACCCGCATCCAGTCTGTCTTCCGGATGGGGTCCCATTATCGGCGGCATCGGCCGCGCTCGCTGCAACTTGCACTCGTTGCACGATGAGATGACTCTCCGCATCACACGCCTCATCTTTGTGACCCAGAACTTTGTCCGGATCTCCGCAATCGTAGCATCCACATTTTGATGCTTCATCCTGGCGTGGAAGTCTCTCACAATCAGCTCTGTCAGACTGTGCCTGTGTGACAGTAATACGGGCCTCCTCGCACTGTACGGCATGCACAGTGCGGCATCAATTCTGCCGTAAGCTCGCAGAATCCCGTCCTCGTCTAGGTAGGGCACCAACCCTCGAATGTCGCTCGATCTAGCGACGTCCTGTCCAGTTTCCGCCGACCTCATCTCGTCGGGGAACGACTCCAATTGTGCCTGTCTGACCAACAGGTTCTCCGCGGCCTTACATTCTGCTGCAGTAAGGCCGTATTCCTCGAGCTCGCTTCGCTGTTTGCGGCACCAGCGCGCAAACCGTAGGACCCAGGCTGTGGTCCTCACCAGGCGACTGAAGCTCGAGAATCTCTGAAACGGAATAACAAAATCGTCTGCCGCAACTAATGCAAACTCACTGGGCATCTCTTCTTCATCAGGGGCATCTGGAACACGCTCAGTTCCTTCCTCAGGCCCCGGCCAGCTGGCTGCTGGCTGCCTCAAAAATGCAGGTCCTCTTAGCCACCTTGATTCCTGGCTAAGGTCGACTCCTTTCTGCGACCGCGTCGCATCATCAGCCGCATTGTCGGCTGTAGGCACCCATCTCCATTGGGAAACCTTCGACGACTCCAAAATCTCCGCCACTCGGTTGCCAACAAACTGCTTATACCGGCGGTGGGTGCTGCCGATCCATCTCAGCACCGTCTTAGAGTCCGTCCATAACACCAGGTCCGTGATGACCACACTGTGCTCCTCCTTGACAGTGTTCATCAGCCTGGTTCCAAGAACTGCTGCCTGCAGCTCCAGCCGTGGGATCGTCATCGTTCTCATTGGGGCACACTTCGTCTTCGCACTCACGAAGCTCACCTGCACGTCGTCGTCCTCATATGTGACCCTCCAATAGGGCACCGCCGCTAATGCTGCCTGACTAGCATCCACGAAGACGTGCAACTCTACGGCCCGGACTGCTCCACGCCCAAAATAATGGCGCGGACATCGGAACTGTCCCACGGCGTCCATCTCTTTGCGCCAAATCGCAAAGGCTTTGCTTAACTCCTCCGGTAGTGGTTCGTCCCACTGGATCTTCTGCCTCCAAATCTCTCGCAGCAGCAGCTTCGCTGTAACCATGAGGCAGCACAGGAATCCCAGGGGATCAAACGTTGACATCACCAGGCTCAAATATTCCCTCTTCGTAGGGACTCGATCTCCACTCAGGACGCTGCTTGGCACTCGATGATACTCCACGTTGAATCTGAAGTCATCTGATGCTACTTGCCAATGCATTCCGAGGATCTTCTCTTCAGCCTCACCCCATCCGACGCTCTTGACTCGACCAGGTCCTAAAGCCGTCTCCACGGTGGGTGAGCTGGATGAAAACTGGCATAATTCGAATCCAGCATCCTTGTGTATCTCCTTCACTCGGGTAGATACGCTGATAGCCTCGCTCTCTGTAGCGAAACTGTCCACATAGTCATCGACATAATGGTAGTCGGTGATGGCCTTGACCGCTCTCGGATCCGAATCCCGATACTTCAGGGCATTCATAGTCTTCACGTAATGCGCAGCGCTCGGCGAGCAGGCTGCTCCAAACGTCATTACGTTCATCTCATAGACATCCGGGTCTCTCTCGTCGACGCCATCTCTCCAGAGGAATCGTTGGGAACATCTATCCTCGGGTCGGATCAGCACTTGGTGGAACATCTCCTTGATGTCACCGCAGACTCCGACGGCTCCCTCTCTGAAATGAAAGAGCACAGCTGGCAAAGGCTTATAGTGCTGAGGCCCTTTGTCCAGCTCCGAGTTTAGCGAGGTTCCTCCAACTTTGGCTGCAGCATCAAACACAAGCCGTACCTTGCCGGGCTTGTTTGGGTTTTCGACACCAAAATGTGGCAAATACCATAGGCGATCGCTCCTTACCGCGACCTCCTCCGGCTGCAGCCTCCTCGCGTATCCTTTAGACACGTAATCCTTTATAATCCGATCGTATTCCTGCGCCAACGGCTTGTTGCGCTTCATCTTCTTCTCGACGTTGACCAGCCTCCTGTACGCCATCTCATAGCTCGGTGGCAGCACAACGTGGTCGGCCTTCCAGAGTAATCCCGTCTGGTAGCGACGCCCCACTTTCACCGTGGTGTCTTCGAGTATCCTTTGGGCCCGAACATCGTCGCTGGCTGCGACCGGCGGCGCGGGCTTCACTCCAAAGTTCTCCATGTCGAAGTAGTCCTCCACCATCTTTTCCATCGCGTCATCCACTGACACGGCAAGTAGGCAGGACCTCGGTGACGGCGTGGTCGGTTGCCCACTTACAGGCCCAAACACAACCCAGCCCAGCTCGGTTGCGGCCGCATACGGTCCCTCTCGAGCGAACCGCCTCGTCCTAAGTGGCAACCCCAGATGTCCGTGATCCAGGCCGATCAGCAGCTTCGGCTCCACGTTGCTGTAAGGCTTCATCGGCAGACGCGCATCCCTGTGCACGCCCTGGACATCTCGTCGGCTCAATGTCTGCATCGGCAAACTTAAACTCGAAACGGCATAAACGTTTTTCAATACATGGCGAGTGGGCTTTCCAACTCCACTTATCTTCAGACTCACCACGTTGGTAGGCTCTCTGGTTGCCTTACCTCCAAACCATTGGATATTTAGCTGCCGACGCTCTCCTTGCACTCCAAGATCCCTTCGTAGCTCGTCATCGATCATCGTGACGGAGGAACCCTCATCTAGGAGCGCATACGTATCCACCTTTCGCCCCGCTCCGTACAGCGTAACCGGCAGTATACGGAACAGTAGACCGCCTCCTTCGGCGTCAACGCAGCTCAAATTCCTCTGCATGGGCGCTCCCGCTTCACGCGGAGCTCCTCTCTCCAGGCTGTTGCTGGGAACGGCTGGCTGCCGGTTCCTCTCCTGGTCCCTGTGACCACCTCGTAGCGAAGGCCTCCTGGCCGGGCTGCGTCTGGAAACTGCTGGCTGCTGGTTCCCTTCGTGGCGTCTGAAGCCACCTCGCTGCAGCGGCCTTCGCTCCTCGTCCGCACTATGTAGCAGACGGTGATGCTCCCTTCGGCATCCATTAATCTGGCACTCACCTTGCGTATAGCAGGATCTAGCCGTGTGCCCGCTTCGCAGGCAATTGAAGCAGAGCCGATGCCTCTTCACATTGCTCCACCTTTCCTGTGGCGAAGCTCCAATAAATTCTCTGCAGTTCAATATTCCATGCTGTCCTCCACAGATGGGACAACCTCCATGCCGATCATCCTGTTGATCGCATTCATTATGGTCGACGCTTGCATGTAGAAGTCGACGCCTCGGCTCCTTTCCCTCGACGTCCAAAACCGTGCACACCACGTTTGCGTACTCCTGTAGCCACGCGCTGAAGTGGACTACAGTGGGAAAGGACGCAATCGTTGCAGCATGCCTGGTTCCCCAGGTGCTGCTCCGCCTTCGCTGACTGCAAGAAGGCCGCGAGGTTACTCACTCGGGTTGCGAAGGGAATGATCTTCGCCAAATTGTGCTCCGAAATTGGTTGCACCTCTCGCACGTTGTTGAGCTGGCTGCGTATAAGCTGCTCCGGTCGGCCGAACCTAAAGCGCAGCTGCTCCATCACGGCGCTGACATTCCCTGGGTGAATCAATAGCGCCTTCACTGCCTCGCGCGCTTCATCCTTCAGTGCCTTCAACAACCTCTGGTTGTTCTCCAGGTCCGTGCAGTTGTACGCTCGGGTCGTCTCCACGAACGCACAGCTGAAGATCGGCCACTCCTTGGGCTGCCCTCCAAATATAGGCAAGTCCGGAAGCTTCCTTGGCCCATATGCTCCCTGGATTCCACTCGGCGTCGTCGCGGCGTTGGATCCGACAAGTGCTGTTGCCGCATTGTGGATGCTCACGCCCGGTAGCACGAGTCCGTGCGCTGGCTGCGCAGTGCCTGTTGCACACAGTGGTTCCACAAAATAGTTGCTAGTCGTTAGCAATGGCGGTCCACTCGAAGATGGCGGCAGCGTGCAGGCCGCACCGCTCGCACCGTCACCGTTGTATGGCACCGACCCGACCCCGTTATATAAGGTCTCTCCGTTAGATGTGGGTATTGGCTGGCCGCTCCAAAATGGCGGCCGCCCCGACGCTCCACTGTTGGCGCCAACTGCGCTTGGGCCAACTGCGATTGGCGCGCAATTGGCGGTGCTCACACTTTCCAGGGATCTAGCCTTCTCCAGCTCCCTCTCCAACGCTGCGATCCTATCCATGAGTTCCAACGCAAGGGGCTGGTTCACCTCCGGTACTGAACTCGCAGCTGTGACAGCAGTACTTCTAGGTTGGGAAGCTACTGTAGTCACCGTAGTGGCCGGGCAAGGAATCGACGCCGCCGTGATGTTCACCCGCGTCCGAGCTCCTGCTCCACTACTGGCTGGCTGCTGACTCACTGTTGTTATAGGGGTGGCTTCCCCTCCGTTCAGCCGGGCACTCTTCCTGGGGGAATGCTGCATCTTCCCCAGCTCCAAAATGGCGGCGCCTCTGCGCGTCCAAAATGGCGTCTCTGACGTCTCGTGCCGCTGGCTGCGGCCACGGATGCTTGGCGCTCCTTGCGCCTTCTGACCGCTGGCTGCGGTTTCCAAAAATGACGCTTCTTGCGTCTCCTTGTCGCTGGCTGCGACCCGTCCGTACCGGCGTTCGACGCTGGCTGCGTCCCTCTATGTCGCTGACTGCGACGCCACTGTCGCTGACTGCGACTCCTCTGCCGGTACGTAGCGCTGGCTGCGCTCACACAAATCCTCCTCGCTGGCCGTCTAAACCGTCACTCCAGCTCCGGCAACTCTCTAGCTGGCCGTCTAAACCGTCATTCCAGCGCAAGTTGCCCCTGCAGTCGCCCTAGGACTGCGAATAAAAGGCTGTCGTCGCGCGTCACATGGAGTTGCCTTAAACGGCTACCCCACGCATTGGTTCCCGAAAGAAAGGGCAGACTAATCCGTGGTAGTAGAACACGTTTTATTCTGGAAGAATTCAATGTTTCACAATTGCAACTAACTTAACTTATTAGCTCACCGCAGTGTGTCCTCCAACTCTTACACGACAATGAAAGCTAAATTTTCCCGGCAATTTACAATGGCGAAAAAACAATGTGCCCAGACACATATGGGCTTACAAATCCTTCCACATTTCGGACTTCTCAAAAATACTAACTAGCCTATCGATAACAATATTCGATCCGCGACACTTCCGATTTTACGCGTTATATTGCTGAAAGACATTATTGCTCTGAATGCAAATTGTTACAAAAAGTATTTGTGTCGGTGCAGTTTTATAACTATGTCAACTTAAAACGTAAATCAAGTAGATTTCCTTCCTCTATTATAAGAAAATAAGGAAGCAACTGATGATCAGGCAGCCGCTGATTTGTTTTCAGTTTTTTTTCAATCAACTTATTCAACTGAGCCTTATAGTCTGCCTTTACACCCATACCCTTAAAGTAAACAAAATTTTAACACTCTCTTCTGTCCTTCTATCGACAAAACCTCTTTACTTAATGATCTTAAATCGATAAAACCCGTTTTCTCTCCTGGCCCTGATTGAGTTCCAGCATGCGTATTTGGATTTGCCAATTCATAAGCTACTTGACTATCCAATAGTTATTTTCCACCTATTTGGAAAAACTTTTTTCTCTTCACAAAAGTGGTTCTAACCATGATGTGAAGAACTATAAATGTATTTCCAAAATCCTCAATTCCTAAGATTTTTGCAAAAAAATTTACTGCTCAGTTAACTTTTATGTGTAAATCTATAATTTCACCCCATCAACATGGGTTTATAAAGGCAAGATCAACAGCTTCCCATCTTTTGGAATTTTCATCTCATATTAATCTAGGATTTCGGAACTTAATGTAAACTGATGTAGTCTATACTGACTTCAGTAAAGCATTTGACTCCGTAAATTATAATCTCCTAATTTATAAGTTCAATTTGATTGGTTTTCCTCAAAAGCTTCTTTTGTGGATATCTGATTATTTAACTAACAGGCCTCAACGAGTTCTTTTTAAAGACTGTCTTTCTAAGCCGATCTTAATTACTTCTGGTGTTCCTCAGGGCAGCCACCTTCGACCATTGCTATTTAACCTTTTTATTAACGATCTACCTTCAATACTCCTTCACTCTAACATTCTTATGTATGCTGATGATGTGAAACTCTGTTTGACACACAGTGATCCTGCAAATAACCTTCTTCAAACAGATCTTGATTTGTTTTTTGCATGGTGCAGCCAGAATCTGCTTTGCCTTGCGCAGCTTTAATTGGATTTCGGGTGTAGACTTACCACCATATTCTAGTTGACTCCTTCTAATTAACCTACCTTCTTTAACTAACCGTCGTATTATGCTAGGCGTTATGTTTATCGTAAAGCTAATAAAGTACAATATAGATTCCCCTTCTCTGCTTAATCAAATTAATTTCTGTATTTCTTCTACAGTTACTCGTAATGTTATGCCACTATCCTTGGCGTTTTGTCATACTAACTACAGCTTGCATGACTCTTTCCGAGTTCTCTGTGCTGACTACAAGACACTGTAAAGAATTTTAAACTCCGACTCCTCCCTTTACTCTGTTGAACTGTCTATCCTTAATCATTTAACTCTACATCCTAACAACTAATACTAATCTACCGATCTGATTGGGTTTTACTGGGTTTTCCACAATCCTATGCAGCAAATGTTGGATTGGGAATTCTTGTTTTATTATCCCCAGGCTAAATACAAATATATATACACTATTTTTAATTAATTTAAAATTTTTGATTTATTACCAAATTAAATTTTTAAATCTATATCTTAAAAATCTTTTTTATTTTCGTTTTTATATTTCTAGTTTTAATTTAAAAAATATAATCATATTTTAATTTCAATTTGTCTTAGTTGAAGTTAAAAAAAAAAAAAAAAAAAATAAACAAAAACCGCTTGTTATCGATTGTCCTATTATATACTGAAAAAGTAAATACAGTGCTGCCGCCCCCTTTTTATTACTGTGGCATCATTTAGTGTATTCCCCGAAAAAAAGTGAAAAGTGTTGAAAAACGCAATATGACAGCATGCTATCACCGCTAAGCTTATTAAGCGCAAAGAATTACACAATACTCATCGTTTCGCTGTCATTGTGCGATTGAGTTGATGCCGCTGTGGGCTGCTTTGTGGTTGCCTACAAAGAGAGCCGATCGCTCACTCGTGAAACCCTTTGGGTAGAGCTGGAAGAAACATCGGTGATGTATCGATACATCGATGTTTCCAAAAAGAATCGGAAACATCGAGATTTTCAATCATCGATGTTCGATGTTTCCGCTTTACCCATCACTACTTTGGAGGGAAAAAGCTTAGTAAGCTAAACACGTTTTTTTATCAATTCATTAAAATAACTAAAATAAATGATCAGATTATTATAGATTGGATTAAATTGGAGTTGGCGCCGCTCGGAAATGGAGAAGGCTTTGAAATGAAATACTTTTGCGTACCGGCCACCTCTACTGAAAGTGAAAGAATGTTTAGCAAGGCAGGCAGTGTTGCCATGTTTCCAAGACCTGAAAAAGCAAAATCACGGTTCAGAAAAAGCTAGAAACCGCTAAAAACAATTTAATATAGCAAAAAAAAAAAATAGCTAAACACTTTTATTAAAGTTTTTTTTAGTCTTTATTAAAATTACTCCAAAAACATAGTGGTTTCATCTATTTGGGATGATTTTTAATGAAATATTCGATAGTATCACGATATTGCTTTATTATCTAAAAAATAGTTATAACCATTGTAAATTGAAAAAGGATTTATTGGTTTATTTACTAAACGACTCTTATAAAAAAAGTATGTTTGACTAATATCATATATTTTTCAAAAACAAATATTTACAAATTTAGAAAATAAAACTAATTTGAGATCCATTTAATAATAACAATAACAGGTCCACTGTTTTAGGCTTAAGCGATGCTCTAAGATCGCTTAATACCAGGCTTGCAATTAAAACAAAAAGTTAATATCTGTGCATAGCGACATACATGTTATTAATGTCACTTACCCTTGACACTTGAACTTCCAACAAATTTATCCATGTTATTTATTTCTGAAACGCCGCCAGCACCATTTTTTTACCAACGCGTGGATGTTGAGCCAAAATTAAGAAAATGTGGTGAATCAAATATTCGATAGTGGTTTGAGAAATAAATATTCAATATATCGATACTATCGTGGGTGGTCGCCCCAGCTCCACTATTCAGTGCCAGAGGTAGAGCAGTGTTGAGAATGACTTCATCCATAAAAAAGAAATGGTGTGCGATTGTGATTTCATTTATAACTAATAATAAAAATAATTATAAAAAACGTTTAGCTTTCTCGAAAAAAGGAACCAATACAAAGCAATAAGAATGATTATAAAAAACAGATTCCTCCAGCACGTTATTAATTGTTTTAACTATAGTTATACACGTATGTATTCAAGCCTGTGTGTTTAACTGAGACAGTGAGTGTGTGTGTTTTCCTCCAAGTGTCTCAGTTGATTCGCGAAATTAAAAATAGAAAGATGATGTTTGGTAAACTGAAGACGTGAAAATAAGTATAATTTATAAATATAGCGATTAATTATTTTTTGGGAAAAGTGGTCAAGAATTTTACCGAATCAATGGAGTCTACAAATGAGTAGAAAAAAGTGTCAAAATTGTCGAAATTGATAAGGCTGGTGTATTCGTATTTCAAGTGCATTTCGGGGGCGCTTGACAAAACGAAAAACCCGCTACTACATCCATGTTTGTTTATGCGCTTATGTACTATGTATGTATGTATGTATGTTTGAAAAAGCAATAGAACTAATGTAAAATGTGATTTCGCCTTACTAAATATTTTTTTGTCTTTTTTCTTGTGTTATTATTGCTGGGCTTACTTTCTTGGCGGTTTCTAAATAGTATGGACAAGTTTTTGCAAAGTAAGTCTCCGCAATCGCAGTTATAGCCATATTTTGTAAAAATTGTATTGCATTTCAGATAAAGGTAAAGCTGCAGCCTCATCTGCAGATCCCCATGAAAAAAGTTTTGTTTCAGAAAGTTAGCCATCAAGCCAAATTGTAGCATTATATCTATATTATTGTATTTATATTATATTCAAATAGGCTTTATCGCAGTTAACGATCAATCGATGTTAGAAGATAAGTTAAGAAGTTCCGATAGTTGTTCATATATTTTGGAATCATCATATATTTTAGAACAATAGAAAAATCGTTAGGATAATCGTTATCGAAGATCGGAACACATGAAGACAAGAGTTTGTGAAATTAAAAGACGCACATATAAGAAATAAGTTAAAAAGTGATTTAAACTATTAAACCAATTAAAAAAGCAAATAAGACTTTTATGCAACAAAATCAAACCGATCGGATGCAATTTTAGAGCTGTGTCATATTTGGTGCAGCGTAATTCAGCGCAAGGCGAAGATCTCTTGGAATATTGGAAGGTACATTTTACTGCATAAGTTTTTATATTTTCTATATCAAACAATTTATTATAGAATTGTGGTAACCAACTAAGCGCTCTTGCGAAATGCGCAAAAAGTATTTGTGTGTTCCAGCAACACTGAGTCAGATTATAAGTGAGAAAGGGTCAGCCCTTATGCCGAAAGCAGTCAACATTTTGCTATTTCTGGAAAAAAACAATGGATAAACGAATAATCTCAAATTTTAAATAAGAATATTTGTTATTTTACTCTTAAGAAATGAAATTTATAATTGTTTTAGTTACTAAGAATTTAAATGAATTTATATTTTTGTTATTAATTTAGCTTTTGTGGTTATTGAATCACTTTAAAAAATTTTCCAGCGATACATTAGCATAATCGATGGTTTAAAGTCAAATAATCGATGGATTTTAAACCATCGAAAATTAAATAATCGTTGGTTCGACCATCGATGGTTTTGCAGCTCTAGTAGAGGGTACGTATGTATATAGTATGCATACACATTTTACATAAGTTTGGCATATCAACATTGTATATAAACATTATGCTTAAGTCATTGTTCGCTTTCGGGTGGCATTCTGTGTGTTTCGCAACATCGGAAGTTAGAAGTAACCCAATCACGGGCAACAAAAAAAAAAAATCAAAAAGAGAAGCAATTAAAAATGAATATAAACAGTGCATCGTCGCCGCAATTAAAAGGGTGGTTGAGCGAGTTAAAGGAACCAACCACGGGAACAAAGAGAGAATTGATTTTGCGTTTGAATAGATTAACAAACGAGAAGCGAAATCAATTGAAAGTATTATTAAAAATCGATGAAAAACAAGTTCCTACGAAGGTGGCGGTAATAATGTTCAAAAAGTCAAAGAAATAACGGAAAAAACGGAGAGTATAAAGACGATGAAATTGGCAGCGAAGCTGAAGATAGCGAAGACGGCGATGAGAATAGCACCGTGCACAACAACAAAAGTAACGGTGAAGATAGCGGCCGAAGCGGCGTGCGCAATAACAAGAACAACAGCATCGAAAACAGCGGTGCTCGCAACAACAACGGCGGCAACGGGAATAGCAACGAAATTTGCAACAGCGATGACGGCGACGAGGATGACGACAAAGACGGCGGCGAGCAGAACAACCAAGACAGCGACAGAGACAGGCGAGACATTGCAGTTGGCAATAGAAACGACGAAGCTGGAGAAAATGATGAAATTAGCAGTGTTAGCAACAAAGTTGCCAAAGCTAGCAACAAAAAGTGTGGCGAGGGAAAACGAAATACAGTGGGACAAGCTGAGCAAAATATTCATTTATTATTGCGCATGGCAACCGATGTATTGTAGTAAACGAATTTTCGGGAGATACATGTGCGCGCAAATGGATCTCACAAGTGAAGAATATAGCCAGCAAGTAAATGAACCATTTATGGAGATGTTGATTGTCAGTAAGATAAAAAGGCAAAGCATGCATGTGGTGCAGATCCGGAGCGCGTATTGCTACCAACGGAGCAGTTGGCGGCTGAGCTGATATTGATGTTTGGTGAGAGGAAGTCAAAATTAGAGGCAAGGCGAAAATTTGAGGAAAAAGAGTTAAAATGTTTTGAGACACTTAAGAAAAAGTTTGTGGAAGCTCCAGTGTTAGGGTTATATTATTATAAGGATGAAATAGAGTTACATACAGATGCAAAAGCACAAGGTTTTGGTGCAGTACTATTGCAAGGGAAAGAGGATATGAAATTGCACCGTATATTTTATTACTCGAATGCCACAACATTAGCCATCCTGTATGCATTAAGATGATTTGGAATCTATGTACAGGGAAAGAAAGAAAATAACTAAAATAAATGATCAGATTATTATAGATTGGATTAAATTGGTGTTGGCGCCGCTCGGAAATGGAGAAGGCTTTGAAATGAAATACTTTTGCGTACCGGCCACCTCTACTGAAAGTGAAAGAATGTTTAGCAAGGCAGGCAGTGTTGCCAACTTTCCAAGACCTGAAAAAGCAAAATCACGGTTCAGAAAAAGCTAGAAACTGCTAAAAACAATTTAATATAGCAAAAAAAAAAAAAAATAGCTAAACACTTTTATTAAAGTTTTTTTTGTCTTTATTAAAATTACTCCAAAAACATAGTGGTTTCATCTATTTGGGATGAGTTTTAATGAAATATTCGATAGTATCACGATATTGCTTTATTATCTAAAAAATAGTTATAACCATTGTAAATTGAAAAAGGATTTATTGGTTTATTTACTAAACGACTCTTATAAAAAAAGTATGTTTGATTAATATCATATATTTTTCAAAAACAAATATTTACAAATTTAGAAAATAAAACTAATTTGAGATCCATTTAATAATAACAATAACAGGTGCACTGTTTTAGGCTTAAGCGATGCTCTAAGATCGCTTAATACCAGGCTTGCAATTAAAACAAAAAGTTAATATCTGTGCATAGCGACATACATGTTATTAATGTCACTTACCCTTGACACTTGAACTTCCAACAAATTTATCCATGTTATTTATTTCTGAAACGCCGCCAGCACCATTTTTTTACCAACGCGTGGATGTTGAGCCAAAATTAAGAAAATGTGGTGAATCAAATATTCGATAGTGGTTTGAGAAATAAATATTCAATATATCGATACTATCGTGGGTGGTCGCCCCAGCTCCACTATTCAGTGCCAGAGGTAGAGCAGTGTTGAGAATGACTTCATCCATAAAAAAGAAATGGTGTGCGATTGTGATTTCATTTATAACTAATAATAAAAATAATTATAAAAAACGTTTAGCTTTCTCGAAAAAAGGAACCAATACAAAGCAATAAGAATGATTATAAAAAACAGATTCCTCCAGCACGTTATTAATTGTTTTAACTATAGTTATACACGTATGTATTCAAGCCTGTGTGTTTAACTGAGACAGTGAGTGTGTGTGTTTTCCTCCAAGTGTCTCAGTTGATTCGCGAAATTAAAAATAGAAAGATGATGTTTGGTAAACTGAAGACGTGAAAATAAGTATAATTTATAAATATAGCGATTAATTATTTTTTGGGAAAAGTGGTCAAGAATTTTACCGAATCAATGGAGTCTACAAGTGAGTAGAAAAAGTGTCAAAATTGTCGAAATTGATAAGGCTGGTGTATTCGTATTTCAAGTGCATTTCGGGGGCGCTTGACAAAACGAAAAACCCGCTACTACATCCATGTTTGTTTATGCGCTTATGTACTATGTATGTATGTATGTATGTTTGAAAAAGCAATACAACTAATGTAAAATGTGATTTCGCCTTACTAAATACTTTTTTGTCTTTTTTCTTGTGTTATTATTGCTGGGCTTACTTTCTTGGCGGTTTCTAAATAGTATGGATAAGTTTTTGCAAAGTAAGGCTTTGAAATGAAATACTTTTGCGTACCGGCCACCTCTACTGAAAGTGAAAGAATGTTTAGCAAGGCAGGCAGTGTTGCCAACTTTCCAAGACCTGAAAAAGCAAAATCACGGTTCAGAAAAAGCTAGAAACCGCTAAAAACAATTTAATATAGCAAAAAAAAAAAATAGCTAAACACTTTTATTAAAGTTTTTTTTAGTCTTTATTAAAATTACTCCAAAAACATAGTGGTTTCATCTATTTGGGATGATTTTTAATGAAATATTCGATAGTATCACGATATTGCTTTATTATCTAAAAAATAGTTATAACCATTGTAAATTGAAAAAGGATTTATTGGTTTATTTACTAAACGACTCTTATAAAAAAAGTATGTTTGATTAATATCATATATTTTTCAAAAACAAATATTTACAAATTTAGAAAATAAAACTAATTTGAGATCCATTTAATAATAACAATAACAGGTCCACTGTTTTAGGCTTAAGCGATGCTCTAAGATCGCTTAATACCAGGCTTGCAATTAAAACAAAAAGCTAATATCTGTGCATAGCGACATACATGTTATTAATGTCACTTACCCTTGACACTTGAACTTCCAACAAATTTATCCATGTTATTTATTTCTGAAACGCCGCCAGTACCATTTTTTTACCAACGCGTGGATGTTGAGCCAAAATTAAGAAAATGTGGTGAATCAAATATTCGATAGTGGTTTGAGAAATAAATATTCAATATATCGATACTATCGTGGGTGGTCGCCCCAGCTCCACTATCCAGTGCCAGAGGTAGAGCAGTGTTGAGAATGACTTCATCCATAAAAAAGAAATGGTGTGCGATTGTGATTTCATTTATAACTAATAATAAAAATAATTATAAAAAACGTTTAGCTTTCTCGAAAAAAGGAACCAATACAAAGCAATAAGAATGATTATAAAAAACAGATTCCTCCAGCACGTTATTAATTGTTTTAACTATAGTTATACACGTATGTATTCAAGCCTGTGTGTTTAACTGAGACAGTGAGTGTGTGTGTTTTCCTCCAAGTGTCTCAGTTGATTCGCGAAATTAAAAATAGAAAGATGATGTTTGGTAAACTGAAGACGTGAAAATAAGTATAATTTATAAATATAGCGATTAATTATTTTTTGGGAAAAGTGGTCAAGAATTTTACCGAATCAATGGAGTCTACAAATGAGTAGAAAAAAGTGTCAAAATTGTCGAAATTGATAAGGCTGGTGTATTCGTATTTCAAGTGCATTTCGGGGGCGCTTGACAAAACGAAAAACCCGCTACTACATCCATGTTTGTTTATGCGCTTATGTACTATGTATGTATGTATGTATGTTTGAAAAAGCAATACAACTAATGTAAAATGTGATTTCGCCTTACTAAATACTTTTTTGTCTTTTTTCTTGTGTTATTATTGCTGGGCTTACTTTCTTGGCGGTTTCTAAATAGTATGGACAAGTTTTTGCAAAGTAAGTCTCCGCAATCGCAGTTATAGCCATATTTTGTAAAAATTGTATTGCATTTCAGATAAAGGTAAAGCTGCAGCCTCATCTGCAGATCCCCATGAAAAAAGTTTTGTTTCAGAAAGTTAGCCATCAAGCCAAATTGTAGCATTATATCTATATTATTGTATTTATATTATATTCAAATAGGCTTTATCGCAGTTAACGATCAATCGATGTTAGAAGATAAGTTAAGAAGTTCCGATAGTTGTTCATATATTTTGGAATCATCGTGTAATTAGAACAATAGAAAAATCGTTAGGATAATCGTTATCGAAGATCGGAACACATGAAGACAAGAGTTTGTGAAATTAAAAGACGCACATATAAGAAATAAGTTAAAAAGTGATTTAAACTATTAAACCAATTAAAAAAGCAAATAAGACTTTTATGCAACAAAATCAAACCGATCGGATGCAATTTTAGAGCTGTGTCATATTTGGTGCAGAGTAATTCAGCGCAAGGCGAAGATCTCTTGGAATATTGGAAGGTACATTTTACTGCATAAGTTTTTATATTTTCTATATCAAACAATTTATTATAGAATTGTGGTAACCAACTAAGCGCTCTTGCGAAATGCGCAAAAAGTATTTGTGTGTTCCAGCAACACTGAGTCAGATTATAAGTGAGAAAGGGTCAGCCCTTATGCCGAAAGCAGTCAACATTTTGCTATTTCTGGAAAAAAACAATGGATAAACGAATAATCTCAAATTTTAAATAAGAATATTTGTTATTTTACTCTTAAGAAATGAAATTTATAATTGTTTTAGTTACTAAGAATTTAAATGAATTTATATTTTTGTTATTAATTTAGCTTTTGTGGTTATTGAATCACTTTAAAAAATTTTCCAGCGATACATTAGCATAATCGATGGTTTAAAGTCAAATAATCGATGGATTTTAAACCATCGAAAATTAAATAATCGTTGGTTCGACCATCGATGGTTTTGCAGCTCTAGTAGAGGGTACGTATGTATATAGTATGCATACACATTTTACATAAGTTTGGCATATCAACATTGTATATAAACATTATGCTTAAGTCATTGTTCGCTTTCGGGTGGCATTCTGTGTGTTTCGCAACATCGGAAGTTAGAAGTAACCCAATCACGGGCAACAAAAAAAAAAAATCAAAAAGAGAAGCAATTAAAAATGAATATAAACAGTGCATCGTCGCCGCAATTAAAAGGGTGGTTGAGCGAGTTAAAGGAACCAACCACGGGAACAAAGAGAGAATTGATTTTGCGTTTGAATAGATTAACAAACGAGAAGCGAAATCAATTGAAAGTATTATTAAAAATCGATGAAAAACAAGTTCCTACGAAGGTGGCGGTAATAATGTTCAAAAAGTCAAAGAAATAACGGAAAAAACGGAGAGTATAAAGACGATGAAATTGGCAGCGAAGCTGAAGATAGCGAAGACGGCGATGAGAATAGCACCGTGCACAACAACAAAAGTAACGGTGAAGATAGCGGCCGAAGCGGCGTGCGCAATAACAAGAACAACAGCATCGAAAACAGCGGTGCTCGCAACAACAACGGCGGCAACGGGAATAGCAACGAAATTTGCAACAGCGATGACGGCGACGAGGATGACGACAAAGACGGCGGCGAGCAGAACAACCAAGACAGCGACAGAGACAGGCGAGACATTGCAGTTGGCAATAGAAACGACGAAGCTGGAGAAAATGATGAAATTAGCAGTGTTAGCAACAAAGTTGTTAAAGCTAGCAACAAAAAGTGTGGCGAGGGAAAACGAAATACAGTGGGACAAGCTGAGCAAAATATTCATTTATTATTGCGCATGGCAACCGATGTATTGTAGTAAACGAATTTTCGGGAGATACATGTGCGCGCAAATGGATCTCACAAGTGAAGAATATAGCCAGCAAGTAAATGAACCATTTATGGAGATGTTGATTGTCAGTAAGATAAAAAGGCAAAGCATGCATGTGGTGCAGATCCGGAGCGCGTATTGCTACCAACGGAGCAGTTGGCGGCTGAGCTGATATTGATGTTTGGTGAGAGGAAGTCAAAATTAGAGGCAAGGCGAAAATTTGAGGAAAAAGAGTTAAAATGTTTTGAGACACTTAAGAAAAAGTTTGTGGAAGCTCCAGTGTTAGGGTTATATTATTATAAGGATGAAATAGAGTTACATACAGATGCAAAAGCACAAGGTTTTGGTGCAGTACTATTGCAAGGGAAAGAGGATATGAAATTGCACCGTATATTTTATTACTCGAATGCCACAACATTAGCCATCCTGTATGCATTAAGATGATTTGGAATCTATGTACAGGGAAAGAGATTTAAAATTGTTACGGACTCCAACGCGTTAACGTTAAATAGAGTAGAACTAAACCCTCGGACTGCGAGGTGGGCATTATAACTATTAGAGTACGTTTTTGAGGTAATTCATAAAGCAGGAAAGCATATGCAGCATGTGGATACATTAAGCAGAAATACGAACAAATTAGTGATAGAAACTAATAGTTTTAAAGATAATTTATTTATTTGTCAAGCTAAAGATGAAAAGTTAAAAGAAATTAGGAAACAGTTAGAAAAAACGGAAGATAACATTTTTGAAATGAGAAATGGTGTACTTTATAGGTAAGCAAATGATGGAAGGTTGTTGTTTTGTGTACCAGAAGAAATGGAAGATAAAATTTTATATAAATATCACAATGAATTAGGTCACTTAGGGAGAGATAAAGTTACAGATGCTATAGGTAAGACTTATTGGTTTTCGAATATGAAATAAAAAGTTTTTAGGCATTTTGGAAAAATGAAGTGATTCTAGCATTAAAGGATTGTTTTAGATCATATAGCAGGCTGAAATTTATAGTGTCAGATGGTGAAAAATGATAGGTTTTTAATTAAATATATTGAAGGTTTTAAATCGGCACGTAATCCATATAGGTGTCTGGAATAGTCAAAATATTAAACATTGGATAGGGAGTAGAAAATGAATTTGTATAATTAAGTATAAGAAAATTGTAAAAATTAAACAAATAACGACTAAGAACAATGTAATAGTTATAAGTTGAAAATTTCGGCAAGATCAGGTGATCTTAAATGTCAGGAAGGCCGAATTGTAGTAGGCTAGAGGGTATGTAGATAGTATGCATACACATTGTACATAAGTTTGGCATGTCATTGTATATAAACATTATGCTTAAGTCGTTCGCTTTCGGGTCTGTTTCGCAACATCGGGTCTCTATCAATATGCGTAGAGGAAGATCGCAAACGGAGAGAGAGTCAGTCAAATGCCAACGCTGAAAACGTCGAGTATAAATAAACGTACAGAGTGACTAATTTGTGCGTTTGCGTTTTATATTAGAGGGGGATACATATGTATTATACCCCTACAAGAATATTCTGAATCAAGTGTAACAGTTCGTCTTCACACGATCGCGTTATTAATGCTTTGGTCCCCCAAGGTAGTGTGCTGGGCCCCGTTCTTTACACCCTATACACACCACACATGCCTACAAACTATCAGCTCACAACCTCTACATTTGCTGACGATACCGCAATACTCAATACTCTCGGCGTTCATCTAGATAGTCGCCTCACCTGGCGGCGACATATAGAATCTAAAAGGACTCATATGAAGCTTAAAGCAGCTAATCTTCACTGGTTTATTAATTGCAACTTTCCCCTTATTCTGGAATACAAAGTACTCCTCTACAATACCATGCTGAAACCCATCTGAACATACGGCTGGGAACTATGGGGTAACACCTCAAAAACCAACATTGAAATTGTACAGCGAGCTCAGTCAACGATTCTGCGAACTATCACTGGGGCACCAATGTACCAACGCAGCGAAAGCATCCATATAGAACTTCACATAAATCTCGTCAACGAGGAAATCCAGATGAGGAACAGAAAGCATCAAGCAAAGCTCGCCGCACATGAAAATACTCTCGCGAAGTCGCTTACGCGTGTATGCAGGCAGATCCGACTGCAGCGCAAAGATTCTCCAGCACAGTAAAGAAACCCTAGGGCTCATTAGTAATATAATATCCTAAATTATATAATATAAGATTTGAAAAATTATTGTTAGTGTCACAACAAGAGAAGATCGAATAAATAACGCAAAAAATTTGAAAAAAAAACATAAATAAATAAATAAATATTAGTTTTGATTACACTATATATTACGAGTTATCAATATTGGTCAATTAAAAATTTATAAAGAAATACCGATATATAATGCTCACAACGCTTTTTGCAGTCTTTCGCGCGCTAGGAAATTGCAGCGATAAATTATTGGCAACATATCGAAATTTATGCAAGATGGCAGCGTGCTGCAGTGTTATGAATTATTTGTAGCTTTCGATTAGTATCATACAATTAGATACTTTTTATGGCAACATACGTCCAAGGGTATTCCACTGTCTCGTGTCGCTCGACTGTTGCTCTCGTTAATTTTCGGTACGTGCAGAAATCTCCTAATGCCAACATTTTATTTTTATATTCGTCTTTATGTATTGCCACTGTTTTATTGCCTTCATCAGAGTTTAAAATTAATATATTATTATTTTCGTTCAAGAATCGTCTAGTTCGTCCCACTGTATCTATTATTTCACGATCACTTTCGTTCTCTTTCATTTTCGATCTGTGTTCTTTCACAAGCAAAGAGAAATGTGTGCGTGCTGTTTCTTGGTTCTCTTTGTTTTGATGTGTATGCAGCAGTTCTTCGCCGTCCGCGATGAGCGGAAAATTTCTCTAATTTCTTCTCATGTCGTTCTGTAAGTATTGTTATTGTGTTGTTTAATACGTTTCTCTCTCTCTCAAAAAATGTCGATGCGTCATCTGTGTTCATGGTGTTTCCTAAATTAAGCTGGTAAAAACTACTACACCTACCAATTAAAAAGTTGCAAAGGGCAACAGGTAGTACTTAAGGGCATTGACGCAACAGTGACACCTGCCGAAATAATTGAGGCTCTGAAGGTCAAAAACTTTTCTGCAAAAACCGCTATTATTATTTTAAACAAAGATAAAGTTCCGCAGCCACTATTTAAAACAGAACTCGAACCAGAGGTCCAGGCACTAAAGATCTACAGTACTTGCTACATCGGAAGATCACCGTGGAGGAGCCGCACAAACGTATCAATCCAGTGCAATGTACTAATTGCCAAGAATACGGCCACACCAAGGCATACAGCACCCTCATACTACCACTAACTGTCCTAAAAATAAGGAAGATAAGTCTGTGAAGAAATGCAGTAACTGCGGGGAAAAACATACTGCAAACTACAGAGGCTGTGTGCTTTACAAAGAATTGAAGAGCCGCCTAAACAAACGTATTGCCACAGCATATACATACAACAAAGTCAATTTCTACTCTCCGCAACCGATGTTTCAACCACCCTTAACTGTCCCAAGCACTACTCCTGGAATTTCTTTCGCTAGCGCCTTTAAATCTGGACTAGAAGTCCCCGCCCCACCGACAAGAACTGCTTATTCCGAACATACATTGACAAATATCCCACAGACTCAACAAAGTGGCATCGAAGCTATGATGCTATACCTACAGCAAAGCATGAAAGACTTCATGACGTTCATGCAAAATACTTTGCAAGAGCTCATGAAAAACCAAAATGATGATACTGATACAACTTCTTGTATCTTCAAATTCCCCATAATGGCTTTCCTACGGATATCTCTGTGGAACGCACACGGCATACACAAGAACTCACACAGTTCGTTAACGAAAAAAACATCGACGTAATGCTACTATCAGAAATGCACCTCACAAATAAATACAATTTTCATATACCAGGATACTTGTTCTATGGGACAAATCATCCAGATGGTAAAGCTCATAGCCTTACAACTCAAATGATTCAATGACTCTAGCTGCAGTCTACTGCCCATCATTCTTTAACATACTAGGTGACAGATTCATCACAGCGGGTGACTATAAGGCCAATCCCACCCATTGCGGATCTCGACTTGTGACGCCAAAGGGTAAGCAGTTGTACAATGCGCTTACGAAGCCGAAAAACAAGCTAGACTATGTATCCCCGGGTAGGCCTTCATAATGGCCAGCAGACCCAAAAAAAAGCACAGACCTGATCGACTTTGCAATTACTAAACAAGTCCCCCGCAACATGGTCACCGCCGAAGCACTAGCAGATTTATCATCAGATCACTCACCTGTTCCTCTAAATATGCTAAATCGCCCCCACACAGTCGACCCACCCTATAGACTCACAAATTTTAGAACAAACTGGACAAGATATAAAAAGTATGTCTGTTCACACATAGAACTAACGCCGGCATTATCTACTGAGGAGGATATAGACAAGTCAACGGACACTCTTGCAAATATTCTAGTTACGGCTGCAAAGGCTTCAACCCCGCCAGTGACGTATGCAAAACCAAACTACATCAGAACTAACCGAGAAATCGAGCAGCTGGTATTAGATAAACGACGCCTACGAAAGGAGTGGCGGTCCAATAGATCACCAACTACAAGGCACATGCTTAAAATAGCAACACGCAGTCTTACCAATGCTCTTAAACAAGAGGAAGAAAACAGCCAACGTTCATATATCGAGCAACTCTCTCCCACCAGCACTAAGCACCCTTTGTGGAGCGCTCACAGAAACCTAAAGACTCCAACAGAGTCAATTATGCCACTACGAAGTCCCTCTGGCACCTGGTTTCGCAGTGATGAGGAAAGAGGCAGTGCTTTCGCTGACCATTTACAAAATGTATTCCAACCAAATCCCGCTACCAACTCACTTATTCTCCTTCCTTTAATAGCAGCAAATTTAGAACCTCAGGAGCCCATTGAATTCCGACCATGTGAATTGGATAAGGTTATCAAAGAGCAACAAAAGCCAAGAAAATCGCCTGGCTTCGACTTAATAACTAAAAATGCTCATTGAACTTTCAAAGTGTGCTATTCTGCACATCTGCTTGTTATTCAACGCAATCGCCAAGCTTGGATACTTCCCTAAAAATGGAAAAAGTCGACCATAGTAATGATTCCAAAGCCAGGAAAAGATAAAACGCAGCCATCATCATATAGACCGCTAAGCTTACTAACTTGTCTCTCGAAGTTATTTGAAAAAGTGCTACTCCTGAGAATAAGCCCTCATCTTAAAACAAACAACACACTTCCAACCCATCAATTTTAGCTTCAGAGAAAAACATGGAACCATCGAATATTGCACAGCCATTTTTCTAGACGTCGCACAGGCATTTGACAAAGTGTGGCGGGATGGACTTTTGTTTAAAGTAACCCAGCTGATGCCCCAAAACACACATAAGCTACTGAAGTCGTACCTATACAACAGAGTGTTTGCAATAAGATGTAATACAAGCAACTCACGCGATTGAGCAATCGAAGCTGGAGTGCCACAAGGCAGTGTTTTGGGTCCAATCCTATACACCCTGTATACGGCGGATTTCCCCACAGACTACAATCTAACAACCTTTACGTTCGCTGATGATACCGCGATAATCAGTCGCTCCAAATGCCCAACAAAAGACACGGCACTCCTATCCCGACACTTAACATCTGTAGAACGATGGCTTGCCGACTGGAGAATTTTAATAAATGTACAAAAATGCAAGCAGGTTACCTTTACCTTAAACAAACAAACATGCCCACCAGTGGTCCTGAATAACATATACATTCCACAAGCCGACGAGGTAACATATCTGGGTGTTCATCTGGATAGGCGGCTCACTTGGCGCAAACATATAGAAACCAAGATGATACATCTTAAACTTAAAACAAGGAACCTCCACTGGCTCATAAATACTCGCTCTCCACTTAGTCTGGAGTTCAAAGCTCTTTTATAAAACTCCGTCTTAAAACCTATCTGGACTTATGGCTCCGAGCTGTGGAGCAACGCATCCAGAAATAGCATAGACATTATTCAGCGAGCACAGTCAAGAATTCTGAGAACTATCACTGGAGCGCCGTGGTACCTTCGGAACGAGGACATACACAGAGACCTAAAAATCAAATTAGTAATCGAAGTAATAACTGAGAAGAAAATGAAATACCAAGAAAAGCTGACCACCCATCCAAATCCCCTCGCACGAAAACTAATCCGAGTATGCAGTCAAAGCCGGCTGAATCCGCAACGACCTCCCAGCCCAGCATTAAACTTATTAGGGCATTAAACACAAACACTATTACTGAGTGAAAGTTAACTAAGCAAGATTAAGATTTGAATACTTTTTGTTAGTCTCCTAAAACAAAGGGAAGATTCAAAAATAATAGAAAGCAAAAAAGGTAAATGTGTCTGACTAGAGATTTTTGTATGTCTGGTTGGTTGTACAAGTCACCTAGTTGTATTTTGTATAAATTTAGGGGATAATTCGGGCTTTCCTACACTTCAATATAAATTGTATCTTCGAGGTTAAAATCTCCAGAACGAAATTTCGCGAACCATTTCTTTACTGTGCGGAGTGCTGGAGCACGGTCCAAATAAACTTCGCGAATATCTTTAGTTGCAGCGCCCACTGTTTTTCCTTTGTGGAATTCGTATAACATAATATGACGCATATGATCTTTTTCGTTGTCCATCTTCCATGCGTCTTTTCACTAAGCAACTCAAATCAAAATTAAGTTATTTTATGATTTACAGTTCGGACTGTCACCTTTCCAACGATATATAATATGTATATATTTCTTTCACGAGCGCCACTCTCAAACGATTCGAACGGCATCCAGCGGAATCGGGCACGAACTTATGCACTCATCCAATATATGTAATTTAAGTTAAATGTGTTTCTTAGTTATAGTTTGAAACCTGTTAATTTCCATTTTTTGGTTTTTGTAGTTTTGTTTTATATTTGCATATCCCATTCTAGGTGTGGTTTCTGCAAGCGGCGTGCCTTCCGTTGGGTTAATTATAGTACCAAAGTACAACACAAACGAGAGCAACAGTCGAGCGCCACGCGACAGTGGGATACCCTTGGACGTACATATGTTGCTATAAAAAGTATCTTATTGTATAATACTAAGCTTAAGCTACAAATTAATCATAACGCTGCAGTGCGCTGCCACCTTGAATCAATTTGGATACGTTCCTACGTTCCTTCCTAGCGCAAGACTGCAAAAAGCAGTGGGAGCAGTATATATCGGTATTTCTTTATAAATTTTGAATTGGCCAATATCGATAACTTGCAATATATCGAGTAATCAAAATTAATATTTATTTAATTGCATTTTATAGTTTTGTATTTTTTACTGACCCTAAAATATGAATTATTAAATAATAATCATATGTGCACGTAAGCATATTACGAATATTATGAATATGTACACAAGCATGTAAATACTTGCATACATTCATATTCATTTACCACGCCACCTATTGGTTGAGTATTAGTATATATTTATGCACATGTATTTTCGGTAATTGACATCTGCATGGAAAAGAAGAGTCGAGAAACAGCTCGCGTTTCGCGCTCGCATCATTTGTCTTTTTCTTTCCTACGCAAGTAATTGAGTTCTGACGTCATCGACAGCTTCTTTGCTGGTCGAAGGGTCGAAATGATTTATCTAATAACTTCAGTGTTTATTGTCCGATCGGATTGCAATTTGGAGGATAAGTTCATATAGTATTTATCTATATATATACTAAAGCAGGACGTTAAGAAATGAGTAAATCGCCATGTAAATCAAAATTGGCGGTTTGCGGGGGCGGTAGGCGTGTTATTCCAAATTGAAAATAAGCTTGATCTGCGTATGGTATACAGGAATCTTCATGCTAAATTTGGTGTCCCTAGCTTTTGTAATAGCTGAAATCATCCATACAGACAGACAGACAGACAGACGGACATGGCTCAATCGACTCGGCTAGTGATCCTGAGCAAGAATATATATACTTTATGGGGTCTCCGACGCTTCCTTCTGCCCGTTACATACATTTGCACAAAGTTAGTATACCCTTTTTTGACCATTTTCAATGGTCCAATGGTATAAAAAAAGCTCTTATGACTTACTGTGCAAACAAACATCACTTTCCGAATTTTGACGCAACAACAATATTACAACAAGAACAACACTATGCTAAACGTTACGCTCTCAAAATGCTACATATAATAAACACTCCAACACAAGATAGATTAAACTACAAAACGCACACAGAAAACTGCGCTCACATATACAGACATTTACTTATTGACCTCGAGCCAAAATTATGAAAAACAAAGGTCGCCAAAACTCTATAATATACCCAACGGATGGCACGCCGCTTACAGAAACCACACCTAGAATGGGATATGCAAATATAAAACAAAACAACAAAAACTAAAAAATGGAAATTAACAGGTTTCAAACAATAACTAAGAAACACATTAAACTTAAATTACATATACAATTTTTATTGAAGTGTAGGAAAGCCCAAATTATCCCCAAAATTTATAAAAAATACAACTAGGTGTAATAATTTATTTTTAGACGACTTGTACAACCAACCAGACATACAAAAATCTCTAGTCAGACACATTTACCTTTTTCACACTAAAATATTAAATTTAATAATTAAACATAAACACAATATCTTAGATAGACATGAAGAGCAGCTGAAAGAAACAAAAACAATCTTAGAAAACACCATGAACACAGATGACGCATCGACATTTTTTGAGAGAGAGAGAAACGCATTAAACAAGACAACAACAATACTTACAGAACGACATGAGAAGAAATTACAAAAGACTTCAAAGAAAAGGGAACAACAACTTCCTGGACAACAACAAAACCAAAGATTAGTTTATAAACAAGACGACGACAAAGTTTCCGCAAGACGTACAAGCTTTACTTGCCAAAGGCCCGAAATTTGCTCTCCCAATAGAGAAGAGAAATTTTAAGCTCTTCAATTACACACACATCAAAACAAAGAGAACCAAGAAACAGCACGCACATATTTCTCTTTGCTTGTGAAAGAACACAGATCGAAAATGAAAGAGAACGAAAGGGATCGTGAAATAATAGATACAGTGGGACGAAATAGACGGATCTTGAACGAAAATAATAATATATTAATTTTAAACTCTGATAAAGGCAATAAAACAGTGGCAATACATAAAGACGAATATAAAAATAAAATGTTGGCATTATTAGGAGATTTCTGCACGTACCGAAAATTAACAAGAGCAACAGTCGAGCGACACGCGACAGTGGGATACCCTTGGACGTATATTGCCACAAAAAGTATCTAATTGTATAATACTAATCGCAAGCTACAAATTAATCATAACACTGCAGTGCGCTGCCACCTTGAATCAATTTCGATACGTTGTCAATAATTTATTGCCGCAATTTTTTCTAGCGCGCGAAAGTTTGCAAAAAGCGGTGTGAGCAGTATATATCGGCATTTCTTTATAAATTTTGAATTGGCCAATATCGATAACTTGCAATATATCGAGTAATCTAAAATTAATATTTATTAAATTGCATTTTATAGTTTTGTATTTTTTACTGACCCTAAAATATGGATTATTAAATAATAATCATATGTGCACGTAAGCATATTATACCTACCTATTATACCACCTACTGGTTGAGTATATATTTAAGTACATGTATTTTTGGTAATTGACATGTGCATGGAAAAGAAGAGTCGAAAAACAGCTCGCGCTTCGCGATCGCATCGTTTGTCCTTTTCTTTCCTACGCAAGTAATTATACCCTTGGACCATTGAAAATGGTCAAAAAAGGGTATACTAACTTTGTGCAAATGTATGTAACGGGCAGAAGGAGGCGTCGGAGACCCCATAAAGTATATAAGTTATATAAATCTCCTATTTGGTATCCAGGGGGTCTTCCTTCTGCAGTAGAGGTACGCCTTTGACACTGAATCTAGGTTGATTATGTTGGAGGGCTTGACTTCGCCCCCTTAGTTATATTGCTAGCCTTGTGGCGTAGCAATGTAGTGTAATTAAGAACAAGGTTATTTTTACGGCTATGTGCCGGAGTTGAGCTGTAGTTTATTGAGCAGCTTTGTAAGAACTAAAACTAGGAAGTAAAAAGAGATATATTGTGGCTCCAAGCTAGAGTCGGCAAGCCGACTCAGCATAAACGATAACGCAGCCACTTGCAATATTTTCAAGTGTCAGGTTACCGTTGCTGACCGAGCGGCCGGGGCGCTGAACTCATACGTCAGCGGAATGTACTTGGAGCGACAATGTGCAGTTGTTTGTGTTTCTTACGCAAGACTTATGTGTTAACTACCCCCCCCTCAAGTTGCTGGCCGACCTCGGTCACCTTGTAACTATTGATGATCTTTTCCACTTTCCTCGATGCTTGCCATTTCCTTATAAGTAGCCACACAAAGATGAGACTACTGAAAATGATGCTGAGGATGATGCCGATCGATGCTAAGTTCCTAGATGCCTTAGTGGCTGCCAATTCTCCCTTAAAGTTCTTGATGACTTGTAGGTTGAGATTATTCATCCTGTGGAGCTGGGGCATACTCAACACGGGGTCATGGCCGATGATGTTGAGCAAAGGAGACCCTGCGATGCCTGGTTCCTTCTCCATGATCCCACGCTCGTTCACGTATCTCGTCCCGTTGATGGTGGCTTAAGATCGGAAGGTGACGAGGTGGGTTCCATTTGTGGTGACTTCTGGACCGTCGTCTGTGCTGATCTTAGCGGCACTTTCATTGATTATGATGACGCCGTCGTCCACGAATGTGATTGGGTTGAGATGGCTCGGTTGTGTTCGGCATGAGGCGGCGCTACCAGCGTGCAGTGCTCGGGCGCATGAGTCTTGTGCGGTAAATTTGCACACGGAGGCGTAGGTTGTCGCTACGCACTCAGTGACTGCTAGTACATCATCGTTGCATTCGGTGTCGTCTGATAGTTGCAATGCGACATGTTGGTGGGATACAGGGTATATGGTGACCTTTTGGCAAATGAATTTCGGCCTGGGATACGCTATTAAGATATGGATTATGTTTTCGGACTGGAGGACTTTTATCTTGGACGCTGCTGTGAGACTAACTATGGGAATTTCTAACGGATGTTCATTTAAGATAGCTTTCAAATCGTTATGCTCGAATATAGTTGGATTGATTATGTTGGCTTTAGCCAATGTGATTGTGAGGATTAGGTTTGATATTTGATTTATTAAAATTCTATTTCTTGCTAACAGTGTTTCATACAAATGCGGAGTATCTACTACGTCATTCTTTTTCGCTTTAATTATTTCATCTACTGCGTCAGTTAGTTTGTTGATCTTTTCTTGCGTTTCCGAGTTGATAACTATTTGCTTATTGCTTGCATCGATTAGTTGCGATTCGGACCACCTCACCTTCTCAAAGTCAGACGCATCTGGTGTGCCTGCTATGACCTTCAGTGCTGAGCCTAGGAAGTCTAAGCTTCTAGCCATTCTATGGTGTATTTGAACAACGGACAATAAACTCCTAATGTGATCTATATCTGCATCTAATAACTTCCGCATATGTGATTGTGGAAATAATTCAATTAATTTTTCAGTCTCGTCTGCAATAACACCAAATTCCGTCAAATTACTAGAGTGCCTTAAATAGTCCCTTTGTTCCCATACCAATACCTTTCCGTCTATTATTGGAATATAATTGGAATGTGAATAGTCGATAATCCGACTTTGTACCATCCCTAACATTAACAAAATTGCAACTTTCATCCTGTAATAGAGAAACAAGTTTGTGCGGTTAGTCATGTGCTGTTAATCCTACTTGGGTTTTCTTATTACTATTTCAGGTTGTCCTTATGGACCACCCTCCCTCTAATAAGAACAGACGTTCCTAGGTCTGCTTGTATCTTTTCCTCCGTACAAAGTGGTGTCAGTTTGTTGCCTTACCTCTTGTTATTCTTGACGAACACCTTTTCGCCTACTTCGAATATTCGGTTCTGCCTGTTTGCATTACACCTATCAAGCACAGCTTGCTGTGCTTTTTGGATTTTTTGCTGTATATTTTGTCTAAATTCGGGGGATGCGGCGTGTATAACATCCAACGGTTTTTGGTTGGTGACCGAGTGAATTGATCTGTTATACTCTACAGTGGCTCTCATAATAAGCTCC
The DNA here is from genome assembly GCA_018904035.1 of Zaprionus ornatus. Lineage (NCBI taxonomy): Eukaryota > Metazoa > Arthropoda > Insecta > Diptera > Drosophilidae > Zaprionus > Zaprionus ornatus. Next base: position 603,691 of record JAEIFZ010000011.1, read on the forward strand.
ACTGTGTCGCTGGCTTTTTTGTCCATTCTTAGGCTTCTGGCTATATCTGCCAGCGTGCTATGAAATCTTTCTACTTGACCGTTGGAAACGCTGTGCAATGGTGGTGCATTAACAATGTCTATATCGTAGCTATTTTTGAGCAGCGATACTATTGTTTCAGAATTAAATGCTGCCTCGTTGTCGCAGAATATTGTCTTCGTCCTTGGGAATAAATTAACCAATTGAATGATAGGTATCTTTAGTTCTACGATTGTTCGGGACGAGACCGGTTGTGCTACAGCAAATTTCGAAAATTTGTCTACGCAGGTAAGGAAAAATTTTTTGTCGGTGGAGAAAATATCAATATGCAGCATTTCGCCAGCATATGATGGAATGGGTGAGACTCCAAGCTTTTGTTTCTGCGGATGCCTGTCATATTTTGATTTGGTGCATACTTTGCAATTGGTGACCACTTCACTTGCTAAGTTATTCATTTTAGGAAAATAGTAGTCACGAAGGACTTGTTTAACGTTTTCCTGTGCGGCTCTGTGCGCACGGTTGTGTTCTGCTGTGATAATTTCTATTTGCTCGTTTCTGTCAGTAATGTCTAACACGTACGTTTTGCAATGCCACAGCTTGGTGGCTGGGAAATTTAACACAAGTTCGTGTTGAAAGCTAGCAAGTGTTGGGAAATCGCAATGAATTGCGTTAACTACATCTGGGATGATGAGTGGTTTTAATATGTCGAACAGAGAATTTTTATTTACGAAATTAATAATGTGGCGAATTTTCTTGCCGAAGAGTATCATTTTTCTCTGCAGTGGGAAGAGTGCCTCTTCCAGGACAATTTGGTTTTTAAAACAGTTCAATGGTTTGTCGGTTGTCTCAACCGTGTAGGTTAGTGAGGTCTCACTATGAATTGTTGCAACGTCTGATGGGGGTTCGTTTTGTGTAGCATTAATGACTTGCCTGGACAAGGCATCAGCTACAAAGTTTTCCTTACCAGGTTTATAGAACACTTTGGCGTTATGTTCGTCAATGAATGCTTTCCACCTTTTAATTTTTGCATTCGTGTTTCTGTCAGAGACCGCGAAGGTAAGAGGCTGATGGTCAGTGAATATATTTATTTCTTTTGTTCCATATAAATAATTTTGTAACCTACCTAAAGCCCAGACTATAGCTAATAACTCTCTTTCATTCGTAGCGTAATGAGTTTCACTATCTTTCAACGCTCTGGAAATCATAGTTATCGGTCTACCTCCTTCAGACAAAACGGCACCAATGCCGTCCATGGATGCGTCATTTGTCAGATCAAATGGCGTTTTGAAATTTGGGTACATGAGGATTACATCTTCTGATGCTAGAATATTCCTCAATGTCTCGAAGGCATTGCACTGAGTTTCATTAAACTCAACTGGGATTTTTTTGGACATATGTTTGCTCACGGAGCCGTTTTCTCCTTTGAGAATGTTGGTCAACGGTCTTGCTATTGCTGCAAAATCTTTGATGAAGTTTCTGTAGTAATTAGCCAATCCAAGAAATGATCGCAAACTGAATAAGTTTTTGGGTTCGGGAAAATTCTGTATGGCTTTAACCTTTTCAGGGTCAGTTGTGGCCCCGTTTTTGGTTACTACGAAGCCTAGAAATTCGACGCTTTCTTTGAAAAATTGGGTCTTTTCTTGAGCCACAAGCATGTTGGCACTACACAAACATTCTAATACCGTGTCTATGTGGCGAACATGTTCAGCTTCGTTAGTAGAATAAATTATTACATCGTCGATGTGCACATAACAAAATTTCCCTATATGTTCTCTGAGGACATCATCGATGGCCCTCTGAAAAATGCTTCCAGCGTTTTTGAGTCCGAAGGGTAGTCGGCAGAATTCATACTTTCCACCATTGACTGAGAACGAGGTCTTTTCTCGGTCATGTTCTGCCAAATAAATCTGGTGGTAACCCGATTTTAAATCTAAGGTCGTGAAAAATTTTGCTTGTCCTAGATTCGCTAAAATCATAGGAATACTCGGCATTGGATATCGATCTGCTATAGTGCGCTCGTTTAGCTTCCTAAAGTCGATAACTAACCGCTTATTTTTGTTGCCGTTAGCGTCGAATCCTTTCTTATCGACAACCCAGGACGGGCTGTTGTATGGAGACCTGGACGGCCTGATTATACCATTATCTAGCAATTGCCTGATTTCGCTAAACTGAAACTCCCATAGGATGCGGGTATAGCTTTGAATATACCGGCTCATTATCTATGGTTCGTATGGTGGCAATGACAGAGGTGTTAAAGGGTAGCGCCTCGTTAGAGGTCGAAAATGCCTTTATCCTCTTCAACATCATAGCCTTGAATTTCTTTTGGACGATGCTCGGTACTACAATATCGTTAACATCTGTGAAATTTACGCTTTCACAAGTGTGGTATTGTAACTGCTCAGATTTGTCCTGATAGCTGAGCTTGTTCTCTTGTAAATCTAATGCTACTCCTGCTCGCGTTAGCTAGTCGAAGCCTATAATGGCATCAAATGAAGTGAGAGTGTCTAATATAAAAAATGGGAAACCTGACCAAATACTTTCATAAGGCATTTCGTCGTTATTTCGCTCGAACCGTGTATCGAGCTTACGGTGAAAGGGTTTTCGACAGGAACTACGGCTTCCTTTAAAGGCTTGATGTAATTTTTTGCCGCCCCTGTGTCTATAAGTATTCTTATTGTCCTCCCACCCAACTGCCGCTTGATGAATGGCAGCCGGGAGCGTTCCCTAAAAAATTGACAAAATCGCTTTCGAAACCTGCCTCACTATCTTCTTCAGTTTGTGTTACAGCGGCCTCTGCCACGTCTGCGTAACTGGGGTCCTGCTCTTGAGAGGCATTCTGAACAATGTTATTGAACCGTTGGCGTCTTTGGCCTGTGGCTCTATTGGAAGTATTTGACCTTTTTTGAGCTTGCTCTACTTCCTCTTGGGGTTTTCCGTAATAAGTACGCTGCCTAAATCTGGAAGAGGAGTCGACCTCCATTGGTTCTGGCTTTTGATTTGTTTCCTCCCTTTTATTTTTCTCCTGGGAATTGTTACTATTGTTGTTCTGTGGTTTCCTAGTGTAATGTGGATTTTGTTGTTGTCCACGTTCGGGCTTATTGTATTTTCCCTGTTTTGAATTTTGTGGGTATCTTCTATTCTCTTCCCTTGCTTGATCCCTTTCTGCCATAGCCCTGGCATATGTAGCAGAAAATATGCTTCGTTCTATGCTTGCTTCAGCTTCTCTGGCTAGTGCCAAAGGTGATGGCACTCGGCTGTGCCGGAAAAACTACTGCTTTGATGGATTTCCTCATACCCGAAATAAACGCGTGTAGCGCGTCTGATCTAACTTCTTCGTTGAGCAGTGTGGCTTGCTCGGTTTCGTGGGTCATGACTATTTTGTTTGTGACAAGTGTTAACTTTTTCTCAACCTCGTCATAATAGTCCATTAGGCTCAAGTCGCCTTGTCTAACCATTTTTAGTCCTTGCCTTAACAACCGTAGTGATGTTTTGTCGGCATAAGAGCAATCTAATCTAGCTATTATAGCATCGAAATTAAGCACTGTATTATGTGATACCAGAACGGCTCTTGCAGCCCCTCTGATTTTGTTCCTAATTATGGTTACTGCTTGATAGTGAGCGCAGCTACCATTAAAAGGTTTGAATAACTCGTAAGCATCGCAGGCTGATTGCCTCCATGCTACGTACTCGTCAGAGCCCCCCTTGAATTCGGGAACGGACTTGATTATATCTAAAGGGATGTCGCATCTGACATCTGGCTGAACAACAATTCGCTTGAAGCTCTCCACTTGAGGAGCTTGGACGCGCAAACTGTTCAGTTCGATTGTCACTACGTTCAGCTGTGACTGAAACCTCTCTTCTTGCTGGGCCAAAGCTTGGCTAACAGCGTTCTGTATCAAGGCCTGTACTTGGTTCGCGTCCATGATTGCTTGGCTAAGGCTATGGTTTGGCACTTCAGTAAAGTTCTGGTTTGGTGCTTGGCTAGAGTACGCCTCTGGGTTTTGGACTTGGGGATCGTTATGGTTCTGTCCGTGGCTTATATTGCCCGTCTCCCAGTTGCTGTCTTCATCGCTGTCACACTCTACTTTTATGTTCCTATAAAAGTCAAAGCGGCTCATATGCCTGCTTTTATGTCAACTAGTTGAATTAGCTGTTAATGTTATTTACTATCACGCATGAGCATGAAATACTATGTGGTAATTGTTGTAATTATTTTTCCAATCAAGACAACTTTTGGCAACTTTTCTTTATTCGTTGAAATTTTTTTTGAAAACTTTTTGAAAACTTCTTTAATGAACTTACATGGTTTTCTATTTCGTAGATCCTATTGCGTTGGGCGCCAGTTATATAAATCTCCTATTTGGTATCCAGGGGGTCTTCCTTCTGCAGTAGAGATACGCCTTTGACACTGAATCTAGGTTGATTATGTTGGAGGGCTTGACTTCGCCCCCTTAGTTATATTGCTAGCCTTGTGGCGTAGCAATGTAGTGTAATTAAGAACAAGGTTATTTTTACGGCTATGTGCCGGAGTTGAGCTGTAGTTTATTGAGCAGCTTTGTAAGAACTAAAACTAGGAAGTAAAAAGAGATATATTGTGGCTCCAAGCTAGAGTCGGCAAGCCGACTCAGCATAAACGATAACGCAGCCACTTGCAATATTTTCAAGTGTCAGGTTACCGTTGCTGACCGAGCGGCCGGGGCGCTGAACTCATACGTCAGCGGAATTTACTTGGAGCGACAATGTGCAGTTGTTTGTGTTTCTTACGCAAGACTTATGTGTTGACTTATATGTTCTTGCTCAGGATCACTAGCCGAGTTGATTGAGCCATGTCCGTCTGTCTGTCTGTCTGGATGAACGCGCCGATCTCAGCTATTACAAAAGCTGGGGACACCAAATTTAGCATTAAGATTCCTGTATACCATACGCAGATCAAGTTTATTTTCAATTTGGAATAACATGAGCATAAATATATACTAATACTCAACCAATAGGTGGCGTGGTAAATGAATATGAATGCTTGTGTACATATTCATAATATTCATAATATGCTTACGTGCACATATGATTATTATTTAATAATTCATATTTTAGGGTCAAAAAAAATACAAAACCATAAAATGCAATTAAATAAATATTAATTTTGATTACTCGATATATTGCAAGTTATCGATATTGGCCAATTCAAAATTTATAAAGAAATACCAATAAATACTGCTCACACCGCTTTTTGCAGTCTTGCGCTCGGAAAAATTTTTGACAACGTATTGAAATTGAAGCAAGGTGGCAGCGCACTGCAGTGATATGATTAATTTGTAGCTTGCGATTAGTATTATACAATTAGATACTTTTTATGGCAACATACGTCCAAGGGTATCCCGCTGTCGCGTGCCGCTCGACTGTTGCTCTCGTTTAGTTCTGACGTCATCGACAACATCTTTGCTGGTCGAAAGGTCGAAATGGTTTATCTAATAACTTCAGGGTTTATTGTCCGATCGGATTGCAATTTGGAGGATAAGTTCAAATAGTATTTATCTATATATATACTAAAGCAGAACGTTAAGAAATGAGTAAATCGCCATGTAAATCAAAATTGGCGGTTTGCGGGGGCGGTAGGCGTGTTGTGTTCCAAATTGAAAATAATCTTAATCTGCTTATGGTATACAGGAATCTTCATGCTAAATTTGGTGTCCCTAGCTTTTGTAATAGTTGAGATCGGACAGACAGACGGACATGGCTCAATCGACTCGGCCATGATCCTGAGAAAGAATATACATATTTTATGGGGTCTTCGACGCTTCCTTCTGCCCGTTACATACATTTGCACAAAGTTAGTATACCCTTTTTTGACCATTTTCAATGGTCCAAGGGTATATGGTAAATAGACAACGAACAAATCAATCGTTCTAAAATGAGCCAACGCGAATTGCGCGCTCAGCGGCAAAAAGAACAAGACGAGCGCCGACTCTCTTTGCAGCGGAACAATGCATACTTCACCGTCGTGTCTGACGCCCGCGAGTGCCAAATCATCCACCCGGTCAATGACCTAGCACCTGCAGAATGCAAACGATAGCGGTCTTGATCACCAATGCTTATGACTGCACGAAGTGAACCCGAACGCACTGAGAGCGTCTCTCTTACGCTCTCCCCATTCCAAACGGTGTCAAGTTCTTTAGCTACCAGTACAGTAATTTCGATATCTACTACAACTGCACCTTTAGCAACAACAAATGCAACAACATCAACATCAACTCTATGCTCAATACCGACAGCGGTGTACAATTCCGCTGAACCAACAACAACGAAAGCAAGAGCACTCACACCGACTCTTGAAAGCGAAAGCGGACAAGAACCAAAACAAAACAAAAAACTTTGTCAAACAGAGCTAGATCGCTACATTCAAATAAAGCGAAAGCTAAGCCCACAACACAAGCAGGCTGGTAATCCGCCGAAAATAAATTTCTTGAATTTCTTTTGGACGATGCTCGGTACTACAATATCGTTAACATCTGTGAAATTTACGCTTTCACAAGTGTGGTATTGTAACTGCTCAGATTTGTCCTGATAGCTGAGCTTGTTCTCTTGTAAATCTAATGCTACTCCTGCTCGCGTTAGCTAGTCGAAGCCTATAATGGCATCAAATGAAGTGAGAGTGTCTAATATAAAAAATGGGAAACCTGACCAAATACTTTCATAAGGCATTTCGTCGTTATTTCGCTCGAACCGTGTATCGAGCTTACGGTGAAAGGGTTTTCGACAGGAACTACGGCTTCCTTTAAAGGCTTGATGTAATTTTTTGCCGCCCCTGTGTCTATAAGTATTCTTATTGTCCTCCCACCCAACTGCCGCTTGATGAATGGCAGCCGGGAGCGTTCCCTAAAAAATTGACAAAATCGCTTTCGAAACCTGCCTCACTATCTTCTTCAGTTTGTGTTACAGCGGCCTCTGCCACGTCTGCGTAACTGGGGTCCTGCTCTTGAGAGGCATTCTGAACAATGTTATTGAACCGTTGGCGTCTTTGGCCTGTGGCTCTATTGGAAGTATTTGACCTTTTTTGAGCTTGCTCTACTTCCTCTTGGGGTTTTCCGTAATAAGTACGCTGCCTAAATCTGGAAGAGGAGTCGACCTCCATTGGTTCTGGCTTTTGATTTGTTTCCTCCCTTTTATTTTTCTCCTGGGAATTGTTACTATTGTTGTTCTGTGGTTTCCTAGTGTAATGTGGATTTTGTTGTTGTCCACGTTCGGGCTTATTGTATTTTCCCTGTTTTGAATTTTGTGGGTATCTTCTATTCTCTTCCCTTGCTTGATCCCTTTCTGCCATAGCCCTGGCATATGTAGCAGAAAATATGCTTCGTTCTATGCTTGCTTCAGCTTCTCTGGCTAGTGCCAAAGGTGATGGCACTCGGCTGTGCCGGAAAAACTACTGCTTTGATGGATTTCCTCATACCCGAAATAAACGCGTGTAGCGCGTCTGATCTAACTTCTTCGTTGAGCAGTGTGGCTTGCTCGGTTTCGTGGGTCATGACTATTTTGTTTGTGACAAGTGTTAACTTTTTCTCAACCTCGTCATAATAGTCCATTAGGCTCAAGTCGCCTTGTCTAACCATTTTTAGTCCTTGCCTTAACAACCGTAGTGATGTTTTGTCGGCATAAGAGCAATCTAATCTAGCTATTATAGCATCGAAATTAAGCACTGTATTATGTGATACCAGAACGGCTCTTGCAGCCCCTCTGATTTTGTTCCTAATTATGGTTACTGCTTGATAGTGAGCGCAGCTACCATTAAAAGGTTTGAATAACTCGTAAGCATCGCAGGCTGATTGCCTCCATGCTACGTACTCGTCAGAGCCCCCTCGAATTCGGGAACGGACTTGATTATATCTAAAGGGATGTCGCATCTGACATCTGGCTGAACAACAATTCGCTTGAAGCTCTCCACTTGAGGAGCTTGGACGCGCAAACTGTTCAGTTCGATTGTCACTACGTTCAGCTGTGACTGAAACCTCTCTTCTTGCTGGGCCAAAGCTTGGCTAACAGCGTTCTGTATCAAGGCCTGTACTTGGTTCGCGTCCATGATTGCTTGGCTAAGGCTATGGTTTGGCACTTCAGTAAAGTTCTGGTTTGGTGCTTGGCTAGAGTACGCCTCTGGGTTTTGGACTTGGGGATCGTTATGGTTCTGTCCGTGGCTTATATTGCCCGTCTCCCAGTTGCTGTCTTCATCGCTGTTACACTCTACTTTTATGTTCCTATAAAAGTCAAAGCGGCTCATATGCCTGCTTTTATGTCAACTAGTTGAATTAGCTGTTAATGTTATTTACTATCACGCATGAGCATGAAACACTATGTGGTAATTGTTGTAATTATTTTTCCAATCAAGACAACTTTTGGCAACTTTTCTTTATTCGTTGAAATTTTTTTTGAAAACTTTTTGAAAACTTCTTTAATGAACTTACATGGTTTTCTATTTCGTAGATCCTATTGCGTTGGGCGCCAGTTATATAAATCTCCTATTTGGTATCCAGGGGGTCTTCCTTCTGCAGTAGAGATACGCCTTTGACACTGAATCTAGGTTGATTATGTTGGAGGGCTTGACTTCGCCCCCTTAGTTATATTGCTAGCCTTGTGGCGTAGCAATGTAGTGTAATTAAGAACAAGGTTATTTTTACGGCTATGTGCCGGAGTTGAGCTGTAGTTTATTGAGCAGCTTTGTAAGAACTAAAACTAGGAAGTAAAAAGAGATATATTGTGGCTCCAAGCTAGAGTCGGCAAGCCGACTCAGCATAAACGATAACGCAGCCACTTGCAATATTTTCAAGTGTCAGGTTACCGTTGCTGACCGAGCGGCCGGGGCGCTGAACTCATACGTCAGCGGAATTTACTTGGAGCGACAATGTGCAGTTGTTTGTGTTTCTTACGCAAGACTTATGTGTTGACTTATATGTTCTTGCTCAGGATCACTAGCCGAGTTGATTGAGCCATGTCCGTCTGTCTGTCTGTCTGGATGAACGCGCCGATCTCAGCTATTACAAAAGCTGGGGACACCAAATTTAGCATTAAGATTCCTGTATACCATACGCAGATCAAGTTTATTTTCAATTTGGAATAACATGAGCATAAATATATACTAATACTCAACCAATAGGTGGCGTGGTAAATGAATATGAATGCTTGTGTACATATTCATAATATTCATAATATGCTTACGTGCACATATGATTATTATTTAATAATTCATATTTTAGGGTCAAAAAAAATACAAAACCATAAAATGCAATTAAATAAATATTAATTTTGATTACTCGATATATTGCAAGTTATCGATATTGGCCAATTCAAAATTTATAAAGAAATACCAATAAATACTGCTCACACCGCTTTTTGCAGTCTTGCGCTCGGAAAAATTTTTGACAACGTATTGAAATTGAAGCAAGGTGGCAGCGCACTGCAGTGATATGATTAATTTGTAGCTTGCGATTAGTATTATACAATTAGATACTTTTTATGGCAACATACGTCCAAGGGTATCCCGCTGTCGCGTGCCGCTCGACTGTTGCTCTCGTTTAGTTCTGACGTCATCGACAACATCTTTGCTGGTCGAAAGGTCGAAATGGTTTATCTAATAACTTCAGGGTTTATTGTCCGATCGGATTGCAATTTGGAGGATAAGTTCAAATAGTATTTATCTATATATATACTAAAGCAGAACGTTAAGAAATGAGTAAATCGCCATGTAAATCAAAATTGGCGGTTTGCGGGGGCGGTAGGCGTGTTGTGTTCCAAATTGAAAATAATCTTAATCTGCTTATGGTATACAGGAATCTTCATGCTAAATTTGGTGTCCCTAGCTTTTGTAATAGTTGAGATCGGACAGACAGACGGACATGGCTCAATCGACTCGGCCATGATCCTGAGAAAGAATATACATATTTTATGGGGTCTTCGACGCTTCCTTCTGCCCGTTACATACATTTGCACAAAGTTAGTATACCCTTTTTTGACCATTTTCAATGGTCCAAGGGTATATGGTAAATAGACAACGAACAAATCAATCGTTCTAAAATGAGCCAACGCGAATTGCGCGCTCAGCGGCAAAAAGAGCAAGACGAGCGCCGACTCTCTTTGCAGAGAAACAATGCATACTTCACCGTCGTGTCTGACGCCCGCGAGTGCCAAATCATCCACCCGATCAATGACCTAGCACCTGCAGAATGACAGCACGAAGTGAACCGGAACGCACTGAGAGCGTCTCTCTTACGCTCTCCCCATTCCAAACGGTGTCAAGTTCTTTAGCTACCAGTACAGTAATCTCGATATCTACTGCAACTGCACCTTTAGCAACAACAACTGCAACAATGTACAATTCCGCTGAACCAACAACAACGAAAGCAAGAGCACTCACACCGACTCTTGAAAGCGAAAGCGGACAAGAACCAAAACAAAACAAAAAACTTTGTCAAACAGAGCTAGATCGCTACATTCAAATAAAGCGAAAGCTAAGCCCACAACACAAGCAGGCTGGTAATCCGCCGAAAATAAATCGCGCAAACGCTGCCAATGACTCAAGTTCAAATAGGTTTGCTCTATTGGATGACTGAGAAGTGCAGGAACAGGAGCAGAAGAAGATAAAGCCGCCAACAATATATATACGTGAGAAAACCTCAAGTGCGCTGGTTAACAAACTAGCTGCAATTATCGGAGAAAACAAGTTCCATGTTATACCTCTTACTAAGGGCAACATATAAGAAACGAATGTGCAGACTCAGGATGAGTCTAGCCACCGATCAGTGACCAAGTACCTGGACGAAGCTGGAAAGAGTTACTATACCTACCAGCTGAAAAGTGCCAAAGGCTTGCAGGTTGTCATTAAAGGAAAAGAGTCATCAGTGACCTCATCCGATATTATCGCGCCACAAAAGGAAAAGAACTTCAACGCCAAAACGGCGATCAACATTCTCAACAGGAACAAACAGCCGCAGCCACTCTTTAAAGTCGAACTGGAGCCATCGAGTCAGAAAAACAACAAAAATGAAGTACATCCTATATATAAGCTACAGTACTTACTGCACCGAAGAATAACCGTAGAAGAGCCACACAAGCGCAGGCAAGCTGTGTAGTGCACCAACTGCCAAGAATATGGCCACACCAAAGCGTACTGCACCCTAAAATCCATCTGCGTCGTTTGCAGCGATGCCCACAGTACTGTAAACTATCCTAAGAATAAAAACGACAGTTCAATTAAGTTATGCAGCAACTGTGGTGAAAAACACACAGCCAACTGGCGAGGATGCATTGTTTACAAGGAACTCAAGAGTCGCCTAAACAAACGAGTGGATTCACCTCGAGAATTCACAAAGTAATTTAACCGACTACAACTAACATCCCTTCGTCTGCCAGCCATAGAACAATGCCGAATTCCTTTGCAAGTGTACTAAAATCTGGGATCAAAGCACCAACAGCAGTCACTTCCAGCGTCCAGAATAAAATTCACCAAATAAACACACAGAACATGCAACAGCAGCCAATTGGCGTTGAATCGATTATGCTTTCGATGCAGCAAAGCATGAAAGGCTTCATGACCTTCATGCAAGCAACTATGCAAGAGCTTATGAGGAACCAAAACATTCTTATTCAAATGCTCGTTTCTTCTAAAACAGGATAATGGAACGCTAATGGCGTTTCGCGGCACAAGCTAGAACTTGCTCAGTTCTTAGCAGAGGCTCACCTTACCGAAAAGTACAACTTCCACACCGCTTCACAATCTCTGAGGAAAAATTCTCAACACTTTTTGACTCGTTTGGTGAAAGGTTTGTTGCAGCTGGCGATTGGAATGCCAATCACATGTACTGGGGATCTCGGATAGCGAACCCTAAAGGAAAACAGCTGTACAACGCAATCATCAAACCGCAACGCATACTTAACTATGTTTCCCCGGGAGCGCCTACATACTGGCCAGCAGATCCCATGAAGCTTCCAGATTTGTTTGACTTTGCCATCACAAAAAGTATATCCCAATCAATGAGTACAGCTGAGGCACCTCCAGAACTCTCATCTGATCACTGTCCGGTGCTCTTTCATCTTTTGTACCAGCTACAACACATCGAGCGACCGTATAGGCTTACAAGCAATAGGACCAACTGGGCGAGGTACAAAAAATATGTTTGTTCCCATACCGGCTTTTTTAGCCCCCTGGAAACCGAGCAAGACATTGATCAGTTTGCTGGTGATATAGAATCAATACTTGTTGCAGCAGCAAAAGCTTCAACTCCACAAGACAACCATGTATGCAGTATAAAGTTTGACATGACAAGTAGAGATACTGAATTGCTTGTGCTTGAAAAACGACGACTTCGAAGGGAGTGGCAGGAGCACAGATCACCTGGCGCAAAGAATAGATTAAAAGCAGCTTCTCGCAAACTTACTAAAGCGCTTAAAAAAGAAGAAACGGACGCACAACTAAGGTACATCGAGAATCTCACGCCCACAGGCCCAAAGAACTCGTTGTGGAAAAACCAAGCCAGCGGCCAAGCGAGATAACGAAAGTCATTAAAGAACAACTGAAGACTGGAAAATCGCCTGGCTACGACTTAATAACCCCGAAAATGATCATCGAGCTCCCAATGTGTGCAGTTCTACGAATCTGCTTGCTCTTCAACGCAATTACTTAAATTGGATACTTCCCTCAAAAGTGGAAGAAATCAGTTATAGTTATGATCCCTAAGCCTGGGAAAGACAAAACACAGTCATCATCATACAGGCCAATAAGCTTACTTACTTCCAAGTTACTCTCCAAGTTATTTGAAAAAGTGTTGCTGCTACGCATCAGTCCCCACCTCAAAATACACAACACACTCCCATCGCACCAATTTGTTTTTCGGGCAAAACATGGAGCCATTGAACAGGTTAACCGCATCACAACAGAAATTCGCACTGCCTTTGAACATCGTGAATATTGCACAGCTCTATTCTTAGACTTTGCACAAGCATTTGATAGAGTATGGCTGGATGGACTTATGTTTAAAATTGTGAAGACTCAAATTTGAGCCCCCACATTTTTTGTTATTTTTATATATATTATCTTTCTTTTTCTTATTATTAGCATGTAATTAGATGTAAGTATTGAATAGTTTTAAGTTTATTTTTCCCAATGAAGGGCTATTTTTCTTTTAAAAAAAACCAAAACCCAGTGTTTTTGTCGAACGAGACTACCCCCAGGAGTAGATTTAAGAGATTCCAGGGTATAGGCTCGCTCACCGCACGAACATCGAAGACCAGCAGAGAGAGCGAGCGCAGCCAAACGACGGGAAAAAGCGAGCGCCACGACAGAGCGAGCGAGCCGAACGGCAGAGTGAGCGCCACGGCAGAGCGAGCGCCACGACAGAGCGAGCGAGCCGAATGACAGGGCGAGCGCCACGACAGAGCGATCGCCACGACAGAGCGAGCGCAGCCGAACGGCAGAGCAAACGCAACGATAGAGCAAGCGCAGCCGAACGACAGAGCGAGCGCCGCAGCAGAGCGAGCACCGCAGCAGAGCGAGCCCAGCTTAACGTTGACAGAGCAAGCGCAGCAAAACAACCGATGGGAGGCGCTGCAGTCACAGCAGCCGAGAGAGCACTGCAGTCACAGCAGCCGAGAGAGCGCTGCAGAATGCGTGGGCGGCTTAAGCTCGGCGACTGCGCTTCCAAGATCAACGCCGGCACATGGAGGCAGAAAATAATTGCTGCACGTGGATTTAGGCAGTCTAAGTGATGGATTAAGAACGTGCGGAAGCAAAAATCAAACAAGTGCGAAAAATAAGAAAAGACGCGTGTGGAACGAAAAAAAAAACATTCACGAGGACGACGGACCCTTGCCACGAGGAGGACAACAAAAGGACGACACCAGGACCAGTAGGAAAAAAACACAAGGACGGGGACAGCACCGACAGACGCGTGGACCAAGGCGAGCGATTTTAGGCAGGGCCCGTTTTTCGGGCAGAAAAGACGGTGTTTAGGTAGGGCAAGATTAGGCATATGTACAATATTAGTTTAGTTTTTTTTTAGGCTAAGTTAGTAAAATAAAGATTATGTTTGAAAATGAAAGTGCGCATGTCTGCCAAGGGGGAAAGAAAAGGGCGTGTGAGTGTGTCTATGTGTGTGCATGTACCTGTGCAGGTGGCGAACTCGAGACCGCGTGGCCCCAAGCTGTTCCAAGGTTCCACTGGTGTGCCAGCCGGTAAATACCCAGCACATACAGTGGAACCTCGGGAACAGGCACGAGTCGGTGGTCCCGGAGCGCGAGGTGAATACCCGGTTCCGAGATTTACCGAACTGTGGAGGTGGCCACAAGTCGAGGGCCTGCCGTGCCTGCCCAGTGCGCACGCCCAGAGGCAGGGAAACGCGAGACCGCGTGGCCGAACTTTTCCGGAGTTCTACTGGTGTGCCAGCCGGTAAATACCCAGCACATACAGTGGAACCTCGGGAACAATCGCGAGTCGGTGATCCCGGAACACGAGGTAAATACCCGGTTCCGAGATTAACCGAATCACGGAGGCGGCCACTGGTCGGGCGTCGACATGCAGAGTGCGCATGTGCGAGGGCGAAGGGCGCCAGATTGCGTGGCCAAACTGTTCCGGAGTTCCACTGATGTGCCAGCCGGTAAATACCCGGCACATACAGTGGAACCTCGAGAACAACCGCGAGTCGGTGATCCCGGAACACGAGGTAAATACCCGGTTCCGAGATTAACCGAATCACGGGGGCGGCCACTAGTCAGGCGCCGACATGCAGAGTGTGTATGTGCGGGGGGAAGGGCGCCAGACTGCGTGGCCAAACTGTTCCGGAGTTCCACTGATGTGCCAGCCGGTAAATACCCAGCACATACAGTGGAACCTCGAGAACAGCCGCGAGTCATAGATCCCGGAAATTGAGGTGAATACCCGACTCCGGGGCCGATCGAACCGTGGAGGCGGCCACAAGTCGGGCGTCTGCCGTGCCTACACAGGACACACGGGTAGAGGCGAGTCGCACGAGTCGTGGAGTGTGGGCGTGCGTGGAAGCGGACAAAACTCCACGTGGCCTCGCACTGCTCCGTGGCTCCACTGACGCGCGAGAAGATAAATACCCAGCACGTACAGTGGAACCTCTGGAGTAGCTGCTAGTCGCTGGTCTCAGAGGCTTGAGGTAAATACCCGGCTCCGAGACCATTAGAGAAGCGGAGGTGGCCACTGGATCCGCTTTAACGGCCCGTGCACCCGATCACCAACAGCACGCTGAATAGGAAAAATACTGGACACCACGTGTTCGTCTCTGCGATGACCCCAAAAACCCCAGAAGGTCACTCTCCTCGTTTCGGCTCGGGTCTCAGCAAATTTTACAAATTAATCCTGTAAAGTGGCCCTGGCGCGACTGAGCTCACCTCAGCCTGAGCAGGGACCCTGAGACAAAAAGGACGAAACTAGGAGAGGATGTGGCTTAAAGAACCACGAGACCGACTGAGGGGCCGGGGAGACGGAACACGTCGCCTAGCGGCAGACACGCGGTTGTTTTAATTTTTCTTGCATGTTTTGTTTCTGTTTCGTCTCAATTCTGTTTTTGTAAAGTCCTCGCACATTTTTTGGAAAAACGTTAAGTGTTATTAGTGCCGTAAGCTAAAACTTCAAAAATAAAGTGGGAAAAGAAGAAAAAATATAGTTATAAGTTGGAAAGAAAAAATAAGTACAAGGGGGCGTACACTGTCACAGGCACGAAGCCCGTAGGGAGATGCCTAGCACCGCACCTCTCGCCCCGAGATAACTCGACGGGAGAGAGAAGGGGACCTGCCGAAGTCGCCATCGGGGGGTGAGCGAGACGAGGGCCACCGCGTTTCCCGATCGGGTCGCCCGAAGGCCGATCATTTTGTATATAAGGCGGGCTGCTGGTTAGCAAGAGGCAGTCAAGCACCAGCAGCTTAAGTGAGCATATCGAGTCCAACAGAAAAGAAAACAAGAACAATAAAAAAGGGATCCTTTGCAGGCTTTAGTGAAAGTAAAAAAAAAAAAGATCTCCAAGAAAAATCATCAAAAAGTGTCAAGTGAAAACCACGCCGCGTACAACAAAACATCCTGGAACCAGTTTAATCCCCGCCGCGGCGCGAATAAAGACATTCTCGAGCCAGCTTACAACTCCAGCTGCGACGCCGGGAAAAGAAAAACATGAATTCCTCAAGCCAAAATATAACCAGACCGCAACTAACCCACTAACGATGGTGGGCGTCCGTTGGCTCGCTTTCCGGAGAAAGACGAAACTGGAGGCACTGGCAGATGAATTCAACTTAGACCGAGGAGGCACCGTGGAGGACCCGCATGACCACGTGCATTCACAGGTAAGGACCACGGACCAACCTCAAGGACAACGATCAAGGACACAAAAAATTTCAAGCATACAAGGATAACAAGCAAGGATCAAGGGGCGACGACCACGAGCAAGGACCAAGCACAACGACCAAGGACACAAAATTTCAAGCATACAAGGATAACAAGCAAGGATCAAGGGGCGACGACCACGAGCAAGGACCAAGGACAACGACCAAGGACACAAAATTTCAAGCACACAAGGATAACAAGCAAGGATCAAGGGGCGACGACCACGAGCAAGGACCAAGGACACCGACCAAGGACACAAAATTTCAAGCACACAAGGATAACAAGCAAGGATCAAGGGGCGACCAAGGACACAAAATTACAAGCACACAAGGATAACAATAAAGGATCAAGGGGCGACGACCACAAGCAAGGACCAAGGACACCGACCAAGGACACAAAATTTCAAGCACACAAGGATAACAAGCAAGGATCAAGGGGCGACAACCACGAGCAAGGACCAAGGACAACGACCAAGGACACAAAATTTCAAGCACACTAGGATAACAAGCAAAGATCAAGGGGCGACGACCACGAGCAAGGAAAACGATCAAGGACACAAAAATTTCAAGGATAACAAAGAAGGATCAAGGGGCGACCACCACGAGCAAGAACCAAGGACAACGATCAAGGACACAAAAATTTAAAGGATACAAGGATAACAAGGAAGAATCAAGGGTCGAAGCCCCACCCACATGGCGAGTCGCCACACCTGGACGTCGGCTGCCCGAATTGGTAGTGGACCAAATCCGGACGCAGCACGCCGGGAGTGCCCACCACCGCGTACGGTTCGCCGTCCAAGTAGACGGAACTATATTTCGGGTGACGCTGGGCCGTGCCAGTACCCCCGTCATTGCTTTCCATTGGCATAGTAAGGGCCGCCAAATTTTTTGTTTTTTTTATATATATTATCTTTCTTTTCCTTATTATTAGCATGTAATTAGATGTAAGTATTGAATAGTTTTAAGTTTATGGTATTTTTCCCAATGAAGGGCTATTTTTCTTTTAAAAAAAAACCAAAACCCAGTGTTTTTGTCGAACGAGACTACCCCCAGGAGTAGATTTAAGAGATTCCAGGGTATAGGCTCGCTCACCGCACGAACATTGAACACCAGCAGAGAGAGCGAGCGCAACCAAACGACGAAAAAAAGCGCAGCCAAAACAACGGAGAGAGCGAGCGCAGCCAAACAACGGGAAAAAGCGAGCGCAACGATAGAGCAAGCGCAGCCGAACGACAGAGCGAGCTCCGCAGCAGAGCGAGCTCCGCAGCAGAGCGAGCTCCGCAGCAGAGCGAGCGCCGCAGCAGAGCGAGCGCCACGACAGAGCGAGCCCAGCTTAACGTTGACAGAGCAAGCGCAGCAAAACAACCGATGGGAGGCGCTGCAGTCACAGCAGCCGAGAGAGCACTGCAGTCACAGCAGCCGAGAGAGCGCTGCAGAATGCGTGGGCGGCTTAAGCTCGGCGACTGCGCTTCCAAGATCAACGCCGGCACATGGAGGGAGAAAATAATTGCTGCACGTGGATTTAGGAAGTCTAAGTGATAGATTAAGAACGTGCGGAAGCAAAAATCAAACAAGTGCGAAAAATAAGAAAAGACGCGTGTGGAACGAAAAAAAAACATTCACGAGGACGACGGACCCTTGCCACGAGGAGGACAACAGCGAGGACAACAAAAGGACGACACCAGGACCAGGAGGAAAAAATACAAGGACGGGGACAGCACCGACAGACGCGTGGAAGATATTTTCCCACGGTGCCACTTTGAGTTGGCTGATTTCATTTATACCGGATTGCATTTCAAGCCTTTAGAAAAAGTGACCTAAATCAAGTATTGCATTAGTATATAAATCGCTAACATCATGTCTTGCAATAATTTTCTTACCATGTTTAAAGAAACATAGTATATTTTTTATATGCAAGGTCACTACTTTACGTAATTCGTCATTTTTGATGACTTCATATACGTTGGGCTTTGAAGCTTTTTCTATAGATTGCTTAGGCAATTCTATTTTTTTATCTCCTGCGCAGGATTTTTGTCTACTTTGATATCTTGTAGTGACTTTCTTTATATTTCTTGTCATTTCTTGTAGTTCTGTGATGGTTATTCTTGATAACGCATCAGCTACATAGTTATTTTTTCCCTTTAGATATTCAACTGTAAAATTATACTCCTCTAATTCAAGTCTCATATGAGTTAGTTTAGAGCTCGGATTTATCATAGAAAACATGTATGTAAGTGGTCTGTGGTCTGTTTTGACAGTGAAATGTCTACCATAAATATATGGTCTGAAATGAGTTATTGCCCAATGAATTGCAGCCAATTCTTGTTCTGTTGTGCTTTTGTTACTTTCACCCTTGGTAAACGCTTTTGATGCATATGCCACTGGAAGTTGAAGACCATTTTTGTGTTGAGTTAACACTGCTCCACAAGCTTGCTTACTTGCATCCGTTATTATGCAAAATTCTTTGCTGAAATTTGGGTATTGTAATAAATTGGGATTAACTAGTGCCGATTTGAGATGTTCGAAGGCATGCTGGCATTCAGCTGTCCATTCGAATTTTACATCTTTTTTACATAATCTTGTTATGTGACGGGAATATTCGGCAAAATTTTGGATAAAACGTCTATAGTAATTGCAAAATGCAACAAATCGTCTAGCATAATTAATAATTTTTGATGACGTCATATTTTTTGTCATCTGGCAAGATTCCTTGATCTGTGCATTTCTGTCCCAAAAATGTGACTTCATGCATGAAAAATGAACTTTTTTCTGGATGTAGCTTTAGGTTGTATTTCCTACATTTTTCAAAAACATCAGTCAAGTTTTTAAGCATATGTTTTTCGGAACAACCAATAACTATTAAATCATCCATATACAGGAATGCTTGAGAAGGTTCAAGTCCAGATAAAGCTATAGTCATTATTCTCTGAAATAATTTGGTGCTATTTTTAAACCGAATGGTAATCGCTTGAAGCGATTAATTTGACGATAGTCAATTACTAATCGCCATTTTTTCTTGTCAGAACTGGGAAGAGGTTTCTTTGGAACTAACAAAAGTGCGCTGTTATATGGGGACACAGACGGTTCGACTATTTTGTTATCAATTAATTTTTCTACCTGTACTTGAATTTCGTCAAGTTGACTATGAGGATTTCTATAATTTTTAATATATACTGGCTCATCATCTGTCAATCTTAGCTTTTGTTTGTAGAAATTATTTGTTGTAATTGATTCGGTTTCAAGTCCGAATACATCGCTATACTTGGTGCATAAATCTGTTAGTGTAGATTTAGAGGATTACGCCGATCGTTTTAGCTTCGGCGGCGGCGTAGGGCCCAAAAATCACCGGCGACGACGGCGTAGCCGTCAGATAGAACCGGCGGCGGCGGCGGTAGCTACGCCGCCAAATTAGTCGGCGGTCGGCGGCGTATGCAATTATTTAATAGATCCTTATATTATTTAAAACAAGAGATAAGTAACCCTTTATAAATTTTAAAAAAGCTCGTTACTTTTTTATAGGCTTTATGCATATAAAAGCCATAAATCTTTTAATCTAAAAATTTATGTACAAATAAAAATAACGATTTAAAACAAATTAACAGTATATTTCACATACATAGTCTCCATTTCATTCATTTAGTTGCTTAAAATCTATTAATATTAAATGAAAAATGCTAAATTACAAATAAAGAACGACTTATAAATTAACAGACTTTCTTTGAGGTCATTTCAGTTTCACTTGCTTATACTAATACAATATATTATTATTAAATCAAAAACAAACTAAAACCAATTTAACAGAAATTTTCAGTTTTAAAATGCGTATATATAAGAAAGTTAAGCTAAACTTTCTTTGCAATTATCATAATTGTCATGAATGATAATAATTTTATTCACATTGTGAGGACTAAGCTGAGATCGTTTCTGAGAAATTGTGAGACCAGCAATGGAAAAGACTCGCTCACTTGGTGTGCTAGTTTCCGGAATACACAACACTTTTTGTGCAAGCTTTAATAGTAAGGGCATTGCAGATGCCTTTTCCCTCCAAAAAGTCAACACGTCTTGGCATGAAGACAAACTTAAAAGTAGATGGCATTCAGCTTGCAAATTGTTATTTTTTGTATTTTTTGAATGTCGTTGAGCTAGTTTTAATTTTTTGCTAACAGATGGAGATTCGCTAAAGCTATCCTGGGGATCGCTATCTTGCTGTATATCGCCAATCAGCTTTTTATACATTTTTAACAAAAAATCCGTTTTCCTCAAATTTTGCTCTTCGCAATACTCAATTACACAATCTAGTGTGCTAAATCGTGGATCTAGTAAGGATGCGCAGACTAGTAAATCCGATATTGGGAATCTTGAATTCAATTTACTTTTTATATTATTCTTCATATTACCCAAAGAAGGCGGCTCATCGTCTTCAGATTCATTCAATATCGAGACGATTTCTGTTCTTATTATTAACGCAAGGCTTATTGATGGATACGAATCTCCAGACAGAATATTAACTGCGTCTTTAAATTTTTGTAAGAAGTTACGTAATTTATATACCATAAAAGCTGGGCTTCATTTTCCAATAATATTAACTGAGTTTTATTGCTGTTAGTGAGCAATTTATTTATTGCAGCTCTTTGGCACCCAATACTGTCTAGCATTGTTAAGACGCTCTGCCACCTAGTTGGAACAGAGTTCTTAAGGGAAACATTTCTTTTAGCCACCAGACTACTTTGCAAGTCATTGAGGTTGTTAATATGCTTATAAGTTTGCAAGGGAACATCATCTAATGGTCCGAAATCATCGTCGTAGTCAACCCATTCAGTATCTTCGGATGCAAGCAGTTCTTCCAAATTTGAATTGAGTCAGCTTGACATCTCAAGACATGAGTCTTAAATCGTAAGGCACTCACAATACTTTTGCACTTCACAATTAAATCTTTAAATTCCTTCTCGGAATTATAGCCATCTACATTTAGCAAATTGTGTAGTCCATGTCCGAGGCAGAAATGATTGTTTATCAACCCCAAATTAATAGCTTTTTTGATATTGCTGCCTTGGTCGGTAACCAAATTAGATCCCATTTGCAAATTATACATTGCAGTTACTTCTTCAAGCTCTGTTAAAATATTACTTGCCGAGTGAGATTTTGACAAGAATTTGGTTTCCAGCGTTAAATGCTTCAACTCGAAGTTCGAAGAAAGAAAGTGGAAAGTAAATGTTATATAACTTCTTCTTCTATAGTTATCTGTCCACAAATCGAAAGTTAGAGCAAAATGTTTTTGTCCAGATACAATCCGGGTAACATGCTTGAAAAATACACTGATACACATCCTCTAGTGCAGTTGTTGAAAGTGTTTTATAATGTGGAATGTCATTAGCAGCTACCACAACTTTGTATTTGGTAAAAAAGTCTTTAATTCCATTGTGGCTAATTATATGAAATGGTAGAAGATCTCTAGCCATCCACAAAGCTGGCTCTCGTTCCAGCGCCCATTTACTATCTCTTGGAGATCTAGTTGGCGTGGATTTGGTGAAAAAATTTGACAATGTTCCACGAGTACTGGGAGAACCGATATTATCGCGAACATTATGTTCATTTTTAAGGTGACGACTTAAATTCCCAGTTGAACAATTCGTGGAAAACTACTGAATCTTAGCACTGAAACAATTAACAAAATTTTAATGTGAATCCTACGAAAAATTTAATTACTTATTACCATGAAAAAATGGTTGTTTCGTCAACTTTTTCTCTTGCTTCAAAATTGGTTTGAACTATGTCATAGTTCGAAAGTGATTCAGTTGTATTCAGTAATCGGAGTAATGCATTTTTATACCGGAGTAATGCATTTTGTACCCTGACCATTGAAAATGGTCAAAAGGGTAACAACCTTTTTGCCCCCATTTAATTTTTACAAAGGTAAAACAACTTTGGGCCGCCCTCCTATTTTTTAAAAAGTAGGGACAACAAATTTAGCATGAAGATTCCTGCATACCATACGCAGATCAAGTTTATTTTCAATTTGGAATAAGACGCCGACCGCTCCCGCAAACCGCCAATTTTGATTTACATGGCGATTTACTCATTTCTTAACGTTTTGCTTTAGTATATATTTAGATAAATTCTATATGAACTTATCGTCCGAATTGCAATCCGATCGGACAATAAACACTGAAGTTATTAGATAAACCATTTCGACACTTCGACCAGCAATGAAGTTGTCGATGACGTCAGAACTAAATTACTTGTGTAGGAAAGAAAAGGACAAACGATGCGAGCGCGAAGCGCGAGCTGTTTCTCGACTCTACTTTTCCATGCACATGTCAATTACCGAAAATACATGTGCATAAATATATACTAATACTCAACCAATACGTGGAGTGGTAAATGAATATGAATGTATGCAAGTATTTACATGCTTGTGTACATATTCATAATATTCATAATATGCTTACGTGCACATATGATTATTATTTAATAACTCATATTTTAGGGTCAGTAAAAAATTCAAAACTATAAAATGAAATTAAATAAATATTAATTTTGATTACTCGATATCGATTATCGATATTGGCCAATTCAAAATTAATAAAGAAATACCGATATATACTGTTCACACCGCTGTTTGCAGTCTTCCGCTAGGAAAATTGCGCCGATAAATTATTGACAACATAACAAAATTGATGCAAGGTGGCAGCGCACTGCAATGTTATGATTAATTTGTAGCTTGCGATTAGTATTATACAATTAGATACTTTTTATGGCAACATACGTCCAAGGGTATCCCACTGTCGCGTGCCGCTCAAC
This sequence comes from Zaprionus ornatus, assembly GCA_018904035.1. Lineage (NCBI taxonomy): Eukaryota > Metazoa > Arthropoda > Insecta > Diptera > Drosophilidae > Zaprionus > Zaprionus ornatus. The sequence continues at coordinate 626,884 of JAEIFZ010000011.1, forward strand.
TGTTGCTCTCGTTGGTTGTTGCAACTGTGTTTGCAACATAAATGCTTTTTGAATTTCCTGGTTAGGTATTAAAACACTATCTTCATTTGAGGATAGTTGTATTTTTCGGACAACCTGGGATCTTGCTGGTAGAATTATTGAGTTATTACCAGAGCTGTATGTTAGAAATCGCGCGGTTTCTCGTTGAAAAAGGTATCAAGGTGGTTTTTGACGTCTTCCACATTTTTAAATTTTTTTCCATTCAAATTGTTCTGCAGCGATCGAAACAAATGATAATCAGAAAGTGCAATGTCGGGTGAATATGGGGGATGCGGCATGATTTCCCAATTCATCTCCTTCAGTTTGGCCAGGGTTTTGCAACATGTGGCCTGGCGTTGTCATGATGGAAAAGAACTCCTTTGCGATTGGCCAAAATCGGACGTTTTTCATCAATTGCTTTCTTCAATTCGACCAATTGCTGACAATACTTGTTAGCAGTACCTTCATCGGATGCAGTCCACCTTTCGACATCGGTTCCGCCCCTTCGTGTGCCTGTTTCCATGTTCTTTTGCGTTGAACATTGTTGTACAGGACCCATTTTTCATCACCAGTCACGAGCCGATCCAAAAAAGGTTCGTTTTTGATCCGTCGAAGCAAAGCAATTGCTGTTGACATACGGTCCACTTTGTTTTTTTCACTCAACTGATGTGGCACCCATGTATCGAGCTTCAAAGTGTACCCAACCTTTTTTAAACGACGAAACGCAGTTGATTTTTTGACATTCAATTCACTGGCAACCTCTTCCGTCGAAATACGTGAGTTATTCGCAACTAAAGTCCTTAGAACATCGTCATCAAGCTCAGAAGGCCGTCCACTGCGAGGTTGATCTTCGAGGTTAAAATCTCCAGAACGAAATTTCGCGAACCATTTCTTTACTGTGCGGAGTGCTGGAGCACGGTCCAAATAAACTTCGCGAATATCTTTAGTTGCAGCGCCCACTGTTTTTCCTTTGTGGAATTCGTATAACATAATATGACGCATATGATCTTTTTCGTTGTCCATCTTCCATGCGTCTTTTCACTAAGCAACTCAAATCAAAATTAATTTATTTTATGCTTGATTTACAGTTCGGACTGTCACCTTTCCAACGATATATAATATGTATATATTTCTTTCACGAGCGCCACTCTCAAACGATTCGAACGGCATCCAGCGAAATCGGGCACGAACTTATGCACTCATCCAATATATTGGGAAATTCAAATTATTTGGTCTCATCTTGAGCCAATCTTCTGTTTGATTAAAATCTAATTGACAATTGAATTTCTTTATGAAATCAATGCCTAATATTCCATCACATGGGATTAAGAAATGTGAATCTACTATATGAAAATAGTGTGGAATTATGTAATTGCCTGTCTGTATCTCAATTGAAGTTAGTCCTTTGGATTGAATTATTTCTTATCCTATTCCAAGAATATTAATTTTATTGTTTCCTTGATCTTTGAACTTTCACAGTGAACGGACGTGTTTTTTTTTGTGCGCTTTGATCTTATTTTGATTTGAATTCAAAACAACCGGTGTTTTGTTTAAATATCTAAATTTAAATATCTCCTTTTGCTAGCCCGTTCACGACGCGTGTGCATGCCTGATAGATTAGTCAAACTAAACTTTATTTGCTAATTTTACATTTGTTGTGCATTGGTTCTGCTTGTCTAGTGTTTTGTTTTTGTCTTCTTATTTTCGGTAAGCGACGTTGTTGTAGTTAGTTCACCGCTATAGCTCTCTCTCCTTATCTCACCTAATTCTTTGAGTGCGCCTAAGCAGCTCTCATGCTTTGCCGCTCTCTTTGCTGCACTGTTGTTGCTCTATCTTTCTGCTCTCTGTGCTCACTGCCCTTTACGCGCGCTAATTTCTTTCTCTCGCGCACATACCTCTTCTTGTTTTTGTTCGTTTTCTTTTTGGCATTTCTCGTTTTACAGTAGGTGTCCCCTATAATGGATGGGGTAATTTGTTTCAAAAAATCCTGCCTTAAGCAGGTGACTGCCGCCCAGGCAAGCATTTCGTGCTGGCTATGTACCAACGTAGTACACGCGAAGTGTGCCGGCTTTTCTGGCCCGATGGCTGACGCCGTAGCCAAGCGCCCTGGTTTGCGTTATTGCTGCGATGTGTGTAGGGAGGTGGAGGACGACATGTGTTCGTTTATGCGTCAAACGAAGACTGGATTTAAGGAACTGCTTGGAAGTTTTCGTAAACTTTCCGACCAGTTCTCGGCGCTGGATTCTTCTTTCAATAACCTTAAGTTATTGAATGAATCCCCAAAGCGCAAGAAATCCACACGGGTAGAGAAGTCTTCTGTTAGCGCCACCCTTCCCTCTAATTGACCAGCCAGGTACGCCAGTGACACAGCCGCTGATGCCGTTCACCAATCCTCCAACGAGATCTGCGGTTCTTCTAGAGAATGTCATTGGGGGTGTGCAATCAGTGACGCCTAAAACATCCGATATGTCTGCTGTGGTCTCGTTGGCTGTGCCACAGTTATTAGATTTTCATAGGGCGTGTTCAAGTTCTGGATTACCGGAAGAGAACCTCTGCTATGGTATTATACTGGAGGCGCCAAAAAAGCTTGTAGGTGTTCTACAAAAGAAACAAATTTTTGTTTCGAGGCTTGCCCCTGAACTCACATCAAACGATGTTACTGCTTATATTCAAGCAAAAATTCAAGCCTTGGATATAAAAGTGGAAAAATTTAAGTTTTCTTATGAGAGGGACATATCGTCCTTCAAAATAAGTGTCCCCAACGAACTCTTTGGCATAATATGTTCCGCACAATTTTGGCCGGAACACGTAATTTTTAAAGAGTTCGAAGCAAAGAAAAAAAAAAATCGCCCACCGATTAAACTTCCTTTGCCTTCTTTAGCATCTGTTAAAAAAAATCCGAGCAAAAAAAATAACAAGCTTCTTAACTCTTTCATATCAAAATGTTAGAGGTCTTTGTTTAGTACAATAATCAATAATCAATTTTATATTTCAACAGTCTCTCTTTTTCTTCTCAAATTGTTGTGTTTACTGAGACTTGGTTAAAGCCGGAGATCCTTAACTCCGAAGTCTTTCCAAATAAGTACACAACCTACAGGTGGGATCGACCTCACCGTCGTGGTGGTGGAGTTCTTATTGCAGTTGATTCCACCATCAATTCGGAACTTTTACAACCCGAGATTCAATCTGCTATTGAATTACTCTGTGTAAAATTAAACTTCCTCGGTTTCTTTCATTATATAACCTGTTCTTATATTCCGCCGTCATCGGAGTTATCAGTCTATTTGCAACATTTGTCGGCAATAAAGACTATATTTAATCTGTTATCAGACAGAGATCACTTTTCAGTCCTTGGGGACTTTAATATTCCTAATTGTAATTGGACAACAAGTGTTGACTCAAATACTCTGTTGCCTTCATGGCAACATGACCTTTTCGACGGTCTGTTTGATATGTCATTGTCATAGGTCAATCATATCTTAAACTGTAGTAACAGATCGTTAGATTTATGCTTTGCCTCCGATCCATCTAGAGTGAGTCTAAACAGGACACAAACACTTTCTCTTCCTGAAGATCCTTACCATCCCACTCTAGAAGTTACTTTAGAGTTTGTCGCATGTATGGATAAACATGAAAAACTGTGTAATCGTGTAAGCTGCTTTAGAAAAGCAGATTTTAACTTATTAAATTTGTTAATTTCCAATTTTGATTGGTCGGAACTATATTTGTCTGCAGATATTTCAGTAGCGACCAATATTTTTTATAACACAATTAATTCATTTTTTGATATTTGTGTTCCGTGCTTTTATCCAACTTCCTCGAGTAAGCCGCCATGGTTCATAAGAGAGTTGTCACGGTTAAAAAATTTAAAGTCGAGTCTATTTAAAAAGTATAAAAACAATAATTCGCCTTCAGCCTTTTCTCGCTACTTAAGCGCGCGGTCAGATTTTACACTCTTAAACGCGAAATGTTATAAGAACTATTTAACTCGTTGCAAGGTTCAGTTTATTCAGAACCCCAAACAGTTTTATAGTTTTGTAAGTCTACCGCATTTCCAACGAAATTAACGTTTGAAAATGCTTGTGCAGATACCGACCAAACCATGGCCGATTCACCTTCTACACATCACACTCACTTTTATCCATACAACATTCCAAGTTCGAATGGTATCTTCTCTCCCTTTCTAAACGAAAGCTCACTTATCAAGGATCTTTATTTAGTTAAGCCAGTTTTCTCACCAGGCCCTGACGGTGTTCCCGCTTGTATACTACGGTTCTGTGCCAACTCCTTAAGTAAGCCATTGCTCAAACTATTTTCGCTGTCCTTCGAAACTTCACACGTTCCTTCTATTTGCAGCAAGTCTGATGCAAGCAATTATAGAGGTATCTCTAAATTGTCGGCTATACCAAAATTTTTCGAGAGTGTTATAACTCCTCAATTGCAACATTCCTGTAGGTCCGTTATTTCTCCTTTTCAACACGGATTTATAAAGAGTCGTTCAACTACGAGAAATTTACTTGAGCTGACATCCTTTGTGGTAAAAGGATTTCAGGAAAATCTTCAAACTGATGTTATTTATACTGATTTCAGTAAAGCTTATGACTCAGTGAATCATTCCCTTCTGGCACATAAGCTTGATCTTCTAGGTTTTTCACCAAAACTACTTAGTGGGATTGTTAGCTAACTGACTGACGGAACTCAAAGAGTTCTCTTTAAAACCACCCTTTCAAACCCACTTCATGCCACATCTGGTGTTCCTCAAGGGAGTCACCTCGGTCCCCTACTTTTTACGCTTTTCATCAATGACCTTCCTTTGATTATACGTAACTCCCGTACTCTCATGTATGCGGATGATGTAAAGCTTTGTTACCAATTTAAAGACGACCACTGTCACTCACTCTTACAAGCCGACCTAAATAGTTTTTATTCTTGGTGTTGTGCCAATTTTTTAAACCTGAACAGCTCTAAATGCAAGCTGATGACATTCTCTTATTTATTAACAACCTTATGCAAGGTGACATTGACAGTGAGGCCCTGGTAAGGCAGCTACACTTCTCTGTCCCTTGCAGAACTACATGTAATTACCTTCCACTAACTCTTCCTTATTGTAGATCGAACTATGCACTGCACGATCCGTTCAGGGTATTATGTTCGGACTACAATAAACTTCAACACGTCATAGCTAGCACTAACTCTATCTAGTATTAGTATTAATTAGTAATATATTATATATATTAGTAAATTCTATCTTCTTTTTCTTAATTTTCATTTTTTACTTGCATGTCGCGTGTATCTTCTATTCGAATTTTTATTCCCTATCACGTTAACTTTTTTTCTCTCGCGTTTCTACTCCCATTTTTACCGCGTTTCCGTGTCGTTATGCGACGGTGCCTCTCGGTCGGTCAGGCGGGAGGTGGACTTCGTCTGGGTTCCGCGCGCAACAAGCATCGGCTTGGTGTCATTTGGACCACTTGTTAACACATTCTTTGTATTCAGTGGGATACCCTTGGACGTATGTTGCCATAAAAAGTATCTAATTGTATAATACTAATCGCAAGCTACAAATTAATCATAACGCTGCAGTGCGATGCCACCTTGCATCAATTTCAATACGTTGTCAAAAATTTATCGCCGCAATTTTCCTAGCGCAAGACTGCAAAAAGCGGTGTGAGCAGTATTTATCGGTATTTCTTTATATTGTAAATTTTGAATTGGCCAATATCGATAACTTGCAATATATCGAGTAATCAAAATTATTATTTATTTAATTGCATTTTATGATTTTGTATTTTTTATTGACCCTAAAATATGAATTATTAAATAATAATCATATGTGCACGTAAGCATATTATGAATTTTATGAATATGTACACAAGCATGTAAATACTTGCATACATTCATATTCATTTACCACGCCACCTATTGGTTGAGTATTAGAAGATAGAGATAGAAAAGAAGAAAAAAAAAAGTCTTCTCAACTGATATCCTATACTTTAACTGGCCTCGGACGTATCTTGAACGAACCGTGATCCAAAGCCTAGAGATTATATGTATGTTCCAGACTTACACCGGAGAGAGACTTATACGCTTCGTATATTGCTCTGTCTCAACGATGTAGGTGTCTATCAACAACAAAGAGAACAGAAGAGCTTTTGTAAGAACTAAAATTCGGAGCATATGTATCTCGAACATATCGGCTATCCAGAATCTTTAAAATACAAAAGTGAGAAAAATAAAAAGAACCAACTAAAGAGCTTTCGTTGTCTAATTTAGGTCGGAGGTCGGAGGTCGGAGGTCATAGTTAACAGAAACTTTTCTGCTATCCACCCTTATAGATAGGAAGACTCAAAAAAGAGAGAGGAAAGAGAGTAGAAACGAAAGAAAGGAGGAAATGAAAAAGTGTACAAATGAGCGATTATGCTATCTTGCGGGTAAGGAGTTCATGGGGATGTATTCTCTTCAGACGTCGTGGGGTTAACGAGATCATTCGTCAACGTGTTGGGGTGGGCGGTAAGTCTGTCGGCATATCGGCTGCTGTGGAAGTTTATTTGATCTCCTAGTGGGACAACTTTTAAGTCCCTTTCAATGACTCGGTTGCTCACGTACCAGTGTAGCTCAGATGCATGTCGTGCCGCTCGCGATTGTATAACTCTAAGCCTATTGAGCTGAGTCTTAGAAGCAGTTCCCCACACCTTGATGGCGTAGGTCAGCGTTGGACCTAATATGGCTTTTAGTTGGCTTTAGTTGGCATATGGAGTTTGCTTGAGCGGAAAAGCCAGTCCAGCTTTTTAAGTTTCCATGAGGATTTGGCTCTAACTGCCGTGACATGGGCTTTCCAGGAAAGATCTAACACTGTAGACGCCTTTCGGTTCAGGGTATTCCTGAATGGCCTTTACCTTTTTTGGATCGGACTTAGTACCATCCTTGCTTACTTTGAAGCCGAGGTACTCTACACTTTCTTCAAAGAACCTAGTCTTTTCTTGGCTGACCCTCATATTCGCCTCGATTAGGCATTTCAGCAAAGTATCAATGTGGCGGACATGGTCGGACTCGTTCTCTGAGAAAATTATGATGTCATCTACATAGACGTAACATATTTACCTGATTTGCTCTCTCAACACATCGTCTAGGGCTCTTTGAAAAATGCTGCTTGCATTTCTCAAGCCGAACGGCAGACGGCAAAGTTCGTATTTGCCGCCATTTACCGAGAACAACGTCTTCTCGCGGTCATGTTCCGCAAGGTAAATTTGGTGATACCCTGACTTTAGGTCAAGGGTAGTTTTTATGTTTTCAAGCCCATAAAACTTGTTCCGCTAGGAACAATTGTTAGGCAATTGCACATGACCAACCCAAAAATAATAAAACAAGATACAGAGAAACAAAACTGAAAACAATAAACCTATCTAAACAATAATCTACATTCGATGTGTTAATGTGTGTTAATGGCTTGAATTGTTCTATAAAGCGAGATATCTAACGAGCTGTTTAAGTGCCGCGTTAAGTAAAGAAACTACAATATTAGTTTGATAAAGATTATATACATATATGAAAGTATAAAGAACTTTAAAGATGATATATATGAAAGTATAAAGAACTTTACCTTCAGTTATACCATAAACTATACTGACTAGCCCTTATGAAGTTGAAATGAAATAAATATATGCTTTTGACAAATAAACATCAAAGTCTGTATAAAGACATTATAATTATATTATAGGGTATTGAAGGTAGCCATGGGTGACTTGCTTCGCAGAACTGGAACTGGAACTGGAATATTTGACGAACGCTGCGGTAGACATAAGTCGGATTACGATTAAGAAATTCGCGATTACTTGCAAAAAGCGCGGGTGTTGTTCGCCCCTCGATGTTGTTGTTGTTGTGAATAATTTTGCCTTGCCAAGATTCACTAGAATCATGGGAATACTATGCATCGGGTAACGGTCTGGAATGATTCACTCGTTAAGCTTCCTAAAATCTATGACCAACCTCTTGTTCGGGTTCCCGAAGTCGTCAGTCCTCTTTTTGTCCACAACCCAGGTAGGGCTATTATAGGGTGACCTTGAGGGCCTGATAATGCCGTTTTTCAACAATTGCTTGACTTCGTTGTTTACGAAGTCAGAAACACCCATATGATTTGGGTAAGCTCTTGAGTACACCGGTTCATTGTCTACTATGCGAATCGTGGCAGTGACAGCGGTGTTAAATGGAAGAGCTTCATTTGACGTGGAGTAGGCTTTCTTTCTCCTTATTATTGTGTCCTTGAAATCCTTTTTAACGGAGGCAGGTGCAACAATATAGTTCACATCAGTGAAGTTTACATTGGGGCAGCTGAAATAGTGAAGCTTTTCAGAGATGCCCTGGTATTCTAGGGAGTCCTCTGCTAGGTTCAACTTTACTCCGGCCTGTGTTAATAGGTCCTGTATTGAGCTCTCCGAGAAAGGGCTGGCGACCGGCATTACATCTTCAGCTCCTTTACGGGCCTAATGTAATTTTTTGCCTCGCCGGTATCGATTAAGATCCTTAAGGTTCTCCCAGCCAACCGTCGTTCAATGAACGGCAACCGAGAGCGTCCCCTAAAAAATTCAATGAGTCGTCACTGGGAGCGTACTCATTCTCATTGTCGATCTCCTCGACTGCAGCCTTTGCTGCCTTTTCATACTCCTCTTTGGGATCTTTGGGTTTAGGAGTCTCTTGGACAACGTTATTAAGACGTTGCCGTCTCGGTTTTGTCGAGCGTTCTGAGGAATTTCTTCTCTTAGAAGCATTCGATTCATTGGGGTGGTTCTTGTTATGCTCAGTGCGCTGTCTAAATCTGGAGGACGAGTCGACCTCCATTGGCTGAGGAGCTTGCGCCTGATTGTCACTATTGGTTTGTCCGTTAACGTTATTTTTTTGACGTCTGACGAAATGCGGTTTCTTATCCTGTCCCTGCTCTTCCCTGTTATCTCTATTGGGTTTCCCCTGGAAAAGGCTCTTGCCGTTTGCCGCTGTATGCGCTCGCTCTACGGCCTTGGCGTAGGAGTTTGCGAACATGCTTCTCGCTATGGCGTAGGAGTTTGCGAACATGCTTCTCTCTATGCTTGCTTCTGCTTCTCTAGCCAAAGCCAGTGCAGATGGCAAGTCTTTTGGTTGGGCCGAGAAGAGCACAGCTCTAAGGGACTTTTTGAGCCCTGAAATAAAAGCATGTAGGGCGTCGGCTCTGACTTCAGAGTTAAGCAGGTCAGCCCCCTCTTGTTCATGCGTCATTACGATCTTGTTGGTGACAAACGTTAGCTTTTTTTCAACTTCGTCGTAGTATTGCGCCTAACCATCTCCAATCCTTGCCTCAACAGGCGTAAGGATGTCTTGTCCGAGTACGTGCAGTCTAATCTGGCCAAAATGGCATCGAAATTCAACACCATATTGTGGGATACGAGTAAGGCTCCAGCTGCGCCACGAATTTTGTTTCATAATATGGCAACAGCTTGGTAATGAGCACTGCTGCCGTTGTAGGGCTTGAAAAGATCGTAGGCGTATATGGCCGATTGTCTCCAGGCCACATACTCGTCGTGAGTACCGGAGAACTCTGGTACAGACTTAATTATGTCTAGAGTTATGTCGCACCTAACATCGAGAAACAGAAACCGTTTCATACGTTATGAATTGCGGTGCTTCCACATGCAAACTCTGTACCCGAGCAGCTAGGGAATTTAATTGGGTCTGAAACTGAGATTGCTTTTGCCACAATGCACACTGGTTCCCATTGTATGGGGAAAGCGGCCAAAAATTCTTCTAGATGAGGTAGACACTTGAAACTTAGCACAAAATTTTCTTATTTTTGTAGCAAAATTATATGAAAAAATCAGCCGGATCGGACCACTATATCATATAGCTGTCATATGAACGATCAGTTTGAAATTAAGTGTTAGTATGGAAAACTGTTTTGTTGATGAAAATTTTTCATTCATTTAATAACAACAACCAAAAAATTATTTTTTAGGTTATATACATTAATATACTTATATTTTAATTATTCAAAATTCAAAAAATATATATTACATTTATATGTGCCTATGTACAAGGTTAAAAAATATATAATTTAAAAAGATTGCTCAAGTAAATCAACGGCTGATTTTAAAAGCTTTGACTTGGGTTTGCATGGAAGTTTTCTTTGACCAGTGATAAATGGATCAGAGCTCAATAGAAGTCTGTTCAAAAGGTCCGTATTTGTCAGTACTCTTGATATTTTTCGCGTATGTCTCATTCTAAACAATTTTATGTCCTTATTTTTTGCCTCAGCAGCTTCTTCGGAAAGTTCTCCAATGGACACTAAGCAATTTTGTATTATTTCTGGTGCATGTCATAAAACTATGTGCACTGAGGGGGGAGGTAGTACCAAGGATATTTCTCAATCAGAAGTTTTGCGGTGTCTAGAGCATAGTCACTGAATTTTGATGGATTTATGTTGTAGCCCGATGACATGGCTTGCAAAATCGATGAGCATTTTATAATCAAGTTTTTGTCAAGGCCTGTTATATTGGCAGACATATCAGGATCGCTAAAAAATTTCCTGGCAGTATTTCCATCATTAGACGTCCCGCTTCCGCCTGCCTTCGGTTTGTCTACGATTAAGCCCATTTTTATTCTGAACTCAGCCTGAATATTTACCCCTTTTATTTTTACCCCTAAGAATTTTTTGGTAGCTAGGTAGTAAGTCATATGCAGCTTTTGAATTTACAAATTTACGAATTGACAAGTATTGATGTTTTGTTAAATTTGTTTCCATCAATAGTGATATCACTTCTTCAATATTAGGTTGAGAATGTGATTTGAAATCAGATGAGCGCATATCAGAAGCAGCAGAGTCATCATGTTTTGCGACCTCGGCTATTCGTCGACGCTTCGTCCTTTTTGAACATTCTGCAAAACTTTTCTTCGGACGGCCACGAGCCAAATTGGAAATTGTTTGAGCATTCGCAGAAATGGATTCGCTTTGAGCCAGCCAATCCGAATAATTTTTCAACACGGTTAAGCGTGTCCGCTTGCACTTTTGCTAAAACTGCACGAACTTTATGCAAATGTAATTAACGCATTTTTCAAGCCCATCCTGGTCTACCTCGTATCCCATATCTTTAGTGCGTGTTACTTTTTCTTTAGGAGATTCTTCTTTTCCACACCAAATACCAAATGCATGAATACGGGAAAATTGGCATTGATAAGTTGTACCTTATGTATGAAAATAATAATAAACTATGAGCATGAGCAAACCGAAAATAAACACAAATCAACACTACAACAACAACAATACAACAACCCACCAACACAAAATAAAAGGAAACAGGCAGCACGTGCTTTTTAAAAACTGAGGTTAGGTTATTTTTGGTACATATATTGCACGTGGGCACCTGTCGGCACTTGAATTAAACGTTTTCTTAATTTTAAAATGTTAATAAACAATGCACAAAAAGAATTATTAAGTTAAGTGGAAATGGACATAACGAAAACTCCAACGAAAGATAGCAAACATAAACAAAGAACATCTGCAACTGTATACTAATCACAACACTAATTTACGCAAAACACAGAACGTGGTACTTATAATTTTTGTTTTAAAAATAAACTAAATACCATTATTTATTATATGAATGCCTTCCATTGCAGAGTAATGTCGATTTATAAGGTTTTTTATTAACTTTACGGACAGCTTCACTTGCAAGTTGCTCACGCTGCAATAATCGATTGATATCATGCTGTCTCTTTCGATGCTATTCTTGAAGCGGACAGTTACAGCAAAACAAAAACATGAATAAATTTGAATAGCTAGACCAATTATGAGAAAGTAATGATACATTTAAAGTCAAAATTTGGACTTTGATTTTTTTATTTTTGGCCTATGGGGGGAACCACTGTGCAATGCCTGCCTGACAGCATTGTCGATAAGAGCTTGGATTTGATTGGGGTCCATGGTATTATCTACCGGGCACTACCTAACTGCTGACCTACTACAATATGTGGCCTACTTGTTCCTCCCGGCTATCCTCGCTTTCGTATTCGACCTAACGCTTCTGTAGGTATGTGCCCAACTCAGCTCAACTTGGTTGTTGGTTAGCACAACACAGATACACTGTTGCCGAGCACAATTGATCGGCTAAATAAATATGGCAAGAAAAAGTATGCAATAAAATTATACGAAAGTACGCAATAATTATTTATAGGGTATGCAACAATTATTTATTTTGTCAAAAGTATGCATTAATATTTTGAATAATAAATAATAAATGTCTTTGGTTCTGTTTCGCGGCTTAGCGAAATGGTTCTTCATGGCTTTCCCTTTTTTTTATTTTTGATTCGAACTTCTTAATTATTATTATAGTCATTGGGAATCGTTCTTCAGATTGTTATTATTATTATAGTCATTAACTTAACCTAATGTGTAGCTTAAAAATAATATAATGGATAATGTGCCTTAATAATAATATATACAATAACAAGTTCGCGGTTGGTATTTATAAAAAAATATAATTTTATTTTAATAAACACTTAAGCGAAGCCCGGAGACAATTTGCGTCTTTCTATAATGAAGCTTGAATTAAAACTAACTTAAAGCTACAAACTGGACGCTTAGAAAACCTTTGGCTGAGTCTTATTTGCCTCTATATTGAGTGTACATAAGGCTCTCTTTTAGGTGTACATTATACTAGGCACTAGGATTGTGCATGGGAACAGATCAGAATTTGCGCTGTGTAGGCAGTTTTGACCCTTTCGTGGGAATGTTTACAAATGATCGGAGTAGGCTGACTTGTTATTGACGCCGAATTGGGGGATACAAATGTTTATGTCTAAGCAGGCGGAATTGTCGCCGAATTGGGGGATACAAATGTTTATGTCTAAGCAGGCGGATGGGTTCTAGTGATATACATAAATGTTTGTCTTATATGCTAAGTACATTGGTCAAGTGTATGTTTTTTTTTTTTTTTATTACAAATACGGCAGGAAAATAAAATCTTCGAAAGATACCATCCACCGTCCGTAGATGGCATGCACGATTCATAACTCTCCAAGTAGAGTTACGCCTACGTACTAAACAAAAACCTCCGTATGCTCTCCAGTCCTTGCTTCGCACACCGGGACTTCCAGCCAAGGTATTACTTTATCTCTCTTTATCCAACGGGTCTGTTGGCCGTCTCGTCAATGCGAACACGTTTCATCATTCCTATGATGATGCCATGAGCCCTTTCCCACACTGTTTTGTCCGCCAGCATAGTGCGCATTAGACTTCTCGGGCTGAGCGGAGTTCCAGCAAGAGTCTCCAGTATCTCCCTCTCAGTACGAAACCTAGCACAGTGCAGTAGGATATGCTCCGCTGTTTCGGCCGAGTCGCTACAGAATAGATACAGGGCTGAGTCCACATGGTGAAACCTGAAGAGGTCACCCCGGAAGCAACCATGATCGGTGAGAAACTGGGTCAAGTGATAGTCCACCACTTTGTGTTCGCACCCTGCCCACTCGGATAAGTCTGGGATCAGCTGGTAGGTCCATCTCCCTTGCTGTGAGTCTTGCCACCTAGTCTGCCACACTCCATAAAGCCAATCCCTGGTCTCTTCCCTGGAAACACCTTCTCGAGTCAGGTATTGGGCCTCTATCTCAAGGTCGATCGGGGGGATGCCCGCAAGAACATGAGCTGCATCTTCCGATATAGTTCTGAATCCTCTGATCAGTCTGAGGGCCAGAGTCCGTGATACTGCACGCGCGTTGTCCAAATAAGTCACTTTATACGTGACACTCCTCCAGATGGGGGCAGCGTATAGAAGCGATGATTTCGCGACTGCCACCAGCAGCCTCCTGGCCGGCATCCTGGGTCCACCTATATTTGGCATGAGTCTTGCCAATGCTGCTGCTGTCATCGCTGCCTTCCTGCTGGCGTATCTCGCATGCTCCTTGAATGACAGTCGATGGTCAATAAGAACTCCCAGGTACTTCAGCGATCCAACTGACTCAATTTGAGCGTCTTTGACCGTGACCCGTAAACTCTCGACGGCCTTTCTGCTGCTCAACAACACTGCTTCGGACTTGTGCGCAGCGATGCTTAGACCGGCCTTCTCCAGCCAGCTTATAGCTGTGCTAATCGCCGCATTGCTCCTGTCCTGTAGCTCCGGTAATGTTTTGGCCACCGCTGCTACTGCCACGTCGTCAGCAAAGCAGAGTAGCTCCACTCCCCTGGGCTTGCTGATGGACAATATCCCGTCGTACATTATGTTCCACAGGATCGGTCCAAGTACCGACCCTTGTGGGACACCTGCGGAAACGTGGTGTTTTCTTGGCCCGGCATCAGTGTCGTACCAAAGTATACGGTCTCTAAAGTAGCTGCCAATGATGATCCTGAGGTAACGAGGAATACCCATGTTGCGCATGGCCCCGAGGATGTTTGGCAATCTCGCCGTTGGCCAAGTGTATGTGGAAGTGTTTGTGGGTGTGCATGTGTGGACAAGTGGTGCACTATGGTACATATTGTTTACAATATTTGGTGGTTTTGTGGGAGTGGGAACTTGTTTTTTAAATTTGATTATGATTTTCTTATGTATATTCTTATATAAGTGGACAAAATATAACATTATTATTATAATTAATATAATATTACTGACGTTATTAATACAGTTTGAAAAGTATCTTTTGTTTTTGTTTCAAAAATTTCCTTTGCTTCAATATATGCTAATGTTTCTAGTTTTTTTACGTTATTATTTACATATACTCTTTGTGTGTAGTCAAGTAATGTATTTGATATTGAAATATCATCTATTCGAATAGAGAAATTAAAAGCTTTAATTACATTATCTCCCTCTATTATTATTTCTTGATTTTTGCAATTCTGGTTGACTGTGGTTTTTGGTAATTTCCATGTTAATATAATGTTAGGTTCGATATAAGTTATTTCTGTATTTTTATGGGTTTTTGTGTATCTACATTCTGTATTTGCTTGGTTTAGGATACCAGTTATGCATTTTTCAGATAAGTATTTTTTTCGAAGATGCTAAGAAACTTTTATTGTCTTGAACATAATATTTGTCGTTTATATTTTCAATTAATATATTTTTATTGCTATCGGGGTACGATATTATTGTGAAAATAGGGGTTTTTATAATATCTTTTGGAATATGGGAAATTAAAAGGATTTCATTCGTGTCAGTTTTCAACCAAGTTGAAGTTTTGATATTTAGAAGTTTTTCAGAGTTTATATTTGTTAAGTAATCATGTTTTAATAATTTAGGGTTAAAAATGCCAAGTCTTGTTAGCAGCATTCCTAGTTCAATATCTTCTATATACTCGGTAAACTGTTGTAAATTAAATAATAGAATGTTACGTCTCTGGTCTCTTTCATGAACCGTGCTTAAAAAATTTATTATTTCTCTGCCTTTATTGACTTATCTTATTACTTCATTAAGTTCATTAGTTTGCACGCTGTTTTCTGCTAAATTATGAATTTTTTGTTCCAAAATCTTCTTTGTCTGATTGATCTATAGTTTCAAAAAGGTATTTGTACTTTGTGCCTATAAAATTAAGTAAGCCGCGTTTGCTGCGCTTTACTATTCTTATGCCATTCATTTCTCTTTCTAACTTTTCAACTAAATATTCAACAGATTCGTACTCTTGTGATTGTTTTATTAATTTATCATAAGTTTGTTCTGTTTTTGTGATGTTCACGGTTAGACAATAATATTCATAGTTTATTGGTAAAGTTATTGATCCTGTATTGAAAATTAAATAACCATTTTTAGCTTAAATGGGATTAACTTCGATACTTTGTCCTTTGACATATTGGGTAATATTGTACATAGTAAGAAATAGTAACTGATCATCAAAACTGCGTGATTATGTCGGACTGCTTTGGTCACTTTGGGTTGTGCTGGATTATCGTATTTGGTTTTATTAATTTTCTTTTCTTTTTATATTTTGATTTATAGTGGGTTATTTTTCTACCTCTGTTTTTCTCTTCGTAATGTTTCTCATCTACTTGAGTGATCTCTCCTGTTTTCTTAAACGGATTTGTTGTTTTAGATTTAACTAATGGTGCTTGCCTATATCTAGTATCTATTTTGTAATCTTCACGTGTTTCGTTTAATTTATCTATCTTGTTACTTTTATTAGTTTGTGTGTTATAAGCAGGTGTTCCTGCATAAATGAAAATATCGTCTGGGGTTCATCCAGTCGTATTGTGCCCAGTTTTATGATTATAAATATAAAGTATTGTTTCAAAACTAGTTAATTTATTTTCAGGGTTGGATTCGGTATTAATTATTCTTAATTTTTCATTAATAGTTTTATGAAATCTTTCGACATCAGAAATTCCATTTTTACTGGTTGTGATTTCTATTTTTACGCCTTCTGTTTGTAACCAAAGTTGTAAAGCTGCGCACATAAATGCTGAATCTTTATCTGCTTTGATTTCTATTGGTTTACCCATATTGGTAAAAACTGAGAGTATTGCTCGTTTAGCTTCAAGCCAATCTGTGGATTGTATTTCAGTTAAAGAGGCGAACTTTGAATAAATATCGATGCAAGATAGAAATTGTTTATTATTGACCATATAAAAGTCCATTACATATTTATCTCTTGGATTAAAGACTTCAGGAGTTATTTCGAATTTTAATTTTATTTCTCTATGCTCAGTTTTTGCTACATTGCAAACATCGCATTCGTTTATGATGTTTTGAATTAATTTTTAATAATCGGGGTAATAAAAGTTTTCTTTGAAAAGGGCAATGGTTTTTTCAATACCTGGATGTAAAAGTTCTTTGTGTTTTTGAAGTATAATTTATTTAAATTGAGCATATGTATGAATATTGAATATATAATATTTACGTAGGCGTTTTGGAATGTTGTAAAGTCTTCATCATTGTTGAAATAAATTACAGTGTTTTTAGTGCAAATGTATTCTTTAATAAGCTCTTTTGCATAATCTAATGTCGTTTCTTTATAGGTTATATTTATTATTGTTTTATTGAAATATTTCGTTACCTTTACTTCATTTATATGACCTTTAGTGAATTCTATCTGATGGGTAAAGTAATTAATCGGTCTTTCTGTTATGGGTATATAATTTTGACTGTCCTCGTGACTACTATGTATGGTAGCAGCGGTGGGGGAAGTTTCACCGAGGAGGTTTTCAATTTTTACACGTGAAAGTGCATCTGCAACATGGTTTTTTTTACCTGGTACATATTTTATATGGTAGTCAAACTCATTTAGTCTGATTTTCCATCTTTGAAGTTTCATGTTTGGTTCCTTGATATTTTCAAGCCAAACTAAGGGGCGGATGTCACTTAGAATTTGAAATTTTCGACCGAAAAGATAGGACCTGAAGTATTTGGTGGCCCAGACAATAGCTAAAAGTTCTTTCTCTATTGCTGAATAATTAAGTTCGTGGTCATTGAGTGTACGACTAGCGTAACAAAATGGTTTATGATCTTGTGAGAGTACTGCACCTAGAGCAATATTGCTGGCATCTGTAGTCAGTGAGAATGGTTTCTCAAAATTAGGATAATTAAAATTGGATCGGACATTATAAGAAATTTTAATTTCTCCAAAGCGGATATACCATATAGTTTGTATCATTGGCATTTATCTTGGCGCCTTTCTTTATTTTTTGGGTCATTGGTCAATATTTGCAAAGTTGGGGATAAACTTTCTGTAAAGCCCATAAAGGCCAAGAAACGACTTTATTTGCTTAGGTGTTTTGGGAATGGGAAAGTTCTTAATTGCATTTATTTTTGTTGGGTTAGGTTTTATACCTTCAGTTGTTATGATGTGTCCTAGAAACTCTGTTTCTTTTTTTAGAAATTCGCATACAACTGCAATTTTAGATTTGCTTCCTTTAATTTACCAAAAACTTTACGCAGAGACATTAAATGTTCTTCCAATGAAGTGGAGAATACTATAATGACATCCATGTATACCAAACAATCTTTATAGATAAGATCTTTTCGTATTGGTGATCGGCTGTGATTTTATTTCGCATTTTATTTGCACTTCCACGCTCACTCGCGCTTGCATCGCTCTCTGAGACGGCTGCGCTGTGCTAAGAGTTATAGTTGTGTTGTTGCTCTTTCTTGATTTCGTGTCTCGCGCTCTCGCTCTGACGCTTTATTACGCTCTCTGGTATACTAGTAGTGGTAACCAGCTGTGTAACATTAGATAACTTTTGCTTTCTTGCTCTTTTTTAACTTTTTCCTTTTGGAACTAATATTTCGTATTTCGCTTCAACATTTTTGTTTGTTTTTTTGGTGTTCCCTACCATATTTCTTGTAGGCATATTAGTCCGCAATAAAAATGCTGGTGTGCTCTGCAACCTCTTGCAAATGCAAGGCTGATTCAAAGCCAAACTTTGTTTCTTACTGGTTGTGTGATAAATTCTATCACATAACATAAAATGCATCGGCTTAACAGCACGAATCAAAGACACCCTCAACAACAATGATTCTGGCCTGAAATGGTCATGCAAAGTTTGTCGTAACTTTGAGTAAAATGCTTAGGGAGACCAAATTGAAATTTGAAAAGCTGCGTGCAGCATTTTCAAATCTCCAATCTGAATTTTCAGATATATAAACTAAATTTACTAGTTTCGAATGTTCCGATGAGCCTTCCGCACTTCCACCGGCAACTCCTTCAGGTATAACATCTCCAGTTATTGCCTACTTAACCCCGTCTACGTCTCCTAACATTTTTCCAGCCGCCCCGGCTGTTTTGTGCGATCCACCACTTTTGATCGTCACCTCTCCAGTCGCGCCTTTATCTAAAAAGAATCTTCAAAATTCATCAAAATCTTCAAATTTTGATAAAACCTCCGTCAATACTCAAACGGTTGTTTCAAACGTTAAATCGCTTGTCGCGGTTAAGCTCAAGAAACATATTTTCGTTTCACGCCTTGCACCCGATACTTCGATTGAAGATGTAAAATCATTTATTCAATCAAAACTTTCTGTACCGAACATTGTAGTAGAAAAGTTTAAATTTACTTACTTGTTTTCGGACGATCTGCGCTAGCGTGGCACGCTTTAGAATCCGGTTCTAGTTCGTCGGCTTTGGGGGTGGTGGTCTTGCTTTGACAGATCCGACTACCTGATACACTATAATAATTTTTAAGATTAGAATTGAGCGTGCTGCGACAAGAAAATGAACTAGATAAGCTAAACCGGACTAGAGATACAAAATAATTCAAAATTATATGAATAGTGAGAGAGAGGGGAAAAGAACGCAAGAATTGGTATAAAAGCGCAGCCACTGGTGTTACTGTGGTCGCGAATGCCCACCCTACCTAGATCACCAACCTAAGAGCATGGCTCTGGTGACTCCTGTGTCCCCTACGAGCGCGGAATCATCAGCATGAGTTCTCTAACATAAATTAGTTAAATTTCATGTTTATCATCATTGATTCCGGGCGTAGGGGAGGCATCGGGCGTCTTCTATCGAGCTGTGAAAATTAATTGCAGACAGACCTAAAGATTTTAAAAAGTTTTACGGAAAACTTTTCGGTAGAATCACTTCTTGTGAGAATTCAGAAAAAAAAATATAAAGTTGTTTTCAATGGCGCATGCATGTGTATAATAGTAAAAAAAAAAAAATGGCGTATATGATGTATATCTAAGAACTAGAATAAAGTATAAAAAGAATATTTATATAAGAGTACGGAATGTAGTAAGTTGGCTATTCAATTGTTTGTTCAAATGTTTGACTTGAGCGAGAATCCGTACTAGATGTAAATCCTTAACACTTCTGAATTAAGCAAATGTATATGTACTAATATAGCAGCATTTAAGTTTTAGTTGAGTAATACTTTAGGTTTCTTAATTATGTAACATTTTACGAAGATATATCGATTCTATATACTTCTTAACCCGCGGATGGTCGATGCTTTCTGGCACTGCACGCGATAAAGCCGGCTACGCTTCTTCTGGGAGATGTGGGAGGTTACACAATTAAATGTGCTGAAAGTATATGCTGGCTGTGTTTACAAAAATATTATTTGAATTCGCGTGCTTGGTTGCTTATATTCAAATCCAAATGCATAGGCGAAGTGACAAAGAGGATAGAATAGAAATAATTAAGAGGAGAAGAAAAGGAAAATAGAAGATGACTAAACTGAATCGGCTCGATCATGTTCAGCTTGCAGGTGTTGTTGCTCAGCTGTTTTTGTTTGCCCGCCCTACCATGACCATTTCGTCCGCTATGTTTTAATACGAGGGTCGTTTGATAAGTCCGTGACTTTTTGAATAAAATATATTTTTTTCGTCAAAGAAGCGTTTTATTTCTCAACATAATCTCCTTTTAGCTCTATACATTTAGTCCAGCGTTTTTCCAATTTTTTTATTCCTTCCAAATAATAGGTTTTCTCAAGGCCCTCAAAATAGTCGTTTGTTTCTGTGATGACCTCTTCATTTGACCCGAATCTCTTACCGCCGAGCCATTTCTTCATGTTTGGAAACAAAAAATAGTCACAGGGGGCTAAATCTGGAGAATATGCTGGATGGGGTAGCAGTTCGTAGCCCAATTTATGAAATTTTGCCATGCTGACTACACACGTGTGCACCCGTGCATTGTCCTGATGGAACAGCACTTTTTTTTCGCCAAATGCGGTCGTTTCTGCTTCAAATCAATATCGAATCTGTCCAAAAGCTCTGAATAATATTCGCCGGTGATCGTTTTACCCTTTTCAAGGTAATCGATGTGAATGATACCTTGTGCATCCCAAAAAACTGTGGCCATGACCTTGTTGGCCGACAGACCCACCTTGGCCTTCTTTGGTGCACGTTCACCCGGAGAAACCCACTGTCTTGATTGTTCTTTGGTCTCTGGTGTGGTGTGGTGGATCCATGTTTCGTCTACGGTAACGAAACGGCGCAAAAATTCGTTTGGATTGCGGTTGAACATCGCCAAACACTCCTTTGAAATGGTCACACCGCGCAACCGTGTCGCTTATGGTCGTGTGTGAGCAATCGCGGCACCCATCGCGCGGAAAGCTTTTTCATGTCCAAATATTCATGTAAAATGTGATGTACCCGTTCAGTTGAGATGCCTACAGCCTCAGCTACCTCACGCACTTTCATTCTCCGATCATCCAATATCATTCCATGGATTTTGTCGACGATTTCTGGCATGACGACCTCTTTTGGGCGACCTGAACGTTCGGCATCACTTGTACTGGTACGACCACAACGGAACTCAGTAAACCATTTCTTAACCATTGAAATTGATGGTGCAGAGTCCCCATAATATTTATCAAGTCTTTCCTTGGTTTCGGTGATGGATTTTTTACGCAAAAAATAATGCTTAATTAGCACACGAAATTCACTTTTTTCCATTTTCGTTAAAATTCACGAGATCGTCTGCTTTCAATGCCTATAAAACGCAAACTAAGAAACGCAGCTTTCTCAAAATTTTACAGTCAGCTGTTAATCGATAACTGCTGACAGGAGCAGTGTTGTATTTAGAGCAGGTGCGCGGCAAATACAAAAAGTCACGGACTTATCAAACGACCCTCGTACTCAAATGGTCCCTATGATCGAGTCGACTAACTAATTCCCTACCCTGCTTTCAGTAGGCATGACCCTATCAAATAATTCTAGCATGATTTCATTTTAAGGTTTAACATTTATTCATTATTATCTAATACTATGTCTAACCAATACATCTAGTATTTAAAAAGGAGAAAAATGCGAGAATGAGGCTGTTGAGGAATAATAATATGTGAAATATATATATATGTGTAAAATATGATTTTAGGATATTTATAAATAGTAATAATTTTATATTTAGGGTATATTTGGCATAGTTAGCGGACAGATGAGCAGTCAAATAAAGTTACAGGCAAATAAGCAGACAAAGTAAAAAAAATGATCAAAGCGCGGAGTTCCGTTATGTTCGCTCTCTTAGCGCGCGCATAACGCAGCATAACCAAAAGACTGAAGAGAGGCTTGCAGTCTTACTTTCTCGCGCTATTCGCATGACTCATCGTCAGAATAAGAAAAAGAATGCATTATCACTTACCACTTTAACTGGATACTGGGGTGGATACTGAAAAGGGGGAATGCGTCGGCGTGTGTGTTCTACACTGTTATTTGCACGGTTAGTTAATTAATTGCTGATCTCGCGGTTCATGGTTTTTGTTCTTTAATATATTCCACTTTTTGACTTCATAATAATTATTTCTCTGTCCTCACTCTCACTATTTTTTTTTTTTCAGTGTACTATTTATAATTATGTTATATGTTAATTTCTATTCTTTCTTTTAGACACTTTTTAAATTAATTACAATAGCAAGAAATTACTCGGTAATTTAACATAAGGGACGTAACTGGATCAAGCCATTAAAAATAATCAGAAGCTGGACTTGCCAAAAGGGCAAAGATTAGACTTTTTCCATTTTTTTTTTCGTATCTCTTGCTTATTTGTCTCCCTTTTGGCGCTCAAATTTATTTTAAGGTCATTCCTTTTTTTTCAGCACTGGGACTCTTCGTTTCTAGTGCATTTTTTTAGACCACTGGTTTTACACAAAAAAAATAGGTTTGAGGGATTTCTACGTATTTTAGCCCGGGCCAGCAGGGCTTCTGCCCGCTCCGCGTCTCTCGAAACAACTGGAATGTTGCTTGAAGTCGAGAGCGGTGCAATGGCAAATTAGAACGAAGATCAGCTGTTTGCATGCAAATGTGCAAACTTGCGCTGGCTATAAAACAAAAGGAAAGGGGAATAATAAGAAAACCTTCGCTTTTCTGGAGGTCGATTTCCAATCGAAGATATAAATATAATTACCTAATATATTGATGGTAACAATTTTGATTAAAATTTTCTTTTGTTTTTGGGGTCGGTACTCGCTCGTAGACCTTGCAGAATGTTCTGTCTGGTATCAGGATCGACTGGCTAATAAGCAGAGCTCAGGCTTGACCCTGACCAGGAAACCTTTTGGCGCCTTTTCCCCAAGCCCAAAATGACGCGGCAATTTTACCAATGCATATTTCAACCCTGTTATGTTGGCAATGGAACAAGCTTTATCGATACCAAAAAAAATATAAAAATCATATTCCATTTTGTAGTTTCGCCAGAATAAACAGGAGCAAGCGTCTTTATTTTCTTTATATATTTATCTTCCGGATATTTTTAAAGCTTTATCTACTACTATTTCAAGTTTTCGCAATCTACTACTTAAAGTAAAACCAAAGTGTTGTCGACTACTGGTGCATACTTTTAGGCGGAAGTCTGAATTATTTGTAGCGACAAGCGCCCCTACAAAACCCCCCCACCAAGATCACACTTTAAGCCTTTAATAGTGTGATCCACGCTTGGAGCGGAAATGCAAAAATGAAATAAATAGGCTTCATTGCTTAAGGTCTTTTGCATGGAATTTTCCTACAAAGTGACCATTCAAATCTTCTAATTCGTAATAGCTATCTCCTAACTTACGCCTTATTCGTGATTTTATAAAGCTTGGAGCGAGATTCGCATTGTATCCCATTGAGAAATTGCTTTGGGAAAAGTTGCGTCGATTGTTGTCGCTCTTTATCTGACAATGGTCGCAATAGCGGGTCATCCAGAGCTGAAATTTCACTTTGGAGAAGACAGTGTGGAAGCAAGTCAAAAGCTTTCCAAAAATCGATACCTAGGTAGAGCGATTGCGATAGAGACGGCACAATATAAAAAGAAATTTCTTTTTCGTGTTGCTTAAACCGTGGTAAGTCTGCCAATTATTTGCTGTGACTTTCCATCAGCCGTTCTAACAGAGCATGACAATGGCTTAAACTCTGCTTTATCCTTTATAAATTTACTGGCCAATGTTCCTCCAATGCAACTTATTGAAGCTCCAGTATCTAGAAGGCCTGTGTAGCGGTTACCTAAAATTGTCAACTCTGCATATGGTCGAATATCTAATGGATTGTCTACTATTGCCGCCAATAATTTGGACCTCTCTTGCCTCCACTTTTGAAAATGTTGCTTTATTCGAAGGCGTGAACGAACAATTTTCCTATTGGATAATGACAGTGTTGGTTTTTGAATAGCAGGAATATTTTGAAAATCTGGTACGTTTAAATTAGAAGTTAAATGCTTTGTCGGAATATCCGCCAAAGCTGAATTATCGATAATATCAACAATTAGTTTTGGCGAGCACTGTTGAACGGTGCTCGAGGTTTCCGGTTTTTTGAACTCTGACACTTATTACAGCTTGGTCTATAGGTGTCTGGCTTTCCGCACCCATAGCAAAATACTCGCCTCTCCGCTGAACAGTCATGGTATCTATGCCCTTTTCCTTGACAATTCCAGCACTCTACTTCTATAGCAGCAACGTCATCTTCTACCTCAACCTCGCTTTCTAAATCGCTATCTACCTGTTCAGCTAGCTCGTTTATTGATTTCTTCTGAACAGCAGGTCTTGCGTTAAGACTCGGCATCCTCGACATTTGTTGCTTAAAGTTTTCGTGCCTACGTACGGCTTGACGCAACTCAGCCACACTTTGAATTCGAATATGCAACAGCTCGTGCTGAATCTCTGGTAAAAGATTCGATCTGAGCACGCCCATCAAATATGAGTCTGTTAAGGGACATGATAGATGATCAGCCATAGCTGCAATTGCTTCGGAAAACTCATCGAAGCTTTCGTGCAACTTTTGCTTGCGACGATCTATCGCGGCTTGAATATCTCGATCGGTGCGCGCATCTTTAAACCGAGTTCTTAATGCTGCGCATAGATCGGCCCATCGTAAGTCCTGCACGCTCTTATGATACCTCCAGAACCATTCTGCTGCACTTCCCTCAAACAAATTGCTCGAATAGCGTGCTAATAATACAAAGTTACCCTCCAAGGTCTGTCGGGTCAAGGCTTCGGCTCTATAGATAAAGTCATCTACCGATACCAAACCTTTACCGGTAAATCGCAATTTCCAGTTGGTTATAATCTGGCTAACACGATCCGGCCTTAGATCTGTGGTAGATTCGCCACTTTGCTGACTTAAAGGAGTCACTACAGCGGGTATTGGATCAGCTTGGATCGGGGTCTGAGTAAGCATCCGTTGAAATCCTAATTCGGTGCTATTCATAAGTTGAGTTTGCCTTAGAGAAAACTCTGCTAAAGCTTCAGTTTGCCTAAGCGTGGCGTCTCCCAGCGCCTGATTTATAATTAAGGCCAAACTATTCATTCCCGAACCTGTATCCTGTGAACCACCTAGATGATCTGCCTGCGCCGGCTGGCCAGCAGAATTTCGATCAGCTTCCATTCTATCAACTTGAGCCCTACCTCTAGTTATTATACCACTTTGTCTGGTAGGTGTGGGTCTAGAAACTGAAGGCAAATTGTCATTTGGCTCGCCGATCGGAGTTTTGTCTGGACTGCGATTGACTGGCATAGCTTTAGTTCTAAGAAATAAGCGAAAACCACAAATTTCTTTTTCTTTTATGAGTAAATAAGCGAATTTACAAAAATAAAAACGTAAATTAAAATTGTAAGAACTATAAAAATATATATATAGAGAGAAAAAAAAAATTAATCAACAAAAAAAATCTATTAAACAGAACAAAAATTGCCACTGAGAAATTTGTATAAAAAGAATTATATAATAACGTGAGGGCGGCTGGAAGCAGGCCCCTAGAAGGGTCATGTCTCTTCCGTGGCCTCGCAGAGGTCAGGTCTCACTGAAGCAGGCTCTCAGATACAGCGGCTGCGACTGGACTCTGAGAACGCCTTTGTGAAGATGAAGACCCGTGAGAAGAGGCTTTTCAAAGCCGCACTCGCAAAGGGTTCGAGCAGAGCAGAAGCTCTGGCTATCGCCACCGCGCCCCCCGTGGAAACCAAGGCCAAACGGACGTGCGCTGACGATACCGTCCTCGAACCTCAAGGGTGTTCAAAGAAGCCCAAAAAGACTCATGTGGAGTCCACAAAGCCACCTCTCAGCCAGGTGTCGAGCAGCGTGAAACTGGGCTTCACTTCGGCTGACTCAAAAAACCCGCTTTCACCGGAGCAAGTGGCCACGGTGAAAGCTAGCATTGCCAAGGCTCTGCTGCTTCATCGGGTTTCGAGGGTTGCATACCTCGAAATGAATGGCTGCTCCTGGTGTGCGAGGATAGCCGCACTTCCGACTGGGTCAGGGGAGCCGTTGGACACATCAGGTCCATCAGCTCCCTTGACATTAAACTACTGGAGGAGTCCGAGTTCCCCAAAGCTCACCTTATTAGAGGATACTTCCCCAGTAGTGCTGGACTCACACCCGCCGATATTTTGCGATACCTTGGTATCCAAAACGAGGAGTTGTTCTCGACAAAACTGTGGCGTGTGGTCCAGCATACCCTCAGCGGTACTACGACCCACCTCGCGATGTTGGTCGACGAGGAGTCGTATAAGGCTCTGACGGAGTGCAACGGGAAGGTGAAATTCGTCTTTGGACGAGTCAAACTTCTCCTGAAGAACTCCGTTCTCAGAGCCTCTCCCTCCCCGGCCCGTCCCCCATCACCCTCTCCAACCATTCCCCCCCCTTCCAGCGCCCCTCCGGAAGCGTCAAAGGTGGCCCCTACCTATGCGACAGCAGTGGCTGCCGCACCGGTGGCGTCCACCAGTGCTGCGGCCGCAGTGGCGCTGAAAGCCCCCATCCCCAAAGCCCCGACCATTCTGGTCTCCGCCCCCAACCCCTCAACGGGCCGCACCAGGCCGGTGGCTTGCAGCGGGCGCCTCCTGGCCCCTGCCAGACCCACAGTCAGCGCTGGGCGCAAACAACCCGCAAGGGCACCTCCCGCGACTGGGATCGCTAGGCGTCCTCCCCCGAGCAGCTCAGCCAGACTGCCGAAGGGCATCCGAGGCAACGACTCTCGGGGGGGCAAGGCATGTGGCCTTGTCACCAAGGCGCTGAGAGAGGATGCGGAGCGCAACTAGAGTGCTCCAGGCGAACCTGCACCACGCCAGAGGAGCGTCAGCCACCCTGTGCAGGGTCGTCTGTAAAGAGGAGATTGACCTGGTTCTCGTCCAAGAGCCATGGTTAATAGGTGGCCTCGTCCGTGGACTATCATGCGGATCATGTAAGTTATTATATGACCGTATGGGAGGTGCCCCTCGCACTGCTATACTGATCAATAACAGTGTGAGACACTTCCCTTTAACCAACTTCATTCACAGAGACCTGGTGGCAACGGCTATGGAGGTAGCCACTGCTGATGGCGTCCGGGAAGTGGTGATCGCCTCTGCTTACTTCCCGGGCGATGTGGATGACGTACCCCTCGCAGAGGTTCAGCGGCTTGTGGGATTCTGCCGCCTCCACAACAAGCCGCTCGTGATTGGCTGTGATGCCAACTCCCATCACACAATCTGGGGGAGCAGCGACGTCAACAAACGTGGTGAGTCTCTCCTTGATTATCTAATGTGTTGTCATTTAGACATAGCGAACGTCGGATGTAAATCGACGTTTATTAATTCTATTAGGGAAGAGGTATTAGATCTCACCCTAATAAGCAACTCAATTGCGAGTTCGCTTATAAACTGGCGGGTCACAGACGAAGCCACCTTGTCGGACCATCAGCACATCAGGTTCGACCTTCCTGGCCAAGTCGAGATCCGCCAGAACTCCTTTTGTCCTAAAAAGACAAATTGGGAACTCTTCAAAGCCTCTGTGGCTTTGAAAGCAGACATGTTGATCAGCAATCCTAACTCTGTCAGTGAGATAGAACTTGCTGCCAACCTGCTCCAAGATGTGCTTATTACGTCCTTCGAAGCCAGCTCAGTTCGGAAGACACTAACGGTCAACCGTAAAGTTCCTTGGTGGAACGAAGAGCTGGCTGCTCAAAGAAGGAAGGTTAGAAGCCTTTTCAACAAGGCCAGATCTAACCGTATAAGTTGGGACGTCTATAGGGACGCTCTCACAAACTATAATAAGAACATTAGACGCTCCAAACGCGATACGTGGCGCAGCTACTGTGGTAGCATAGAATCTCTGCCAGAGGCAGCGAGACTCCACAAGGTATTAGCCAAAGGATCGTCTAATGGTATAGGGCTTCTTAAAAGAGCAGATGGCTCTTTCACTCAAGATCGTAGGGAAGCACTTGAACTTTTACTACAAGTTCACTTCCCAGGTTCCGTGGCCAACCCAGATCTATCCAGTCACGTTGACGCCACCTGGTCACCTGACTCACGTGGAACCAGTTTATCTGGTACCATCTTCGATCCTGAAAAGGTCAAATGGGCTGTAGATTCCTTCGCTCCCTTCAAAGCCCCAGGGGGGTGATCAAATCTTTCCAGCCCTTCTCCAAAACAGTCTGGATCATATCCTCGATCCACTGGTCGGCCTTCTTAGAGCCAGTCTCACGTGGGGATACATACCCAACTCTTGGAGGAGAGTCAATGTGGTATTCATCCCCAAACAGGGGAATAGTCCTCTTGACCAGCCTAAGTCCTACCGACCGATCAGCCTTACCTCCTTTCTGCTTAAGACTGCGGAAAGGCTCCTAGACTGCACATTCGGTGCTCTCTGCAGGAAAACAACCCTCTGCACCCCACGCAGTTCGCGTATATAGCCGGTAGATCGACAGAGGTCGCTCTCCACAAATTAGTGAGTAAGATCGAAAGGGCCTTCGTATCAAAGAACATTGCTCTGTGCTCTTTTCTTGATATAGAGGGTGCTTTCGATAATACCGGCTACGGGTCTATCTCTACTGCGCTTGACCGCAGGAACATTGCCCGTCCCATAATCCGGTGGATTGACGCCATGCTCAAACACCGGACTATCTCCTCTACCCTGGACACGACGACCGCCCATATTAGTGCGGTATAAGGGTGTCCCCAGGGAGGGGTTCTATCCCCTTTGCTCTGGTCCCTAGTAGTTGACGAACTACTAATCATACTCGCAGAACAGGGCGTGGAAGCGATTGGCTATGCCGACCTGGCTCTCGTAGTGAACGGGAACTATGCCAACACCGTGACAGAGCTGATGCAATCAGCTCTGAACACGGTCAGTAGATGGTGCGATGATGTAGGTCTCAGCATCAATCCTCAAAAGGCAATCATTGTTCCCTTCACTAAGCGTTACTCTATTGACATTGGTCAATTACATATTGGCGGCTCTCCTGTGGAACTTTCCAACGAAGTCAAGTATCTAGGGGTAACCCTTGATAAGCGACTAAACTGGAACTCCCACCTGCATAACAATCTATCAAAGGCCACTCATGCCATGTGGGCATGTAGAAGGCTTTTCGGTAGAATATGGGGTCTCAAATCCTGCACCATTAGGTGGCTATTTGAGATGATGGTAAGACCGATCGTAACCTACGCTGCTATTGTGTGGTGGCCCAAGGTTACGCAGGTCACTGCCATCAATAAATGCACGAAATTGCATAGGCTGCTTTGCCTTTCCTTGACGGGTGCACTCCGCACCTGTCCCACTGCAGCAATGGAATCGATTTTGAATCTGACTCCGCTGCATATCCGTATAAAAGAAGTTGCTGCTATGAGCCTTCTTAGAATCAAGCTCCAATCTGGGCTTCTAGCTACCGAATCTGGGCATGCTAGCCTACTCAAAGACATTCCTGGCTTAGAGATCTGCACTAGATCAGATTCTATGACCAAGGAACTCTTCTTTGGTGCAAAATTTAGAACCCTCATCCCGGACCGCAGGGTTTGGGATGCTGGCAACCCCATCAGAGACCCAAATGGTATACATTGGTACACCGACGGGTCAAAGACTGAACAGGGGGTTGGAGCTGGAATTCATGGTCCCAACTCCAGGACCTCGATTACTATGGGCAACTGGCCCACAGTTTTCCAATCAGAGGTTCACGCCATTGAGTTCTGCTGCCGTCTTATCCTTGAGAAGGGGACTAGAGGAGCGAAAAGAGTAGGCTCGCGTATGGTGGCTGACTGCTGGAATTGTCTCCAGAGGCTGTCAATAAGGAATAAAGTCACCCTAATTTTGGTACCTGGGCACTCTGGCTTCCAGGACAATGAGCTGGCGGACGAACTAGCGAGGGCTGGGTCATCAGCCACCTTGCTCGGCCCCGAACCCTTCTGTGGCGTGGGGTGGTCTACTATCTCCTCCCTTGTGAAAACCTGGGCTGGAAGATTGACTGAACGCTACTGGTTCTTCCAACGACGGATGCGGCAGGCTAAAGAGCTTACCAATCCCAAAGTTGATCGAAGGACCAAGCTACTCTCCAGGAGAGACCTCTATCTCCTTGTTGGCTACCTAAGTGGCCACCACTTGGTGAACTACCACCTCAAAAAAATGCGTTTGTCCTCGGACGCGGAGTGCAGGCTCTGCAAAGAGGACGATGAAACTACTAAACACATTCTATGTGACTGTCCGGCCTTGGTATGGACAAGGAGGAAACATCTGCACGTGGAAATCGCAACTCCAGAGCAGATTGTCCGTTCCTCGACGAAAGATCTGTTATGCTTCATTAGGGAAGCAGAACAGCTTTTGTCATGACAGGGAGAGCATTCTGGGTACAAAAGATCATATTGGTCGCAGTGCCTCGCGTTTTCTCCGGTGGGAGACTCCCTCTTCTATAATAATAATAATAATAATTATATAATAAAATCAATCAAAAAAAATATATATCAACAAAAATAAATAAAAATCAGAACATATATAATTGTAAGGGTCATGCTTTCGTTTTTCAGGGAGAAATACACATTTGTTCTAGTTTAGTTCAAAGAAAGATAATATAGTTATGACATATTATAGTATGGCGGTATTTATGTAGAATATTCCACGCATTAAGCCACCCATGCGTTCATAACCAAAAGATACAGGTTAAAAATAGCACAAGAAGGAAAGAACACGAAACGTTCCTATCGTTTTATAGTCGGAGCAAAGTTATTTGAAACTGCTATCCAGACGCATATATAGATAGGAATGTATACAACAAGAGCGAAAACGATATAAAGAAGCTTCTTATCGTCTCAAGGTCGGAGCCACTGTGTCAAACACTGATCTGCTGTCCAGACAAATGCACGATAAGAAAACAACAAAGAGAGACAAAACTAAAGACGGTGTTTATCTATGATAGTCGGAGCACAGCTAATTGAAGCTAAGGTGCTATCCAGACGCATACATTGATAAGGGAAATAGGAGAACAAAGGTAAAGAGAATTTTCATCGTTTGACGGACGGAGCATAGCTTTCTGCAGCTGATCTGCTATCCAGACGCATCATAGATGAGAACGTAAACAAGAACCAAAGAATACAACAAAAGGTCTGCTTATTTTTGCAAGGTCGGAGAGTTATTATTAGAAACTGCACCGTTGTCCAAACGCCAACATAAGAAACTAAAAGTGATGATTCATTGTTTACTTTTTAGTAAGGGAAAAGAAAAGAAGAACATAAGAAGAGACAGAAAATAAACGTTGATTGCATATAGATTTAAGCCTTTAGATTGAGGTGGCTAATATTCATTTAATATTGGCCAAGAACTTGAGCGGCACAAAGCATTTTATTATAATTATAGCCACATTATTATATTATGTAGCAGTTACTTATATTCAATGAATATTGGCCGAAACGTTGGGCGCCACAAATAATTTTCTGTAACATTTTACGAAGATATATCGATTCTATATACTTCTTAACCCGCGGATGGTCGATACTTTCTGGCACTGCACGCGATAAAGCCGGCTACGCTTCTTCTGGGAGATATGGGGGGGTTACACAATTAAATGTGCTGAAAGTATATGCTGGCTGTGTTTACAAAAATATTATTTGAATTCGCGTGCTTGGTTGCTTATATTCAAATCCAAATGCATAGGCGAAGTGACAAAGAGGATAGAATAGAAATAATTAAGAGGAGAAGAAAAGGAAAATAGAAGATGACTAAACTGAATCGGCTCGATCATGTTCAGCTTGCAGGTGTTGTTGCTCAGCTGTTTTTGTTTGCCCGCCCTACCATGACCATTTCGTCCGCTATGTTTTAATACTCAAATGGTCCCTATGATCGAGTCGACTAACTAATTCCCTACCCTGCTTTCAGTAGGCATGACCCTATCAAATAATTCTAGCAAGATTTCATTTTAAGGTTTAACATTTATTCATTATTATCTAATACTATGTCTAACCAATACATCTAGTATTTAAAAAGGAGAAAAATGCGAGAATGAGGCTGTTGAGGAATAATAATATGTGAAATATATATATGTGTAAAATATGATTTTAGGATATTTATAAATAGTAATAATTTTATATTTAGGGTATATTTGGCATAGTTAGCGGACAGATGAGCAGTCAAATAAAGTTACAGGCAAATAAGCAGACAAAGTAAAAAAATGATCTCGCGCTATTCGCATGACTCATCGTCAGAATAAGAAAAAGAATGCATTATCACTTACCACTTTAACTGTCCATCGACGAAAGCGCTTTCGGGGTGGATACTGAAAAGGGGGAATGCGTCGGCGTGTGTGTTCTACACTGTTATTTGCACGGTTAGTTAATTAATTGCTGATCTCGCGGTTCATGGTTTTTGTTCTTTAATATATTCCACTTTTTGACTTCATAATAATTATTTCTCTGTCCTCATTCCCACTATTTTTTTTTTTTTTCAGTGTACTATTTATAATTATGTTATATGTTAATTTCTATTCTTTCTTTTAGACACTTTTTAAATTAATTACAATAGCAAGAAATTACTCGGTAATTTAACATAAGGGACGTAACTGGATCAAGCCATTAAAAATAATCAGAAGCTGGACTTGCCAAAAGGGCAAAGATTA
The DNA here is from genome assembly GCA_018904035.1 of Zaprionus ornatus. Classification (NCBI taxonomy): domain Eukaryota; kingdom Metazoa; phylum Arthropoda; class Insecta; order Diptera; family Drosophilidae; genus Zaprionus; species Zaprionus ornatus. The sequence goes on from JAEIFZ010000011.1 coordinate 659,593, forward strand.
GACTTTTTCCATTTTTTTTTTCGTATCTTTTGCTTATTTGTCTCCCTTTTGGCGCTCAAATTTATTTTAAGGTCATTCCTTTTTTTTCAGCACTGGGACTCTTCGATTCTAGTGCATTTTTTTAGACCCGTCCACTGGTTTTACACAAAAAAAATAGGTTTGAGGGATTTCTACGTATTTTAGCCCGGGCCAGCAGGGCTTCTGCCCGCTCCGCGTCTCTCGAAACAACTGGAATGTTGCTTGAAGTCGAGAGCGGTGCAATGGCAAATTAGAACGAAGATCAGCTGTTTGCATGCAAATGTGCAAACTTGCGCTGGCTATAAAACAAAAGGAAAGGGGAATAATAAGAAAACCTTCGCTTTTCTGGAGGTCGATTTCCAATCGAAGATATAAATATAATTACCTAATATATTGATGGTAACAATTTTGATTAAAATTTTCTTTTGTTTTTGGGGTCGGTACTCGCTCGTAGACCTTGCAGAATTTTCTGTCTGGTATCAGGATCGACTGGCTAATAAGCAGAGCTCAGGCTTGACCCTGACCAGGAAACCTTTTTGGCGCCTTTTCCCCAAGCCCAAAATGACTCGGCAATTTTACCAATGCATATTTCAACCCTGTTATGTTGGCAATGGAACAAGCTTTATCGATACCAAAAAAAATATAAAAATCATATTCCATTTTGTAGTTTCGCCAGAATAAACAGGAGCAAGCGTCTTTATTTTCTTTATATATTTATCTTTCGGATATTTTTAAAGCTTTATCTACTACTATTTCAAGTTTTCGCAATCTACTACTTAAAGTAAAACCAAAGTGTTGTCGACTACTGGTGCATACTTTTAGGCGGAAGTCTGAATTATTTGTAGCGACAAGCGCCCCTACAATTATTTATATAATTCCTCACTTTTCTTTCAGCGTCTTGATATTCGTGCCTTACTTTAATTAACTTCATGTTTTTTTTTTACTTCTTTCTATTTTTTTAAATTTATCTTTCTTCTCTTAGATCTTTTAGATTTAATAACGTTTGGAGGCTCATGTTGCACGATAATATTTGCAATTAACAAAAAAAATATCAAAAAATATCAAAAATAATACATTTTTAAATAATATATAAAATAAAATATATATAAAGGAACGAACTCACAGGCTTTAATTCCAACGTCGAAAGATCGATCTCCAAGTCATGGTTCCTGGAAATATGGAGCGATTTTGTTGTCTCCGTGTGACATTATATTATTTAGATTATTTTTCTTTGTATTTATTAGCGAACATGAGCTGAGCCAAAACTTTCCTATTCTCCTAATGTTTCATTTTTCTTTATTATTTATTCATTTAAAACCAAATACATTCATGAAAGCCAGAAGGGCAAAATAACCTAATTATGAAAACTCTGCTCTTATGTTCGCATTATTTTTAAACGTCGAATTGAATTCCCTTCTGCTGGTGCAGGAACATCTTGCCTGCTTTTGGGCGTAGGATTAAATATTTGCCTTGCCGCGTGCTCTAAGGTGTCGCTGTTTTTCTTTTTATTTTTCTTTTTAGGTTAGAAAAAGGGTGCTCCTATTGGCAACTAGTATAAGGGGGTGCTCCTATGAGCAACTCGCCCAATTTCGCCTTTGCAAATAGTTTAACAATTTTTTTTTTTTATGTTTTCGCAATGTTGGCAGGAAGACAGGGTTTAGTTGAGCGTTGAGGAGGGCCGAGAGCGAAAACGCAGGAATTGAATTGATTGTGCAAAATTTATATTTTCTATTTTTTTTCCACAATCTCTTTTATTTTATTTTTCCTTGCAACTATTAGAACTAATTAGAACACGTCTGATCTCCTTGACGATTGCAGCAGGATAAGCTCGAGACAGGAAAGAGAGCCTGGCTCAACCATGCGGCTTGACCTGGAAGCAACCATGCGTAGAGCTTTTTTAACACAGCAACCCTAACTCAATTGAACATGTAATGTTACCCTGCTTCTGCTGTTATCATTAACATTTCATTACAAGCCGAACAAAAAAAATTTTTTTATTCGGTGAAACTTGCAGTCCACAAAAAAACTACTACCTACTTTCAGGAACTGACTTTAATCGGCTTCAGGCGCCGCTACAAAGCCCCCCGCTACAATTCGACTAGGGTATTCTAAAGAAGGTACCCTAGACGGATTCCGCCTGAAGCAATCATCACTGCTGAATGTCCTTCGCGTGATAATTGCCCAAGGAGCGACCTTTTAGGTCCTCGAGCACGTAATAAGAGTTTCCTATTTTCTTTCTAATACGATTGTTGCGACTTCATACATATTTCTGTTAAGGAATTAAGTTTATTGAATTTAAATCTGATTTTGTTTGACTGGATCTTTTAGACCACCACTAGCATTATCGATACTTGTATAAATACCGATGAATAAGAAGCCGTACCTCTAGAAGAGTTTGGTGAAGTGGGCAGTCTCGATAACCAACGGCGGCACAAACACATTAAATTAAATTTTATTTTTTTTTTTCTTTCTTTCTTCTTACTCTTTACTTTGTATATTTCGTACTATTCTAATTTAACGCCAAAACGACTCGAAGCAGTCAAATAAAGTGTCTCGTTTGATATCCATCAATATTTGAACTCAAAACATCTTTAATTTAATGTGTACCTCAATTATTTTGGTCGTGCATATTAAAAGCGAGCTTTATTGATGTGTGTGTGTGTGGTGAAATTGTGAAAAGCCGTTACAATTTCTTGTGAAATAGACACATACACACGAGGCGATGCCGGCGTATGATGAAATTACGCAGCGGTAAGCAAATGAAAAAGCAGAACATGGATTTTAATTCGAACGACATGACTGGAAAAGGAACTCCGAGGTCAAAAAGTGGGTCAAATTCTACTGACGAGATGGATTCGAACTTGGATGACACAGTTGTCGAGACTCCTGGAAAATCGGATGCACATGGTGACTTGATACGAAATTTGATGAACATGATGCAGAAAATGGATGAGCGAAACGGTCAATTATATAACTCCGTGAGGAACATGGAGGATCGGCAAAATAAATTGGCCATCTTTGTGGAAAATGTCAACGTAACTCAATCGGAGCTGGCTAAGCAAGTAGTCAGCATAAAGAAGACAATGCTTCATGTCACTGGAGGCACTGCTGGAGGTATATGTGGACAATTGGGCGCCTTGGATGGCGCAGAATCTGTGAGCGTTCCTGGAAGTTCACAGAAACAACTTGATGCTGTTAGAAATTCACGTCTATTGGGCACTAATCGATGTGCGCGTGATGATCGTGGCGCTGCTGGAGGTGCGCTGTATTCAGAAGATAACAGAAGTGAAATTGGAAATGCCGGCACTTTTACAAACGTGCGTGGCAAAATTGGCACTACTGGTGGTGCAGATGACTTTGGCGTCGTAGGATCTGGTGTCGGTACATACGAACCAATGAAAGGCTTATTCAACATGGACGCTAACGAAGGCTCACGTAATCCTGATATAAATGGTTCTGGCGGCTTAGGAGACTCTGGAGATGGTATTGGTATGTACGGGGTCGATGGTTTTGGTGGTGGTTTATTGGGTTCAGCCAGATTGAACAGTAGCAGAAATGTGTTGCAACATCCTCCACTCGTATATCCTCGAAAGCTCATTGATTTGCCTGAGTTTAATGGAAACCCAGAGGATTGGCCCGTATTTTCAACAATGTTTTGGGAGTCGTCGAACGCCTTTGGATATTCTAAGTTGGAAAACCTGTTGAGGCTACAAAAAGCATAAAGGGAGCGGCCAGAGATGAAGTAAAGGGTTTGCTTATAAATCCCATGAATGTTGAACATGTTATGAATCGTCTAGAGTTCACTTATGGGAGGCCGGAGTCATTGATAAGGAGTCAAATGGACATGGTCAGCAAAATCACTACAGTATCAGAGGATAATTTGCAATTGTTGGTGCCATTTGCAACGAAAGTTGAAAATTTGGTTATATTCTTGCAATCGGCTAATGCAACCCAATATTTACAGAATCCTTCCCTGATTGAACAGTTGGTGTGTAAGATACCAATGACCAAACGCATTCAATGGATAGAGTATACAACGACTCTTCGAAATTACCCAAATTTGAAAGACTTTAGTACATGGATCAGCACTATGGCCAGAAGCATTGCAAAGGCAATGATCGTATTCCCAGCAGACGAATCAGAGAAGAAGAACAAACATCAAAAAGTTGTTATGCAGACCACGAAGGATGAGGAATCCAAGAAAGAAACGAAATATAAACCTGAATGTTATGAGTGTCACGGAGATCATTATTTTGACAGATGCAGCGTGTTTTCTAAAGCGAAAACAGAAGACAAATGGTCTATGGTCAAAAAATATCAACTATGTTTTGGATGTTTGCGAAAAGGACATAGACAAAATGTTTGCAAAAATAAAAAGGAATGTAAAAAGGATGGATGCAAGAAACTGCATCATTCATTGCTGCATTCAGAAGAAAAACCATGTAAAGAGAACGCTGCAACAGAAGTTTCCGTAAACACTATAAAACCAGCAAAATCGAAAATAATGTTCAAAGTAGTACCTGTTGAAGTCATTGGACCAAATAGAAAAATTGTAAGGACATATGCATTCTTAGATGAAGGTTCCTCCGCTTCGTTAGTTAATGAACAGTTTGCAGTAAATTTGGGAGTACAGCAGCAGAAAGATAACCTAACATTGAATTGGATAGAAAATCGTACTACTGTGGTTAGCTCAATGGAGTGTAACTTGCGAATAAGGAGACAAGGTCGAAACAGCAAATGGTTGAGGTTTTCTGGAAACACGGTCCCTAATCTGCAGTTACCATTACAATCGTTGGACATAGACGAGCTAATGGAGAAATATAAAAGATTGAGAAATGTCCCCATTGAAGGATACACTGATGCGAATCCAATGCTTTTGATTGGAATAAATAATTGTCACCTGACCGCAACACTGAAAAGCATGATACTGGATGATAACTTGTTGGCAGCAAAGACGTCATTAGGCTGGAGTATCTACGGAAGTTCTGGCGTTTGTAAAGAGAGATCTTTAATTTCAACGATATTCCATGTACGAGAACATGAAGAAACCGAAATGGACAAATTGATTGCGGATTATTTCACGACTGAAAATTTTGGGGTCAACGCAGCTAAGGAACCATTGCAATCGGCTGATGATTTAAGAGCCAGGAGTATTTTAAAGAACACTACTAAACGACTGGAGAACTCATATGAAACTGGGCTCTTATGGAAAAGAGATGATATACATTTCCCAGACAGTTTTGACATGGCGTTCAGTAGATTGCAAGGAGTTGAAAAGAGGATGATGAGCATGGGAAAAATCAACGAATATGATGCTGCGATTATGGACTTCGTGAAGAAAGGATATGCCGAAAAAATGTCTAAGGAAGAAACTGCAAAGGTTGGTGCGCGAACTTGGTACTTGCCTCATTTTGGTGTTTATAATATAAACAAGCCAAAGAAGATGAGATTGGTCTTTGATGCAGCTGCGACTGTCGATGGAGTATCCCTGAATACAGAACTTTTAAAAGGGCAAGATGAAAACCCACCTTTGACACAAATTCTTTTAAATTTCGCCAAGGAATCGTTGCGGTATGTGCAGACATAAAGGAAATGTTTCTGCAGGTGCAGGTTCGCAAAGAGGATCAAGATTCATTGAGATTTATTTGGAGACATGGCAATCAAAATGCTGAGTTGGACACCTACCGTATGAAAGTAATGATATTTGGAGCTGCTTGCTCTCCTTGTTGTGCTCAGTATGTAAAGAATTTAAATGCCCAAAATGCGACGATGCACAGAGATCAAGTTATTGATGCAATTGAAAATAAACATTATGTGGACGACTTCGTGGCTAGCTTCAGATCTAAGGCAGAAGCTTTAAAAATTAGCGCAGAAGTAAAGAGGGTGCATCAAATGGGTCATTTTGAGCTGCGAGGATTCGTTTCAAACTCCGTATTGGTTCAGCAAAGTTTAAATAGCGGCGTGGAAAGCAACGGCAACAATCAAGAAGCAGTGAAGCTGGATACCGAATCCTATGATAAAATCTTAGGTATGCAATGGAACAGTCAAAAAGACGTTTTTGTTTTTGACTTAAAATTGAATCGCGTAGATAAACAAATAGTAGAAGGTCTTCAATGTCCAACGAAGCGTCAGCTATTAAGCATGGTGATGTCTGTCTACGATCCCTTTGGCATGCTCGCGGATTTAATGATATACGGAAAGGTTTTAGTTCAGGATGTATGGCGAACAGGAATCCATTGGAACGATTTATTGCCTGATAATATATTTACTGCATTTAAACAATGGGTTCAGCAGTTCAAAAAGGTCAAGGAATTTAATCTAAGAAGATGTTATTCTCAGAATTTCCTGTGGTCAGACTACGTTGAGTTACACGTCTTTGTCGATGCAAGTGAGCAAGCATTTGCGGCAGTGGCATATTGGCGAATAACTTGTGGTGACAGCGTACAATTAATGTTTGTATGTGGAAAAACGAAATGTGCACCTCTAAAGTTATTAACTATTCCCAGGCTGGAGCTGCAGGCGGCCGTACTTGGTACGCGTCTAAGAAGAACCGTTTTAGAATGCCACGACGTGAATGTGAAGTCTTCAACTTTGTGGACAGACTCAAGAACGGTAGTCTCATGGATCAAATCGGACCATCGTCAATATAAACCATTTGTGGCTCATAGAGTGAGCGAAAATTTGGAAAGTACACAGGAGAATGATTGGTATTGGGTGCCAACAAAACTTAATGCAGCCGATAAAGCCACAAAAACCAGTAATCGATGTGAATACGACGTAAACAGTGTTTGGATAAGTGGACCTGAATTTTTGCTTTTGGAAAAGGAGAAGTGGCCTCCACAAAAATTCATTTCCAACCAAGAAGATATGACTGAACGGCGCAAACAAATCATGTTTTTGGAAAGATTCAATGGATATCACTAGAAAGGTTTTCAAATTATTCTCGGTTAAAACGTACAGTAGGCTGGATTTGGAGGTTTGTGAGCAAATGTCGCAAAGACCAACATGGAGAATATGACGGAGAGCTGACGACACACGAATTGAACCTGGCAGAATCAACCTTATGCAAAATTACGCAACTTGAAGCATACTGGAAGGAAATAGAAGAACTTCAGGAATCTGGAATCGTATCGAAGGAAAGTCCAATATACTCATTGTCGCCTCAATTGAACGCAAGTGGTGTTATTATTGTTGGAGGAAGGCTGGATTATTGTTTCTCTATTCCGGAGAGGGCACGTCGTCCGATATTGTTACCATCGCGTCACATTTTGTCAGAGTTAATTGTTAGATGGTATCATGTCAGCTATCATCATCAAAACAATGAGCTTATTGTAAACGAAATAAGACGTCAATTCTGGATTGTCAATTTAAGAAAAGCTGTGAGTCGAGCTAAGTCAAGATGTCAACATTGTAAAAACGAGATGGCTAAGCCTTTACCACCGTTGATGGGCCAGTTACCAAAGGATAGAGTGACACCATTTCAACGGCCATTTTCGTACGTTGGATTGGACTACTTTGGTCCAGTCATGGTGACGATTGGACGAAGACAAGAAAAGAGATGGGTAGCACTTTTCACATGCTTAACCATTAGGGCTGTTCATCTGGAGTTAGCGGCAGACTTGTCCACAGACGCATGTGTGTTGTGCATAAGAAATTTTGTAAACCGAAGAGGAATTCCTGTCAAGATCCGTTCTGACATGGGAACTAATTTCATCGGCACCAATAAGGAATTAAAGAACGCAAAGGATTTTTTTGATATGGAATATATAAAATCCGAGTTAGGAAAAAAAGGCATCGAGTGGCAGTTTAATTGTCCATCCAATCCGAGCTCTGGCGGATGCTGGGAGCGCATGGTTAGGAGCATAAAACGAGTATTGGCCATAACTTTAAAAGAAAAAGCACCACAAGTGGAAACTTTAAGGAGCCTGCTGATAGAGGCTGAAAATATAATAAACAGTCGACCATTAACTCATTTGCCAATAGATATAAATGATCTGGAACCTCTGACTCCAAACCATTTTTTTACTGGGAACAACGAACTCGACGCAAACTCCTGGAAAAGATCTTAACTTGTGCCTACGTAAGCAGTATCGAATCAGTCAACAAATGAAAGACAATTTTTGGCATCGATGGATTCGTGAATATCTACCGACTTTGACACGGCGCACTAAATGGCATGCGCGATCCAAACCCATAGCAAAGGGAGATGTTGTGGTAATTTGTGAGGAGAGCCTTCCAAGAGGCAATTGAAAAAAGGAGTTGTTCTTCGTACAATTGCAGCCGCGGACGGCCAAATCCGAATAGCTGAAGTAAAAACATCAACTGGACTACTAAAAAGACCAGTTTCAAAGCTTGCAGTGCTAGATGTATTGGGTAAAACTATGGAGTAGTTTTACGGTGGGTGGGATGTTGCGACTTCATACATATTTCTGTTAAGGAATTAAGTTTATTGAATTTAAATCTGATTTTGTTTGACTGGATCTTTTAGACCACCACTAGCATTATCGATACTTGTATAAATACCGATGAATAAGAAGCCGTACCTCTAGAAGAGTTTGGTGAAGTGGGCAGTCTCGATAACCAACGGCGGCACAAACACATTAAATTAAATTTTATTTTTTTTTTTCTTTCTTTCTTCTTACTCTTTACTTTGTATATTTCGTACTATTCTAATTTAACGCCAAAACGACTCGAAGCAGTCAAATAAAGTGTCTCGTTTGATATCCATCAATATTTGAACTCAAAACAACGATCCTTTACAAACGACGGACCATATTTGGCATTGTAACCAGTCTCAAAATTGCTTTGTTTAAAGTTACGTCTAAAAACTTCTTGCCCTTCAGCATAATTAACAATTCTCGATTTTAAATTATACCGTTTTTCATTTATTTCATGCATTTTCTGTATTTGTTCTCCGGCTTCTTTACGGATTATGTCAAACGAATCTGGCCGACTGAAGGAAAGTGACCGGTCTTCCAGCATATTTAGCTTTTTACGAAGAGAATACACGGTGCCCGAAGTGATCATATGTTTTCCGAAAGCCACATAATATGGTGACGTTCCTATACTAAAATGTATGGATGACCTCAAAGCACAACAAATCTGGTTAAGGTATTCGTCCCAATCTTTTTGATCAGGGCGCAAATATGCTCGGATAGCGGAAATTACGGATCGATTTACTCGCTCCGAGGCATTCGCTTGTGGAGAATGCACTGCTGTCAGTACATGATTTACTTCATATTTACTCATAAGCTTCTGAAAAGCTGCAGATCGAAATTGCGAACCGTTGTCGGAGACAATAGTTTCCGGAACGCCGAAAGTCATGAATAAATCCCCCTCGAGATATTTTACTACTGCTTCGGTATTTATTTTCTTAACTGGATTCAAGAAAACAAATTTGGCTAGGTGATCGATAGGGATAGGGTCCGAGAAAGTCAATGAAAAGTCGCTGGAAAACTCGTTGAGTTTCAGCTGCTTTTCCCATGGGAGGTCTTAAAACAGTATTTGGCGCTTTTGTCATTTAACAGATGTCACAAGCGTTAATATATACCTTAACGTCAATAACTAGACCAGGCCAAAAATAATATCGCCGTATACGCTCTATAGTCTTATGAATGCCACCATGTGAGGCGATGGGACTTTTATGAGCTTCCGATAGGACCTTTGGTACCAAAGTTTTGGGAATCCAAAGTTTCCATGCATATTCATCGTGAACTTGTTCACGACGATAAACATACCCTCCCTCTGTTTTCAAATCAGGAAAGTTAGGTTGGTTCGCATTGATGTTGTTTATTAAATCGAGATAGTCATTGGACTTAAAGTGATCTGAATTAAGGTCTACGATCAAACCTTCTTCCAAATCTATCGCCGCTACTTCATCTTCGTTGACACGCGACAGAGAGTCAGGTACAACATTTAAAGAACCTTTGCGATGCTCTATCTTAAAGCGATAACTCTGGAGTGCCAATGCCCACCGAGCTAAACGAGATTTTAGGTCATGGTTGGACATCAACCACTTTAAAGAGGCTATGGTTATGATGGTGAATTCATGTCCTTCCACATATGCTCTGAAATTTTTTAATGCTACTGTGTAATTTCTTTGAGCTTTATTAAGCTTTTTAGATATGAAGGCTACTGGACGCTCATCTCCCTCTTCAGAAACCTGAACAAGAACTGCACCTATTCCTGTTTTGCTCGCATCACAATGAATTGAGAATGGCTTGGAGAAATCGGGGCTACAAAGCGCGGGAGCTGCACACAGGCACCGTTTTAGTTCCTCAAATGCCTTTACAGCATCTTCAGTTAAGATGAATCTCTTCTATGTTATCATTAAATCGCTTAATGGTGATGCCAGAGAAGCAAAATTTGGGTCAAATTTGCGATACCATCCGCACATACCCATAAACCTTCTTAAAGAACGAAGCGTCTTCGGAAGAGGAAAATTTGATATAGCTGAAACCTTCTCTGGGTCCGTTCTTATTCCGCCCTCTCCAATGATATGTCCTAGATAACGTACACGTCGCATACAGAAATGACTTTTGGCAATATTGATCGTTAGTCCTGCGCGCTTTATGTGTAAAGCTATTTCTCGCAGAACTTCTAGATGATCCTCGAAAGTAGAAGATACCACTAATAGATCGTCCAAATAAATAAACACTTTGCTTCTGAGGTGAGGTGGAACTACCTTGTCCATCAGCTACTAATAGTCATTCCATATGTATTCCAAAGCATTAAAGCATTAAACGAAAAAATTTGGAAAAGGAAACGAAAGATTTTTGAAAAATTGAGCGTGCTGCGACAAGAAAATGAACTAGATAAGCTAAACCGGACTAGAGATACAAAATAATTCAAAAATTAGGAGAGAGGAGAAAAGAACGCAAGAATTGGTATAAAAGCGCAGCCACTGGTGTTACTGTGGTCGCGAATGCCCACCCTACCTAGATCACCAACCTAAGAGCATGGCTCTGGTGACCCCTGTGTCCCCTACGACCTCGCAATCATCAGCATGAGTCATCTCTAACATAAATTAGCTAAATTTCATGTTTATCATCATTGATTCCGGGCGTAGGGGAGGCATCGGGCGTCTTCCATCGAGCTGTGAAAATTAATTGCAGACAGACCTAAAGATTTTAAAAATGTTTACGGAAAACTTTCAAGGTAGAATCACTTCTTGTGAGAATTCAGAAAACAAAAATATAAATTTGTTTTCAATGGCGCATGCATGTGTATAATAGTAAAAAAAAAAATGATGTATAATTAACTAGAAATAGAATAAAGTATAAAACGAATATTTACATAAGAGTAGGGAATGTAGTAAGTCGGCTATTCAATTGTTTGTTCAAATGTTTGACTTGAGCGAGAATCCGTACTAGATGTAATTCCTTAACACTTCTGAATTAAGCAAATGTATATGTACTAATATAGCAGCATTTAAGTTTTAGTTGAGTAATACTTTAGGTTTCTTAATTATTTATATAATTCCTCACTTTTCTTTCAGCGTCTTGATATTCGTGCCTTACTTTAATTAACTTCATGTTTTTTTTTTACTTCTTTCTATTTTTATACTTTCATTTAATTTTATCTTTCTTCACTTAGATCTTTTAGATTTAACAACGTTTGGAGGCTCATGTTGCACGATAATATTTGCAATTACCAAAAAAAAAAAAAATTATCAAAAATAATAAATTATCAAATAATATATAAAAAGAAAATATATATAAAGGAACGAACTCACTGGCTTGAATTCCAACGTCGAAAGATGGATCTCACGGTCATGGTTCCTGGAAATATGGAGCGATTTTGTTGTCTCCGCGTGACATTATATTATTTAGATTATTTTTCTTTGTATTTATTAGCGAACATGAGCTGAGCCAAAACTTTCCTATTCTCCTAATGTTTCATTTTTCTTTATTTATTCATTTAAAACCAAATACATTCATGAAAGCCAGAAGGGCAAAATAACCTAATTATGAAAACTCTGCTTTTATGTTCGCATTATTTTTAAACGTCGAATTGAATTCCCTTCTGCTGGTTCAGGGACATCTTGCCTGCTTTTGGGCGTAGGATTTAATATTTGGCATTAGATTTGATGTTATTGTTGATTAATCCTGCATGTTGATGTTTAGATCGATTTAGATTGAGACGATTTAAGAGATGATGTGTTTTCCTGTTTGAATTATCGTTGGTTGGTTGAGGTTATGGCCTGTTAAGGCCTAAGAGGCCTTGCCGCGTGCTCTAAGGTGTCGCTGTTTTTCTTTTTATTTTTCTTTTTAGGTTAGAAAAAGGGTGCTCCTATTGGCAACTAGTATAAGGGGGTGCTCCTATGAGCAACTCGCCCAATTTCGCCTTTGCAAATAGTTTAACAATTTTTTTTTTTTATGTTTTCGCAATGTTGGCAGGAAGACAGGGTTTAGTTGAGCGTTGAGGAGGGCCGAGAGCGAAAACGCAGAAATTGAATTGATTGTGCACAATTTATATTTTCTATTTTTTTTCCACAATCTCTATTATTTTATTTTTCCTTGCAACTATTAGAACTAATTAGAACACGTATGATCTCCTTGACGATGATCGTTCGATCATCAAATTTTAATATTTACTGAAACCTGGTTAAAACCTGACGTAGAAAACTTCTCAATTTTTCCTAATTGTACAGCTCCTTCAGATGTGACCGTTTATCGTGAATTGGAGGTGGTGTTCTTATAGCTGTAAAGTCAGATCTTCCTTCCGAACTTGTTCCATTAGACCATGGTTCTTCCTTAGAATTTTTATGTGTTAAAATGACGATGTGTCAAATTTCAATTTTCATTACCTGTTCGTATATTCCACCCTCTTCTGATATTTCTGTCTTCCTAGACCATCTGTCATCTATCCAATCTGTTGCCTCTAAACTATCTGATAGAGATTATCTGCTAGTTTTTGGTGATTTCATCTTACCAGAAGTTACTTGGTCATCTCAATCAGATATATTGGTGCCCTCTGTATTTAACTCTTTCTTAAATGGTCTTTCGGAGCTATCTCTTTATCAAATAAATACTGTTCCTAATTGTAGTGGTAGAATGCTTGATTTAATTTTCTCTTCTGACATTTTACTAAACACTTTCTCTAGAATGAATCCCTTAGTTCTTCCTGAAGATCCCTATCATCCTACATTGGACTTGGTTCTAACTCTGCCAACTTCTATGCAAACTGCAACTGTTTCCCCTATAATAAAATCACGTTGTTTTCGTAGGACCGATATTCAAAAATTGAATTGCTTAATTTTGGAACATGATTGGTCATTTCTTTATTCATGTTCCGATCTAAATAAATGAATTTCATTTTTATATTCCTCTATGAACTCATTTTTTGATCAATGTGTTCCTGTTACTTTTCCCGTAAAGTCAAATAGGCCTCCTTAGTTTTCACGTGAGGTAGTAAGGCTGAAAAATTTGAAATCGCGGTATTTTAAAATGTTTAAATTAACTCGTAATCCTTCTGATTTTACACGTTATATTGCTGCAAGAGCAATCTTTATTGCTCTGAATGCAAATTGTTACAAAAAGTGTTTGCGTCGGTGCCGTTTGCAGTTTGCTCAGGATCCAAAGCAGTTTTATAACTTTGTCAACTTAAAACGTAAATCAAGTAGATTTCCTCCCTCTCTATCATACGAAAATAGGGAAGCAACTGATGATCAGGCAGCCGCCGATTTGTTTGCAGACTTTTTTCAATCAACTTATTTAACTGAACCTTATAGTTCCCCTTTACATCCATACCCTTATAGTATAGAAAATTTTAACACTGTCTTCTGTCCTTCTATCGACAAAACCTCTCTACTAATTGATCTTAAATCGATAAAACCCGTTTTTTCTCCTGGCCCTGGCGGAATTCCAGCATGATTTCCAGATTTTGTGCTGATTCGATTTTGAAGCCAATTCACAAGCTATTTGACTTGTCACTATCCAATAGTTATTTCCCACCTATTTGGAAAAACTCTTTTTCCATTCCTCTTCACAAAAGTGGTTCTAACCATGATGTGAAGAACTAAAGATGTATTTCCAAGTTGTCCGCAACTCCTAAGATTTTTGAAAAAAATTTTACGGCTCAGTTAACTTTTATGTGTAAATCTTTAGTTTCACCCCATCAACATGGGTTTGTAAAGGCAAGATCAACAGCTACTAATCTTTTAGAATTCTCATCTCACATCAATCTAGGATTTCGGAACAAAATGCAAACTGACGTGGTCTATACTGACTTCAGTAAAGCATTTGACTCCGTAAATCATAATCTCTTAATTCATAAGTTAAATTTGATTGGTTTTCCTCAAAAGCTCCTTCTGTGGATATCCGATTATTAAACTAACAGGTCTCAACGAGTTCTTTTTAAAGAATGTCTTTCTAAGCCGATCTTAGTTACTTCTGGTGTTCCTCAGGGCAGCCACCTTGGACCATTGCTATTTAACCTTTTTATTAACGATCTTCCTTCAATACTCTTTCACTCTAACATTCTTATGTATGCTGATGATGTGAAACTCTGTTTGACACACAATGATCCAGCAAATAACCTTCTTCAAACAGATCTTGATTTGTTTTTTGAATGGTGCAGCCATAATCTGCTGCATCTTAACTGTTTGAAGTGCAAGGCTATGTCATTTTACAGATGTAACTATCATGTCATCAATTAGAATCTTAACTTAACCCCACTCTTAAGAATATCTGAAGTAGCTGATTTAGGTATCTTCATTGATCATAAATTGAAATTTGATCGTCACATTACACAAATTGTCAATAAGGTCAATACTCGGGTTCATCAAAAGATGGGCCAAAGAATTCGAGGATCCTTACACGACAAAGTTGCTTTACACTTCTCTTGTTCGTCCAACTCTTGAATATGGGTCTTGCGTGTGGTCGCCGCAATACCATATTCACCAAGATAGAATTGAGTCCGTTCAAAAGCAGTTTCTACTCTTTGCCTTGCGCAGTTTTATTTGAGTTCCGGGTGTAGACTTACCACCATACTCTAAAAGACTCCTCCTAATTAACCTACCTTCTTTAACTAACCGTCGTATTATGTTAGGCGTTATGTTTATTGTAAAGCTAATAAAGTACAATACGTCTATCCTTAATTAATTAACACTACATGCTAAAAACTAATATTAATCTACCGATCTGATTGGGTTTTACTGGGTTTTCCCCAATCCTTTGCAGCAAATGTTGGATGGAGAATTCTTGTTTGGTTATCCCCAGCCTAAATTTAAAAATATATATTTTTAATTAATTTTAAATTCTTGACCCATTGCAAAATTTTAATTTTAAAATCTAAATTATTTTCTTTTTATACCCTTGGACCATTGAAAATGGTCAAAAAAGGGTATACTTACATTGTGCAAATGTATGTAACAGGCAGAAGGAGGCGTCGGAGACCCCATGAAGTATATATATTCTTGCTCAGGATCACTAGCCGAGTCGATTGAGCCATGTCCGTCTGTCTGGATGAACGCGCCGATCTCAGCTATTACAAAAGCTAGGGACTAGAATAACACGCCTACCGCCCCCGCAAACCGCCAATTTTGATTTACATTGCTATTTACATTCGAAGTACTCATTTCTTTACGTTCTGCTTTAGCATATATATAGACAAATACCTTTTAACTGACTCGAGGTCAATATCGATATAAGTTCGATTTCTGCATCATAGCTTATCTACTCGATATTTTTTAGTCGATATTTTTTATATTGTTTTTTATTTTTGCCAAACACAACAAGAACAAGAGCGGGCTTGAATGTACAATTGTTTCACGAAGTAGCCAACTTCGATCATCAGCATTCATCGCTGACTAACTTGGTGATCGAAGACGGTTTCATCTCCGCACTGCTAGAACTCGTTGGGAATTCTAGTGGTGCCGAAATGGAAACCAATTCAATAAACCAAGCTTGTTTCTTTGTTGTCTTTGGACTTAATACTGCATTGAATTCATCTGCGAGAATTCCTGATTGCAGTTGCACTTAGTTAAAAGGTGCATAAAGCTCTATTGGTGTTGAGCATTGTCCGGAGTGTCTACCGTCATTTGTAATAAACGTGGCTTACGACCTGCATTTGTTAAAAAACATTTTAACTGACTCGAGGTCAATATCGATATCGGTTCGATTTCTGCACCATAGCTTATCTAGTCGATATTTTTTAGTCGATATTTTTTTTATATTGTTTTTTATTTTTGCCAAACACAACAAGAACAAGAGCGGGCTTGAATGTACAATTGTTTCACGAAGTAGCCAACTTCGATCATCAGCATTCATCGCTGACTAACTTGGTGATCGAAGACAGTTTCATCTCCGCACTGCTAGAACTCGTTGGGAATTCTAGTGGTGCCGAAATGGAAACCAATTCAATAAACCAAGCTTGTCTCTTTGTTGTGTTTGGACTTAATACTGCATTGAATTCATCCGCGAGAATTCCTGATTGCAGTTGCACTTAGTTAAAAGTCAGCGCGAAGCTCGAGCTATTTCTCGACTCTTCTTTTTCATGCACATGTCAATTACCGAATATACATGTGCATAAATATATGCGAACACTCAAACAATAGGTGACGTACAGATGAATTTGAATGTATGCAAGTACATAGATGCATGCATGTGTAAATATTCATAATATGTTACGGACTGCTTTTTCTCTATATATATTATTTTCCTCCAGCCCTGCAATCCGCACCAAAATATCGATATCCATCGGTATTTACACAAAAGACGCATCACTGAAAACAAAAGGTAAACAAGCCAAAACGCACATTTTAAAACATTTTGATTTGTTTACAGGCACAACTACTTTACGAGGGACGACCAAACACCAACAATAGCCATTGGTGACAGCCAAGTCACCGCGCACCCTCCCAGCCATGTGACACTCCTGCTCAGGAGTTTCGGAGCATCACCCAAGTCGGCGAGCCCGTTCCTGGCCAACTAAGGCCGCTCCATCTCCCCTAGGAAAAGTGCTTAGCAGTTCATTTCACACGTGAGTTTTATTACTAAATTTCATACCCTACCATCCTATCCACGTGGACCTAACATTCGGACAAACTACTAACGAATAACTTAAGACTAAAACAATGATTTTTTCTTAAATACTTATAACTAATGAGAATTCTTTTTTTCTTTCTTTAACGTTGCTGCTGCGCTGCTCGTCCGGCACAATCGTGGACGGGAGCTGCACGTCGTGGGGAACAATATGTACTCTGGCGGATTCCCACAAGGAACGGACTCACCAGGTGGGCGTTTGTTGTAAAGAAAATCCAGGGTATCGCTGCTGTTTATATTTCTGCAGATCTTACTGCGCCGACCGCTCGCTCAAATGCGACTGACGATTCGACCGCCCTTGAAGGAGACGTTGGCGGTCATATGCCTGGGCATTCGGGCATCTACCGACGGGTCAAACGGCGCTTGACAAAACGGGAACCTTGGGTCAGTGACCGATTTGGCTGTTAATAGGCCCAAGGTCTCGCAAAGGCTCGCACTGCTTGCTCCGTTGGCAGATGTTGTTTATACCAGGGCAGCTGTGTTCATCGATGAATGCAACAGCACCCAAGATTTCGAACGGCGTAGGAGGTCCTGCAAAGTGACGAAATAAATGGGGCATTCTGCATTCGCTGGGCCGGCATAAATCTTGCCAAGCAGTCCAACAGGCGCACAACGCGGGGCCCACGTTCTGCACATCGAATTAAATCGAGCGTCTGCTATCTGGGCAAGTATGCGATACGCGTCCATTGTCTTTTGCTGTATAACTCATATTTCCTTTTCCAGGGTCGCCATGTGTTTCCCGGGCGAGTGATGTTCTCCCAGCAGCCAGCGTTGATTCACGCCCGTATATCTTTGGCATGATATACGCCAAGGCGTCGCCCTTGCAGGTCCTCAAGGAGGTACGCGTTATTTCCGACCGCCTTCACTACCCGCGCCCGTAGGAACTTCCTCGCAAACTTCGCGTTGAAGCTCTTCGAGAAGTCGCTGAGCACGAAGTTCCGCCGATAAACTTCTTGGTCGGGCGTGGCGTTGAAGGTTCTTGCCCGTTGGTCGTAGCACATCTTGCTCACCTCGTATGAGTCTTGGAGCTTGTCTTGGACTCGCGCTCGGATGATGGCCATTTTGTCCTTGTGCGCCATACCGTCCATCTCATGGTCGCACATGGACCTCAGCTTCCTAGCCAATCGGTAGCATTTGCCTTTCAGGTAGAGGTGATGGCCGAAAACCGTAAAGAACGGCGTTTCTCCCGTTGCCGCGTGTATGGAGTTCCGGATAGCGACTTCTATTTCCGGCAAGTGCGCGTCCCACTCCCGGTGATCCTCCTTTAAGTAGCTGCGGATCGCCGACAACACGCTACGGTTTACCCTTTCCGCTGCGTTGCTCGATGGTGAGTACACTGGTGTTCGGATGTGTTTAATGCCAAAATCTGCAACCATTTCTTCAAACATCTTAGCGGCGAACTGTTTTCCGTTGTCTGAATGGATGACTTCGGGTACACCAAACTTGAAGAACACCTCGTGGACCAGGAACTCTATAAGGTGCGCTGCAGACGCCTCTCGCATCGCCTTAAGGAAGGTATACTTCGAGAAGTGGTCCACCACGATGAAGATGTAGGCGTGTCCTCTCCTCGACCGAGGATATTTCCCCAGAAAATCTATATATTTTCTGGAAGGGCCTCTCTGTGTCCACTTTCTCGCCAATTCCCACTTGCATGCGATGATTCGGTGCCTTTGTCTCCTTGCAGACTTCGCATCCTCGCACAAAGTCCCGAACTTGCACGGCCATGCCCGGCCAATAGTATTGACGGCGGAGAACCTCCAGAGTCTTCGCTTGTCCTCCGTGCGCTGCTGTCGGGTCCTCGTGAGCCCGTGCGATCAACGCTCCTGTCAAGGCTGATGGTATCCATAATTTCCATCCTGACCCTTCGATTTCGTCGCTGAGACATGGCTGCGCAATTCTTTTAAACAACAGTCCATCCTCCGTCTTCAGGTCTGGCAGGCACCGCTTATTCAGCTCGGCCTCTCGTACCAATTCCTGGTACTCGTCCTCACCGAACGCCGTGGTCTCGAAACCCAGCAGATCGGTGGGAGCCATATGGACCTCATCCACGCTACGTGAGAGCATATCTGCTACCACGTTGTCCGTACCCTTGCGATGCTCTATGACGAAATCATAGCCCTGTAACTGAAGCCTGCCCGAAAGATCCTTCATGGTCATTAACCATTTAAGACTCGCGTGGTCGGTGATGCAGGTAAAGGGCATTCCCTCGACGTACGGTCGGAATTTTCGGATCGCCATAATCGCTGCCAAGCACTCCTTCTCGGTGACGGTGTAATTCACCTGGTGTGCGTTGAGCTTCGCCGAAAAGAAGGCAATCGGCTGTTCTTGTCCCGCCTCATTGCGCTGGAAAAGCACTGCTCCGACTCCCATGTGCGACGCATCGCACTGAATGTAAAATGGCCGCTTGAAGTCTGCGTGGACTAACACTGGAGCTGTGGTAAGTGCATCCTTCAAATCCTGCATCGCCCTTTCAGCTTCGGCGCTAAAAACAAACCTTTTGTTTGATTTTTT